>CM042427.1:16623170-17223170 GCA_023631565.1 Gymnocephalus cernua | reverse complement strand
GGTAAAGGCCAAACATCTGCTGTGATACACTGGCACCCCCCCGGGTTTCTGACTGCTGCCACATTGTAACTGTGATAAACGATGTTTGTCTCCATGACTTTTAAATACCAGTTCGGCAGCAGAGTAAATGTGATACAACTTCATTGATAAATAATTCAAAACCTGCACGTAAAATGCTGAAATTTTCCGGCTGTGGCTCTTTGTCAGCTTTTTTAAGTGGAGCTCAATCAACAGCAAGCAAAGTTAGAGTTGACATCAAATCTATGCTTTTTTAAGTGAGCAGCTGCGAGAAGCCAATTTAGCATCACATGCTGATGTCACACAGCTAATTGTTTGTGACTGGTTGTCAGTCCTAAACTCATGCTTCACAAGTTACTGCCAATATGAACTATGCGCCCTGTCTTAGTGTCTCTTTATGAATCCTGCTATCTTGTTTCATTTCAACAAAAAACAAATTCTATCTTTAAGTATGAAAGAAATACAAACATGATGTTTGCGTTACACCTGACAGAGGACCTGACACAATTGCAGGAGTGTGAGTATGTATCTGATCCTCTTTGGCTTCTGTGTGTGTGTGTGTGTGTGTGTGTGTGTGTGTGTGTGTGTGTGTGTGTGTGTGTGTGTGTGTGTGTGTGTGTGTGTGTGTGTGTGTGTGTGTGTGTGTGTGTGTGTGTGTGTGTGTGTGTGTGTGTGTGTGTGTGTGTGTGTGTGTGTGTGAGCAAGTATTCAGATCCTTTACTTAAGTAAAAGGAGCAATACCACACTGTGGCAATACTCCATTACAAGCAAGAGTCCTACATTGAAAATATTATTTTAGTGAAAGTACACAAAAGTAGTATTTGTAAAATGAACATGTATCAAAAGTACACATAATGCAGAAATATGGGCCCTGAGACGAGAGTGTGTAATATTAGATACTGTGAAAGAAAACTGGAGAGCTGGTTAACTCGAGACTGACGAAGTTTTAGGAGATGATGACTTACACAGAAACATTTATTGAAGCTTGATCGAGGAGAATGGGGATAAGCAGTACAAGTCAACCACAGTGTAGTGCTAGGCTGCGTTCCGATCCACAGTGTACGTAAACAGTTCTCCCTGCTCCCTGATCAGGGAATGTCAGTTAAGGAAACTACATTCCTCCAGTTGGAACACACTGCAACGTCACTGACGCAGATATCACTTCAACACCCTGGATACGTTGCTGCTACTGTGGAAATTTTATTCTACTGAACTGAAATATTGAAACAAAAACTGATACCATTACAAAACTTATTCTATTGAAATGTTATGTAACTTAAATGACTGATGGGTAATCTTGCTTGTGAGCTTCAGGCGAAGTGATGAACCGTCGTTCAGTTCCCTACACAGTTTCGCAGTTCCCTTTGAACGGAGCATGTTTGCTCCCTACGGTTTGGAATCTTACTTAACTGTGCAGTCCACTTCTCAGGGAACTACTAGAACGCACCCCTAGTGGGCCATGATCAGGAAACTATGGTTACCTGAGTTGACATATGTCATGTTGTACGTCACTCAGATAAGGGGGATAATTGGATTATTTTTACCAATGCATTATTGTCTACATAACATTTTACTGTTGTAACTGATGGGTAGTTTAAATTATAACAACGTATACTATTTTATAAGTAGTGGTGTAAAAAGTACAACATTTCCCTCTGAATTGTTGTTGCGTGGAAGTTTGAAGCAACGTGAAATGGAAATACTCAAGTAAAGTACAAGTATCTTGCCGTTTTTTTACGGGAGGTTTTCTGCCAAACTATTTCTTGACCAGGGCCAGTTGCCAGGCAACCAGTGGAGACACTAGAAGTCACTGGTCCCGGCCAAAGAAATAGTCTGGTACATGACGCCCTGTAAAATGGAAAATTTGTTGTTTTTGCACTTCGGATTTTGTACGGATTAAATAAACGAGATACAGTGTGCTTGTACTGCAGGTGGATTTTGTTACCTTTGGACAGAGATAGACTAACTGTTTCCAGTCTTTGTGCTAAGCCAAATTGACATAATCTTCTCATCTAACTCTTGGCAAGAAAGCAGTAATGTACTTGAGTAAATGTACTTAGTTGCATTCCACCTGTGTTGTTTCTTACCTTTTACTACCAGTTTGACTTGTAGCACACATACAATTACACGCACACATACCCTAAGTAATTCTTTCAGGGTGACACAGCGTGAAAAGCGTCGACTCACAAAAAGGTCTTTACTTTCAGAGTGTGTGAAAGCAAGCAAATCATGCAGCTGGTTGAGACCCATTCAGGTGGAAGAGTGTTCAAAGAGCCTCCCTAAATACCTGTCACTTCCCTAAGCCAACCTGCTATCCTTCCTTTAAGAAATGTAACTTTTTATGGTGCTTACCTATAGCCCTGGCCAGGTATCGAACACTGTTGATGTTCTTCACCTCTGTCCTGACGCCCAGGGGCTCACCTGGTCTGTGGACGGATACATTGGCATCTACTCTCAGCTGGCCCTCTGTGGAGAAAGACAGAAAATATATGCACACCGAGTGGGAAATAAGTTTGGGTTTAGCTCAGGAAAAAAAAGAAAAAAGAGAGAGACAGAGAGTGACTTCCATACCAGACATGTTGCCTTGACAGGTGCCTAGGGCTTGCAGGATGAGCTGAAGCTCTCTGACAGCTGCAGCAGCCTCCTCTCCACAGCTCATGTCTGGCTCCATCACCAGCTCCATTAGACCTACACCTGACACATATGAAGACACCTAATCTATCCCATGAAACTCTGTAATAAACCTCAACATACAACAACACAACTATAATGTCTGTCAGCACATTTTTTTCTTCCAGTTTTAACACTTTAGTGCGTAAATTTTTGATAATAAACGTACGTTACATTCAAGCCATTGCCAAATGAGTTGCTACAAAGCTAATTAAGACTATCAGCTCCACAAAACACTCTGTATTTCTCAGTGTGGCTATGTTCAGAAGATTGTGTCGTCCGGTGACTTTCCCGCGCAGAAGCTCGAGTGAAGATAATTACCTCTTCTGACGAGTCCATCATGTTTTTTTTAACCCTCCGTGTCCTCCGTGGCTACTAGCAACTGTGTGCGTGATCACGGAAGGCTTGTATCATGTGGACGCGCCGACGGTTTTGTTGTCATTACTTAGAATTCCTCATGGGGCGGCATAAGGTTGTCCTAAAATATTTATCTTACTTTCAACAAATTTCATGAAAAGACCAAAACCAACAACACGTTAGTACATATCTTAAAACTTTTGATGTGTTTTTAATAGTTTTTGGGCAACAATGAAGGTCTATGGCACAGAGGAAATAAGCTATATCAGGCTTTGGCTACACAGACAAAGCACACTGGTATAATTTATTGTCCTTTTCATGGGATTTGTTGACAATAAGGAAAATATAGAACTCCCCCAGACTCTTCCTTTAAACATAGGACACAGACTAACACACTCTAACGTTACCTGCTCTGTTGAGGTCTATGAGTGTCTGGCTGCGGAGGTCATCATGGAGACTCTTGCCGCTGTCCTGCTCCAGCTGAATCTGTTTGATGCTGACAGTTTTTCTGATCACCTGGCTCCTCTTTTTTCCTCCGAGGAGGCTGTAAGTCAGCATGCCATCTACTGCGATGGGCCGCCGTTGCTGAGTGATCTGGTATCCAGCCTGGAAATAATTGTACAAGGCCATCCTTTTATCTCTTTTATACTCACTTTGTAATATTAAAACACAATTTTGCTAACTGATATTCTCCTCGTTCACTTTGAAATAGAGCTGTGCAATATGAACTAAAATGTATATGAAGAGATACAAATATAAATCAGATTTACCTTGAAAACAATACTTTCCCCCTGCAGTGCATTAATTTCCTTTCTAATGTTGGCTTCTGATATGTATGTCCTACATGTATGTTAATTACATTCACGTTAACATGATGAGAATACTTGGCTGTTGACTGACTGGTTGGATTAACTTTTCTTAGATGTCATTGCTTGCTGTAGCTATTTTCAGTGTGCTGAAAATTGCAATATGAGTAAATTTGGGTTAGTTTATTGTCCAGTCATACAACCCCAAATCAGAAAAAGTTGGGACAGTATGAAAAACACAAATAAAAAAAGAAAGTAGTGATTTCTAAATGTACTTTAACTTGTATTTCATTGCAGACAATGTGAACACAAAATATTTCATGTTTTGTCTGGTCAACTTAATTTCATTTGTAAATATACATCCTTTCCTGTCATTCAGACCTGCAACACATTCCAAAAAAGGTTGAGACAGGAGCAATTTAGGGCTAGTAATCAGGTAAATTGGTTAAATAATGATGTGATTTGAAACAGGTGATGTCAACAGGTGATTGTAATTATGATTTGGTACAAAAGCAGCATCAAAGAAAGGTCTAGTCCTTTAGGAGCAAAGATGGGCCAAGGATAGTCAGTTTGCCAACAAATACGTGAGAAAATTATTGAAATGTTTAAAAACAACGTTCCTCAAAGAAAGATAGGAAGACATTTGCTTATTTCACCTTCAACAGTACATAACATAGTTAAAAGATTCAAGGAATGAGGAGGAATTTCAGTGCATAAAGGACAAGGGCGCAAGCCTGAGCTGAACAACCGTGATCTCCGATCCCTCAGGCGGCACTGCATCAAGAATGGTCATTCATCTATAAGCGATATCACCACATGGGCTCAGGGCTACTTTGGCAAACCTTTGTCAAGTACCACAATACGTAGTTACATCCACAAATGTGAGTTAAAACTGCACTGTGCCAAAAGGAAGCCCTATGTTAACAGTGTCCAGAAGCGCCGTCAACTTCTCTGGGCTCAGAGGCATCTGGGATGGACCATCACACAGTGGAAACGTGTACTGTGGTCAGATGAATCAGTATTTCAGGTATTTTTGGGAGAAATGGACGCTGTGTGCTCCGGACAAAAGAAGAAAAGGATCATCCAGACTGCTACCAGCAACAAGTCCAAAAGCCAGGGTCTGTCATGGTATGGGGTCGTGTCAGTGCCCTTGGCAACGGTAACTTGCACTTCTGTGATGGCACCATTAATGCTGAAAAGTACATAGAGATTTTGGAGCACAATATGCTGCCTTCAAGAAGACATCTTTTCCAGGGACGTCCATGCATATTTCAACAAGATAATGCAAAACCACATTCTGCACACATTACAAAGTCCTGGCTGCGGAGGAAGAGGATACGGGTACTTGACTGGCCTGCCTGCAGTCCCGACCTGTCTCCAATAGAGAATGTGTGGCGCATTTTGAAGCGCAAAATGCGACAACGAAGACCCCGTACTGTTGCCCACCTTAAGACTTGTTTGCAGCAAGAATGGGACAAAATTACACCTGAAACACTTCATCACTTGGTGTCTTCAGTCCCTAAACGTCTTGTAAGTGTTGTGAAAAGGAATGGCAACATTACAAAGTGGTAAATGCTTTACTGTTCCAACTTTTTTTTAAATGTGTTGCAAGAACCAAAATTGGAATTTTGTTTTTTTGAAAGAAAAACAATAAAAATCATGAGGAACACGTTAAATTATGTGCTGTTGTATTGTCTGTAATGAAATACAAGTCAAAGTACATTTAGAAATCACTACTTTCTTTTTTTATTTGTGTTTTCCATACTGTCCCAATTTTTTCTGATTTGGGGTTGTACTTTGAGTAAATGAATGGAATGATCCCTCATTGCGTGTAAACAAAATATCCTTTTTCAATCAGAAATACATCAAATTATGCATGTAAAATAACATTCCGGTAGGGAGTCTTTATCACTATTTCAGTGAAATAACAGCAAAGTATGCCGCAGTCAGTGTTATGGGTCTACGTAAAGGTGAGGCAGGCAGCATCAATTAAACACAGTGGTGGCTGATTGGCCGGGCCGTGATTATAATGCAGCAGGAGTGCTGTCACTTCACTCAAGGTTCCCACTCAGAAAAACATAAGAATAAATACTTCACTTACTCCTCTATTCCTAAAAGAATCTGCTGCCCCAAGTATTAATTTCCCATGTTACTATGGCAACCGCATCACAGGAACTACACATTAATCATACTTATGCTAAAGGGAGTAAGGATGTGGGAGAAGAGATTGGAGGGCTGTTAGTCACTGGCTCTCTGTACAATGTGCCTGATCGACACAATCAATCACCTCCCCACCTCCTCCTTTCAAACCAGACGAAAGAAAAACAAAACAGACTAAGGGGATTTTCTTTTTCAATTCCTGTTCTTCTTGGAGGATTCAATCTTTAAATCTCCTGGATTTTTTGTGAATACTGTTGCAGCTTATCAGAAATCCCACGTTTCTTACTTAATCTTTCCATGAGTTGGGTCCCAGCCGTTGTCTCTGCTTGGGTGAAGCACGAGCATGCCATACTGTACATCCTGCAGCATCTGGACAAGACTATTTGCATGCATTTCCTGCATAATAAATCAACTGCTGTTGCTACATTATGAAGGCTGTTGCTAATCAGACCCTGGTAGCCACATTACACCCCCCCATTACTCTCTAGGCCCTAATGAGCAGTGATGCTCCAAACACTCCCTGTAACCCCTCACCCCCTTTATATCCAAAGTTACTGATGCAGGCATGCTCACATACTGTACAAACAGCTTTGGACACACATACACACATTTGGAATTCATTTCCATGTTGCGAGCCGCTGAGTCATTCTCTGACTAATTTTAAAGTCACTAAACAAACCAGACTCAGTCGGTCGTATCATTCTTCGTGCCAGCAAGCTGATCTCGGCTACCCTTGGGGGCCACAAAGGCATTCATAGCCGTCATTAAACACATGTCAAAGCTTCAATAGCTAGGCCATGTCTGTTTATTTGGAAACGTAATATCTCAAGGAAATTGTAATTATTTGTTTTCGCTGGTAGGCTAGTGTGGAGCTGCTGAGGCATGTTATTAAAGGGCTGTTAACAACTTCCTTGCCTGCCATTCCATTTGAAAGAAGGAATGCCGGTTGGACAGCAGCATTAATCACTTAATGAGCAACTGTGGTGTTTTACAAAATGCAATCAGGGATTTCTAGTGGAACATATCAATAATGTACAACGCAATTTACAAATGTATTTTTCAAGGGCGGGATAATTTCTCCCTCGATCTTGCTACCGGTTTGGTTTTACGAGCATTGATTACACTTAAACTTTAGGTCGGATGTGAAAAATTCCCCATCATCTGCATAATTAAAACCACTCTGACTTGAGTTTACCAAGCTGTTTCACACAACATCACTCTTTTTGAGTAGCTGAGGAGACTTATGCAAACTAAATAATTATAAACAAGGCAACAGCAGGGATTTTGCACAGTGCACACAGTGAATCTAAAACCCAAATAAAGGATCAGGCTCAACCTGCCGGCATGAGTTGTTGTTCGAGTTGTTTTGGGAAATCTTGCAGAAAAATAAAAATTGTAATCGGGTATTATCGTCCCTGCTGTGTGTGTGTGTCAACTGTTGGGCATTATGTCAAAGGAGGTGATGCAATCACCAGCAAACACACAAAAGAGCAAGAGGAACCCAACAGTAATTCCTGCGCTTCTGGATGGGATTTTGCTGACTTTTGCTGACTTTCTGGCGAGATAATGTATCCCTACTATTGTAATTAAATATGTACTGCTGCAACTGTGTGATAGCCAGTAAGTATGTGATATATTAAATGGGGGGAAAAAACTCCATCTATCAAGATCTATGAAAAACTGTTGTGTTCCATGAAGCCTTATCAGTCACATCTTCACAATACAGTCAAGTAAGTTTAGGAATTAGAGCAGAAACTAATAAAAAGGAAGAGATCATATATTTCAATGCTATAGAGTAATACAAATAATGCAATAAAAATACCATCTGGAGCTCACACTCATACGTGTACTGCTTGCTAATTCCTGAGGGTACTCTCATATTAAGCCACTTCTTTGAAAGTTTTATGAAATTCTACCAAAGCAAATCTGTTTCTCAAGTTCTTCAGCCCATAATAATTACCCTCCTGATTACCTTGCCCAAAAATGTGCTAGCGTAATATCTTACCAGGGAAAGACTGACTTTAAACACTCAAAATGCTAAATTCTCTGACACCTTTCTTCTGAGAATTTCCAGATTTATTAGAAAAGGTCTCTCTGTGGAGCAAATTTACCATTGAGTTCCCATGACATTTTGTCTTTTCCATCTCAGCCTTAAAATGTCACTCATAATAGCAGTAAAATTACCCTTGGGCTCTGAGGGGTAGTGAAACCTTGCCATGCGAGCACTCCATTATAGAGAGCAGAGTGTACATCACTTGGACAAGACTGTTAAATGGAAATATCAACGTTAAAGAGGTTTCTCTTTGGAATACCTCTACCTTATCAGACTGCTATTCGGCTCATATGACATGTTGTTGGCGTTTACATACTAACCACATTCCCATAACATGAGTACAGGACTGATATGTAATTCCTCAAATACCATGTTGGCAAACATGTACTTTATGTTTTCCCTCTTTGATTCCTTAACAGTACATTTGGAAACTGCAATAAGAGGAATTTGAAGCTGCAATAAATATTCTTTTTGGCCACTTTTGGGGGCCGTGAAAAACACATCATACAACGTATCCTTTTAAGTTGATATGTGGAACTTGTTAGCAAACAGTTGCTTGTTTAAACATCCAACAGTTACGGAGCAACATTAGCATTCCTTTGGAGTCGACGGAGCATTTTAGCACCTTTCACCTCATTGTTTTGGTGTTACGGTCTGTATCTATACTGTTTTTGGTTCCCTCTCACTGCTCTCGATCATCATTTCCAGCCACAGTTAGTTTCAGTTCAAAAGCTCTGAAAACTCACAGCGTGCCAATTCCCCAGCACCAAACATCAAACACACAAAGCCAGCTACGAGCATGTGAATACAGTAGGGCATGTAGTGCCAGATATTTCCCTCAGGAGTTGGTGGAGACCAAAACAGATTAAAATATAAAAAGGCATAAAAAGGATTAGACTAATTAGACTCATTCGTCAGATAGACAGAAACAAGACTGCAAATTAGTACTAATGTTGCTCCTTTTCTGCTGTACGTATAAATAGGCAACAGTTTGCTACATGCTAACACGTTCACTATCCCTAAATTATCAGCCCCGACATGGAGAGGGAAATGACCTGTGGATAATGTAAAAATAGAAGTGCACTAAAGGAAATGAGCTGGTGAGTGAAAAAAACACTGGTCATTTTCTTCCACAGCTTTCGGTGTCATTTGTCTGTACGTGTGGCAGATAGCATTTTTGCTGCTTCAGCAAGACTTGCTCACTATTTGAATTACAGCCCATGAGAGGAGGAGAGTTCTGTGGGAAAGCTGTGATAAATAAGTTGGAGGCAGATGAGGACAGCATATATTAAAGCTAAAGCAATGTCGCAGCATGACATGCAGGACTATGGTGTCTTTACACTGCTGTTGGCCCCCACTAACATCTGTGGTCCCACCTGTTATAACCTTGATTGAGGACAGGGAGTGAAACACTCACAGGGAGGTCCGCGTAGAAGTAGTGTTTCCTGTCAAACAGGGATTTCCTGTTTATGGTGCAATTGAGAGCCAATCCTGTCATCACTGCTGCCTCGACACATCGTTTGTTCAGGACCTGGGGACACACAGGGACATTACCTGATGTCCTAACAAGAGAGCAAATGCAAAACAACAGGTTATCTTTGTTTGAAATCAGTTACACAACACTTACGGGTAATGTGCCTGGTAAGGATGCATCAAAAGGCGACACCAGGGAGTTTGGAGGTGCTGAGAAGCGAACCCCTGAGCCAGAGAACAGCTTGGTGTTGGAGTTAATCTGGGCATGGACTTCCAAGCCCACCACTCCAACCAGCTGCTGGGGAGCCCTGAGAGAGAGAGAGAGAGAGAGGGCCAGGCGTGACCAAATCAAAGAAGCCTCTAGTCTAAAGTTGCTATACACAATACCCCCAGACACGCCATACTGCACACATTTCTTAGCAGGTTATTAGAACTAGAAAAGTGACTAAAATAGGTATACTGAAAAAAAAAAAAAAATCAGTATACGTACTAAAAAACTTTTTGTTGACTGCTGTTGTTGATGTACACTAATTTCCCACAATGCAATGCCGAAAGGAAACAAGATGTACTATGCACAACTGGGGGGGGGGGGGTGATTTATTTGGCTCTGGAGGGAGCTGTGTGAAAAAATAGTAGCCCCCACCCCCAGGCAGATTAGCGGTTCTTCCATGTCTCTGTGTACAGTATTATTCCCATGCTGGAATCAAATGGTTTCTTGTTTGCTGTGTGATTATCAGATTAAACCCAAATTAATTTAGGAATATGTGTCATTTGAGCAAAGTATCACAGTATTAAAACTACAGTAGATTTGGACCATGGGACAGTTCATGTCAGTTTATATTGTACTTTAGTAAAACCTCTCTTATAGCCTACCTTAACAAAGTTACATTCAATCACATTATGTATAAGTAGTAAAACCCTGGGATACTGGGGTCCAGCTTTGCTCAGTTGGTAATCCAGCCCAGAGGTTGAGTTTGGAGACTACAACTTTAAACAGTGTGGTGTTTGAAATACATGGGCTTGCAACAAGCAGGGAAGATAAAAATATACTACTAAATTGCATTATGGGGTGTAGGATCCAGTGTTTTTCTTGATCCATGTTAGGGACTAATGCTTGTTTTAAAGGTCCCATGGCATGAAAATTTCACTTTATGAGGTTTTTTAACATTAATATGAGTTCCCCCAGCCTGCCTATGGTCCCCAATTGGCTTGAAATGGTGATAGGTGTAAACCGAGCCCTGGGTATCCTGCTCTGCCTTTGAGAAAAAGTAAGCTCAGATGAGCCGTTCTGGAATCTCCTCTTTATGAGGTCATAAGGAGCAAGGTTACCTCCCCTTTCTCTGCTTTGCCCACCCAGAGAATTTGGCCAACCCATGAGAGAGAGACATCATGGCTTTCAAACGAGCAAAGTGGCAGTTGGTCAAGGCCACACCCTCCACCCCCTCTCTCCTCCTCAATAGCTACAGACACAGAAATGGCACATCCTTAGTAAAGCTCATTGTGGGACTGGCTCTAGTGGCTGTAATTCTGCACCAAGGCTGAATTTCGGGAAGAGACATCAGATATAGTATTAGGGGACCATTAAGGTCTATATAAAAGCATCCAAAGAGCACCGAGCACCATGTCATGGGACCTTTAATATGGCTGGTCCAATTTCTTACCTTTTCATTGAGAAAATCTGTCTCTTGCATGTGCCTCAAATGTTTGAAAGTACAACACAAAATCACTGGCGTAGCTATATCCCTTTAAGGTCAGGGGAACACAATTTGAAGGACAGACTACAACCGACGTTCACTCAGTGCGCAACAACTTGATGTAACCATAGCAACAGTACCTTTGTTGCCTCACCCCTGTTATCACAATTTCAACATAGCTTTCTTCAGTAAGTTAGCAAGTTGTCACAGTTTAAATCCGAGGAATCTTGATATAGGTAACGTTTTACAAAAATCTTCGACTCGGCGGAGGAAACCTCTTCCTCTCCACCTATCCATTGTAGGACACATTAGTTACTACTCTGCTTAGCTAGCTATACACAGTGAGTAAGAGGCAGGTCATTGGCACTATAGCTAACACAGTAGTCCATCTTAGCAGCCTCGCTTACCTTTTTTCTCTCAGCTGCGGTTGACTGCCGCATCGTGAGCTTGATGTGTTTATCCGTCTGATAACAAACGAAGCCTTTGGATACAATATTGATAGCCGTTTATTTATATTATGTAGCAGCTCACTTGCTGCAACAGAGGAGGCAGCCATGTTGTAATGTTCCGGTGAACACGGGAGCTGTAGTTTTTTAAAGTGACATGCTATATGTGCGTGAACGCTACTAGCTTACATGTTAAAACTACAAAGCCCAGTCTCGGTAGGACTCTGGTTTCCGACACGAGCTGCATCATTTCCGTTTTGACAACTGGCGGGACTTGTTCACATGTGTAGTAGCTAGTTGCCGAGTTGGTTGTATACTGATCTTGAAAACTTGTATTGAAGAGGCACCGCTGATAAAAATCATACAACATGATGGCTAAAAACGGAAAGGACGCCTGTGGAATAAATGGTGACGTGCCATCGGTATCTTCTTCACACTGCAGCAACGAAGCTTTTGCTAACAAGTCACTCTCCGCTGTGGTGAACGGAGCAGCAACGGAGGCATCGTCTCACTCAAGGCTGCAGAACGGAGGAACCGGGGCGGAGAGGTTCACCTTCAGCCCCGAGCCCACCATTGAGGACATTAGGCGGATGCAGGCGGAGTTCACGGACGAGAGGGACTGGAATCAGTTTCACCAGCCCCGCAACCTGCTCCTGGCTATGGTCGGTGAAGTCGGCGAGGTGTCGGAGCTCTTCCAGTGGCGGGGGGAGGTGGCCGAGGGGCTGCCGAACTGGACCGAGTGCGAGCGAGAGCAGCTGGCACAGGAACTCAGCGACGTGATGATCTACCTGGTGGAGCTCGCCGAGAAGTGTCACGTCGACCTTCCCCAAGCGGTGCTTCGTAAAATGGCCCTCAACCGACTGAAATACCCCGCCAGCAAGGTGCACGGATCGGCCAAAAAGTACACTGAGTACAAGGACTGAGTTTAGGTGTTAAGAAGCAGAGGTCAATCAGGGGACGCTGGCAGTGACTGCTGTGGCTTCTGCTCACTTCGCTGGCAACATGCTGCAGTTTGATTATGGCCAGGCCCACTACTGAACATTTTATCCCTGGGTTCAAATGTTTTTTCTGAGTTGACTTGTTACTTGTAACTATATATATATTCACCCTTTAGTAGGCAGGGCACTTGGGTATTAGTGTATGTTTACAGCATCCATAGGCTTTTTTAGTTTAACTTTTAAAATGTTTTTAGTCTAATCATTGCCTTAGGTGAATTTGAGGCAATGCATACTCTTTGCAGAAAATATTACTGTTGTGCAGTGACTTTGGGGAGTGTTTATAAAAATATATTTCTCACTGAATTCTTTTATATTTTGGCTCCAGTTTAGGAGTGTGACAGAGTGGATTAGAAAGTTGGGAGTTGAAGCAGATGATTATTGATGACCATCCATGACAAGATTAATTGTGAAATGTTTTTGTGTCATTAGGTTTTTGATTACCCTAATTTCCCATCAGGGTTCAACTCATCTGTTTTGTTTGCAGCACAACTGTCACCTTTTTTTTTTTTTTTTTTTTTCTGAAGTAAAAGTTGCTTTAATTCTGACCTGTGTTTTCCACTCATTTGTCATTTAGTCAAAACTGGCTGTGATGGGAGCAGTAGTAGTAGTAGTGGCTACATGCATGTTGAAAGTAAACACAAGAACTTTGAAAGAAATTTCCACACAATTTTCCAGTTTATTTGATACACCTAGCTGATACTAACTAACTACTAACTACAACAGCCTTAAAGTAAATCCTAATTTCATGAAGGCTATATATCTGTTAAAACTATTTTAGAGCGGTTTTGTTTAAATTGTATGGTCATTTTGGAGGCTGTAGTTGTGAGTCTGGGCCACTTCTGGTTGTTTAACGCAGATTAATGTTGATTGGCTCTCATAATGGGCTGGATGGGTGGCGCTTGGCACACTGCCATCAGTCCATGAGGCAAATGTCTGATTACTCCACATTTGAGGCAGGCAAAGACTGAGCCTCTGTACAAGGGGTGCACACTCTACCAGGTGAGTTACCCAGGCGCCCCGGACTATCTTATTTAAATCAGCAGGAGTGAATATAGTGTTGAGTTGACTCTACTGACATATTCCACCATTGAAACTGATAAATCTTTCAGCAAAAATGTGAGAAGCAAAACATGTCTTTTTGCGCACAGGAGAAGAGCATTTATTGTAACACAGTGATGAAGACGTCTGTCTGAGTTTCCATTTGATGTATTTTGAGAAACAAACATAGCCCTCAGCCGTATATATCCTGATAGCCATGAGTCATCCACAGGCTGCAAAGGAGAACAGTCATACATCACTAAAATGTTGCTCTGTGTGCAAGTCGCGCCTCACTTCAAAGTAAACGGCTTTTAACTTAAGCAGAAATGACATGGCATGCCACATTAAGAATGAGCAATTGTCCGCACTCTTGGTGTGTATCCAAAAAACTTGGATATGCAAACTCTCCTCTGCTGGCAGTGGAATGTGTAAATACATCATTTTAATTTTAAGCTCTTTGGAGTGAGGGTTATAGGCAAGAACAAGGGCTAAGCTTTTATCTGTCTTGATCAAATGAAGTAGAATAACCACAGTAGCCTATCAAATTTGTTTTTCATGATCATAAATCCTTAGCTCCTACATTATTCCCCACAAATTCTGCAATGCTTGCTCTACAGCAGAAAGTGAAATCATTTTCAGCAGGAGTTCTTCCAAAACATAAGCTCTCCCTTACTCTAGTTTTGTGTTGCAGTGAACATAATTGCAAAACACTGTTCATATTCACTGTCTAGATGTGTGCCAGTCAGGTAGTAAGCTGCAATTACAGCAGTCCCAGGAGAGTAACCATTTTCAGCCTGCATCAGTTATTCCTGCAGTTTTCTGTCGCGCTGCTTCTCTGAGGGTACGTTGGCACTGCCAAAAGTTATCCTGAAGACATTTTGGTAAGAACTCTTTACTTTAAGAAAACCTCATGGGTTTTTCAGATGGGGATATACAGTAGCTCATTTCCACACTTGAAGTCAGACGTAAGACAAGACTCTAAATCTGTCTCTGAACCTGCTCAAACCTATGAGAAAGTGTAAACATAGAATCGTTTGTTTTGATTGGACGGTTGCAACATACAGATCCAGAGAGAAATACATTTCACTGATTAGAAGACATGCCTTAATTATCCCACGAGAGGGAAATTCACAATTCTCACTCTGTTAGTACAGTTGCACACACATTAAACACAGGCCTGAATCACACACATGCTCAGGACCTATACATGCTATACACACTAATGCAGAGATTTGTGTTGGGGGTTCAGTGCCTTGCTTAAGGGCACCTTGGCAGTGCCCAGGAGGTGAACTGGCACCTCTCCAGCTACCAATCCACGCTCCCTATTTTTGGTCCATACGGAGCTTGAACCTCCGGTTCCCAACCCAACTCCCTACGGACTGAGCTACTACCACCCACCACGAATTAATCTAATGTAGATGGGTAATTGAACTCAAAAAAGTTTGCCATATAAGTCTTTAATACTTTATAAGAACTCTTGATAAGTGGACTTCATGTACGCTCTGCCAGCTATTTGATGGAAGTTGGGCAAATGGCTTTGGAAATGCTACCTCACAAATGGAACCACCTCACAAATGTCATTGTCAATTGTACGTTTGTAGGCAGTGTTTTAGGCCTGGATTGCTTTAAACCAAACAACAAAGAAGAACTGCAAAGTGCATCTCTAATGGATTTTCAAGGGTGCATTTATTAATATGTCGGATTTTGTTCACTTTAAAGTGGGAAACGTACCTGTTATCTTGGAGGGCAGGCTTAATAAGTCTCACTATGCATTTATTTTACTTATCAACACTTTAAATGGGCTGTTCTTGAAATACAAAAAAAAAAAAACCAGCAAGCTAAGATTGCCTCCACACAGCTCTCAAAGACCTTTCCCTAATACCTGACATGGACTAACATGCATGCGCGGCCGGACCAACTATCAAAATAAAAAACAGAGAAGCTCGCATTTCCAACACATTCAAAGAGAGAGTGTGACTTCATTCTCTGCTCAGAACGCCATTACTCCATCATATCTTTACAGCAAATAGTTGTTTGCTGCTATATTAATGTTATGAATGTCAAGTACAGCCCCTTTAAGACTTTATAGTTGTTAAAAATGTTTGCTGAAAGTGCCCTCGTTTTCATGCTTTGAGAAAGAAGCTAGAAGGTTCCCATGGTGCCATTTCTTGTCTGAAGATGGTGCAGTGGGCTTAATTACATTTAAGACTTTGTTTCTTCAGCTTTATAATGGGCAGCCCAGCAGATACCATCAGGCCTCGTTGTTGCTTGTTGTGGGTTTTAAAAGGATGTGGGACATCTAGTTTTTCCATGCTCACACAGATAAGCTTTCAAAGAGACATTCACTGAGTGAATGTATTTTGTGTGTGTGAACAAGCCATAGTTTCTCTTTCTTTCTGGCTACATCCTCCTCCTTTTCACTATCTGAGTCACACACATAGACGCCCTTTTATCCTTTCATAGAGACAGCAGTGGGAGCTGTCAGATCTCACTCAGTGGGGTTACCCAGCAGCAGGGGTTTACATCACATCCCATCCTACACATACACGTGTATATACACACACACACACACACACACACACACACACACACACACACACACACACACACACACACACACACACACACACACACACTGGACCATTGCTAGTCAGGGACTATCACATCTTAAATAACCCAAACTGACTCATTCTGAACATCAAATACTTGGCAATGTTCTTCCTTTTATACATACAGCTGAGCCAATACAGCAATGTTTCAAGTCAAATTCCCTGCCAACAATCACACATTTATATAAGTCTCTCAGTTTCTCCATGGTTTAAAATCAATCCAATCTTCATTGTTTAGATAGATAGATAGATAGATAGATAGATAGATAGATAGATAGATACTTTAGAACATTTATTTCTGTTTGTCTGAATGGCCTTGCTTTTTGTGGCATCTGTTGTTTTAGACCACCTAACAAATAGCTTTAATTTGCAACTTTGATTGTCCTTTATCCCAATTTATGCCATTATGCTGTGGAATGTATTGGTATTCATAATAAGCATTTTTCATGGCTGACATTTTGACATTTAATAGCAGGAAAAGCACAGGCGTAATCAACAACGGGTCAATGGAAGGGAGTCATAACAGGATGGATCCACCTGTTTCTTGCTCTGCTGCAAAAAAAAAACTCTCCCCCCCCCCAACCCTTTCTGATTGTTTTATTGAACCAGCAACATTCATCAGACATAATGGCAGTGACCACACCACAAAAGCTGGCTGAATTCCATGTAGCTGCCTGTTGAGGGTCTTTGTATTGTGCATGCTGGCATAATGAAAATAGAGCAGAGACATTGCTAATGTTATTCGTAACAACACCCAGGCTTTAACTACTATGACAAGTCAAAATGTCTGCTGTGGGCTATTGTTCATGAGAAATTCAGCATGAGCAATCCAAATTTGTCATTTTCTCAGGGAACAGGATGTTGATTTTAGAAGTAATTCAGGCTTTAAAGTGGAGCCATAATATAAAAGTAAAATTGCAATAAAAGAACAAGGAGTTTTACCTTGTTCAGGTAGTCAGCTTCAGTTGGCTGCTACACTCAGGGGACCTATTTATGGATGCTTTTTGGCCTGTTTATCCAAATGGCAATGTATTTTTCAATTGACAATTGAATAGGCAAAGTGGCAATGCAATGTTCAATTCATTTTGAATTTTTTAAATTAAAAATTGAAAGCGTAATTAATTGCATTACTTACGTATTTGACACCCTGTAACATAAATCGAACGCACCCTCGGTTGGAGGGCGGTTTATTTGAGCTATCTGCGCTCTCTTTTCGCTCTCTGCTGCCACCTGCTGCTTCGTGAACTACAGTTGTGCAAACGACTTCAACACAGCTGCCGCTGTTTACCATGTTAGAAATTAGCTCACCTGTCACAAAGTCAACTAACGTACACGTTAGCTTTTTTATCGGCTGTAGCGCAATAATATTATTTCGTTTACCTTCATTCGCTAGCAAGTCATTTTTAACTTTGTTAGCAACAGTTGCACTTTAAGGCTGAAGTATAATTTATTGTCGTATAACGTTACCTGTTGGCAGCTTGGGACCACAACTATTACCAAAGGACAACTCGTCTCTTTCCCAAGGATTTTGTTAGGATGTCTTGGTCGCTGCTTCATTTCACCAGTCTAAGGTAAGTTTGCTGCTTGTGCTAACGTTACCAACCTGACCCATGTAGGCTATTAGCTGTATTTCAATGCTGTTGCTGCTTCTGCTATTTCACAGAAGTTTGAAGTTTGTTGGCAGCATATTGACTTATGCTGACTGCTAATTTCTGCTCAAATGCTATTATGTGCAGTGTTTGCATTGGTGCTAGTTGTGAATTGGTTTCTTGTATTGACTGGACTTTTATTTCGTTTTGTTTTGCTTTTCTTATGGTGCTGTAATGCTGTTAGTTTGCATAGTGGTGAGATACAACGTGTTTCAATATTACAGTGAATTGGTTTTTCAGCATATTCCACCCTCAGGTTGTTTTTGTGGAGCTGCCAATTGTCTCACTGCAAATTTGGTCTCAAGTTGGGTATATTATAGTATTTTATAATAACTTTACAAAGTAGAATTTATTGTATTATGGCTTGAGAAATATAAACATGAATGCACACAGCAAATTCACATTACATTACTGTAATAATGGATATAAGGAAAACTCAACATGGTTATTGTTGCACGTATAATAGATAGCCCCATTCACATTTTCTCTACATTTGTCATATTTAGCTAAGCATTACATTAGGAGTTGAAGTCAAGGGCATTAGGTAGGTAGTATATTCTTTATATTATAAAAAGCCCAGTGACTATTCTATGGTTTACAGGGCTGCTACTCTTAACAGCTGCCTACTTATTCATAACTCATGGTGATCTGTTGCTTCATAACAGGTCATAGGTAACAGATTGATAGGCTTTTGATATGCATTAGATATTGTATAACGTATGTGTCTAAGCCTGCTGTCACATATAAATTGGAATTACCCTGCTGGTCTGAGGAGAGTGGTGGGCCATAGTGGCCATTCACCTATTCCTCCGTGGAGGAGTTTATCATTGTCACTCCCCAATCTTCTCTGTGCTGAGGGTTGTGCTGAGCTTGGTGTTTGCAGGGAGTGATTGAGGTCAGTTTCTAGACAACAAATATACTCTGTACTACTCTGTATCAATTTAATTACAATGTCCCATTTTTAATTAAGTAAGCTTCCCTTCACTTGTCTGCCATGCACTAGTGTATGATATGTATCCAATGTGTCTACATTTAACAAGTTTACGTTTTTGATTTGAATCATAGCCTCCAGGCCTCTGCTGCTATTGTGATCCATGTGGGTCTCTTTTCACAGCCTGTTGTTTTTGAATGCATACCGTTTTGCATTAATGGTCTCGCCCATTGTTTCTATGGTGGTATTTGTTCCGTTTGCTTCATTGGCTGTTTGATGCAAGCACATTGTCTTCCTCTGCCAAATAATACTGAACTAAACTGAAGTCTTTTAGCGTGAATGCATAAATGAATGAGTGTCAAGTACAGGCCAGCCTCCGACTATGCTATTTAGGTATTCTCAACAACAGGCTAACAGTTGAGTGGATATATCTGTTTTGTTCCTTTGCTGCATTCTGTAGTTAGGGCTGGGCGATATGGAGAAAATCAAATATCACAGTGTTGCTCTCTCCAGCAATGGCAAGTGACATCAAAGATGGTGGAGTTGTTGACAAAGGTTTTGTGAAAATCTTCTGTTTATTTGAATCAAGCAGTGCAAAACTAGGAAAATGTGACAGCTAGTTAGGTGTGAAACTGATGGGCTAATGCTGTAGATTTCAATGTGTGACTGTATAAACTTAGTGCGAAAAAGCATAGCTGCCAATGTGCTGTTTTAACAGACTTTATCATCATTGTCAACCAGGACAAGTACGACGTGACAAGCTGTTCAACATTTCTCAGTAGCAGAGAATGGAAACACTCTACAGCCACAAATTATACCAGTTTCTCTGCTTTACAATTTGCTATCTATAATTCGCCATCCGTATTAATTGAAAAAACTCCTCTATGCATATTAGCTTTAATGATCAACTACACACCTAGGCTCTCAGTGCAATCCTGCAACGAAATGGATTAGTTAAAAAATTTTTTTATTAAGTTTATATGAGGCCAGGATATTAAACAGTAAAATGTATACTTATAAACTGCAGTATAACCAAAGCTGCGCTATTCTTCATGACTACTCTCTTATGTTAAAAGAGTAATCATTTTCCTACACCAGCAAAAAGTGTGAATAAATGATCGTCAGTTCAGTGGAATTTGACATTTTGGAATTATCAATTTGTTACGTAATTATTTACTGTCCTTCACATTTGAGAATATAACAAAGAACAAATAGAAAACAGCTATACAGAGACGACAAAGTGTTGCATTCATCAGAACAAAGGGACCAGCTATTATGTGATGGAAAATGTCTGTTTTTATCTTCAGCTGGGCCAAGAATTCCCAAAGAGCTCACCAAGGTAGTGAAGCTATATTTCTACTGACAGAAGCATTCAGATCTGAGTTGCCTTTGACATCCTCCTGTCTCTCTTTGTGTCAGTGAGACCTGAAGCAAAATGGGGAAGAGAAAGCATCAGAGTACAGCGACTTGAGAGATAAAAAAAATAGCAAACTTCATCAAGCAATTTACCTTTCATATTTTTGGTTTGTGTACAGTATGTGAAGGAAAATAGAAGATGGTGATTTGCAGTAGGGTTGCATTAAACTATATGGCCCCAAACATTGATTACACACATCTGGCACAGTCTGAACAAAAAGTGGAGCATTATCTTTAAAACGATTTTGATTTGTTGCAGGGCTTCAGCACTAGATTGCATTAGATTGCAAAGGTGTTGCTGGTATATTGTGTCCAACGCCTGTAGATACTTAACACTTTGATCCGCAGCAGGTATTAAATTGTGTGAAAGCATAACTGTGAAGCACATCCGACAGATGTATCTGGTGAATGGTTAATAACGGGAATGATCAAAGTGTGACAGAAACAGGCACAGGTCCCATTCACATAACGGCCACAGGGAGCCAAGAGCAACAAAGCTAATATGTGACAGGAGGATTGTCTTTTGATTGAGCAGTGCACCATTAAAAAGTAGTGCTTTTCATGTGGAGTAAAGGACATCAAATAGTATTCAATGTTAAAGTGCTAATATTATGCTTTTTGGCTTTTTCCCTTTCCTTTATTGTGTTATTTATCCTTTTTGTGCACGTTATAGGTTTACAAAGTGAAAAAGCCCAAAGTCCACCCCAAAGGGACTTACCATCTCCAACAGAAAACACTGTTCACAAACTGCTCCAAACAGCTCTGTAGTAGTCCAGCCTTTACTTCTGTGATGAACGTGCGT
Organism: Gymnocephalus cernua; assembly: GCA_023631565.1. Taxonomy (NCBI): domain Eukaryota; kingdom Metazoa; phylum Chordata; class Actinopteri; order Perciformes; family Percidae; genus Gymnocephalus; species Gymnocephalus cernua. Next base: position 17,202,050 of record CM042427.1, on the reverse strand, counting down.
CACTTTGTAACACACGTTATAATGCTCACCTAGCTGCTAGCATGGCACGCCCTCATACTCTGCAACTGACTGGCTGGTTGTCCTTACCTAGCTACTGCACATGTGCGACTCCCAACAAAGATGGAACAGAAGTTAGGGCTGCTCGATTATGGAAAAAAATATAATCACGATTTATTTCGGTCAATATTGAAATCACAATAATTTAACACGATTACTCGTTGACTTCTGGAAAGATGTTTGCAATTATTGAACTTAAAAAACAGTGGGAAAAGTTAAATAAATCAACCGTAAAAAAAACATACAACTGTGAAATTTGTCTTATATACTATAATACTTTCCATATTTAAACAATTTTTTCATTCAGAACACAAGAGAAAATAAGAGTTTACTTGAAAAATGTAATCAGCTAAATAATAGTTTTTCTCCATTATTCAGTTTTTGTGATCATTGGGAGCCGGAATCATAATCCCGATTAAATTTTGATTAATTGCACAGCCCTAACAGAAGTGAGATGCAACACACAGGGTGAAAAGAGGAGCTGCAGCAATGTGCAGTACAACAAAAATATAGTGTTTTTTTTTTTTTTAAATTAAACCATGTAAACCTATCCTGGTACAACCTCTAAATACAATCATGAACCTGAAAATTAGCATAATATGAGCACTTTAATATATACTTAATGAATAAGGCAGCCTCTTTTTGCTTGTTTCATCAGTATGTGGGCAATTTCTCTATAAAATGGGAATATTGTATATTTTGTAAATCTTTACAAATGGGTCACATACTTTCATTTAAAAAAGGCTAGCCTAGTTAATTTCCTTAAACACCTGAGCACTGTAGTTTGAACTCAAACAGAATTAAATAGTGCCTTTGTTGGCTTTGTTGTTCAGCAATTTGGTGCTCTAGCAAGTATTAATGGCAACAGATCCGTGCACGTGGGACTCAAAATGCTTAAAAAACTATAGTGTCCAAGTTCACTATAATAAAGGAACATGTCACCTAGTGCCACCACCTATCTTTGGTATTTTAGACAACAATTGAGGTCTTTGGCACGGAGGAATACACTCCAGTACAGTATATTTGGCTCTAGCTACACAGGCAGTACTGCAATGTTTTTTTTCACTGGATTTGTCAGTAACGTTAATATAGACTTAGGCTATCACCAGACTTGTTCTTTTAATTCATTAGGTAAGATACACAGACAAATTGAGTGCTACCTCATGGGCAAGCATCCTGTCTTGCTAAATATGACAACGGTGCCAGGGCTTTTTTTTTTCTTTAGCTTGACACATACAGTATACTTTGATTTGGAAGTCAGCCATTGTCTAGTATCACCCCCACTCCCGATTTCCTGGCATGTCCCCATCCCAGCGTGTTGAGCTCAACTGCTCCTGGAGGGGCTGCGTAGGAGTGATAGACAGTTTGTAGTGACATCTTAAATCAGCCGTATAGACTGATCAAAGTAGTGCATTGTTGGACTGAAATTGGACTTGGGCTGGCTGCGGAAAGCTCAATATGAGACAAGTTTCTGTCCTGTCTGGTCTCATTTTGAGCTCAGCGTTTTGAATGATTCATCATACGGAGTGTGTAAATGACGAGGAAAAAGTTCAAAAGGAGAGTGACATATTCTTGGTTGGGATTTTTCTACCGGAGGGGGCTAAGAGGTGTTGTTATTTAAATGCAGATCTTAAGTCTTTGAACACTTTATGCTAGCCGTTTCTGTTTCCGAGTAGATTTCTCACTTTTTGTGGCTTCACTTTTCTTTTCTCTGCCTAGCGTAAATTAGAAATCAGCAGCTGACCTTTCTTATTTCACAGTCTGTGGTTGGAGGGAGTCTCACATTATTATGCCATGCAGTCACTTGTATTAACCACTTACGAAGCAAAAGAGGCTCCTAAATTTCTGAAAGCAGCCTTCTTGTTGGGATACAATACTCCCTTACAATGTCCTGTTTCTAAGGACTGAAGATACAAGATACTCTCTGAATGGCATCCAAGGCTATCTTTATTCAACGAGACTATGTTGCTATGTAGGACCGTTGCTATGGAGGAGTCTCTCGCCCTCTGATTGAGATGGACAGCTGTAGCCTCGCCACAGGGAGGAGCCCTTTCTCTCTCTTCTTCCTGTGTGATGTTTCCCGAGGAGTCCAAACCTGAGGGCGTCAGCGGGGGTTCCTTCTTCACAATGATACTAAATAAAACAGTGACTCACTCACTCGCACTGAGAGAGAAGGAACTTGACCAAGTTCAAGAATTGACCAAAGTTTGCGGTAATGCAGCAGATATTCACAGCGGCTCTCAACAGGTCAATGCTCTGTATGCATCATTGCTGACTTTTTACTGTTGTATCTCCTTTGTACATTCACATTCTCAATCTTTAATCAAATCCCATAGATTATACTGTACATTTCTTTTGTGTGAAGTGATAAGATATGGCAGATAAATGATTGAATTCAGTTGTAAAATAACAAATGGTTGAATGGCTGGTTAACAGTTTGTCCTGTCAAACTGTTTAAACATCCAAGACAGTTTAAGCACTTCACCATTTGACCGTTCTGATCACCGTTTTATTCTGCTAACGGTATCAATTTTATGGGAATTCGAAGGATTGCTGGTATGGTAGGATTTAATCATCTGTGTACCCCTAAACATTTTGCCATGGTTTGATTTTAGGACTTTAGGACTTAAGACCAGGGTTTGCATTCTGGCCTGTATTTTCCACCCCTATTTTCCGGATGAGCCGCGGCCCCCGCCAGCAATCGCAACCATTCAAGTCAATGCTTGATATTCCACCAGCTGCGCCAAGCCGCGTCCCAGAAGCGTGCGTGAAGCGTCTCTCCTCTCCGCTGATTGTTCTGTAATGTACATAGTAGAGACAATATAATCTGCGAGTCGCGCAGGCAAAATGCTCCGCTTCTGAGACGCTCCCGGTGTGGTGTGGCGGAGGAAGAAAACGGAATGCAGCACAGACGTGCCCAGTGGAAAGTGGGGGTGAGTCCCTCATTTGATTAGGTCAAACCAACAAAAAGCCCTCTAAGGTTAGGGAAATATTGTGGTTTTGCTTAAATGTTAATAAATGGGTTAGGGTTAAAAGTTCATGTTTACCTTGTTCAGCTTTGTTGTTCTTGTTTTTAACCGTATGTCTATTTCTGTGTAATGTACTTTAGGGAGCAACAAAAGCCATAGTCACATTCCTTGTATGTGTTCACACTTACAGGTGATTCTGATAAATGAAACATGTCTTGTCTTATGCTTGAGGTCACTTATTACTTTTTGAATATTTAAACAAGACCACTTGCTTTCTCTAAACTAACCAGGTGCTGTGAGTGCCTAAAACAAAAACTAAAACATGCTTTACGTGCTTGCCACAAGTGGATATTGGAAAAAACAAATTAAAAAGAAGTTGGCACGTAACATTTTCCAGGTGCATTCTGTATAAACATGTTGTGACTTTGCAGATGCAGTCATTCAAAAAGTTTCTTAATAATGTTATAAAAAATATAATCCAGGTGATATTATGTTTCTCTTCAACTTATTTGTTGTTGCAGTCTGACAACTGAAAAAAACAAGGTTCAAAATTCTTTTTGCATTTTGTTGATATATTCAATGAAAAGACATTTACAAAGGGAATTATGAATATCTCTTTTTGTTACTCAGCAAATCAGAAAATACTGCTAATAGCCTTAAAAAATGTATTTCCGCCCTATTTCTAGGCATAACGTAGTATAAATCAGGCCAAGAATGATAGATCAACAAATCCCTCAAAACTTTCAAAAATATAGTTAGGAATATGACTGTGAAGTTTGGTGTATGTAGGTGTTACAGAAGTGGAAAATCGGTATGCGGAGTATGAGAAAAAACTCATTTTGAGAAAACGGCCTTTAAAGATTTTTAAGGCAAAATTCCACTAATTTCTATTGAAAGCCATGAATTACAGACAAAATATGCTTTAGGTCCAAGTAAGATCCATGTATCACACTGTTTAACATCCAAAACTCCTTATTGCTTCATCCATCACTGGTCATAACGTCCATAACAACACATCAACATGGCCTTCAACTGAAGACCATTACATCACAAACTTCAGACTGACCAAACCATTACAGTTACCCCAAGTATATAAAAGTAATTTTGAGGAGGCAGGGTTGCCAGATGGGGAGACTTTTAGATTAGACTAGATATGATTTGAGTCTGTGAGAACGTGCACTGGTTTTGGAAAAAGTGACAATTAGCTAGTGGGTCTTGAAAGGCTCATTAAAAAGTTATGCCTCAAATGTGATGTGCAATGTGGTGCTTTTCTAGTACACCACCTCACCAGCTTTGTTCCTTCCCACATCACGTATATGTTCAATCCAATATCCTAAACTCTCTTGCTACATGTAAATGTTGAAGGACTTCCTGCAAGAGGATGCAGTGTGCATCATATAATGAGGCTGGTGTTTTGAGCATTTCAGCAATGCCCCTCCACAGAGACCTGAAAACGGAGAACATCCTGGTCCGTAAACCCACTGAGAAAAACCTGCTGTTGCACTTTGGCTCTGCTGCTGTGCTCAAAGATGAGGCCTGCGAGGACATATTCAGCATCCCAGAGTGCCTACCTGCGGCAGCTGTTTTGACGGAGGCCAATGTTAGCCGTGGCAGCTGCCGGGGATACTGCTGTACCCTTGTGGAGTGAATCTAGCATCGCCGAAGCAATCCTCCGCTCTGCACTCTCCATGTGGAATAACAAGAAAAATATCCACACCTGATTCACTGTTGCTTTGCTGCCAATCCACACGACAAGCCAACCATTGAGAATATTCAGGGCCAGCCATGGATGCAGTGCCTTCAACAATTCCCCACCATCAGCTGCTATTGTTTTGTTTCACATTACTGCTCACTGAAAAACAACATTTAGGGTCAAAACTTCTCAAGCTGCACTGCAAGTCCTCATATAACAGTCTTGTTTCCCTCATTTTTAGAGTTTGCTGTTAACCCCTGCAGTGAGGATGTTTGAATTCTTGATCACTCTCGCAGCAGTAGCTGTGGGCTGATGCTCTTTGTATGAATACCGCGTGTGTTTCACCGAACAGGGCCAGAATACAGATACACCCTGGTTAATCCCCCCCCCAAGCCAACCATTAGTTCCCCTTCGATAATGTGTGCTTCCCTGTAGTAAAAGCCACACCTGCTATGGGTGATTTAGTCCCTGGCTCCATTTGTCTTTCAGACTCAGACTTCTTTCCCTTGTTTTTCTTACTTGGTCATTACACAGCTCTTTACCCCTCCTCCCAGTTCGTCCCCCCTTCTCTCCATTGTTCCCCGGCTCGGTCTTCTCTCACCCTGCTACTTGGCTAACCTTTGAGGAGCTTCCCCATTTTGGCCTGTAACAGGGGTCACCAGCTCTCTCCCAGTGTTTCCACTGGCAGGCAATCACTCAGGGCCACAGCAGGGGAAAAAGACAACCACTAATCCCCCACACCAGCTACACAAAAAGGTACTGGATGTTGTATTACTGTAGAGCAGTGAACTTTAATTAGAGCACGCTCACTTGAGATGACGAGGACAGGGTTATCATACAAAACAATATTGTACTTGGAGAGGGACTATAAAAGTCCTTTAGGACTGGCTCAGTTGTACCATGCTACAGAGTCAAGTACATTAGCCCAGTCAAAGGGAAGTTGGGATTATGGATGTCCAGATCAAGTTGTTTTTTATTCTGAGACCTTTAACACTGAGTATCTGCTAATACAATCCCATACTTGCCCACATGTTGATTAAATATGTATTTGACACATTGAAAGAACAGTTGTAGCTACTGATGCACCTTATTTTTCACGAGCTATTCTACTTGATCAAAATACTGAAGGTCCTGGTTTAAAACTAAATTGATCATCTTAAATTATTGATATGACATGGCTACCATTTTTCCCTGAATTTAAAGTGAAGTGATCTGCTCTGTTGGAGTTGGTTGTACAGTGGTGTTAACACAGTGGTGCTTATTCTACACCAGAGAGCCCTCACCCAACAACAGACGGGTTTCATTTTGGCCTGCCATCAAGTTAGTCCTGGAATTCATGTTAATAAGTGACTGCTGATGTAACCTAAACTGCAGGAGACGTTTGTTATTTTGACCAGTGAAAGCCACAGTTTTTGCTATCTTTATATTATGTTTTGATTTATTAACCGTTTTTATAAATACTTTGCAAGATAATATTGCAAGTTGTGGAACTGTTAGCACTTTTAAACTCTTTAGTAAAGGGTTAAAGTAAACAGCTCTGATCCTTTCTTGGTCTGTTCTTTTGTGAATGTCATATCAAGCATCATAGAAATGAAGCATACAGTAATCATACAGCGACCATCTCTACCTCCCACCGTCCTGTAAATTTAATTTAAACGACTCGATTGTCCTGAAGCGTCAGCCAGAGCAGCTGATCAGCTCAGTCATCCTTATCTCCATTCAAACATGGCAACTCATAATGTATGGTTCATGCGGTATGGGGCCATGTCCTCCCACAGATCATAGGGAGGCAGAATACTCAAAACACACCAAGTATAAACCTGCAATATACATGGACTACAGTCATTATTAATGCCGGATATCTATGATAGGTACCTGCAGCACGTTGCGCCTCCTGGTGTGTAGAGTGCAATGGATTACAGGGGCTGATAGAGGCTATATTTGGTATGATTACTGGTGCTAAACTATGGTATTATTACGGATATTATAAAGGAAATCTTGGTGGGTGTACATTATAGTCCATAAGGCTTTGATGGTATTGTAATTACTGCTGCTGTAAATTACAATTGATATACTGCACAACATGGTGTTCTTGTGCAATATCATGCAAATTACTTTTCAGTTTGTTAAAGGTTTGTAGTGAATTTAAACCAAATCATTCACACTATGCCTCTGCACATTTGACCTAGTTTGAATGTGTCCCCCTGCCCTTGTTTGTATTATATTCCTATTTTGTCAATATAATACGAGATCTGACCAAGTATTTGGAGCTTTAAAACTGTTGATTTATTCATTCATCTAAGAGCCCTCTGGCTCATTTGTGATTTCTTGTTTAGAAAAGGGAGCTTTTGAAAAATAAGAATCGTGTTTCGGCGGCTCGGAACAAGAGCATTTCAAGGCAATGTTTTTTTCACTTTTCAGTCTGGCTTCATTACATCTCCTCATTGGTTTTCATATTAGACAACAAGAAGTTTGAAGTTATGATCAGTGATTTGCTTTATTGGGCAAATGGATCTAGGAAACTGATATCACACAAAGGCTTGCAGACATGCTCGCACACACACATATCTCTCTTTTTCTGTCAAACAGAGAAATAAATTTCACTTCCATCCTTTTACCAGTCCATCTGCGTGGCAGGCTCTATTGTCCATTAATGGGTGCTGCCTAGACCCCGCCTCCCTCCATCATCCCTCTTCACTCCAATCAGGACCCCTATGGGAGGGGGCGGTATGTTGCCCAAAGTGAGGGGCCCCACATCTCTATAGGTGAGGATAAATCAGCCCTCATCAGGAACTTAAATCACTATGCTTAATAGACTTGGTCTGTGTTAATGTGTTTTTGGGCTACCAGTGCCAATAGTAACCCCCTCCCCGAAAGAGGGAGAGAGGTATCTGGGCCAACCCTCCAGGCCAGCTCCAAGTTACCAAGCCCAGCCCTCCGAAATACAGATTCCAGCCGCTGCTTAAAAGAGGACTAATTATCACACACAGTCATCTACACATCGGGGTTCCCCTCGTCTTCTGCCTCTTGATAATTCTTTTCTATTGCTGTGTGTGAGGGGGAAATGATGAAGGGAGAACGGCTGAAAGGCGAATGAAGAATAGTAAATAGAAATATGAAGACGAAAGGCGGTGATAAGTGTGTCTATGAGAGAATAAAATAACAAGATGAGACTGAAGACGATAAAGAGATGGTGCAAAGCCTGTTTGCTGGCAGGCCCACTTAGGGAGCGCCAAGGGGCGAAGGCCCCCTATTCAGTATGTGCCACCAAGTGGTTTGTTCCCACAACTAAACACAGGCACAGCCAGGGGCACCACTGAGGCAGAAGAGAGGAGTCCTTTCTCTCTCTGAAAAGAAAGTGTCCCCCAGAGCAGGACTACTTCTATTTCTTTTTATTTATCATTTTCTCCTCTCATTCCTCTCTGCCACCTTTTCTTTTTGTCTCTTACACGCTCTTGTTTGAATTACCACCATGGCTGCTTATTCAACACCTATGGAAAACCGTGTTTTCAAGAGACCACTCTCACAGACTCTTTCATCTTGTGTAGAAATAAGAACTACTGTATGTGGTTATATTACAGTGGTTGAACCTTCCAGTAAAGTACTGTGTGTTTTTTTGGGGATTTTTGTTTTTTTGGTTCAGGTTATTGGTATAATCTGACCAATTAGGACACACACACACACACACACACACACACACACACACACACACACACACACACACACACACACACACACACACACACACACACACACACACACACACACACACACACACACACACTTTTTATTTAGATTAACTCACTTCAGTGTGCTGATAAAAGGTAAGCAACAAACAAGCACCCTTAGTCTTTTTAATAGAAGGATCCAGCCTTACCAGCATTTCCTGTGTCATAAAATCTATACATGAAACTATATAGTTAAGAATGTTAAGATGAAAGCAATGGATTAAACAATAAGGGAATATAAAATATAGGAGAGCAAAACAGATGTGAAAATCATTGTGATAAACCTGGAATGGAGAAGGTTTTTCTCATAAAAAAAGATAGTAAAGGGAGCACAGTCTTTATGAGTCTGTGTTGTCATCAAATGTCCTGAGCTGGAGTGGAGCTGCAATTTCACCGAAATCATTTTTGAACTCACACAGCCCACATATCCATTCTCAGACTGTTACATTCTGTTCAATCTCCCCGGGACACTGGAGTGCTTTCTAAAAGCCCAATCTAGAGACTCCCCACATACCTGTCTCCACTCTTACAAATGTTGTCTGTGCTGATGTACAGTATATCATACATTGGAGTAGAAAACAAACAGCAGGCCACTATCCCTTACTCGGACTCAATACAACTTTTTTGGATTCTGTAAAATATGATAATAAAGTCTGCACAGTAAGAACTCTCTTATGTCAGAGATCAAGCAGGGGCTTCCTGCTTCTTTGACTCACACATGTTTCTGGTGTCAGCGTTTTGTGAAGAACCAAACTTTCCATAAACTGTTGGGGGTTTTCTTGTGTTTTATTGGAGGGTTTCACTTTTGGTATTGTAGATAGATTTAAAAATTGAAATAACTAAGGGCAGGGCAGGGGCACACATAATGTTGCGCTAGTTTTATTTATTTGTTGTAGGCTACTGGTCTGTGTCTGTTCCAGTCAGTGTTGACCACAATCTTCTTCTGAATCATAACAGCTGCTGAGCTTGCATGTCAACAGCAGATCTCAAATCTTCTAGGCACACTGTCATACGGTTGAAAGCTCCAGAAAACACTTCTTAGAGGCCTTTTGAGTTGGGATTGTTTTGTAAAGATTTTAAAGTTGTTCAGTATTTATTACTGGGATTGGACCGTCAACACCACGCACAGCGAGATAAATAATAAACATAAATAAATAAAATATTCTGTGATAGTTGAATGGTATGGTGCATACTATTTTGTTTTAATCCCAGCCAGGCCTTTTGTTGCATGTCATAACCCTCTCTCTCCCCTTGATTACTGTCTGCCTTATACTATAAAAAAAAAAATCAAACCCCCACCCAAAAAATACCCCAAAAGAGTGAGCTAATGGTACTATTTTATGTTGTGCTGTAAGCGAGAATAATTTTCCAGTTCGTCCAGGTCTTCTTTCAGAGCCAGAGCTCACTAGCCTGACGTTGTCATACTCAGATTCTAGTCAGAATATGAGTCTGATACTGCTCCATTGGGCTGTGATTATGGGGCGTGTTTCAACCGAATCAGAAAAGAAAATGCCTCTGCACTCAATTGGATAGACCTACAACCAATCAGAACAACGGAGACAGACATCACAGAAACTGCAAGTCAAAGGCAGGCTTCGACAGAGCAAAGGCAGAGGTGGCAGTTTCCGTGTCGTGCGGACGGGTGTGGCAATGTGTATACATACGTGATAGCGGTTCTCTGTTCCTCTTTTAAAATGAATGCGCTGTCAATACCTTCTATAACAGACACAATGGCGGAATCTATCCATCTCAATTCTCCAGCGACAGCCATCTTTGTTGTAAACAAATTCAACCCAAGCGCTTTTTGGTGACGTGGTTGATTACGTTACTGTTGATCATCTGTCCATCATCGTATGAAGCCCGCCCTGACATTTTGATTGGTCCGAACAGCTCTGGTTCGAGCATAATTGCTCCACAACGGATCAAGTCCAGACCGAACTTCCCAACCTCAAATATTGTCGGCGGGGCTGAGTTCGGCTGAAATGGCGTATGTATGACACGCCAACTCGTATGGCATTATTTGCGTGTTATTAAGACGCATACTCGGTTTTTAGCGTGTTTTTCCATGCAGTTTGGCGTCCATTGACCTACATTATGTTGCTATTACGTAGCCATAGTGACTAGTATGTCAGGACGAAAGTCCACGTAAGTAGGTTGGTTGAGGTGGCGGATAGGTAAAACACAGGACTTTCACCCGGGAGAGCGGAGTTTGCGTCCCGCGTGTGTCGCTTGTCAATTGTCGTTTTTATTTTTTTTAAGAAAGCCTTCCCGAGTGTTCTTTTCCTAAACCCAACCGTTTATTGTTTTCCTAAGCGTGTGACGTTTGTCAGCCGTCGTGTTTTTGTCATTTTTTCGTTTTACTAAAGCCTTCCCCAATATTCTTTTCCTAATCCCAACCTTTTTGTTTTTTCACGTGACGTTCACGCGATAGCACGGCACGTTCTCGCGATAACACGGCACGTGGCACGGCACGTGGCACGGCATGTGGCGACGACATGTGGCAAGTGGCATGTATGTTTACATCCGCTGTATACAGCGTAGACATACACGCAGATAGCTCAAAATGCGTACAGATAACATGCCACTTGGCTTTAGGAAAGTGCCGTGTATGTTTACGCAAAGTCATGATGCCACGTTGCTAAGAGCTCACCTGATGTTAACTTCACTCTTAACATTCACTTTCCTCCAGACCTTTGTTTCCCTCATCTCTCTCGACCCATCTCAACCATTTGTAGCTTTTTTTCTCTGTTCCTGTGCAAATCGTAGCATAAATTAGAAAGGCAATCGTTTCTTTTCCCACACCATCAAAAGATAATTTGTGTTCTCATTTGTGTCCTCAGTATTCATTCCATTGTTCAATGTGTGCCCCTTTCTGACTGTCAAGACAAAGACATCTGGGTAGCTATATGTTGGAAATATCAGTTATATGTAAGGTGTCGTGTTTCTCTAGGTTTCAATGATCTTAAGCTCTGTTACAAGCTCTAGGCAAAATAAAGTGGATGTTAAAGGAGAACTCCGGCCAATTTTTACGTTAATCTTGCTAAATATAACTTTGCGAGACCTGTCTATAGCAAAAACAGTTAGCGCAACAGCAGCTACCTAGACGGAGCTGCTGCAGCTAATGCCCACCACTCACACTTAGCTAAACGGCAGTTATGGGGCCATAAATGAAATAGTGCCTTTGTGTATCACTATCTTAACAGACACAAAATGCAATTAAAATGTCTGTGTAACATGAACAGGGCCCTTACATGACAACAAGATGCATTTTCAACATTCACCTACCCTGTTAGCTGCTAGCTAGCTAGCTGTCGTCTGGGACGAGAGTGTTCAGTCAGGCTTCAGTAATAATCATCATGCAGCAGTCCCATGTGTATTTGTAGCATATATATGGATATATATGATATATATCCATTTTGTGTGCGATCCATCTGGCGTTGGAGAGTAGTATTCTCTGCCGACAACAATCACGAGAGCGCCCGCTGGTCTGGAGGATGTCCTCCGGAGGACCGGTGATGCCTTCGCGGCACAACACCCACACGAACACCACCAGTTACCCGAAATGCGTGATCTTGGAGCAGCTGCTTCATCTGCCTGTTGCCCCTCTGTCTGTCTGTCTGTCTGGATTCTTTCCAACTCTTGTGAGGCCAGTTCTTCGTCTGTATACTCAGGTTCGAATAAATAAGGACGACCATCAAACTCAAAAGCCTCTTCCATATGTTCAATATCTTCTTCGATATTCTCCATAGTTACGTTACTCCAAGCTTCTTCCCTTGTGAACACCTCCGCTCTTCCGCTCTTCACACTACACTGTAGCTCCTCCGACCTACACTTATCTAGCTACAACTGAATTCACACAGGACTTCAGCACGAGACTGCCACTAGCCGTCTGTTAGTGTTTTACTGAACAAGTCACAGGCATAATTCTGCCCGTTTCCATGTAGTTACATAGTCAATAATATGCTCATAACCACTACAGCGCTCAATTACCTATTTTTGAGGGGAAATAAACCCCCAAAAAACGCCGCGAATGCATCACTGGTCCTCCGGAGGACAGCCACGACCAGCGGGCGCTCTCGCGATTGTTGTCGGCGCGGCAAGCGAGGACTGCGGGCAGGAAGCAGAAGCAAGGCCACCGGTCGGACACTACCACAACGATCCCCACGGCAGAAAATACTACTCTCAAACGCCATATGGATCGCACACAAAATGGATATATATCATATATCCATATATATGCTACAAATACACACAGGACTGCTGCATGATGATTATTACCGACGCCTGACTGAACACTCTCGTCCCAGATGACAGCTAGCTAGCTAGCAGCTAACAGGGTAGGTGAATGTTGAAAATGTATCTTGTTGTCATGTAAGGGCCCTGTTCATGTTACACAGACATTTTAATTGCATTTTGTGTCCTGTTAAGATACACAAAGGCACTATTTAGCTTATGCCCCCATAACTGCCATTTAGCTAAGTGGGAGCGGTGGGCATTAGCTGCAGCAGCTCCGTCTAGGTAGCTGCTGTTGCGCTAACTGTTTTTGCTATAGACAGGTCTCGCATAGTTATATTTACAACCCCAAATCAGAAAAAGTTGGGACAGTATGGAAAACACAAATAAAAAAAGAAAGTAGTGATTTCTAAATGTACTTTGACTTGTATTTCATTGCAGACAATACAACAGCACATAATTTAATGTGTTCCTCATGATTTGTATTGTTTTTGTTTGTTTAAAAAAAACAATATTCCTATTTTGGTTCTTGCAACACATTTAAAAAAAAGTTGGAACAGTAAAGCATTTACCACTTTGTAATGTTGCCATTCCTTTTCACAACACTTAAAAGACGTTTAGGGACTGAAGACACCAAGTGATGTGTTTCAGGTGTAATTTTGTCCCATTCTTGCTGCAAACAAGTCTTAAGGTGGGCAACAGTATGGGGTCTTCGTTGTCGCATTTTGCGCTTCAAAATGCGCCACACATTCTCTATTGGAGACCGGTCGGGACTGCAGGCAGGCCAGTCAAGTACCCGTATCCTCTTCCTCCGCAGCCAGGACTTTGTAATGTGTGCAGAATGTGGTTTTGCATTATCTTGTTGAAATATGCATGGATGTCCCTGGAAAAGATGTCTTCTTGAAGGCAGCATATTGTGCTCCAAAATCTCTATGTACTTTTCAGCATTAATGGTGCCATCACAGAAGTGCAAGTTACCTTTGCCAAGGGCACTGACACAACCCCATACCATGACAAACCCTGGCTTTTGGACTGGATGATCCTTTTCTTCTTTGGTCCGGAGCACACTGCGTCCATTTCTCCCAAAAAATACCTGAAATACTGATTCATCTGACCACAGTACACGTTTCCACTGTGTGATGGTCCATCCCAGATGCCTCTGAGCCCAGAGAAGTCGACGGCGCTTCTGGACACTGTTAACATAGGGCTTCCTTTTGGCACAGTACAGTTTTAACTGGCATTTGTGGCTGTAACTACGTATTGTGGTACTTGACAAAGGTTTGCCAAGATAGTCCTGAGCCCATGTGGTGATATCGCTTATAGATGAATGACGATTCTTGATGCAGTGCCGCCTGAGGGATCGGAGATCACGGTTGTTCAGCTTAGGCTTGCGCCCTTGTCCTTTACGCACTGAAATTCCTCCTCATTCCTTGAATCTTTTAATTATGTTATGCACTGTTGAAGGTGAAATAAGCAAATGTCTTCCTATCTTTCTTTGAGGAACATTGTTTTTAAACATTTCAATAATTTTCTCACATATTTGTTGGCAAACTGGCGATCCTCAGCCCATCTTTGCTCCTAAAGGACTAGACCTTTCTTGGATGCTGCTTTTGTACCAAATCATAATTACAATCACCTGTTGACATCACCTGTTTCAAATCACATCATTATTTAACCAATTTACCTGATTACTAGCCCTAAATTGCTCCTGTCCCAACCTTTTTTGGAATGTGTTGCAGGTCTGAATGACAGGAAAGGATGTAGATTTACAAATAAAATTAAGTTGACCAGACAAAACATGAAATATTTTGTGTTTACATTGTCTGCAATGAAATACAAGTCAAAGTACATTTACTACTTTGTTTTTTTATTTGTGTTTTTCATACTGTCCCAACTTTTTCTGATTTGGGGTTGTAGCAAGATTAACGTAAAAATTGGCCGGAGTTCTCCTTTAACTCAGGATTCTTCTTACTTCAAGCTTGTGAGCTTTGTAAGATCAGCCAAATGTCTTACATTTGTATGTCTAAAAATGAGTGGGTGGTTATTTTTGCCAGTGTGTTGCAATGTCCTAAATTAAGTGCGCCCCAAAGAATGTGCGTCACTGCAAGTTAAGTATGTCAGTGCTATAATGCAACAGCATTTCCAGAGCACGTGTGTGTTTTTCTTCACTGTCTGAAATGCGAGTTGCCATTGCTAACAAGGCCTTAACATTTCTATTTACCAGAGATAGGAGGAACTTGACCTTGGTATTTTCTGTGAGGCACTCACTGGTTTCTGATGAGAAGCAGGCGATATTGTGACCCACAGGTCAGCCACTATGAGAGATTGGACTTGTGCTCTGATACTGTCAGTGTTTGTTAAGATGTCATGCAGGGATTCATGATTTCCAAAGGGACTCAGTCATGGAAGAAGAGATAGAAACAGCAGAGAATGACATACAGTAGTTGTTACTGAACTGTTGGACAGATGCATTTTGTGTTACCCAAAATACTGTCTTTCTTACACAATCATTCAAGTAGAGCCCGATTTATTGGCCAATGTTGACCTATCACAGACATAACGGTATTTTATTGGTATCGACGTATATGTTGTCCGATATGCGCCAATATGAACAGAACATATAATGCAGTAAATGGTGATTTAGAAATGGCGTCATTAAATAGTTTGTCCAGCAGAGCGAATAAAGTTATTTGTTTAAGAAAGCAGCCTTCCTTTGCAGTCATATCGGTGCACAATCCACATATTTTCATTCCAGCTCAAAATTAACTATATTGGCTGCCATATGGGTTATCTGTGAACGTCTCCACTCTAAAATCGGTATCTGTCTCAAAAATCCTAAATCAGTCGGGCTCTATTAAATACTAAAAGATGCAATTCCTCTGCTGCATCCTGACAGCATGGTCCCTGTGTTTCTCATGGAGTCTCCAAGTGTGCACCAGTTATTTATCTAATGGGAATAAATTTCAAAGCGTGCTCAAGTTTTTGGACAGCTACCTTCTAAAAGTTTTATAAAATAGTTCCCCAATAACCTTTGGGTCAGTGGTTGTTTTGTAGGCATTCAGCCAAATGAGTTACTGTGAGAAGCGACCAATGCACTCATTACACCAAAAACTTTTAACGAGTCAGTATTGCAGATATAATTTGGTACTTTTGAGAAGTCTTCTGTAAAGTCATTGCCGTCTGTGTGATTAGTACATATGATTCATCTTAGCTAATATGATTCCTACTAATTTTAACTTTTGAGGTAATTTTGATGCACTCACAAACATCCATCAAAACAAAAGTCAATAACATGATCGGTATAGTCCTTCCATCGGAAATGTAATGGCTCAGTGAAAGAGGTAAAGGGCCAAACAGGTTAGTTCATTTAACTTTGTCGAAGTTCAGAGTAGGGTTTGGTAACAGGCTACCAAAACGAAGAGGACAAGGCAGGCAAAATGTCTAAAAAGACTTGTCAAAAGTGTGCTCAAACAGGAAGCAAACCAAGATTTTGCCTCCAGTTCATCGGTCAAATTTGACTGCTGGACTGTGCATTATGTGTTTATTTTCCCCCAAACAGCCAATGTTACCAAGTTACAGTTGTAGCTGTAACACCAGTTATTTCTGTTATTTCTGTCCAGTATTCTTTTTTCTGCCGTCACTGTACATTAATGAAATCCATTCATAAAACCCTGGAATAAGCGCAGTTTTAAAGGAACACGCCGACTTATTGGGACATTAGCTTATTGACCGTGATTGAGGTGAAGCAGTGCTACTTGGCTACTTCGCCTTTCTGAGAATATAGTTCCCAGTTTATATACGGTTAGAAGATGGCTGTGTCTCAAGTGACGTTATTTGTACACTCTGTGACTATACAAATGTAAGTAGGAACATGTTGGCGTTATTTTGTCACTTATTCAGAGCAGTTGGCTAGTTGGAACCAGTTACCTCCAGGATCTGTGCTAGGCTAAGCTACCGGTGGAGCCGTCAGACAGAGTTACGACACGCACGGAGATGAAACGGGTATGTATCGACTTGTCTAACTCTCGGGGTTACGGTCAATAAGCTAATGTCCCAATAAGTCGGCGTGTTCCTTTAACATTTAACATGTTTTTGTGTCAGCAGCAATAATTTCATTGTACCATGAGGTTAAAACCCTTATTTGAGCTTTCTTCCATTTCAAAGTGGTTTTGTGCATTGGATTGGATGCTCATTTTATGAGAATGGAGTATTTTTAGTAGTAGTAGTAGTAGTAGTAGTAGTATTTTTATTTAGATTGCAAATTTAGATTTCTCCATTCTGTTTTTTATCTTTTTTCTGCCTATCCATCCATCCATCCATCCATCCATCCATCCATCCATCCATCTCTCTCCCTCCCTCCCTCCCTCCATCTCTGTGTCTCTCTCTCTTTTTTCCTCATGTTCCAAAATAGTAATTAGTACAGAATCACACTGGCGCCAGAACACAAAACCACAAAAACATGGAATCTGAGGCTTCAGGGGCAGCTGCCTCTTCAACAGCAAGCATATGGCAGACACCGTTTTTGGAATGCAACACACTGATTTGTAGAATGATCCTGCCTCCATCAGCCCCCCCCCTTCTCTCTATCAAATTAGCGTGTGTGTGTGTGGATTGGGCAGATACAGTATCAATAGATTCATTGATGTCTGCTGCTATGCAAGAGTGCTGATACGACACAATTTTGGAGAAGATTAGGACACACAAACACACACACTTGGGTTTGTGCATTCCCCTTGGCCTATGTGATAGGGGAATGTTAATGTGGAGCAGAGCCAGTCTTCGAGTTGAGCTCTGTGCCATATGGACCTGCCCCGGGAGTGGCACTAATTCTACAACTCACTAATTTAACTCAGAAACACACATGCACACACACAGCTTAGTCACACACATACCTGCATCTGACAAATGCGAGAGAATCTGGGCTTCTCATTATGACTTTTGTGTATATGTAGCCATAAGGTTTGCTAGTGATTAAACATGTACAAAAACCTTTGGCTATACATTAGTGTAGCAAGACTTAACTTGCATACATTTAAATGTGAATTGTGTAATTTTGTACCTAAATGTGCAGATATGTTCACATTGAGCCAACATCCCAAAAAAAATAGTAGTGTCAATTTCCGTGTGTTTTGGTTTAGAGAAATTAAAATCAAAACAAATGTGGCATATCCCTGGGCCTGGCATGTAGAGACGATGTCCTGGATAAATAATAGACGTTTTTGCAGAACAGTTGAATTTTTATGTCTACAGTCATGTTTCCCCTCCTCCTCTTTCGTCTCCTTCCCAGTTTCTTTGTCAAAGACTTTTAAGGCCTAGCAGGGGGGCAGGTTTCCCTTTTAGCGGAAGCCAAACTCGCACACTCCAAACACTTGTTTCACTGAGTCTTTGTGTGACTCACTCAGTGTGATATCCACAGACCTTAATGTGTTGTGTGCCATTGTCATTGTATGCCACATAAAAACCTGTAAAAGTTGAGCAAAACTCGCAGATGGGGGTTGTCAATAAAATGAACCTTACGTTAGTGAGGCTGGGCTGAAGTTGTTGCTAACCCCTTCACTTTAATCAGCAGGTGGCAAGCAAGACATGGGAAGTTGGCTGGGGCCTTGAGGAGCATTTATTCACTGACAAAAACTGCAATGTTACACGCACTACACTGCTAAGTTCACAGCTATACTATTACGGCTTACTACAAACTCACAGTCACAATACGCACGCTTCCTGTCTTTCTTGTCTGCACACTCGCTAATGTTACGCATACAACCTACACAGTTAATCCAGATGATTCTCGTTTGTATATTTGACGGTATTGAAAATCATACCTTTTTCTTACTACCCTAGTATACCATAATACCTTGATACCTCCCAGGCCTAATTCCTTGCATATTATTCACACCATATCTTTTATGTCAGATATGCGGGATAAATATATACAGGAATTTAAATGAACAGTTTGCTATGTTTAATAGCACTAATACTACAGTTGCAATTAGCCCACATAAGATTTATGGTGTCTTGAGGCTTAGTCAGTTCTTCCATCTGAGAAATATGTACTTGGTCTGTTTGCTAAATTAACAGCCAATAAACTGCAGTCCATCCTAAAAACCTGTAACCAACAACTTGACAAATGTGACGTATACCTTTTCCCCCACTACAACATGGGCCTGACAGCACTTACATTTCAGCTTTGACTTTATTGTCCATCTAGGCGATACCAGTTGATTAGGTACACCTAGATAAAACTAATGCAGTGTAATGCAACATCCCTGCAATACATCCTACTGTACCTTCATGAAGGTTATGTTCAGTTTCTGTTGTAACTGTTTTTTAGCGAGGTATTGGTTAATAGTCATGGTCATTTTGGAGGCTGATGTTTGTGGTGCTGTTGAACTTTATTGCGGTATACTGACAGGTGTTTCTTTCATTTTGTATCGATGGTAGGTTAACTATGCAGACCTAAAGCCGCCTACAGTACACATGATCAGAGGTAAACCTGCGAGGCACAGAGCAGTGCAGGCACTTCAAAGTGCAGCGCAGGTATACGTCATTATTGCTTCTCGTGGCTGCGCCTCGAAAAGGTCAGCGGCAACAAGATCAGAGTTGAAATTATTTTAACCTTGAGCGCAGCGCTCGGTGGCAATTTTGAGAGGTGTCCACACCAAGGGTAGCGCTTCCTCCGAGTTGTCTCCAGCACTCTCCCCATAGGAAAACAACTGCACAGCCAGGGCATAGCGGTTTTACCGCAGAACATGTGGAGGCAGGGTTCAAAATGACCTTATTTGTCAACCAGCCAAATGGCTGGTGAATGTTCAAATTTTATCAGCCACAATAGATTACGATTGTTTCTTTTTTTGACTGGTGAGTGAAATCTACCAGCAACCCTGTGTGAGGCGGCTTAATAAACTGGCAACTGAATGTATACATAATATATATAACACATGCTAAAACCTACCACTTCAAGTCACATAAAGTACAATGTACATAAATGCATGACATAAAACCTAGAGTACATTCAGCCATCACCATCTAACTTGGTATGTAGTTAAAACATCACTATCACCAATCCGTGACTATAAACCTGCAACTTTTTATACAGGCTACTCATCAGCTGGCCTATGAGCCTTTTAAGAATTTGATGGCCTGTGAGATAAAGGAATTTGATACAGGCAATGGAGAGAGCTCTTCAAAAATGTTTTGAGCCTTTGAAATTGCTCTTTTGGAAAAATGGGGGCAGAACAGGCAGTTTAACACCATCGATCTTAGCGGCCACTCTTACTGAGCAATAAAAACAGAGCTGTTTTTTTTTTCCCAGTGTAATCATAAATTGGTTCTCTTCACTTTTCAAAATGGTGCAGCCAGTAATTTGATGGTGACAAATAAACACTTGAGTTTGTAGTGAAAGTGTTAGCCTACACCTAGTAAAGTGTTTTCTTTCAAAACACTTTAAATACATTCATTAAGACACAGTAGCAAACTCAGGAATTCACAATTTAGAAAATATGAGTGAAATACATACTAATGCTCATGCAATCAGCATAAGTAAAGTTTAAAGCTGATCATTAGGGACTGCTGCTGCTTGTGGGAAACTGCTGAGCGCTAATCATGCATTCATCCTGATGAAACAGGTTACACAGAGCTGGGGAATACACTGCAACATTTTTTGCAAGTCAAATTTCTGAAAACTGCAAAAATATGCAAAACTGAGAGAGGATTTGGCCCTTTGAGATGCCATACTTAATTCTAATTTCCTCATTTCTGTTTCATGTTGTCAAGATATTTTGTCACTTAATTACACAGCAAGGTTGTGTTTATGGTGTTATAAAAAGGTCACTTGGTGCTGCACTGGATCTTTTGAGGTGAGAACATTTCTAACAACTCAAACATATAAAAGATTCGACAAATTTAACCCTGCCAAATTGTGCTATTTAGTATGGGCATCATTATTCTCAAGACTGCTCTTATAAACTAGCTGGTGACTTGATTTGGATAACACCTGATTGTCACGGTGACTATCGTATCATATTGTTTGTTTTCAATTTGATGAGTTGTCTTTCAATCGGTTTGTTGCTTTGTTCATCCATAATAGTTTTTGTACAGAGTTTAGGCAATTTACAGTATGCCCTCTTAAGTCCATGTAGAGCCTACAAGGGGCCACTGTTTAGGACCCCCCCCCCCCCCCCCCCTTGCCCCCAGAATGGCATGAATTCTTTTTGGCATGGCTTCAGCGAGGTGCAAAAACATTTCAATAGCACCATGCAGTTGCTGCAGATTTGTTGGCTGTAAATCTCCCGTTCCACCATATCCCCAAGGTGCTGTATCGTATTGAGATCTGGTGACTGTGGAGGCCATTGGAGTACACTGAACTCACTGTCATGTTGGTGATGATAACTATAGAAGAAAGGAGGTTATTTTGTTACTGCAGGCTCAAGGTGGAGGTGATTTAAAATAATTGTATTCAATACAGTCATGCATACTTCTTACCCCCAACCTTCACCTGAGCGTGGTGATAATACACTGGTACCAATGATCTGACCCTGACACAAGACATAAAAAAACTGCATTAAATGATTTACAGGCCTCATTCTCACACTGACTCTAAATCATGACACATATCTTGCTTTTGTTAGGCTGTTGCTAAGATTCTCCTGTACTGCAGCTTCTACCGGGTTTGATTTTCTACACAACCTGGAGGGTCTTTATTTCTGAGTTGCCATCAGTATCCTCAACCAAACCAAGTGACAACATCAAACTGAGCTGCTATTTTAATGTATTTAAGCATATTTATTCTTATTTATCCTGATATTTTTCATCTTTTTTATACTCTACTTACTATGTCTGAGATGCTGTCTGTATGTTTATCTGTCTTGTATGTCTGGTGAGCCAAAGAAAAATGTCCACCCTGGTGGACAATAAAGATTTATTCTATTCTATTCGATTCTAAGCCGCAATAACTGTTACTATAAAAATGGATCAAATGACGATGTGAAAAGGGCTGCTCGTAGTGATGAACCGTCAGAGAGTTATCCCTCGAATCTGCAGCCCCCCTTTTGGCTTTACAGAGCTTTATAGCAAGTTTCAACAAAAAGCTGCTTGCCGTCGCTGCGCTGTCGTCATCGTGTAAAGCCCGCCTCAACGGTTGTGATTGGTGCCTCGATTTGGAAAAATTGGAAATGGGCTTGAATGGGCTCTTGGCCAAACTGACTTGTAGAGCAAATCTCAAATTTGCCGGAAGTTCGTCAGGGTTTTCCCAGGCTAGCAACTAATCACATTTGCAGTGCTAGAACCAGAAGCTTTTATCATTGTTTTAGCTTTTAACCTATTTTCTAGCTTTAATGATAATCAAAATGTACTTTCTGTCAATCAATTAATTTATTGACTAACCATTTCAGCTTTCCCCTCAATAAAGTATTATGTCAGTCTATCAATAAGAGCTTTTGACTATGAATTCAATACCATATATTTCTAAGATCTTTTGAGTAAGTTTTGAGCAAATCTACAGTCGAGCTACTGTATATGTAAGAGACAGGAGAGAGATGGTCCAGGGACACAGTAGTTTCAGTCCAAATTTAATAAGGAACCATGAAAGAAATCAGAAGTAGAAAATTGAAATTAGAGATGAAGAGTAACAAGGGACAGAGCAGATTTGAAGTGAAGTCAGACGCACTGGCACACAACGTAAGAAACAAAGAGGATGAAAGAGAGCTAGAAAGGATGGAAGGAGTACGACTACAGTATGTTCTCTCTGGCTGTCACACAGCCTGGCAGTGTTGCTTGGTCACAGGCAGAGGCTGTGCACCCATAATTCAGTCTGATTTAGGGCTGCGATAGAGCGCTCAGGGATAATAAGCAGTATAATTTGCAGGAAGGTGTGACCAGACTGGATAAGTAGGATACTAGTGTTTGCAGCACGACTTGTCCTCTTCTCTCTTTCTCAATTCAAAGTCATTTCAGCTACATTCAACTCTGTCCAGTTCATTTCACTTTTAAGTAATATCAGGTCAGTTGAGTTTAAATCAGTTAATTTTAGTTTTCAGTTCAACTAGGCTGCAATCATTAGCATGTCTGGCATGTCTGGTCTGGTAATCAAACTTTATTTTTAATGTAAGCATATCATTAACAAACTACAATAGTTTGTGTGGCTATCTTAAAGAAAGCCTTGTTCACGAGTGGCACATCCAGTGTAGTATTTCCCCCTTATGTGAAAGCTGGTTCTGGACGAATGTAGGGTAAAGTTACCAGCTCTATCCTGCTCTTGGATTTGGGGAAGTTTAAACTCAATCAACCCCAGCCAAACTTGTTACCCAAGATTCTCATCCTCAAAGCTTTTTCTCTTGTAATGTTGGAACAGGAAAATAGTATTTTCACATTTTCATTGGGAGAGGGAGGAGTAGGTCCAAAGTTGCAAACTCCTGCACACTGTGTAACTTGCAAAGACTAACTAGCTCTACACTGAAATACACAAACAGTACTGTTTTTGTTTTTTCTACATGTATCATCAACTTGTCTGGATGCGGTCTGTTTACCTGCGACATGCAGCTTTAGCTACAGTTCTTTAGCACAATCTCATGTTTGTAGCTATCAAGTTCATGGTTAAGAGCCTATTTACGGGGTTCGTGTTTTAAAACATGTCCACGGAAGACATTAAGTTGCATCCAGAGAAAGCGTTTAAAATCTGCACCGTTCTCATTGTAAATGTATATCTGTCACGCGAGAACGAAAGGCTTAGCAACAGTCACTAATTGGGATGGGCCTCAAAAAAACGTGGTAACTCAGACAGTTTCACAACCTGCTAGGTTAAATATCAGTTTATAGTTAAGGGACACTGCATGATTTCTTTATGGAAAGTTTTTCATATTTTCCACTTCAGCCAAAACAAAATCAAATGACTGATATTACATTTTCCCCACAGTCCTCCAGCTTTGTTCGGGCTGCTGTATTTGCAGTGCAGACCTAATAGAATCCTCAGTATACATTAACAGTTACTTCATGATATGTTCTGATATCAGCCCACTATATGCACTCATTTCGCTTTTCAGCAAAAGAAGAATCTCAAATGGCGCTGTGCTTCCTGAAACCTATTCTTAAGTAGTTTCCCCTCTAAATTTTGTACCTCCATTTGTACATTTTCTACCCTAGGAATCATTCACACATCTTCGAGTAATTCGTTGACTCATTTCTAAAATCTCCCCTCTCATGTGGTAAACTTCCTTTGGCATGGCCCGACTGACTGCCAGCACTTGGCACAGTAATTGCTGCTCGTTCAAGGATGGGGCACAGCAATGATCTTGTCAGCACATATTACAATGTCGGGCAGATGAGCAGGAAAGAGCATTCTGCCTTCCTGCCCTCTCATCTTAATGGCAGCCATCTCCTACATGGCATGTCCCCAGACAGACAACTCAATTCATCTCGCCATTAATTCTGAACAGCATAGGGTGACATTGTGTCCATCACGGCAGCTTTATGTTAAACAGGATCCTTTGTGTCGTGCCTCATAATACAGACGTCTGTCCAGCTTCACCCTGATGAAGTAATTTGGTAATCATCATTTTTCATTTGCAGCAGTCGTTGTTAAAGGTGAAGCTAAGGTATGCAATGTTTGTTGGGTCATTTCCAGAATATGATAAATGATAAACACCAGTGAAAGTGGTGACAGTGTGTCACATAAAAACATCTGGTGGATATTATATTTACCTCTGTATTTCATCTAGCCCTGTCCCCTCAGGAGCACTGCTTAACTGTCCAATGATGCCCCATGCCCTCCTGTTTCATAGATGGCTCTCTCTGCGTTCAGTTACCACAGTATCAGCACCTGGCCTCTGAGAAGTCATTAGGGAGCACCTCAATCATACACGCTGTACCAAAGGGACAGGCAGAGAGGGACGAATCAATTTGGAGGCATGCAGGCGCAGGTGGAATTATCAGCCTGTGTTAACGGAAGGCTGGCCGGCTATCAGTATATTCTGTCACGGGCTGAACAAGGTGGTGGGAGGTGATTGAGCATTTTGGGGGGGTCGGCAGATTTGAAGGCAAGCAGACAATGTCTATTGTGGAGGTGGGGAACAACTGCACATCGACATTGGGCGATGCTGACATACCTCTGTCCCGCAATAAAAAGCTGAAATTGAGCTCACAATGTGGGAGGTGTTGGGTTATGGTGCAGCACACATGCACAACACTGTAGCTTTAAGACAGAGTTCTATTCATAGTTTACGTTTTATTGAGCATACATAGGTCTAAAAAGAGATTTTTGGAAAGGTGATAAAAACAAAAAGACAAAACAAAGAAACAAAAAAGAATAAACTGCTGCACATATTTTGCATTATGAAAGAAATTATCATGGAATTAGTAGGCTGACAGAGTCAAATATAAATCAGAGTTTAGTGTTATTGACTGCTTTATCAGCCCTCGTTTACTACAGACTCCCCGGAGAAATGTATTTTCTATATATTTATAAATGTAAAAACTGTTGGAAACTCTACTAGTGTGGCTCTTAGAATAGCACTCTGTTGGTCACTTGGTTGTTCCACGACTTTAGTCCAGAGTGAAATACATTGACAACTACTGCCATGAAACGTGGTACAGATATTCAAGGTTCTGACTTTGTGGACTCCCTGACTTTTCATCTAGTACCATCAGCAGGTTATTTATTCAGTGAAATCTCCACATTGATGTGGAGATATTTCTGTCCCATCACATTCTTTTCCACATGACATGAACATGGCATTGTCACTCTGTTGGTTCACACACAAACATGTTCCCCTCAGGATGAATTGTCTTTTAATCAAGCGCTATCATTAGGTCAAACGTTTAATTTGTATAGCTCTTTGGTTTATGACCAAATACCTAAATGTTAACCTACTAAACGCTAAAGGAAGATGGTGAACATGGTAAACATTACACCTGCCAAAGATCAGTAGATAGCATTGTCTGAGTATGTTAGCAACAGCCTGAGAGCTACTGTACTACTGTACTAGTGTAGTTGTAGACCCTCAGTCTTGTTTTTAAATTATTTACAACCAGTGTTGGTCAAGTTACTTGGAAATAGTAATTAGTTACTGATTACTTCTCCAAGAAAGTAATCCAGTTACTTTACTGATTACTTATTTTCAAAAGTAATTAGTTACTTTACTAGTTAATTTACTAAGTTACTTTTCAAAAACATGATGCACGACCTGAATACACTATAAAGCAATAGACCTTTCAGCCTAATTGGCAGCATGTCCTCGACAATATAGCCAGCGACGAGCTTCTTCAGTTCAGCGGCACTAAGTCCTGTCGCTTTTAAGTCTATTTTCACCCGTTTAGCAGGAGAGCGGCCCTCGGAGGTTCGCCCGGTGGAGTTGGATGTAGCCCCAGCGGTCATGTCAGTTGGGGGTTCAGGGTTTTTTTCAGAGAGTTTCACATTCCTGTGCCGGCTTGCTAGGTGCTTGCTCAGATTTGAGGTGGAATTTTTCGCTGTAGATAAAAGTTTTCTTCCCACGCAGAGTGTACAGCGGATGCTGATTATTTTGTCACCTTTAACCGAGTCAAACTCAAAGTAATGTCGGTACTTCCAAGCATTAAACGCTGCATGATCCTGCTCTCTCCCGCGCTCCATGTTGTCTCTTGTTCAACACTACACATGTCGGTGTTTACCAAGGGGCCAGGCTTCTCTCCTCAGAGTGAAGCCTCCTATGGCGCCATTTTGATGCTAATAAGCCATCACCCCCCGTTAGCATCCCATTGACTGCCATTCATTTTGGCGTCACTTTGACAGCCAATAACTTTACATCTGAAGCGTTTCAAGACTTCATTTGTCCCTCGTTTATTTCTAAAGAAACACGACAATGTACACAAGGCTACATTACCTT
The DNA here is from genome assembly GCA_023631565.1 of Gymnocephalus cernua. NCBI lineage: Eukaryota > Metazoa > Chordata > Actinopteri > Perciformes > Percidae > Gymnocephalus > Gymnocephalus cernua. Next base: position 17,175,520 of record CM042427.1, on the reverse strand, counting down.
GTACCTCACGTTATGGCTCCGTAGCAGACGTTTTTGTAAAAGTAGGCTAACGATTGTGTCATAACCACACGACTTACTGTCGCATAGTACAGGAATTACCGTACAGTACAGGAGAAGCTCGCAGGCAGTTTCGACGTACATTAGCTGTTTAGTTTAATTACTAATGTTAACTAGCATTTTAGTTAGCAATAATTAGCCTGTGCCTATGTTATCTCCTTACATATACCTACGCTCCCTTACTTTACTCGTTGCTTGCAAAAAAAGTAATCAGATTACAGTAACGCATTACTTCTAACACGTTACTGCCCATCAGTGTTTACAACATCAACAAAATCCCTACATGTTGGTATAGCCCAGGATGTAGCTTTAATAACATTTTCACTCTACTAAACACCAAAACAGAGCTTTATAGCAGAGGTCTCTCCTTGGCATCAAGCTGCTTTAAGCTGCCTCGAGCAAACTATGAAACCCTGCTAAATCACAGCCTATGTGTTGGCAAACATTTCACAACAGGTCGAGCTAAGTTGCCGATGTGTGATTCATTGTTTTGTTTTTTGTTCAACAAAAGCAAAACTTTCTAGCTTATCTCTCTTGCTGTCATTTAGCTTTATCGGCAAGGTAATCTGCACCTGCCCCCAACTCTTTCGACATTTGTAGCTGTTATGAATTATGCAAAATAAAAAAAAATAAAAAACAACTTGTATTAGCTCTTTGCTGTTTGACTGATAAATTAGTGGGTTTGTCATTTCGACCAAAAAGGTAAGACATCTTAATTAATTACAAATCAACACTGGGTTGCGATGTACTGTAGATAATACTGCTCATATACAGTTTATATGTTTTCAAAAAAAAATGTTTATCATATGAATATGCAATTACATGGAGATTTAACTAGGTGTAATGAGATAATACAACACCTCTGGTCACCAGCTGGTCTGCCATTGTTTGCTTTTCATGTCAGCTGGGTGTTTTTAGCTGCATGGCACCATGGATCTCACAATGTAGCACTGACAGATTTGTGTTGGAAGAACAATCATGTCTTTTCCATCAGTGGAAAAATGTATCTGAGGATCCATCATTTTTTGCTTCTTTGCATCAGGTAACACTCAAAATGTATCATCCACGGTAAGAACAGACATTTGTAGACATGACATAATGACCAATGACTATTAGATTAATTTATAAATAATGCAAAACCTATTACTGTCCACTGAGCCAAAAACCGTTGTACATGCGTGCACCTGCACACATGTGAATCCAAACCCTTGGTCCTGATCTGGTGCTTGATATTGAAATATACGAGTCCACATATTCTGTATATGCATGGATTCATATATTACGGCTGCACCAAGACCTTGATCTCCTCAGTGTCATCTCTCATTACTCTCAGCCTCTTCAGCCGAGTCGAGATGGTGCCGTTGACTTTCCCGTCCTGCAAGCCCTTCCGCAGAGCGGGCATGGAAATGTCACTCCCAACGAGATCTTAATTAACACTCTCAATCATAATAAGCTTGCAGGCAGCCAACACATAGATCAATGAAGAACCATTTTACTATTCAAATGAAGCACATACTAAGTCATTTAAAAGGTATCTTGTCATTAAAATATATGTCAGGTCTTGCTACAACAATGTGTAGAGAGAAACCACAGGGCAGTTTAAAAGTGTGTTAAAAAAATTTGTCCTGACATTTCCTACCCGCTTTCCATATTTCTTCACACCTACTGTATCTCCTTTACTATCTCATTTAAAAACTAAATTTGGTTTTCCTCTGAGTTTGAAGGCAGGAAAGATGCATCATTTGAAGGCCATTGGGTCTCATTTACTTCCCACTGAACCAAGCAAAAGTCATGGGCTGACCGAGGTTGGCGCAGTATGAGATGTCTTTTATACCTGCACTATAAAAAATGTTCTCCCATTCAACAATCTCTGCTGCCTCTTTTTTAAATTTATCATGCCTCTTAGGAATTCAACAAGGCAGGGAAGATGGACGTTCAGGATGGTTGCGGGGATGATACGTATCCCCTTATGTAGCAAATGGATGGATGCAGTTTCGCCCATGGTCATTTAGCGTCAGGCAGCCTATTGTGCCATTTATCGCATGTAATCAGTCACACGCACAGTATGTATTCTGAATTATAATGTATAGGGCTTAAAGTATTCCGGCACTGTGCCGGATCTCCGGCGTGCGGCCATGAGGGGAAAAAAATAAATAAATAATATTTGGGAACTTTGCACGCGGTTTAATATCTTGTGATACAAACGATACATGTGTGCACGTTCATAGCGGAACACGATTTGTCATTAACGATGGCCACTGTGTAAAAGCTATCTGAAGCCCATACTACCTTGACAAAGCTGTGTGTTTGGAATCAGCATGGCAGTTATTGAAACATAACGGCCTTGTGCCAGAGTTTAGACGTCTAGCTATATGAAAAGATAAACAATGCCACGTTTTTAATAAATGAACATGAAGCAACTAATGTCAACATGGACAAAATCATTAATGTACTAATTCGCTTTTTTGATGATGACCGGGCCAAAGTAACAACACAATATCTAGAAAGTTTTGTTTTCACAGTGATTCATTGTAGGATTTTGATATTATTGCAATATGGAAATCTACATTGACTCTTAATTTAACGTATGGTTGGAAGAAGTAAAAATTGATTCCAAACATTTTACTCCTTAAAAATTATGACTTTTATTATTGTATGAATGTAAGAAGGACTTAAACCATTTTGCCAGATAACTTTAATGAGTGCATATTGAAACTACACTGACAAAAAAAAAAGTTTCAGGCTCAGGATTTTTTTTTCACTTTAAGCCCTGTATGTAGCCTAAAGCAATTCTAATCAAGCATTTACCATTAGTTGTAGAAACAATCTCAGACAATCTATTTATTTTGCTGGTTATCAATCGAAGTGACACTGTGAGATAGTGACACATAAACCTCTCAGTACCTAATGCAAACAAAACCACTGACAGCCTATAAATGTATTATTTGTCACTTCTGTTCTGCAGGGCACTCATTAAATGTTTTATTCAGCCGCGCCAATTAGGGCAGACAACCCAGTTAAGGGACCTACTGCAAATTAAGCTGAGTCTTAATCTACACTCTCTGCGTCAGATATCAGAAAAGTTTTCATTCCCCCTCTGCTTGTTTTTCTTTTGCTTGAGTTTCCTGGTTTAATGATGTGATGTGAGGATAAAAAATGTCTCCGTTTTCAATTTGTGAAAACAAGAAAACTGCTCTCGCGGTTTTTGTTTGAGATGCATTACAGACGCGGACAAAATGACAACAAAGCTCCTACAGTGTTATTTATAATGGAGGTACAGTAGAAAGGAAGCGTAGTTATTGTTTATGATTTGATTTTCAATAGTTCCAAGGTACAGCGTATTCCGTGGCCTATGGCTTTAGAGCACACTTCACAGTCTGAGAGAAAAACTAATAAAGGCTAGCTTTATGTCCTGTGAAATTAAATTCAACATACTGTATGGACACATATTTTGTTGTCCAATTGTTTCACAGCCTTCCTCCCTATTGCGCCTCCTGAACTACATATATATCACAATGCACCTTTTAGATTTCTTTATCTGCTGTGCATATTTTGTTTTATGATATATATTCAGTGGCGTGAGAAACACAGAGCAGTTAATGTTATGGTCTGGTAGTAGTTTGTTGATTTATGCATGCACAACAGGCCCTTGTTGAGGCGCTGGGGATTTTAGATATTTGTTGTGCCCCTGCTGTTGTGAAAGTCATCGTTAGCTAAGGAAGAAAGTAATCAGATGGCTGTCTCTGCAGTCTAACAAACTGCCCCCAGCAGCTCTCTTTATCCTTTTCTCTCTCTGCTTCTCAACTAGTGTTCGGCCTGTGCCTGCAGGATGAGCTGCTGAGATTCTGGTTCTGATCTTTCCACATCTCTCCCTCACTCTAGATCACTAGCTTTTCTGAGCTGTAACAGGACAACCTCTAATGCATTGATAGACCCATTGACAACCTGTTTCTCTTGTCCTTGCTATGTTAAGTATTTACCTATCACATCTTCATTCAGGGGGTTTTCTGGCTCAGAATGGGCTTTTGGGGGGGAATAGCCGTGCGTATTCCCCCCCAAAGGCCCATTCTGAGCCAGAAAAAGCATGATCGGTCCGCGTACAGTAAAGGAAATGAGTCTGTGTTATAGGCCTGCACGATTAATCGTTAGAAAATCGCGATCTCGATTCACCCTGTGCCCGATTTTTAATTTTTAAATGACTTTGATTTAAAAAAAATATATATATATTTTTGATGGGACAGCTGAAGACATGAAAGGCAAGCAGTTAGTGTGCTAAGAAATCATTCTGTTTTTGATACTATACTTAAATTGACAGTTGACAAACTCCATTTCTCTAGAGACTGAAGCTGTAGCTGCAGCATGTCGATTGACATGTTTTAATGATGTAAAAAATCGTGATTCATATTTTTCCCTGAATTGTGCAGGCCTACCGCGTTACCTTATTTACTCCTTTATTTGGGTCCCCATTAGTCTTTCTGACAATTTGATAAACAAATGTATATTATGCTTGAGTAAATAAACCCCAGTTAACAAAACTGGTTTAAAAAATATAAATAATAAAAAAATAATAATATTTAAATAAATCACCAGGAGAGTCCGGTAGAGGCCGACTCTGGAGATAAAACTGAGCTCTCATATTCAAGTTTATGTTCTGCTTGTTCAACGTTTGTTTGGTAAATTGCTGTTAAACACATTGAGAAAGGATTTGAATTGCTTTTTTTTTTTTTATTCTCAACTTTTGTTATTTTCATGCTGGTGATTTTCCTTTGGGGCTGGATAAAACCAATTTTGGGAGGCGCCCAATGCCGCTTTAATGCACGAGCATACCTGGGCTGAAGCCCAGGGGCCTCCCAAGGTCAGGGGCCTCCCATATTCACGTTAATGATGAGCTGAAAAGGTCATATAGTTTTCTAACTTGTCAGGTTTTCTGTCAATCACTCTAGTCGCAGGTTACATGGCTGCTGATTGATCCAAATTAGGAGTGACCCACGTGGCCCCATCGCCTATGGCCCGTGAGCTTACCTATCAGAATGTCTATAGTTAGTTTTGGGGTGTGTCCCTCTATGACTGAGTGATGTCTTCTGTACTGGTTTGCGCTTGAGAGCAACAGCGGGACATTTTTAACAATTTTCACCGTCTTATTCATCATTAAAGTCACTTCTGACAACGTTTTACGTGAGAAATGAACTGTTTAGATTTTGATTATCTTCCGAAAATCTTTGCCAAATTGACAATTTGCTTCAAAGTTTTCGGCGTTGAGAAGCTCCATAAAGTGGCGGACAGCCAGCTGGTGGCGGCCCGGGATCGCTTGCTCGCCGGTTGGCCTGTCATCCTGGGACGCCCCGCTGTAAACTAGCGGACTCTCAGACCGGTCTCGTAAATGAGAGGCTTTTATTTCGCCGTTGACGGATTGTTTGTTTAAATATCACAACACATGTCCATCATAAGATTAACAGGAACGTGTGGTTAACTGCTTTTTTGGCGTTGAATGCCACAAGCGCCTGGTCCACACGCACGCACGCACGCACGCACGCACGCACGCACGCACGCACGCACGGCCACAGGCAGAGAGAGAGAGAGAGAGAGAGAGAGAGATACCTTCGGGAGACTTGTTTAAATTACGACATAGGCTACATTCGATTTAGTATATAGTTCATTTTTTTTTTTGGCGTATTTCTTTTCTGATTTTAATTAAGACCGTTGCCGTGCTTGCATCACTCCCTTTACCCCTCCTACCAGTCCCTATGGCCACTTGGCCAGTGGGAATGCAAATGGTAAAAAAGATTTTGGGTTTGCTTAGAAGTGTACTTTTCCTCTAAAAAGTACAAGTACTATCCGGTAGAAAACCCTCGGCTTCCTCAGTCATTGTGTATTTTATCCTCATGCCCTCTCGGCTGCTGCTTGCTAACGTTATTTCAGACTCTGGCTCTACAGCTAATCAACAGAGTTTGCCTCGGCGGTGGACGAGGAAACATCAACTGTAACATCTACAGATAAAATCTTGCTATATTTAGCCGCATTACTATGCAAAGAAAAAATCTTGAATCTTTTTCTGCAACATACTCTTCTACAGCTAACGTTCAGTCAGCTAGTCTCAGCCTGCTCGCTTCTCAGCGAGTCACGTCGCTTTACTCACTTTCACTGTCACCTCTATCAGCTATAACGGTTAATTTTTAGTAGGCTATATTTTAGAACCTATCCATAACCCTTTTTTGCTATTTGCCTCATTATTTGATATACAAAAATATAAATAAAGTCACACAGCGAATTAGTAGCCTAATCGTTTAAAAAATAAAATAAATAAAATTTAAAAATATAAAATCCAACTCCTGCCAGCAGGTGCATGTGATTGGTTCACAGGGCTTGCAGAGGCCAGAGAAGAGGCTCCTGCTTTGATCTGTTGCTGTTCTTTGCTAATGCTGTTATCAGTTATTATCAATGTTTGTGCAGACAGGTGATGGTTGGTGATGTTTTTCATAATATCGTTTGAAATCATACTTTCACACATTTTGGTTTTATCATCACCATAAGTTGCTGTGTGTGGTTGTTACATAAAGTATCTTGTGTTTATGCTCAAGTGGACTCAGTGATATGTTAATAACAATATTATGGTGTTTTCTGGCTCAAAGAGGGAAAACTCACTGTTGTATGCCTCGAAAGAAACTAATGCATTTTGTGATGTAGATTACCTAGATATTACACTTTTTTTAAAATGAGACTCTGTAAATCGAGGGGATGGGGGGCCTACAAAACCTCTCAGCCCCGGGGCCTAACATTAGGTTAAGGCGGCCCTGGGGGCGCCAAAAATTCCTCTCTGCAGGAAAACCCTGTCCATTGTAGATGTCTTCATTGGCCCACTTGGTTGCTAGTAACCGACTTGGGATAGGTCCAAATTATATTACTATTAATATATAATTATACATTCAGCTCTGATCACATGGAGTGTCATAATCATGGCAGGAGGACAATATGTTTTTTTTAGGGTTAGATGCTGAGGGTGAACTTTGAAGTTCAAGGAGATATTAAACGTGTTGCCGCTGTGCTCGTTACTTGGTGAAGTATAAGGTTGCTGCCACAGTTGTAATTCTCTCTCTATGTGGGCCTCTTTTGGGTCGGGCGCAACTTGGATCATATTTATCACAATGATCCTAGTCGGGTCTCACTACCCCCCCTTTTAGCTTGGATCTCTATTTGATCAAATCAATTCTTGCACATTGAGTTTGGGTAAGTTTTCCGCAGGCCCAGATTAAGAAATGTACCCATTTTAGCCCTCCACAGTTCACTGTATAACCCTACCAATACTGGATTCAGCAGTCCAATTGTGTGTGTATATATATATGTATGTATGTATGTATATATATATATATATATATATATATATATATATATATATATATATATATATATATATATATATATATATATATTGCACAGTTGTGATACATTTTGTGCTCTGTGTTAGACAAACTATGTAATGACTCTATATTTCTATATTACCATAACTATACTGAATCTTTGGTGTTTCTGTACTGCAATTTCTTGTGACTTGTTGGCTGACATATGTGCCAAAATGATAATCTGTGATGAGCTAATATCCGCTGATATCAGGGCATAGCTTATTGTACTAAATTGGTAGAGCACTTATGATGAGTTCAAAGTTTATCGCACACTAAGTGGACTTGTCAGTCTTTACGAGATGAAATTAACACATCTGTATGTTATGGTGATATCTTGTGAAAGACGTTGCTGTTTTGTGTGTAACAGAAACACAAATGTCTCATCTTTCAGTCTTCCTGTTTCTCAAGATGAGTTTTGACAGCTCAGATTCATTCTTGTGTCAGTGAAAGTTCAAATCAAGGTGCCTTTAACCACTAGGTGGTACAGCTAAACCCAACACATCACGCTGCGTGGCGTAGGTGCTAGATTGAGTGCAACATTGCAATTTGTGGGTGATTATTTGCTGTCAAACATCAAAATGGAAAAACAGAAATCAGGAAATCCTTGGGAGAGTGCTCTCTCTCTCTCTCAGCTCTGAGCTCTGATCTGACGCGTAATTCCTAAGACATCATCTTGTTAAGCTGCTCCCGGAGAACAAAAACCTATGGAGGGTCTCTGTGGTGATAACACTCAAGCAGTGATACCTTACTGTTGCTTACATCTTGCCTTTGTAGTTGACCAGATGTGATGAATAATGCATAGTCTTCACTGCCTCTTCCAAAGACAATATTACCTTTGACAAACTTCTGCCTCTGACTTTCTCCCAGAGGACAGGTGGGAGAAGTTTTAAACTTTCTTTTGTAAGTAAAGCAGCGTTAGGCAAACACAATTATTCTTGGAAACTCTTTTGTGTAACCCTCCTTACTGAGGAACAAAGTTTTTCTTTTCTAATTTGTGCAGTTTTAACCCCCCGCTCTCTTCGGGCCTGAGCTCATCCTCAGATGCAACTCATGAAACTTCTCTGATTACGCTGCTCTCATAAGATACTTGACAAAAACAATCTTGGGAGCAAAGGGAACATGGTGATCAAACACATCGTCATACTCTGGAGTCTTAGCTGAACTGGGTTATATGATTGCTGAGAGCTGAGTGCCCTTTTGTAGTATTTTACCACAGACTTGAACTTTATAGTGCTGTTCTTTCCTTCCACACCCAGAAATAAAACCTGCATGAACATAGCCCTGGAAAAAAAAAAAAAAAAAAAACCCTGATTCATCCTATCTCTGCAAATAATTACAGCTTTGCTTGGCAGGGTGATGTGGAAATGTCACACCATCACCATCCATCACTTTTAAAGACACAGACATGATTGAAAATCTATTTATTTCTCGGCCTATTCCTGTTGTTTTGCATGCAAATTGGACAGCTACTCTACATCATTCCCAATGCATCATTACTACAATTCCCTTTATGCCTCTCTGACATTATTAATAGCTGTAAGTTTGTTTACTCCGCTCACATCTAAACATCCCAGTTAACAAGCTTGTGTCTGTGATGTTGAAATTTGTTGTCCTTCATGGCTAATTCCCCTGCCTTTGATGGCAGATACCAGTAGCACGGTCATTATGGTCTCTCTCTCTCTCTCTCTGTCTCTCTCTCTCTCTGTCTCTCTGTCTCTCTGTCTCTCTCTCTCTGTCTCTCTCTGTCTCTCTCTGTCTCTCTCTGTCTCTCTCTGTCTCTGTGTGTGACCGACCGACCATTGAGGTGTGTTGTGGTGTGTTCTGCCAGTCTGGCCATGCCTGTCTGCAATAACTCCCCTTAGTGGAAACATTAAAATCTACTGCCATGGAAAGATGCCATGGCTGAGACATTCGTGCCTGTCCCGACACACTACAAAGACCCCGGAGTTGGCTGGATTCCCCACATATGAATGTTCCATTCATCCACTGAGAGGCAAAACAGATGCCAAGATGGGAATTACTACTCAAATCTGAACAAGTGGTGCAAGAATTCTGGGTGCACTAATGCCATGACTGCAGCTTTGGCTTATTGCAGCCTTGTGGATTTGTGTATTCAGGGATGTGCCAGTTAAGAAGCCCTTCAGATAAGAAGCACATGGGAGGCACATTGAGATTAGTTTTGAGATGAAAAGGCTTAAGGTAGCCAAATTTTGTTGTCCCTGAGCCACTGATGGTTCATTTAAGAGGCTTGACTGCAGAAAAAAACAACTTTCTGTGTCGGCGAATGCAGAGACATCGCATCTATTTGTATTAGCATGCATCAAGTTCGATTTTTATCTGCACTGATTCATCAGGTTCCATCAGAATATTTTGGTCTGTTTACTTTAGAGAGTAAATAGGCATAAATGATTGTGTCTGCTACCATTTCATATCCACTTGATCTGAAGCTGCCCCACAAAAAGCCAATTTTCAGTTCTAAGTACCTCAAAGTGTAGATGCATATTGATTTTATTGCTTTTTTTTTTTGTGATAAACTTTTTATTGAACAATTTAAACATTACTTTACAAACCGTGCCATTGCCTTGCCATTAAATAATTTTAGTGAGGAAGAGAAAAAAATAAAATAAAAAAGAATATACATATATACATACACACATACATACATATACATATATATATATATATATATATATATATATATATATATATATATATATATATATATACATACATGCATACACACATACCAAAAAAAAATAAAATAATAAAAATTAAAAATAAAAAGGGAGGAGAATAATTCTAAGGATAGACATTGTCAGACCCACCAGTGGGAACTCATTGCCTTAGATGAAAGTCTCGCAGTCACACAGCTTAATTCACAGCAACACCTTATATGCGAGCAAGCAATGTCATGTCAGAAAGAGAACTGATAAGAGCGTCCCAGGCCTGCACAGTAGATGCTCGCGCTTTATGTATGATAGCCAATGACCTTTCTAGAAGAGCAATGTCTCTAAAATGATTTAGCCATTCTTTTGCCGATGGAATGTCCGGGCAAAACCATGAGTGTATTATGGTCTTCTTAGCAGCAGTCAATCCTGCAAATATAACTTTCCTCTGTGCCAATCTGGTATTGCCACTAAGAGCGGAGTCATCATTTAATAGAAGTAGGGGGAGGTACATTGGAATGGGAAACCCTAAGATATTTTCAAGGCACTTATGCACTTTGGACCAGAGGCCAGACACAGAGGGACATTCCCAAAACATATGAAGATATGTGCCCACAATATTCTGATCACATTGTGTACAGTTGGGATTATCTGTTAGTTTCATTGTAAAGCGTCGGTATGGTGTGGCATAGAATTTGTGCACAAACTTATAATGAATAAGCTGATGTGCTGGGTTCTTTGATGAGATGGGTATGTTGGTCCAAATATTAGTCCAGTCCAGATCATAACCTTGACCCTCAAGTTCATGGTTCCAAGAACTGATCACTCCCAAAGGCTTAACGTTTTTAGAGAGCAGCTCATTGTAGATACTGGACACTAATCCAGTAGAGGGTGTCCGAGAGGAAGTCCAAGAGTCCAACGGATGAGAGGGTAAAGGTGAATCCCATGGAACTCCATGGGCACGGATTGCAGATCTCAACTGGAGATACAAGAACCAAGGAAACCCAGGTAGAGAATAACGTTCTTTAAGCTCTTGGAGTGAAATCAACCCATTTCTATCATATAGATCTTGGAGAATGTGGATTCCTCCAGAAGCCCAACTGTCATTAAAATAGGGACCAGAATGCTGTAATAAGTTGTAGTTATACCAAATAGGAGAGCGGTCACAAAGCTTTATGTTACATCGCATATGTTTCTGGACAGCAAACCAAATTTTCAAGGAGTTGCCTATGATTGGCCCAAACTTTCTACATACAGATCTAGGTTCCAACCCGCAAAATAGTATGTCTGTCACCCTATGTGGTTTAACCATTTCTTTCTCTATTTGACGCCAGGGTGTGACAACACTCTCATTGCACCAAACTGTCAATTGCTTTATTTGAAATGACCAGTAGTATAACTTAAAGTCAGGTACTGCTAAGCCTCCAGAGTGTTTTGGTCGCTGTAACGTGCGTAGGCAAATACGAGCCCTTTTATCATTCCATATGAATTTAGTGGTCAGGGCCTGTAGTTCATCAAAGTACTTAGGTGGTGGCGGCATAGGGATCATAGAAAACAGGAAATTCAGTCGGCCGAGTACATTCATTTTCAGTATCGCAATTCTGCCTTGCAGTGACATCTTGAGATCAGACCACCTCTGAATGTCCGATACAATCTCCGTTTTTAGTTTATTGTAGTTTGCATGTGATATATCTGAGAAATTGGTTACAACTATGCCTAGATATGTAAATGCGGTGTTATGCCATTGAATATGTTGAATGACCGGTAATGTGAGGTGTTTAGCAGGGGCATTTAAAGGAATGAGGAGGGATTTATCCCAATTAATTTTATAACCAGAAAATAGACTGAACTGCGTGAATACTTTGAGTATTTGAGGTAGAGACTCAGAAATATTAGTAAAAAAAAGTAATACGTCGTCCGCGTAAAGCGAAATTTTATGTTGTGTACCTTGTACACTGATGGGTGAAATGTGCGGGTCAAATCTAATTGTCTGGGCTAGCGGTTCAAGTGACAGAGCGAAAAGGAGCGGGGACAGTGGGCAGCCCTGCCGAGTTCCACGGTGCAGAGGGAATATTTTAGACACGCTATTATTTGTCTGCACGACTGCACAAGGGTTGGCGTATAGTGTTTTGATCATTGATATAATTTTCCTGCCAAATCCGAAATTCTCCAAAACCTGCCACAGGTATACCCAGCTCACTCGATCAAAGGCTTTTAGCGCATCCAAGCTGAATATAGCTGCGGGGTGTGTATCCGATTCTGATACATGTAATATATGGAGAAGGCGTCGGATGTTGTCTGATGCAAGTCTCCCCTTTAAAAACCCGGTTTGGTCACAATGGATTAATTTACCTACGCATGGCTCCAGTCTTCTGACTAACACTTTGGCAAACAGCTTTAGTTCTGTTGTAATAAGTGATATCGGCCTGTAACTGCCGCAACTCAGAGGTGGTTTATCTTTCTTAAGCAGGACTGATATGAGAGATGTATTTTGGTCACGATGAAAGGAACCAGTATCTAGAGCATAGTTAAGAGAGTTTAAGAGCAATGGCCCAACAATATCCCACAGTTCCAAAAACAACTCTGGGGGCAGCCCGTCAAGGCCAGGCGATTTCCCTTTTTGCATCGAGCTTAATGCCTCTTTAAGTTCTAAAAGAGTAAATGGTTCTTCAAGGGATTCTGCATCATTGTCAGTAAGTGACGGTAATTTAAGTTCCGACAGATACAATTTAAGGGCAGCCAAGTCAGGAGCAGGGTCCGCTGTATAGAGACGAGAGTAAAATTCTGCAAAAGTATTATTTATTTCAACTGGGTCATAGGTTACAGGTCCAGATGATGTTTGGATTGCACTGATAGTGGAAAATGATTCATTTTGTTTTAATTTGGCAGCTAAAAGCTTGCTCGATCTTTCACTCTGATCATAATAAGTGAGTCTCGTGCGATGAATTATAAACTCTGCTTTAGCCTTGAGCAGATTGTTCAGTTCAAATTTCAGGCCCGAAAGAGCTGAATGGTTTTGTTCAGAGAACTGCCGTTTTAGGTCAGCTTCCAAAGTTCGTATCTCATCCTCCAGTTGCGTAACCCTGCGCCTCCTGGTCGCCTTCAAATGGGAGGAAAATGACAAGGCCTCCCCCCTTATAAAGCACTTAGTTGTTTCCCAAAGTATTTGGGGTGAGGGCGCTGTCTCCGAATTAATTTCTAAAAACACTTTAAGATTATTCCTCAGTTTTTTCAAGAAGTCTGTATTCTGAAGTAATGTCGTATTAAAACGCCATCTGTGCGTACCTTTACTGTGAGTCGGTAGGAAGTTAAAGTTATATAACACAGGGGCATGATCGGAAATTATAATAGGAAGGATATCAGTGGAATCTATACAGTGATTCAGGGAAGCGGAAACGAACATGTAATCAATTCTCGAGTATGTTTTGTGTCTGGCCGAGAAAAAAGTATAATTCTTAACCAAAGGGTTCCTTAAGCGCCATGGATCGATAATATTAAGCTCAGAAATAAAGGTGTTGATCCCACTAGGGGAGTCCTGGCTTGAACTTGCATTCATAGATTTGTCTAAATTTACGTCACACACCTGGTTAAAGTCACCCCCAACTATAAGCTGATGACCTAGAGAGTCTAGCAGAGTATTAGAAATTGTACTTAAGAAATTTGGATCGTGGGTGTTCGGGCCATATACCGACGCAAGACAAATTTTCGTACGGTTAATTGTAACATGGACGTAAGTCAATCTACCGATGTCATCCCTGCCCGATTTATCCACCTTCACCCCTAGCTTCCTACTGAATAAAATAGCCACTCCCTTTGTCCTATTTGTCGCAGAAGAGTGAGCAACACATTTATACAATTTATTCTGAAACCTATAAATATCAATTGATTTCAGATGTGTTTCTTGGATCAGGGCAATGGAAATCTCTTTACGTTTAAGGAATTCTAAGCATTTGGTGCGCTTTACCGGGGAGTTTAGGCCCCGTACATTCCACGACATTATATTAATGGAGTTATCCATATTAAGGTTTGTGCCATTTTATCAACTGGAGGGTATCATATGCAAGTCTACACAAAATGTTGCTCCTCAAGTATAAAGCATACAAACCAGAAAAAAATAGCATATAACAGTCTGTACAAGAATGGCAAGGCTTTGGTAACAAACACAGAACAATTACAACAAAACATCCCATCCGCAAGAGATGATAAATGGTCTCTTAGGATGGAGAGTAAAATGAAATAAAATAAAAAAGCTTTCTTATCAACTAACTGTGGCTTTCAACAGTGATACACGTCTCCTGTCCGATTCCATATGGGTATCAGAAACTTCAGCTTAATAACCATTCATTTATAAAGCCAGATTGGACTATAATCAGGTTCTCCCCTCAGACTCAGTCTACATTCTTCAGAATTAAATTCCTAAAGTAACTTACTCAGTATTAAGAGGCAGGCTGGTAGCCTACGCTCTTATAAGTAAACTTAGGTCAGATACTCAATGCAGTCAGAGGGGAGTATGCAGCATGAAACCTTAAGTGATCCGCTGTTCGGGTCAAGTTGGAGCGGGAAGAGTATCCGCCGAAGGTCCCTCGTCATCCGGTATGGTGGGGAAAGAGACGCGAGGGGTGCCGGGTTCACTGGATACTGAGCAGGGACTCCGGTCGAGCATGGCCATGAATGACTCCGCATCTGCCACTTTTTCGAAAAGGTGCAGCGAGCCTTTGTGTCTAACTTTTAGGGTTGCAGGATATCTCAGGAACGGCCTCAGACCTCTGTTGGCAAGCTGTTTTCTCACCGCATCAAAGGCTTTCCTCCTCTGCGCAGTATCGTTGCTGTAGTCGGGAAAAAACAGCAGCCTGGATGCCGATGTCCGCCCCTCGCTGGATATCTGGTGTGTAGGCGCGGCCGAAAGGGCCCTGGCTCCGTTGAGAATTTTCTCCCTGTCCTGGTAACGAAGTAGCCGGAAGATGAGTGTCCGCGGACGGCTGGTCCTGTCTTGGGTGGTGAATATACGGTGGGCCCGTTGAATTTCAATCTTCTCCCCGGATAGGGAGGGGATCCACCTGGGCAAGTTATCTTGCAAAAATCGGATGGCATTTTCTCCCTCTGCTGACTCTGGCAGGCCGACAAGTCGGAGATTAGGCCTCCGTGATCTGTCCTCCATCTCAGCGAACTTCTGGCGGAGGGTCATTATTTCCTTCTGGAGGTCACCCACATCGTGTTTCACCGCTCTGATGTTAGCCGATGTAGCATCTAGCCTCCCCTGCAGCTTGCGACCGGCCTCGGCTTGCTGTGTGATGTCCTCGCTAAGTTTGTTCACTGCCGAGTTGGACGTTTCAATCATCGCTTTCAGGGTTTGGATTTCACCGGCAAGCATTTCCTCAACGGCCTCTCTCACAGCCAGCTTAATTTTCCCAGTCATCCTTTCTTCTTGCTCACGAATTGCTAACAAGATGGCTGCGTTTGAGGTATCATCCGGTTCTTGGCCCGACACTTTCTTTTTGCCTGCTGTCTCGTCCGTAGACGATTTATTCTTCGCTCCTCTCCCGCTCGACATTTAGTAGCGAAACTTAGACGTAATTTAAACTAGAATAGTTTCTGAATTGCAGGATATTTCGTGTATTATCGGATTTTTGAGACGGAGCTCAGAGCTACACGCGCATCATGCCAGGGC
This sequence comes from Gymnocephalus cernua, assembly GCA_023631565.1. Classification (NCBI taxonomy): domain Eukaryota; kingdom Metazoa; phylum Chordata; class Actinopteri; order Perciformes; family Percidae; genus Gymnocephalus; species Gymnocephalus cernua. The sequence goes on along the minus strand of CM042427.1, from coordinate 17,159,732 downwards.
AGCCACCGGAAGTCTCGATTTTATTGCTTTTTGATGGTGTTTCTGTCCATTGCTCGAGGCCACTACTGTATAAAACCCACCTGTGTGATAGTGTGTAAGTTTGCTGCAGGTCTGTTTCTGTAAAAACTGTCAAATGTCAACATATTGGATAACACTCTGTGTTTGACAAATGCCTAGTGTAGCTCTGAAACGATCTGTGTAGAGATGAAAGAATTAGTTAATTAATCAGTTGAATGACAGAAAATTAAAGGTGCCATGAGGAATTTTCTAGAAGTTTCTGTTTACATGCACTGTTTCTCTGCTACACATTGTGTGTATCCTTGAGGTCTGTGTTTTGGTCTATGCCAACTCCTGGAGGAAACCTCTGGCTGTTTAGCTGCTGAACTCTTCACTATGTTCACCAGCTAGTCTCTAAATGTGTCTTGACTGTCGTTTTCGACAAAGGCAAAAACCACCTCAAGCAAGGTTAAAAACGTTTTTGCGCAATTAAAGAAGTTTTATCGAATTTGCCGTTTTCATTGTTGCAGCTTTTCCTGTTACCTGATTCTTCTTCTTCTTGTCTTCTTATCTTTTTTCACTTATCTTTCATCCAAAATCAACAATAGCTGCAGATGAATGGATTAAAAAGTATAAATACACTTTTTTCATCCAGCCAACATTGATATTGTCTGTTTAGAGCCCCTGTCTGACTCTGACATTTCCGGTGCTGTCTTTAATAAGCTCTGCATCTTTGTGAGAGCACAAAGCTCAGCAAATGTATTGACTTTAATGCAATGTGTGGAAGTCAATATAGGCTACCTATACCGTAGTTTCCTGGCAGTAGTGTCTGCTGAACTGAGCATCGTCTATTACACCCATTAGAAAAAGATGTTGCCTAAAGACAAGCGTACAGATTTACAGCCGTTTAGAACTGTTGGTTTTCCCCCACAATCTAAAAAGCCGACTTGAAGGATTCTTGCTATTTCCTTTATGGCGTGACAATATAACACAGGCTCTTAAAAGCAGAGGGAGCATTTCAAATGACAGTGATTGCCTGCGTGGTCATCTGTTTGCTTTTTTTCTGGTGTCCCAGTGGCTACCCTGCTCTCAAGCTCTGTCCTAAACAGTTTGTTGGCTTCCATATCACAATTATACAGTCTTATCAGCAAAGTGCAGCCCCTCTGATGAAACTGTCTCAGTTTCAATTTGTGTTTTCATACAACCCTATAGTCCTCTCTCACAGAGAAGCATGTGTGTGACAGAGAAACAATTTATCCACCTCCAGGTGTAATTTCCGTGGAGTTGTGATGTGTCACCAGTCAGAACTCCTTAATTACTCCTCCGTTACAGTAATGATGAGACTGTGATCCTGATGTATTCAGATAATGGTGAGTTTTCATTTTACTTGTCTTTGTTTGTCAGATATGTTAGATATTGAATGAGGCAGCAGCACAAACACACCCGATTGTTTTTACTTTTATCTTCATACACAGTTAATAAAAGACCAATACAGCTATTCATATACACACATAACATCTGTCTACCACAATGTACCACTCTGTTCCCTGCAACAGCAGATGTACCATACAGTTGAGCACATTGCAGTAAATTATTCGCTGTGTTTGTGCTGTGCTTGATGGGACGAAGCAACTTCAAATGAGTAAATAAACGTGCAACTCCTGCATGTCAAAACCACTGATTCAGTCGTGTATAATTTCTAACTCTCTGGCAATAAACCAAGTGTATGACATGAAAACAACTTGTGCTGCCAACATACCCAGCAAAGCTTTTGTTTCAATACATTTTCAAGCAAACTTTCCAAACACTGCTACTTCCAGCTTTTCCAATATGAGAATCTGCTGTTTTTTTTTGGTCATATATCATCAACTGAATATATTTTAGGTTGGTTGGACAAAACGAGACATTTTGAAGACATCAGTTTGGGTTCTGAGTAGGGGTGTCACAATTATCCAAATCCACAATTTTATATATATATATATATATATATATATATATATATATATATATATATAAATAAAATATTAGGGCTGCACGATATGAGGAAAATTTGCAATATGCGATAAAGTTGTTGAATATAGCAATAATATTACTTGCGACAAATATTAAAGTTTCCTTAGTTTCTGCTGCTTTCAGTATTCTGCTAAAATACAACAAATTGCATGTTGAATTTAAAGCAAATGAAAGGAAATCATTTCCAACATTCATTTATGGAACAAATTGAACATTGAATTGAATATAAACGGCACCACTAAAAAGAATGACATTTTAAAGTGCATTTTTCTACTGATATTTTCTTTCAACTAATACAAAAAATCTATAACTATGGGTAGCCAACAGACATGCTGTGAAACAAAGAGATCATTTAGCTGTAGATAATGTAATCAGGCAGATACTTCATGTGCTATCAACTCGCGGAGTCTTTCAGTAATGCACAAGACAAATTCACAAGAATCACACGCTTCAAAGCCTTTAATTCCCAGTGAATGGACACCTGAACTAATGTCATCTTATGTTTGACTGACATCAACATGTTTCTCAGAGATGATCTTAAGGTCCATTAACAGCCCATGGAGCACACAACTAGGACTAGATGTCTAGGTTTTAAGTAGTTGAGACAATAGCAGTAGCATCAGTGGCTGCATCGCATATAACTGTGGGCTGATTGGAAGCTGTGATTGAAAATAGCCCCTTACAGCAGAGACAGGGTGAAAATTGCAATCCCCACGTATGCAGCCTACACATCTATATCAATCAAGAAGCACAGCTGCACTCACAGTTGAGAAATACACATCCATTTTGCACAATCACCACCCACTGTAGGTAATTGTCTTCCTCTGAAATGTTGTGCGTGTGTGTGTGTGTGTGTGTGTGTGTGTGTGTGTGTGTGTGTGTGTGTGTGTGTGTGTGTGTGTGTGGGGGGGGGGGGGGGGGGGGGTGGTGCCTGGGTAGCTCACCTTGTTGAGCGTGCGCCCATGCAACTGCAGATTAACAACAAAATGCATCTTTGCCCAGGTCTCTGTTGGTCCACACTATAATAAAGCACTTTTTTGTGATAGACAGAGCTGAACCCATTACACTGCAAAGATTTCCTAATAAGAGCTTATCATGTCATTGTTTGTGTCAGGGAAACGGCAGAGGAAGAGCAGCTGCAGAAAAACCACAAGGCCCTGTGTTAGAATTAAATTGTATGATGGTGGTGTCTTGACACATTATGCACACACCTAGATGGCAAATGTTTAACTTTAGACAGATTAAAATATGACGATGTGGACTGCCAATTGACGGTTTGCTAAGCACCTGCCAACTCAGTCGCTGTTGCTATGCATGTAAAGCTTTCCAATCTTCACAACTACAAATGTTTTGTAATTTTTGAAACAATGGGTCCTTGATATCAAACGGGTGGACGAAAGCAGGCTTCTCGTTTCTAGCTAGTGATCGTTGTTTTATTGCCAGCTCAAATGACAACTGTTGCTAGCCGATTCCAATGTACAGCTAATAATGTGCTAATTCTTGGGCTTGGAAGTAATGCTCGGTTACTACTGTAGGCAGTAAGCTAGTTAGCCAGACATGCTAACAATTGCAGTTTACGTTAGAGCAGATAACCCATACTGTAGTTTAATCCATTTCTCACACTTTTGTTTTTGTGTTTTAAAGAAAACTAAAAAAAAGATGGGATCGTCATCATTTACAATATTAGAATATAGCAAGATAATATGGAAACATTGACTATAAGTGTACAGCTATAGGGCGGTGGTGATGGGTCCATAATCATCTTTCGTGCAGACAGGAAATGTTAATATTAGATGTTTTTATTCACTGTCAAAGGCTTGAGAAATTGAGTATGCAATACATTTGGCTTGGAAACGCCTGCTGCTCTGTCTCTCCCCCAGCAATGAACAGAAGATGAAATGATTCATCACAGCGGAGACAGCTTCCGGAGAATGAGATGAGATGAGAGTGGGAACGATGTCATTTTGTATCTCCCAGGGAAAAACACAAAGGGAAGATGAATTGTAGCTGCTGGGGGCTGATAGTACACCATACCGGGCTGGCACTGAACCTGGTAGCGCCCCACAGGTGTGACAGTGCTATGATACTTGTCCAGCACCTGTAATCAAAGAAGCAATACATCCGTGATGTTGCCCTCTTGTCGCTGCTGCACAGAACCTCTGCACAACTCGGTCAGTGAGGCTCAGATGGGAAACGATCTAGATTGGAGCAGGTCATCCAGTCCCATGAGTGCTGCCCCAAATCTCAGTTTAGGCTAAATGTACCCCAGCTAGGTCTGGCATGTTGTTCTTTACAAGTCTAGAAGAAGCTAGTTTTTTTTCTCTTTTAGCGATGAAGCAGTAAATCATACATGAAGGCTCCTGGCGTCAATGACACATAAAAGTGGCCTTCTGTTTGTTCTCCATCCATTTGTGTCTAATAAAACAATATCACAAAATGAAACCGCCTCTTATAATGAATTGAGAAGGGGGTTGCTCACAGTGTTTTGTTCTTGTACTGTAGAAACGAAGAGATACATTTCACGAGTCAGGGTGGATTGTGGAAGGTGCCCTCTGGTCTGTTCCATTCACCAAGGCATTCCTAAAATATTTAATTTCCGTGCATTTGAGAGGATTGGTGGTTTGCTGCATTTATAAAGCTAAAGCCATAATAATTACTTAACTAATTTGCAGCATTTGTGCTAAACCGATAAGACTTCTTCTTTCATGGGATTCAGAGGCTGCCATCAATAATGTGACTGCTTGGGGTAGAAGTGATTTAAAGCCCATTTCACACTTGGCTTCAAAAGGAGAGTGATGGCTTGGCATTCTCTGATTCACACAGCTGCCATCATGACCACATCCTATCCACAAGCTCTGCATTTAATGCCAACAAACAAACTTGAAGTTGGAAGATGTGTCCCTCTCAAAAGTTCTGTCTCGGTTTTTCTCTCCATCTGTGATTGTCTTTGTTAAAGTGAGACTGTAATCAATGATCTGCACTGCATGTCAGTATTTTTCAGTAGCACACAACTCCGTATCCTGAGGAGTTACGTCCACATTGACAAATCCACACCTAACCATAATGCCAATGCAGGTCATAGTATGGGTGTGGGTGATGGATGGGTGCGTAACATGGCTGATTTTCGTGCAAACCTGCAATCAATGTTCGCCTCATGATTAACCATAACCAAAAACATTCCCTATCCTTACCCATCTGAGTTGCATGTACAGATATTGTAGAAAGCAAGAATTCAAAAATTGTTGCCATTGGATGTAAAAGAAAAAAACAGACCAAGAGTTTACATCTATGGTAATAGCTCTCAAAGGTTGTACTTGGGCACAGTGGTGCTTTAAACTAAATGCTAACACATCTTAGTTCAATTTGCTAATATGCACAAAACACAGAAGTACAGCTCAGGCTGATGTGAATGTCATTAGTTTTGCAGGTATTTGGTCATAAATCAGAGTATTCGATCAAATTGAAATTTTGACCTGATGATGCCGCTATGAAAGGTTGGGGATCAACAAATTTATTACAATTCATCTTGAAGGGAACATGAATGTTTGTACCAAATGTCATGGCAATCCATCTAAAAGTTGTTGAGATACAGTATTTCACTCAAAACCACACATGGCACCCGTAGCGCTAGTCAGAGGATCACTACATCATCTAGGCACAATGAGTATCTGTACAAGATTTTATTTCAGTCCATCTACTTAATGTTAAGAAAAATCACAGATTTCACAAGTGAAAACTTTGACCCGCTATGAGAAAAGTGAGGCAATCACTAAAATCATTTTGGGAACCATGAATGTCTGAAGTATGTATGTATGTATGTATGTATGTATGAAGGAAAATATGTGAAGAACGGAGTGAGTGTGTCTCAATGAATGTACCTACTCTTGTTGCCTTTAGCCAACATGCTGGAGGGTCAGTGACTTCATTAACAGACTAATGGTACTCTGTGGAACGCTGAACACTGATGATCAACACAGAACTCTGCTGATTAAAGTCTCATTCCCCCAGTGTAAGCACTAATTATCTAGAGTGACATGCCACTATAGCTTCTCTCTGAGCTGCGAGGTCTGGGCTCTATCTCTGCACTCCATCCTCTCCGGTCATGCACATAAGCAGCACAAAATAGTGTTTCATCATGCAGCCATGGCATGGGTGGGGCTGCACGATATGAGGAAAATTGCGATTATTTTGACTGAAATTATATAGAAATTGCGATTATTTCGACTGATATTGCGACTGTGGTATGATTCACGACATTGGAGGGAATGATCAATTTTTGATCATCATTCTAATTTTCATTGAAACACAAATAAAAATGCATTATAGTCATATAGTGAAACGATTATTTGATTATCAGAAATAGTCGCAGATTAATTTTCTGTTATCGTTATTCTGTAATCGACTAATTGTCACAGCTGTAGTATTTACAGCTTGTTCCGTTGCCCCCAAATGGCCTAAATATATTGATCTGATTTGTCATTTTTAAAATGAGTGTTTTTTGTATGAATATTATGAAATAGAAAACACCCAAATTATTTGGCAGTAAGAACATCGTGAAAGACATCTTTAAAAATAACTCCTGGCTAGAAAGAAAGAAGAGATTAGACCACATCTTTTTGTCTTCCCACAGCAAGTTGGAATCACCAGCAGACATCAACCTGGCATGTTAATTGAATGACCTCAGGAATGCATTACCCCTAGCCCATTAGTGTCTGTTCTGCCTTTAACTCCATCAAGTAGACCAGATATGGCTGTATATTTAGGCTGTAATGTGTTAAAACCCACAGGAAACAGTTTGACTTTATCTCAACTGGAAAGCTATAAAAATTATTTCTAGCATTGTAGATATATAAATAAAATGACTGTCAATGCATGTGTCGTTTTAACCACCACACAGACCTGTAAGGAAGAGATAAATAGAAAGATACAGCACAAACGCTGTCTTTGTGTAATTAGATTATGTTCACTCAGGCAGATTCAATTTGGTTCCTTCAGGCATCAGATGTATTGAACGTCTTGTATCTGAGAAGAGCTTTTTTTGTGCTTTCATCCCAGAACGTGCTGTACTGTACACAACTCAATGTGGCCAACGTTTTGTGGAACTGCCATTTCCTAGTAAGCGACTGTTTCTTTTCATTTCCTTGAACCCCAGTTTCTCCCTGATGGAAAAATGTGAGCCTTTGAAGGTGTATATTTCATCAGACAATAAGATGAAAGGGGCTTCAGGCCCAATGGCTGAAATGAAGAACTGATTTTCCTGGACATGTCTACATCTGTTGCAGGTTGAAAGGACAAGAGATGGTTCACAATCTGATTAGACATCCCTTACTTCCTCGCAGGGACACGGCACTAGCACAGGTATTGTGTACAGTATATGCAAAAAATACATCAGATCATAGGTTAGATACTGGAAGAAGGGCCATACTTAATGTAAAATATTGCAGGTATCATAATTGTCTAGCAGTCTCAATATGCATTTATGGATAAGAAATAAAATCATCTTTTTAGTCACACGATTAAAACTGCACTGGGGTTTATTGTTGCAACCTCATCTTCATAAGCCAATATTATCTTCCTCATGTTAAATGTGTCTAATGTATTCTGTGAGAAAAGAAACAATGAAAATATGTAAAACAAATATGAATTGCATAATGACAATTTGTCCTCCAATTCAGACTTGGACGTGCAGTAATAGGCAATTGTGGTTGCCTTTTCTTGTTTTAAAAGTAATTCCTAAATAAAACAGAATATAATAATCCAGTTCCTGTCGCATTATCTTTTATATTAAAACAACTCTGCTTTTCTAAAAATAAAAAAGACCATGTATGTAATGAGGTATTGTATTAGTCTGGCAGTCAGTTCTATGAATGTATAAACAATAATAATACTAAAATCACTATGTGTACTATAAAGAAAGAAGCTTGTAATATTAGATATCCTCACACATTTGCACTCAAATTACAATCCTGTTCAAAACCACTGGTATACAGTATGTTTCAGCGCATTAAAAACAGCCGTCATTGCTGTCATTTATTCAGCAGGTGTTTTAGAGGGCTGACTCTTCGCCATAAAAGAAATTAACCTCAGGACATACACCAAGGGAAGAGTATAATGAGAAAATAAGACTGAAACCTAGTAACGGGTCTTCTACATGACTGCAAATTTGTGGCAGTCAGCATTTAACTTTAAAAATATGAGTGAAAATGCAATCAGGGTTATGTTTTGGTGATCTTCTATTCGATCTTCTGTTTGGCTTTTGGTGTTGGGGCTAATTAGAGCTGAAATTAATGATTACTTTTTAGTTTGTGAAATGTCAAAATATAGTGAAATAGTGCCCATCAGAATTTCCCGTTGCCCAAGGTGATATTTCTATATTGTTTTGTCCAATCAAGTTCAAAACAAAGATATTTATTAACAACGAAGACCCTGTACTGTTGCCCACCAATAAAGAAATACCACGAGGCGGAAAGCTCCAAAGACATTTTAACACCACCAACCTCATCGGACATTTGAAGGTTAGTCACGGAAAGGAGTATGAGGAGTTTTCAAAGTTAGCTAAGGCTAAGGCAGAGCAGAGGGTGGCAGCTCCGGCGCCACTCAAACAGCTGTTTCCCCGTTTGTGTGTGTGTGTGTGTGTGTGTGTGGTGTGTGTGGTGTGTGTGTGTGTGTGTGTTGGTCTGTGTGTGTGTGTGTGTGTGTGTGTGTGTGTGTGTGCTGAAGAAATGTCTGCAGTGATTGAAAGGACATTTTCGTAATTTTCAGTTCATAAAAGTGATCGGTATTGGCCGATACATCTTCCAGCAATCGGTGATCTGCCCCAAAAATCCTGATCGGAGCACCCTTAGTTATAGGTTACCCAGGGAGGGGAAATTCAGACATTTCCTAAAAATAAAGATTGTTCATGAGTTCCGCATCTCAAGTCTGAAGTCACTGTGTGTGCGACTTAAGTGCGACTCGAGTCAGTGTCTCAAACTTGAGGCCATAAAACCAATACAATGAACTAACTAATGATATAAAGCTCAGGGGATATGCACAATTGGGTCACGTATCTGTGGGTTCATCACTACGAGTGGCATCTTACTCATTAAACATAGTAATTTTATCCATTATCAACATGAAACATTTAATTAGAGCACCTTTAAACACACAGAATATGAACAGATTGTGGTATAAAAGACCATAACAGCATTTCAACACAATGTTTGCTTTCACAGCAGTGATCGACAAGCAGTCTTGCCTCTGCTTTTGTCTAATGTCCACATTGTTCTGGCAAATGAAGTGCATGTTATTCATCAGCAAAAGTAGAACAACACTTGTTCTACAGCTCTTCTGCTTGAATATATTCCACAGGTATATTCTGTAAAACAAATTCTAAAACACTTTAGAGTACAATATATTCTTCTCACAATATGTTTTGTATACTTTTATGATTGAATTATTTAGTGCGATTCTGAATACCGAACCATCATAGTGGAGAATGAAAGACACTAGCATGTCTATCTATAACCAGATGTTCAATTCATAAACTTAAAGAGACAGAGTTTAATTGTTAGTTTTTCCCTTGAATATGAATGCTACCTATCTGGAGGCCTTGATTCCATCCATCTTCTCATTACTCCCTGCTTTTTATGAAACCCTCTGTGATCCACCCTGGCCAACACCCTCACTAAGGGGGAAATATATCAGAGGAGCATGTCTGCTCTCTCTGCACCAGCAATCATAACACCGTGAGAAATACACTGGCTCCAAGCCCAAGGGCCAGGAGAAATTTGTTACCCATGATTATATCATTTATTCACCTGACACTGTTTTTGGTTTTGTTGTGTGTTCTCTCTCTCTCTCTCTCTCTCTCTCTCTCTCTCTCTCTCTCTCTCTCTCTCTCTCTCTCTCTCTCTCTCTCTCTCTCTCTCTCTCTCTCTCTCTCTCTCGTTCCTTTGTGAGGAAATGCTTCTTCATTTGTTTTGCGTGATTGAGGAGGGAGACGCAGGCGAGTCGGTACAGCCTTGGGTGAGAGAGGGAATCCAGCCACAGCTGGTGTGTCGCTCTCCCATAATGAGCAAACGTGACAAGATGTGTGTAGCGTCTGCCATGTGCCGCAGCCCTGGGAGGCACTTTGAGGAAAGAACAATTTAAAGAGATGCATGTGCTGTGCAATTGTTGGTGGACGTGAATAGAATATTTTTTTCTTTTCTGTCTATATGCTGAAATCATACACAATTACACAGTAGACACCATCTCCCACAGCTCCGTCTCTCCTCTGTGAGTCATACTATGAGATAGTGATTCACAGGTTATTATTCAAGATAGCTGGCATTCTTGTCAGAGGACCAGATGCGGACAGAGGTGTTGCCAAACAGTGTCTGAGGATCCAGGAACTCAACCAATTTCCATCCTCGTTAAAGAGGAGTAATAGGGCATATAGCCTCCCACAGCCAAGGACAGAATATCTTCTTTGAGTAAGCAAAGCTTTAAGCAGTAAACAAAGTTTATAATGTATATGGGTTAAAAGAAGTGGTGCTCAACTTAAGGAAAAGTTCTGAAGTTAGGTGTCATTTCAGGGACAATAAGACTTTGTGGCTCTAATGTAGGACTGTGGATCCCTTTCAAAGTCAAACAAAACATAAATATACACATCAGTACACATACCTATACATACACAACAAAAGATGGGGCAGCTCTAAAGGACAGAAAAAAGAAAAGAAAATTCACAAGTAGATCGAAGATAAGTGGAAATAGCAAGTTATAGGAGGACAGTCAGTAAGTGGTGATGAAAAGGCAAAAGGATAAAAATGTTACACCAGTATAGTCACTAACACGACAATGTTTTTGGTCTCAGGAGTTAATTTACCATGCACTTATTAAAGGAATGGTTAACATTTTGTAAATTATCTAAATGATCTTTCAGAGAGTTAGATGAGAAGATTGACACCACTGTCATGTCAGCACATTAAGTCTGGAGTTACAGTGGGGAGGCAATTAGCCAAGCTTTGCATAAAGCCTGGACGCAGGGGAAAACGGCTGGCCTGGGTCTCCATGGTTTAAACATCTGCCTTCCAAGACCTCTAAAGCTCACTAATTAACACAGTGTAGCTCATACAGTATGTTTGATCAGCACATAAACTATTATGTAAAAATGACAATTGGTGGTTTTAGGGGGATCTGTGCGGTGTAACAATTTCTTTACAAACAACAGTTTATTCGTCAACCCAGCAGTACCTTGCAGATCATATCTGGATATACTTATACTATATATATGAGTTGCAAAGTATACATCCCACTTTTCGATGTGGAGAAACATTGAGGATATCACGTAAGCAAGTAGGTAAGCAGGGACACTGCAGTCTTTGTAGTTATCAAGTTATTCTAACTTCTAGTGTTTTTATCCTGTGCCATGCTTCAATTTTATGTAGCCTATACTACTTTGTTATATGCTGTTTATAGTTTGTTTTATTTTGTCAATGTTTCATGTTTGTTTACATCTGTGTCTTTTTGTCTGTATTTTGATGAATGTTTGGACAAGAGTGTCATGCGCAGGTGGCTTCCTCCAAAATAACAACTCTATAACGCTGGTTGCCTGGCAACCTCATCTTGATGACAAGACTGTGGGGAGTCACTACGCCCAATTGTTGTTCCCTAAGAAATAGTAACGGCATGTAACTCCTCCTAAAACCCCAACTAGTTTTTACATTTGTGTTTGTGTACGGATTAAACAAGATACTTATTATTATTATTATTATTATTATTATTATTATTATTATTATTATTATAGATAGAGAAGCTTTAGAAGTTCTGATTTCTGATTCTGATTATTTTTACTTTTTGCTTAACATGCAGACAGAATGGTATTGATCTTTTCATCTCTGCAAAAAGAATAAGTATATTTCCCAAAAAACACAAACGCTTGTTGAAATGGATGCTGGGTTTGAAAACTGCAGCTTAAAAAAATCTGAAATAGTCAACCACATTTGACATCCCAGTCTCATCGCCTCTGCTGCACCTAGTTTCATTCCCTTTGTGGTGGACTGTAGCTCAAGCAAATCTGCTTTGACTCTGACAACATGTTATTAAAAGTGTAGGAATCCATAATGTCCGCTGCATGCCTGGAAATAGCATGGCTGTCTGAAATGCAGTTCTGCAAACTGCCAAATCCCCCCCTCTGCACTTCTTAAACTATCTACTCTGTTCAGGCATCCAATATGCCAGTGGAGGTTGAAAATAAATTGCTACAGGTGGATAAATAAATGTGTGGCAGGAGCTGTGGATATTGTGGTTATGCAATCCGTATGACTAACATGAGGAAATAAGGTTGAAAATCCACAAACTGCTCCTTTTAAGCCCACCATCTGGATACTTTAGCTCAGAATTAATCTCACCAATTTCTCTGTCTGAATATTATGAAAATTCTCTCTGATACTTATAGTAACAGTTCCCCTTTAAGTAATTTGCATTTTAATATTTTGTGGGGAATCTACAGTGTGAGATCAAAGTCCCTCTTTAACTCATTAGCGGATACGATGGAAAATAAAATTCCCAACACTGCCGTACGTAGCATTCTGTGACAGCTGCTGTTAGCACACGGTGAAAAGGCCAACAGAAATAATTGCTCAGTTTAATTTCTGAATGGTATAACTTTTCTTTTTAACCAGACTTTGCACCATCTCTCTTCCCCACTAACTATATTCATCATCCATTGAAATATGAATCAGAAGTACATATAAAGCATATTCTTATTCAATTAATGCTACATGTCTTGAGCTCCATTTCCACACCGTTGCCACAGAGCGACTGAAGTAACTGTTGCTCAAAATAGCACTCAGGCTATTTCCCCAGCTGTCAACCATTAGTTCAACAGTTAAACAATTAAATTATTTAAAACTCAAACAGGATTAACAAAAATGTCACCTCTTAAAGGACATTTTTTTAGCGCCATAGCTTAGGGTTGTTGAAATAAATCATTGCATCAATGCATCGCGATGCAGACCTGGATGATTCTGCAGCGATGCAGTGACAGACCATAATCGATTATAGCCTACTGATGTTACTTGTTGATTTTCCGGTCGCTGCTTTTTTAGTTTCTGCCTTTTGTCAGTTGTCTGTTGTGTTCAGACTCCGCTTCATTCAGGAAGCATCTATTTAAAGAGCACATACAATAAAAAGGGGAGTTCATATATATCTGACTGCTTGAATTTGTTAATGAAAACCATGTGTAGAATAAATATAATAATATTGAGGAGGTGATGCATCGTGATGCATTGTGATTTTGAATTGTTGACAGGATAATCGTAATTGACTCGTGAGACCAGTGAAGATTCACACCCCTACCCTAGCTGCCGTTTATTCATTGTGTGCTGCAGCATTTTCTTCTCTGCGTCTCTAAACATCTTTCCTCCTCATCTACTCAATGCTGCTTTCCTGGAAACAGAACACCAGGTCTCTTGTTGTATTCTGCTACAGTCCCAAATCACTCCTTCCTCTCATACAGTTCACAGCAATGAATATCTCATTGGGAGCTTTAGCGTAACAGTTGGAATCATATTTTTATATTGGAATAATACTACTGTTTATTAATTGGAAATTAATAAACAGCATTGATGTTTTTTTTCTTTCCGAAGAGTTATAGCTAAATTAGATAATACAGTATGCAACGAGCACTACAACATAGAGCACAACATAAATAAACAATGAGAAAAATGAATACACAGCAGGGGAACAATGTAGAATAACGGCAACAAAAAAGCAACAAAAAAGCTGTTTCTTTCACACATATAGATCCCATAGTTCAGGTCCATCCACCATTGGCTGTGTTACCTTGGACCTCGCCTTAGGTTAAGGGAGTGTGTCCAAGTTTGCAGATCAAGAAAGAAAGTTTGTTTTGATATGAAGGAAATTCACATAACTTTACATAAATTAACTCTGTTAAAACAGTCCATGAGTTGCTTCCAAATGTTCATAAATGACTTAAATTCATAAATTAATTAGATTTAGACACAGAGCTCATCCCATCATGTGATATTACATTATCTCTTATCTCCTACAAACAGTAGGAGTCGTCTCCTTAATCCATTTTAACAAAAATACATTTTCTTGACAAAAGCAATACTTTTTCCAGCAATTTAAATTTCAGAAGTGACTCATCTTTTGAGGCTAGACCCAGCAGAAAAAGCCCAGGACCTTTTTTTGTTTTTTTTTTAAATAAAATAAGCTCCTTTTGAGTATGCAGTTCCAAAATCGTGATATATATTTACATGAATTTTACATTTAGATGAATTCTCTTTTTCTCTATGACATTTAAAAAAAATATCAAGTTTCCCTCTGTCTATTGCCACTGTGTTGATACACATGCACATTGCTGCAGCTCCTCTTTTCACCATGTGTGTTCAGGTCTCTGTTTTAGCTACAGAGTGAGATATATCACTTCTGTACCATCTTTGTTGGGAGTCGCACATGCACAGTAGCTAGGTAAGGATCACATCAGCTAGCTAGCTTTTTTCTCTAACTTCGGTCAGTACAAGGCAGGATTAGCCGGGAGACTTCTTCTAAACGAGGGCGCACTTCCAACTTTGCGTGGAATACCTGCAGAACAGGGACATGTAAGTAGTTGTTTTGTAGATTATGGTAAACTCATGTGTGTTGTAGCAGTGTTTTGTCATTGAGAACGGGGGGGCTAACCACTAGCATGCTTGCGCTAGCATGCTAGCAGTTAGCCCCCTCGTTTCGGCCAATGACGTAGAAAGCCCTGCAGATTTTGAACAGCTCGCCCGTAGATTGAAGGCAGGAATCATTCAAAAACCTGTATCTCACGCAAAACAACATGGATAGGGATGGGGCCGATCCAGTATCGGTATCGGGACCGATACCAGCGTTAATTCAGGTATCGGATTTTCCCGATCCAACCTGCGGAGATTTCCGATACCACCAGCCATGTCTGCACTTTAACGTTGTCTGCTGAAATTGATCCAAAAGTGATTCCTGCCGGCTGGTCTGCTGGTTGGCTGCAAACTGTGGAATAGATTTCCTGAACGGAGGCGCGGCTCAATGAGACACAGAGTTATGAGACACGCCCCCGCTCAGGAAATCCATTCCGCAGTTCGCAGCCAGCTAGCAGGATAGTAGCATGACCAGCATTGTGGCTAGCTCGATGCTATCCTGTGTGTCCGCTGTTTGGAAATACTTCACACTGGAAACACAGCAGAGCAAGACAGCAAAATGCAAAAACAAAACAGGACTTTCACAACCGTCTGTCCCGGTGTTGTCGCCGGCTTTTGGCGTTTCATTTCCCTGTTGTTGCATCCCCCAGAGACCCCGGATCGTACGTGTCCCGGCGGCCGCTGTTTCAGCCTTGAAAACAGAGGTGTGTGTGTGTGTGTGTGTGTAACTAAGTGTGTGTGTAAGATGTTTACAGTTATTGCACTTTTCTTATATTTCAAATATTTTACATTTTAAAACCTTGATTTGTTGATGCTACAAGAGCCAGTGTGCTTGATTTGCGCCGTTCACACACTGTTTTATTGATTGTGTGTGTGTGTGTGTGTGTGTGTGTGTGTGTGTGTGTGTGTGTGTGTGTGTGTGTGTGTGTGAGATTTTTACACTTGCACTTTTCTTATATTTCAAGACTCAAGTATTTGACATTTTGGGAATGTAATAAATATTGACATGACAATCAATTTGAAACCCTTACAGTTGCATATCTGTTTTCAGAATGAGATTTTTCCTGTTTTTCTGACTTCCTTTTCTGACCTTATACTTACCTCAAGTTGCCTTTTGGGACATACATGCACACGTACGTACATATCATACTTGCCCATTGAGAGGAGTTTATTTCAGCATCATATAAAATCAACAATAATGATAATAATAATATTAAAGCAAACAGCTCTGGTATCGGAATAGTATCGGGTATCGGCCGATATCCAAATTCAGGTATCGGGATCGGATCGGAAGTGAAAAAATGTGGATCGGTGCATCCCTAAACATGGATGTTTTTTTTCCAAGTTTGTATTCATTCGGAAGCACCAGAGACACAAAATAACACCCCAAATCCCAGTTTCCTTCCAGTCAATGTTCTATGTATTCGTAGTCAAATTGCCTCTCCTTGTTACATTGGATGTTGTACAAGCTGGTTGAACAAATAGATTGTAGAAGGGAGAGTAGCCTATTACTAAAGTGACAAATTTGCAAATACCCAAATAAGTTCCTTAGGTAGATCAAACTGTTGCTGATGTTGCAGAAAAGACCTAGGAATACCTTCCTGAAAGGGATCTCCAATAACCTTAATGCCCCTGGCTTTCCACATCTTAAAGACTGAGGTGCTAGGACTTCCTGGAATGAAGTCACGATTCCCAGAGACAGCCATCAAACATAGACCAACTCCTTTTCTTCTGGAAAACTGAATAATATCCCTCCAGTATAGGGCTGGCTTTAATTTCTTCAGTGATGTGTTTTGTTTAGCAGGCCCCATATAGAGGTTAACAAAGTTAAGAATCTATACAGAAAGCTGAGTCATGATATGAATGTAGCCAACATCAGCTTAAACGAGCATGGCAAGCGAAGTCATAAAAAGGTCAATGGTCAGGCTGAGACCACTCATGCTGGTTGGCATTTGACATAAGTGATGTTTGTACCCTTCTGTTCATGTTGCAGAGACTGTGTTCAGCCCAGGCTTCTTTATAAATTACCGGAAAGAAAATCTCCTTGCTCAGCTGTCACTGTCAATGCAGTACATGAGTGTTACTGTTCAATCATCACTTCTAGTACTCGACAGAAACCGCTCAAGGGCAGGAATATTCTGACTTTCTTGTACATTATAGACTCTAATACTGTATTTTCTCAGTACAGAGTAGCATGGATTAATCCATAATACTTAAAGGTACAATATGTAACATTTCTGCATTAAAATGTCTAAAAACGACCATACCTATGTTATATATATTTTTTGAGATGTGTAGTTACACTCTCCCAAATGTTTCCACCAAACTTCAAACCCAGAGAAATCTGTTATTTTATTTTCAGACACGGCACGTTTCCTTTCCTTCCTAGTTGCCCGTCAGTGGCGTCATATAACCTTTCACCCTCTAGTTCCTCGTAACTTCCTTCAAACCACGGCTCCCAGATGATACGTATGAGCGTAATTGTAAATCATACAATGTCACAGAAAAAAATACTCCTAACCATAATACTGCTTTTTCTGCCACACAGCATCATTTTGTGATTGATAACATGCCACTTTGCAACACCGTAATACTGCAGATATCTTATTTATTGATACATATCAATATCGATCCAGTTTAACGTTACTACAATGTGTTGGTTGACAAGTAGCTAACTTAATTGCTAGCTAGCTAATGCTTGGTGGATGACATTATACGGTTACCATATCGTTCAACATGCTCATAAAGTTATTGGTAGCATGATTGTTTTCACCACGGATAAAAGCAGCGCTGGGCTAACCCACGAATGGGTTTACCAGTAATGTTAACGTTAGCTGTAGTTTTATATATATATATATATATATATATATATATATATATATATATATATAATTAGGGCTGTCAAATGATTAAAATTTTTAATCAAATTAATCAGAATTTTCAGTGGATTGATCATGATTAATCACTATTTGCAATTACACCTGAATCCTAACCATTTTTTTCTGAAATGCATACCAAAAGATACTAGTGCTGTCAAGCGATTAAAATATTTAATCGCATTAATGTCATAGTTAACTCGCGGTTAATCGCAATTAATCGCACATTTTTATCTATTCTAAATGTCCCTCGATTTCTTTTTGTCCCATTATATTTTCTCATTTTAATTCTCTTATCAGCATGGAAAAGTAGATCGGCTTGCTTTGGGACAATGTTTTTTTATTGAAAACATCATTGTCATATACGTTATGTTCAATTTCACACTAACATTCACACTTGGAGCTAATAATCTGCCACATAATGTAACGCTGTTATGTCAATTTTCCATTGCAGGTAGTCCTGCCTCATGCCTGAGGCGAGCGTGGCTGGTCCTACTGTCTATGGGCTCATAGCGTTGTCACTGCACGATCTGAGTCTCAACACGATCTGAGTCGCGTCGAGTTGCGCATGCTCAGATTTAAACAATTTACGGCATAACGACAATAACGGAAGATGGGAACAGCAATAATAGAAGATATGGAAGGTGGAAATCATTTCAAAAACGTTTTAGTTATCAAATGCTATCTATGATTGTTTGATTGCTAACGTTAGCTCATAACACCATTCAAGTAACAGCCGTTGTTGTGTTTGATTGCCAACTTGTAGCCTGCAGTGAACCAACTTGGTCATGTAGCTCCATTTTTACTGACTTTTTTTTCATTTTTTATTTACTGACGTGAGGGATCATGAACATGTGATGCGTTACACTAAATAATACATTACTGCCATTTCCATCTTCCATATCTTCTATTATTGCTGTTCCCATCTTCCGTTATTGTCGTTATGCCGTAAATTGTTTAAATCTGAGCATGCGCAACTCGACGCGACTCAGATCGTGTTGAGACTCAGATCGTGCAGTGACAGCGTCGTCAGCGACATAGCCGTCGTCATAGCAACTGGTTTCCTGTGACTCATTTCCTGGTTCTCGTTCTCGTTCATCATAACCAACGTAAAATCAATGAGAGGGTTTTCCTGCTCCAGGTTTCCCACCGTGGTCAGAAAGAACAGAGGAGACACTTTGTTTCTCTCACTGACTGTAGAGTCACTACTCGCTCCGAAGCTAATCGCTGTGACGAGCCTACTAGCTACGCGGCTAGCAAGCTAAAACCGGCCGCGGGTTGTGTCTGTTTTGTTTCCGGTCTGCGACATTACAAGACCCGCCCTTCAATCACTACTATTGGCCAGGCGTCCAAGGTAACGTAACTCCATTTGTTCAGGTCCTATCCCCTGACCAATCCACTATCCTAACTACACGCGGTGAAATGCCTAAACCAAACCAATCAGCTGCTTCGTAGGGCGGGACATGGCGTGGCCATAGACAGTTAAAGAAATGGACTAACAGATCCCGTTGCTCTCTATGCGTTAATCGTGCGTTAAAAAAATTATCGGCATTAAAATGGGTTTGCGTTAACGCCGTTAATAACGCGTTAAACTGACAGCCCTAATATATATATATATATATATATATATATATATATATATATATATATATATTCTTTGTCTCTCTATACTTTTGTCAGTACAGTTTCCTTGGAACAAACAAAAGTTTACTTGTACTTTGGTCTAACTAGTGTTTATGAGGCTGTTGGATTGCGGCAGAGGTTTAGAGGGAAATTTTGTTGTGTGTGGGGGGCGTTTTATAGGTTGTAATTGCTATGAAAGATCAATAGAAACATTGTTAAAAAATGTGGACTTGTAATCCCTTTCGTTGAATCTGTCGTCCTACCAGTGGTTTCACAGTTTCACAATTGCTTTCATGAGTGAAAACTGGAAAGGCCAACTTCTGTACATAACCTTTTATTGGAAGTGTTTTTAGCTAGCTTGCTGCAATGCTGAGTGAGGGCAGAAGAGTGACTGTCTATGTGTCTGCTTAATCAAAATTATGTTTTTTCAGCTAGGGAGTAATCACTAGCTGATTATGTTTATTGAGCAATTTAATCAATTTTACCATCTGTAATGCAAACTGATAAATCATTATTTTCCAGCCATAATTTCAACATATGTGGTAATGTCTTTTGTCTTAATTCTGAGTAATCCAACTACATTTCCCCCCCAAAAAACTTTCTAAATGTATAATTATATCTTTGAAAATAGAAATGTTTGATGTTTTTTGTAATAAGAGAACAGTAGTCCTGTATTTGTAAGCTTATGTGTTCAAATGTTGCCCACATTATGAGAAAAAAAACAATATAATAGAGTAAAAGAGATGATGGGCTATTCAGTGCATTTGCTTTTGTTACCTTGGAAACCACAATACAGTGTAGCAGGCAGCACTTCTTTTCATGGACTGAAAGTGAAGGTCAGTCCTAGTGTATTTCTTCCTCTGACGTCAATGTGACTCACTTCACACTACTTTGCACAGGTGAGACAAAGAGAAAGCAAAACTATTTTAGAATTGAAAGATCCATTCTGTGTAGCTTTTGCAGGTTGATATTAATGGATAGACTTGGTGTGTTAGTATAGCATACGTCTGAATTACATTGGAGTGGACACATTCACATATTGAGATCTTTAGTTGAAATTGACCTTTATATTAGATTTTTCTATCTTCACCTTTTGGTAGAAGGTTTTGCACAAGTTAAGCACACTTCCCAAATATAGGCCTGGATTAAGCACTTACATTGGAGCTCTATAGTTGAACTGTGGAGGGGTGGGGTACTGTAGGTGCATATACAGTAAAACTTTATCGATGAAAATCTTTCTGGCTGAGAGGTGAGGGCTTTGACTGCTGTACGCTAGAGGTTGACACAAAACGTGTTTCACATCTGGTCACAGCCCAATCAATAGGGATCAGCTTAACCAGCTGATAGGAAGACAAGTAGTTGTGAAATCAACAGTAGTTTTTTAAAGTGACATTTTGAAGCCTGAAGTTTGAGTCTACTGCTCGCCGCTCTCTTGTGAGTTGTTTGGAGCCAGAAAAGCACATTTGGGTGACATGAGTAATCAGCCATCACTATGATCAATGTGATAGGCAAAGCAATCAAGGTGACACTGCCCCCAAATCAAATTCCACTTTAGAGCCTTTTAAATGTCCCTTAATTGAACATAGAAATACATGAGAGGAGGTGACATTAGCTATCAAGGCCCTAAATTCAAGTGAAACAAGCTTATTAAATTTCCAAAGACATGTTGGTGTGGGGGAGGGGGGGGGGGGGGGGGGGGTTGCCTCTTGACTTCAATCCAGTCAGTTTTTTGGAGTCACTATGTTGCCATTAGACAAATTGCATCTTATAACTCTTAGACATTGGCTTCAGACGTAAGTTATGGTGGTTGTTCTTGGGAAAGTCATTCTGCGACATCTGCCCATGGATCACATTTTTAAAATTGGGATACAAAATACGTAACCTCATTTAAAGGACTAGTTGGAATGACATAGTTTTCTAACAGCAGGCATAGGTGTTGCCAATCAGGTGGTAGGAGAAGGCTGTTACTTTAACTGGCTCTGGGGACAGTAGTGGCATCTACATACAGTTGGGCTAACCCCTGCACACAGCACTGGCACTAGGACAGAACTCCTGGATATGGGCTGGACTGTCTTAATTTCCAAGTTGATCTGCTTCAGGGTGAGACAGGTATGAGGATACTGTGTGGACTGACAGACAGGAATGGGGGTTCCCCTTTTTTTTAAAGGAGGACTGGATTAGGGCTGCAACAACTAATGATTAATTTTCCTTATCAATTAGTGTGTCAATTATTTTCTCAATTCATTAATAGCATTTTTCTGTTGGTGTGTCTCCATCTTATGCCAGTGTAGATGGCAAGCCACTTTACTGACTTGAACGCTCTCTAATCTTACTTTGGGGCTGGATAAGCAAACCCTTCATAACAGAACTGTATTAGAATTCACTGTTAAGGCTCACATCAACATTATCGTTCCTCCTTTCCAAATAAAGGTCACACTCTTATGCACACACAGTTCAGTGATAAGAGGGCTAAGTCCATGAAAGTGTGTTCAGCCTTAGAGCTACTGACCCATTCTGTTTGCTCCAAAACCATTTGTCCTCAAACTGCAGAGCTTCTGTTTTTAGTAGACTTTGATCCACAGCCAATATTTGACAACAAGTATATTTAATGAAAAGGCCTCACCATAAATCACTGGACATGTCCACTAACAGGACAAGTGGGACTGTAAATATGGATAATAAAATAACTATACAATACAATATGATGGAATTGGCTAGAAAATGATGGACATACATTCACCTGTGAACTGTTATTTTACTCAAAACCTTTGTCATGAATGAAAGTAAAGGAGTGTAATCATCCGTGTAGCTTCTACCAGGATTTATGCTCACATTTTGTCTTGCAGAGATTGGAGACAAAATCCAAAGTCTTCATTCTGTGCAAAAGTGCATTCTGAATTTCAGCCAAAGCTAATATACGTAATTTAAGGCATTATCTAATATCTAAGGTAGTCAAATTAAGTGGGTATCTTCCGAGGTTACAGGCTTTTTTGTGCTAAATTCCTTCTTTGTGCATCCTCAGACAGTATTTTCTGACTGAGCTACAACACAAAGAGGCAATTTCTTACTAAAAAGATTCAAATTACCTGTGGCTGAATTTTAAAATGCCCTTTTTGCAAGCAACAAGGTATGTGAATTTTTACCCCCATCTCATACATTGGAAACACGGTAGGAAATGAGCTCTTCACAACCAGTACAGACAGGAGGAGCACTTACAGTGACCAGCAATTCTTTCAGTGTAATGACATGTGAGTGTTGTAGAAAAATCTGAAACTATCTTTTATTAAGGGGAACATTTAGGAAGATGTCAAGTTGTTTTTGCATGTTAATATATTTTAGACAGTTTCATATAACATACAAACAGAATAGCAAGGTTATACTAAATTACCATTAATTAAAGAGCGTTCAAATTATTCAACTATGTGTTGGTAAATTGTGTTGATATTTTTAACTAATGTTGCAGTCCAAATTAATTTGCACCTCGGGTTGATGGCTAACCAAACATAAGAATCAGTTCATTACTGTATGAAGAAATCTGGACCTGAACTATAGTGAGCCCATTGTGCAGCTATCATCTAGCATGCTAAATCAGCAGAGTCAGCACAATGTTCTGTTAGTCTAACACTGAACCACATTCCCGATCCACCATCTTGGCCCCTCAACAGTGCACAGGCAGGACTCCAAAGCTGCGTCGTCACTTCATTGTTAACAAACCCGACAGTGATTGGCAGGCAGGTCCAATTACAGCTGCAACTGGCTGACAACAGCGCAGGTCATCAAATTCCCATTTGGACTCCCAGTTGTCAAATAGTCCCATTGATCCACGAGCTGAGGTATCTGTTACTGTCCAGTTCAGGAGAGTCAAGTCTGGATGGCTTCAATTAATGATGCACCATGGGAGATTGACATGATTAGTTGTGGTAGAGAGGAAAGCCCTGCGGTACTATGCAGATTTGTGTACAGTATGTGTCTTCCTATTGTATTTACATATTTAAATGAGATATTTGGAGCATGAACTGCCTATCTGCTATCTGTATCAGTGTCTTTGTGTTCCAACCGGCAGCGGCAGATAGCCGCCGGCCAAGAGCCACGGTCTGTCTGAGGTTCCTGCCTGTAAAAAGGAAGTTTTTACTTTTTTACTTGCCACTGTCAAATGCAATTGGGGGAAATTGTTGGGTCTTTGTAAATCATAGAGTGTAGTGTAGACTTACTCTATCTGTAAAGTGTCCTGAGATAACTCCTGTTGTGATTTGACACTATAAATAAAATTGAATTGAACCTAAAAGTTTTTTAATCTAAAAGTTTGAATAACAGGGATATTTTAAATTGCAAAATAGACTCTTATGAGTCAATGAATATTTGAACATGACTCATTGACAAACCCTGTCTCCCAAAATGATGTTTACTAAGTGGTTTTGCCAAATACTTGTAAATGTAATAGGTGTCAGTATTATGTTCCTTGGCAATGCTTTTTCCAGTCTCGAGGTTCATATTGTGCCTCCAATGTGTGATTAGGATAAGGCTAAAGAACACTTTGTTTAAGGTTAGAGAAATATTGTGGATTTGTTTAAGCATTGAAAGAGAAAACATGTCCTGTTTCGTGTCACTTCTTACATTTTTAACCAAGATTACGTTTTTTCTCTATCCTTAAACAAGTGCTGTTAGTGCCTAAACATAATCATAAAAAACAATCACGCCTTATAGTTTTTACTGCGAGAACAGATGTTGTAGGGAAAGCAAATGAAATATGTAGTCTGTAAATATGTTTGCAGATGTGTTCAATATAAACATTTTGAGATTTCATATGTATTTCCATTAAAAATGTTTCTTCATTATGTTGAGGATGAACACCTAATTTAAAATGTATTTTCTGTTGAAAGTTAGTATACGATTTTATAGGGTGAATATCAACTGTATTAATGTTTTCTATGTGATTGATTTACAGCTGAGACAGGTGTGTCTTCTGCACATTTTTAAATTACCAAGAAATCCGAGGAAAGTGTCAGTAATCAAACCAAAAGTCTTTTACTGAAATCACTACATTTTAGTTCAATAATGACACTCACGCATGTCCTCACTGTGAATTATCAGTCCTCTGGTGGATGAAATGGAGAGAAAAAAATTTATATTCTATTTTTAATATTCACATTTTTCCATTTCATTGAATTCTGACAAGTACAGCTCCACACTAAATTGGTTTGGTTTGGATCAACTCTTTGTTTCATGTTAATTACTGACATGAGCAAAAATCAATTTTTTGCTAATCATATTTATTCCCCATTAGCTGCAGCCTTGTCATCTAATCAATTAGTCAGACGTTTTAAAATCATTGGTGCAATTCTGTCTGTCTGTGTGAGAGTCTGGGCACATCTGAGTGTGTGTTGCCCATGCACATGTACATATGAGGTTTTGTCCTTTCCAGGTCAGCAAAACCATGAATATAGAAACTTTACTTCTTCGACTTCCATCTTGCATCTTAATTAGACTGAACTTAGTAAACCAGTTTGATGTTTTCCAAATATACAATATTTGGAAACTCATCGATACAGAGCAGTTAAATATCTGTAAAAGTTAGAAACCACAAACTAAAAACTCTATAACTTGGCACCATTATCGGTTTCCAGCTGCACACTTCCACTATGATTGATATCAGTATATATGGCTACTATGCCAGCAACAGCCGTTCATTAGTGAGTTTGAAAGTCATTTGCAACAAGTAATCAGCTGCACTTATTCTGAGTAAATATAAATAATTTCATATCTGTAGAGCATATACAAGATATCCTGCTGAGAAAAGAGTCCAGTGATATTTATCTTGGAGTTTCCTGAACCAAATGTATGCTTATCTAATCTCTTTATGTGTAATACCAGTAAGCTATAATAAAAGCAGCAAAAAAGTAACAGTAAAAGTGTTCAAATTAAAGATACAGGAGATGGAACAGAAAGCCTGTTATGATGGGACTTGACAACATTAATTGTTAAAAGTTAAAGCTATAGTGCGTATCTTCTGTCGCCCCCATGAGGAATTCTAAGTAATGACACCAAAACTGTTGGCGTGTCCATATGATAAAAGCCTTACGTGATCGCTCCCCCCCCCCCCCCACCCCTCCTCCACGCAGTTGCTATTAGCCACAGAGGACACGGAGGATTAAAAAAAACATGATGGACTCTTCAGAAGAGGTCATTATCTTCACTCAAGCTTCTGCACAGGAAAGTCACCGGACGACACAATCTTCTGAACATAGCCATACTGAGCTTTGTGGAGCTGATAGTCTTAATTAGCTTTGTAGCAACTCATTTGGCAATGGCTTGAATGTAACGGACATTTATTATTATCAAAAAGTTACCCACTAAAGCTTAATTCCAATATGAGTCAACGGCCAGAAGAAAAGAAAACTCCAACTTTTAGAGTTTGTGATAAGGCTTGCAGCTGCATTTTGCTCTAGACATGGGACCAAACTCTGACTCAGGTCAAAGTAGAGTTTACAGTTCATACAAGATGAGATGAAGGCAACAATGACGCTCTCAAAGCCTATAAAGAACAGGCAGGATTTTATTCTGAGTCTGTTCTTCAGCCTCAGGAGGTGACTGAACCCTCCTGACCTGATCAGTGAAACAGTGTTGTGTGCGATCCCCAGGTCTGTAATAGATGGTGCAACATGGGCCGACAAGATTAGATTTAGTTGTGTTGCTAGAAATTATAGGATCACACGGAACAAACTCAGATCCTAGCTCTCTTGTAAATGTAGAATTATTTAAGAGAATTAGTTGCACCATCCAGTATTTATTCTGGGCATTTGTGAGCGGCTGTCAGTGAGGAGTGATATCCCAACCGGGGACAGGAGTTGAAAATTAGCATTAGCTATAAACTCTATATGCTTCGCATCAGTTGTGGGCTTTGTATTGTAACTATGTTTGATTGTATGGTCCCTGTTAAATAAACAAATACATTACATTACATCAAAGTACTGGCAATGCTGTCGAGTAAAAAACCAAACTGTAATTTTCCCTTATCACAGAAAATATTTTTATTTTATTTTTGGCCTACGCACATACACATTTGTTTGTTACTTTGTTCAAACACATTTTTTCTTTCCGAACATTTTACTGCCCCTTTGATAAAGTCACAGGCAGCCTCCAATGTGGCAACTGTGTCCTAAGTGTTTCTGTGAATCCCAACTCAAAATTTTGCGTTAATGTCAAATAATCAGTTGAGAATGCTCTAATTAGGGTTGAAAATTAGTTTAGATTATGTACTTTTTTTTGTGAAACATTTTTTTCTTAAAAATGGAGAGAACAAAATGACAACCAATCAAAATTATTCCATCCATTGTTTTTCAGCGTGTACAATTTTTTATATCTCAGTGGGTCTATTGGGGAGTCCGACCATCTTCGTAGACCTGACCTGAGTGTAATGGCAGGGAAGGAATATCCATTTGGCATGTTGCATGTTAGTAGACTCTTGGGTGTAATGTTAGCACTTGTTTCATCACTTGATGCTCCACCTGTTGCACACTGCTCTGCAATATCACCCCACTGCTCTTATTTGGGTGATGCGCAGGTCTGATTTAGCCTCTAGTTTTCATTGACAGATTTTACATTTGCTAAATTCGCTCAGCCTACAAATATTTGGCCGCACAGCAAACCGAATGGAAAATCGAGTAAAATACTGCACGCTTTGCCTGAAATGACAACTGACAGCAGCAGAGAGAGAAACAGATTTAAAGCAGGGATGTAATGCTGTGATTGGCTCGTGTAATTCATGGCCGATTCTGATTGGTTTAACTGAAAAGTGAACGCCTCTAAATGGCTGATATGTTTTAGGAAGAGAGAGAGGTGATTGAAGTTATTTGAAGTCTTCCTGAAAGAATTTACGCTGAGTTTAATTTCTAAAGACATTGATTGTGTGATTTGAAATAATCAATTCAGTCTAAAAGTCAAGTTCATAAAGTAACTTTCTTTGCATTCATTTGATTCCCAATCAAGATACACTGGTAAGAATTTGTTTACATTGATAATACAGACTTAAAAACAGTTATGAAATGCAAAATAATTGAACTTTAATCGTGATAAAAAATGCGATTAATCTCGATTAACTATTGAAATTCAGCGATTCATTGCGATTAAGAAAGAAATTTTATCGTTTGACAGCCCTACTTTTTACACAGCATTCAAAGCGCTGGCCCAAACTGGAAACCAAAGGTCGACTTGGATTTGGGTCCAGCCTTAATCACATTCCATTTTTCAAACTGATTCGGTGTCAGTGTATTGACCTCGTGGCACCTGTGAAACACCAATAAACCCACATGAAAAGCCATGCTTTGAGGCTCTTCTTTAGTCAGGGTACATAGCTTTGAAGTCATGACACATTTGGCAAAGTAACATTTCTTTCATGTGTACATCACTGAGGGCCTTCTAATATAAAGAAAATGGAGCTTGACTCAGCCAGCACTTTATTTGAGCCAGCACCCTCTGTCATCTAC
The DNA here is from genome assembly GCA_023631565.1 of Gymnocephalus cernua. Classification (NCBI taxonomy): domain Eukaryota; kingdom Metazoa; phylum Chordata; class Actinopteri; order Perciformes; family Percidae; genus Gymnocephalus; species Gymnocephalus cernua. The sequence goes on along the minus strand of CM042427.1, from coordinate 17,132,093 downwards.
ATAAGATTAGATGGAGATTTGGTGTTGTTTCAGTAATGTCTGTTTTTAGGACTGTGTGCCGACAAGAAACGGAAAAGTTTAAACACAGCTCCTCGATGCTGATGGATGACTGCAATGAACAAGCTCATTTGAAGTAATCACCCCACTCCCTCTTGTCCCCTGCAACACCTCATTGGACAGATACATTGTTTGCCCTGCTCCTTATTTTTGTCCTTATTTTCTGCCAATTATGACATTTACACAACTTTGTCCACATTATACTGGAGAATGAAATTCTGTTAGTTCTGTTTAAGAGTCAAAAAGAGCCTTGCCTGGAGAGTTACATGGACTACCTTCGTCCAGACAGCATCATGTTGTAAGACCCCCCCAGGGGTTAAAAGATCAAGACATGAAAGAAAAGGAGATCTGTTTGGAAATACATCAGGCCTGCATGGGTTCATATTTTTAAATTTGTACTTTGGCAAATCCTCCTCATTTCACGGTTCTCTGCAAACCCAACTGTAAAGATGATGAAAATGTTAGAGGTATTTGTGACATTCTTAGTGTAGCTAGGAAATGAGTCTTCCAGTGACAGCTCAGTTTGGTGGGAAAGAAAATGTATTTACATATTGATTGTTATTTTCCCCTAAGGACTTATTTTTTTCCGTTTGAAATAGCCGATGGTGTTTTATTATGTACGGCTCATATCTCATATCTGTGTCAGTTTACAGCCAGAACAGTCAGATAAAGACAGATTGTCCTATTTTTGTGTAGATACGAACAGTGACCTTGTGGTTATTTTGTTGCAACCAGTTTTTTTCTTTTTTTGTCTGCCTGTTTGTCAATTTCACACTTCACTATAACATTGCTTGTGATGAAATAGGTGGGAGAGCTCACTGGAGGGGATACTCGGTACAAACTCAGTGGTGCAGTGCAGTCGTGGTTTCAAAATGTGCACCTCTACCTTCGCTGCCTCACATAACATCTTAATGTAAGCACCCCATGCTGCGCTCATGGCTGCAGGTGGTCTAGCCACCCTATAAAAATCATATTCATGGCTTCATGAAATATCATACAATACTTTACATTTCTCTTTCCCCACTGTTTTCCGCACTCTTGACTACATCCTTACTCTGTATCTTCATCCCCGACTGCTGGTTTGTCAGTCGCGTAACACCTGCATGTGTCATCTCCTCCTACTCCTACTTTTACGCTATATATACTACTAAACTAAAATCTTATACTCAAAATCAAACTTAAGTGGATCTAAGAAAGAAAGAAATCATCAAAGTTGTAACATTGCATGAGGTGATTGTTATGTTGGAAGGCAATGTACCTACCTAAATCAACCCCTTCAGCTACTCCAACTTTTGCATGCTACTACTGAAGCAAAGGATCTGGTCATGACATTTCCAGAAAAGTATTGGCCCTAGCTAACATCATGAACTCTTATCCCACAGTATCCAGTCTGTTTTCCTCTACAGGTCTTCCTCTTAGAGTCATCAATGAAAAGGTTCAATATACAGTATGTGTACAGTAAAAGGTAACACTCCCTGCTACAAAACTTGTACAATCTTGGTACAATCTAAAAGTTAGAGTTGAACTTTTAGTCAATTTAATAGCCTTGCAGAAAAGGATCACAGAAAAGGTTTTGAAACTTCCGTCTTTATTCTTAACTTCACTTCAGAGCTCCATTTACTATCGAAGCCATTCGTTTTTCTATCTGGGCATCGACCTACAAAGCCATTCTGTTTGATTGAAGGCTGCATCGCCTCGTGATGCACGCATCTTTAAAGGCGAGTGATAACAGTAATTGAAATTGAGCGCTGTTGCCCGGCACTCCCGATATAATTGACTTGCTACACCTCACAAACACGGCTCGCACAGTTCCCAGCAGACGTCTTGTATTGCAATTTCAAATCCATCCATTTCATTCAGTCAGACGGAGTACAGACAGGCAGTGTATTATGTTTGTACTTACAGCATTAAAAATCCTCTCCAAAGCTCTCTTTAGTGTTGAACGAGAAACGCCCTGAAAGGTGTTATTCAGTATGCATTAGGCGAAAAAGTTACTGTAAAATTAAAGAGGAAAAAAAAGCAAACATTAAAAAGGATATGAATATGTTATCAGAAAGCTGGTAAAATGAGACTTTCATGGTTTCAGTCTGTAGTCAAAACCTTGGTAACCTATTAAAAGTTAACATTTAAAAAAAGTGCTTGAAGAGAAAAACATAATTTAACTCAATCAAAGCAGCTTGTGTGAAGGTGAGCCTGTTGACACAGAGTGAGATTATGCTGACAAAAATGGTGAAAAACTATTAAGATTCTTCAGAAAAAAAGTTATTATTTTCTGAAAAGGACACAGTTGACTAAATGTTATGTTTAATCAATTATTAATTGTTACTCTTAAAAAACTTTTTTATCATGCAATATTATGCAATTTATACTCTATTGCTACAAGTTCAGAAACTCCAACATATTGGGATTTTCAAGTAAACATATTATTATCAGAGTCATTAGGTAGACATTTACATCACAAGCCGTAGCATAAATCATGATTTGAACTTACATTTGAAGTGAGTTCAAAGAGTTGTGACTCGTGGAGCAAAGATTCAAGTCAACAGCCGAGTATGTTTCTCCACATCTCAGTAAGAGAGCTTTAAACCATTTAAAATGTTTTACAGTCTTATTAAAATGGACAGAGCTAATGGTTGGTGTGAATGCAGTTTATAGATGAGTTAACTCAGTAAATCAGTGCAATTAAAGTCGCCATTAAAACTCAAGGCAGGCTATCCGAGCATAAGTGTTATTTATTGTTTGTTGTTTTAGTACAGGTTCTCCTTATAAACCGAGGAGAATTTGAATTCTCTTTCTTGAAAAATGCTGAAAGCACTTCTTGTAAATCTCGTTGAATTTCACATTCATTACCTTTCTTATTCACTCTCTATCTCGCTCTACCTTTTGTGTCTTTTGTGTCTGTTTATACTTGCTTGCCTCCTTTTAAATGGCACATTTGATGACATGCATGCATGACGGATCAACTGAAATTTGAAGATGTATGCTCATCGATCTGCTTATAATCAGTGGTTGATTGTTCTTCTACATTGACATTTCTGCTTGTGTGACCTTTGGTGAACTAATGCACCGGTACAACCCATGAAAACAACCGATTTAAAGCTTGATAAATTCATCCTCTCAAGGCATGAACAAAAATGATGCCACAGTTCTGTGGGGGGAAAACAATAGAGAAAACAACAATATAGAAAACAATATAGATTGGTTAGTTACTGGGAAGTGTTGGCTCTTGAATCTGGATTCACAGTTTCTTCTGTCCACCAAGTCTCGCATTGCCAGACCTTACTCCACAACGCTGCGGAGGAGGGGCTGGCTAGTCCACACAGCATTCCGGTATGGGAGAAAAACGTGCTCTGGTTTATTGGCATTTCTTTAAACCAATCACAATCGTCTTGCCCCGGACGCACGTACGGTGCCTCTGCAAAATAGTAGTATAAAGTAGTAGTGTGGGAATCACCAGAGGCCACATGATACAATACCATCGCGATACTTATGTCACAATACGATATTATTGCGATTTTAAACATATATATATATATATATATATATATATATATATATATATATATAAAATATAAATACTATGCTGTATCGATTCGCCCCCCTCTACAAAATAGCCTCGGGAAGGAACTTGTTTTGGTGGAACATGGTGTAGGCAGGTGAGATCTGGAATTAAAATGGCTGTCGAATGTGTAACGAGAATTTTCCACCAGTCCACCAGTGTAAATATAAAACGTAAAATACACAAATAAGAGCAGGCTGCCCTTCATGAACTAACTTCACATTGATGCAGAATATGTTGTTTTAAAGTGTGTCCATCTGGAGATTATCAAACAGCCTGGTGTCTGAGCTGCATTGCACATATAGCACCTGGTTGTGACTGAGCTGTTTGTCTTTGCTTTTCCAAACTTAAAAGAGATTGTTTTCCACCCCAACATAACCATGTGTTGCTTTACATAATTTCTGCAGAGCAATGTTTTTGATGATTGAGCTGAATCCGATCCTGACACATCTCATCTCAGTATCAAAGTTACTACATGACAGTTAAAACGACCACCGCACTCATTAAATGTCTGGCCTTTGCTGTGGGATGTAGAGCCACTGCTCGCTTTCCCTCAAAAGTAATGAGCTTAATATTATAATAAAAATGTAATGTAGTAATTTCTTCTGATGTTAGATGCTCTTTTTTTCAGCCGAGGTGATCCTCTATGATATGCCGTGTAGAACCTGTGATTAGATGCTCTTCATTAGTGATGGATATGTAGCAAAAGCATTAATACTGTGATACCTGCATCTTTTTTGTTAAGTATTCATTCAAAACATCTTGATCGATCTTGAACAGCTTGATCAAAACAAGCTGAATTTAAGCAATGCAGCCTCACAAATATGCAGATTATTCTTCTTCTATCCTGCTAAATGTCAACCTATTCAACAGCATTAAGACCCTTTGCCATTGCAAAAGCCAATAATGTGCAGGATTTTCCAAATTCCAGCTTTACTTTAACAATCAGCAGTTCACAAAGAAGAGGGGTGAATAATTATTACAATCAGATGTAAGAAATGAACTCTCAGTTGTTCCACTGTCTGAAGTTACGAGTACAGTTAGTCTATAAAACAATAATTCGTTAAATTCCTACTCTCTCCAGGCTTGAGATGTTACCCATTTCAGAAATAAGGATGACGTTATTTCACCACAAAACAGTACTGTAAATACTGTTAATGTACAATGTACTTGCTGAAAGCAGAGTGATGTGCCGTGCGACCTTTAGTTGAGGACGTCACACAGTGTTTGATAAGTGAGATGAATTTGTAAACATGATGAAACACAGCATGATAAAAGATCTCAGTATTGTACCTAGTTATATTAGTGCCGGAAAGGTGCATTTGGTCCTGTTGATGCGTGTACTGACCTTCAGTGTCCTATAATACTGGTCTCTGTTAGAAGCTTTCGAGAACACACACACACACTCACTCACTCACACACTTCTCTCTCTCTCTCTCTCTCTCTTTTTCTCTCTCTCTCTCTCTCTGTGTGTTGCTGGAGAGAAACGCTGATCTTCTGCATGAGCAGACATGGTTATGCAATGGTCTCACCACAGCGGGTGCGACACACTGACAGTGGCGTGTTGTGAGGAGGGAGAGGCGGACAGCCAGGGCTATTTTTAAAGCCACTATCGGAGCCATCGGTAAGGTCGGCTCGGATGCAGCATTATTCTGCGTGCATGCTGACTTCTAGGAGGGTTCTTTAATTTTTTTTTCCCCCCACCGGTTTCAGTCGTGAGCTTGGATGGTGAAAATAAAAATGCATACAGATGAATATTTGAAAAGGACTCTACTGCGATGAAAAGGGACGTGCAGGGCCAGATCTTTCAGCGATGAGCCACTTTTAAAGTTTTAAGCGGTGCTCTGAAATTATACTGAATATAATACTGTGCTGCAGACATGTTTTTTTAAGATGCCACATAAAAGATACTCAGGGACTCATGAGTGTGTATTAAGACTATCAAGCATGTGTATGTCCTCCATGTATCTATCCACTCTCACTATAGCCAAAAGCAAATCAAGCATCTCATTGAGTTATGAGAATTAAACTTTCCGTGCAGCTGATTAACTCCTGTATCTGTTAAGAGCCAGTGGCGACTCTGAGCATCCAGCATGGAATATTATGATCAGTTACTCAGTGGGTGCATCTATGCACTGTTGGCCCTTCTATCTGAGCCCAGCATAGTTGGTCTAACCTCAGCTACCTCTTGGACTGCAAGCAGGCAACTGTGGCTAAGAACCCACTACTTTACACCCAGCACCAAATTCAATTAACTGCTCAACTGGAAAATGAGTGTTTGGGGAAATAAAGCATAGAACTAGGAGGCAAAGAAATGGGGGCATTACTATAGATGATGTGGTCGTGCTCATTTGTTATGATTTGCTGGAGCAAGGCAGCGGGCAGAGTAAATGTTTTGCAACAGGAGGTGTTCAGGGCATTCAGTTATAATGTGAAAAGCTAAATAGAGTTCAATGTGGCAATGAAAATAACTGCTACTGAGCTCTTAACAAAATAAGAGATTAAAACAAAATGATAAAGTATGTTAAGTCAGTGCCTCTAGGCAGCAGTATGTTCGGTGTAATAAGATTGTTTGTTTTATTTCATTTGGATATTATGCATCCAGGAACATTGCCAAACAAAAAGAGAACATTTTGAGTAACAAATTAATCACCAGATTGGATACAACAAGCTTCTTTCTCAATATGATGTTCTTTGGTATTTACCGGGTAGGAGTGTAGCAATGCTGTTATCTGTCAGTTTATTGAACAAACTATTATCTGTATTTGTATCTGTATTCAGATTTAAACCGAACATGGGCAAGGGAAGTTTTTGTCTACATTGCTGATTTTCTATATTAAATTGTTTTTTCTACTGCCCATTATACTCCTTATGTGTGTAGTTTTAAGTCCCAACAAAATATACAAGATAACATTATATTGTAACCATGTACCAGTATGAATAACAAATAACATTTTTATTTAAAAAAAAAAAGTAGTTAAAAAAGTTAGAAGTAATTCTAAACTGAGTCTGAATAAAAGCTGAGTGACTCCTAATGTCAGAGGAACTCATTGGGCAATATTGTATGATTCATCAGCAAGTCCACACTAGAGTTTGGAAGGAGGGAACCCATAGCTCTTGAAGTCTTTTGAACCTCCGATACACCCACCATCACAGCTGGGTGTGGTTTGGTATGCTCTATTGAACTTATGGCCACACCCAGCTGCGATGTAGCATTGTGCTATGGTGCCACGCTGCACAGGTTGGGAAGAAAGCATGTTGGCAAAGCCAGATCATCATTAGACTAGGTGTAGGTACTCTTTACAATGTTAGAGGTTGTAATGATAGTTGTGGGCAGTGGTGGCCTAAAGGTTAAAGCAACGAGCTTGTGACCGGGAGGTCGCTTGTTCAGTCCCCAGACCGACAGGATAAAATCTGGGTGGAGAAGGTGAAAGAGCAGTGCTTGTCCCTCCCTCATTTACCACCACTGAGGTGCCCTTGAGCAAGGCCCTTATAACTAGTGGAGCTTCTCAGTGGCGAGCAGGTCAGACCGTGGTTGTACTGGTGCTTGTACTGGGCAGCTTCCAGGTGTGAATGTGTAACTGTGTGAATGTGACAGTTGTTCTCAATTGACTTACCTGGATAAATAAAGGTAAAAACACATGTATTGAAAAAAAAATGTAGGTTGTGCATGCAGTGGGAGTGGAGGTCAAAGTGATTATAAAGTTAGTTTGGAGTTATTGACAAAGATCTGAAAGTTTTCTTTGGTTTCTTCTTTGGCAATTTTCATGCACGTTTGAGACTTACTTCAGTCTCACGTCACGCATGTCACGCAAGGTGCCAGGCTTCAATATCAGATCATGAGGTAAAAATACCACCTGTGCAACATCAGTCAAGCTTTATCTTGCACATCAACTCTTTTGAAACAAGGATGAACCTTGTCAAATGTCTGAATGTTGAACTTCTATCTACATCTCCCTGTTTGTATCTCATTTGCTAACAATCTGACAAATCGGAATAATGAAAAGCCATGCTGCTTTGGCTGCTAGCAGTTCCTAGTCTCACTGTACAGGAGAGGAATATTATACTGGAATAATTTCAGATGAATTATCTGTTTACATGTATACCTGAAAAAATGTATTCATTAAAGGTATTCATTTTCATTAACAATTAATGTGATGAATATTTTCTAGCCGAAATTAAATCAAAATGTTTAAATAAATTGCTTGTTTTTGTCCAAACAACACTCAAAAACCTAAAGATATTCCGTTTGCTATAAGTCAAAGACAAGTTGCAAATGCTCGTAATTAACACACCAGAACTAAGGACTGTGACATAAACGATTAATAAATTATATCGAAATAGTTGGCTATTACTTTTCTGGCAAGCAGCTTATTGATAAATCGACTAATTATTTCGGCTCTAACCCACATGCCTCCTGAAAGGTTTAGGGTCTATGCTACTGATCCACTTTGATAAACTCAATCCCACTTCAGACATCTAAACACACACACAGCCCTACAGCGATTAATTAAAAGACACACCTTAGAGACACTAAATAAGCTCTGTCCTGACAGTTCAAGTGACATACCTTACCATTGTAGGAGACAGTGGACCACATCAGTGGCTGCAGGTGCTCCACACTCCCTTCCTGTAGCAGGTTTTTATCTTGTAGAGAACTTGTAATGAAACAGGAGTGTGGTCGTTTAGAGAAAAGCTGTTGATAGTAACACTAAAAACCGAGGCTGCGACGATTCCTCTGAGGGTTGTCTCACAGTCGCCACAAGCTGGGGACAAGCAGTTGTAAAGGATGCTCATGAGCAGAAATGCACTCTTTCTCCTTTTTTTCCCTTCCCAGTCTTATATGTGTTTGCCTCTCCTAAACCTCAGAGTTTTGGAAGGGCAACAAACTGTGTACTTTTCATTGTAACCTCATGGGACGATAATGCCTCTATTTCATCTAAACACATCAAAAAATCTGAAAATCTCCCTCCCTTTATCCTTTCTAAGTCAGTCTCTCTCTTTCTCTCTCTATCTCTCACTCTCTCTCTCCCTCTCTCCCTTCTTTCTTATCTGTCTTATTGCCCTCATGGTTGACCAAAAGAAAATCTCCTACTGCCAGAGGAACCATCGGAGCTTGTCCCAAAGCAATTACAAGCCTGGCTATTTCTTACCCTCAGCTAAACATATTACAGACTGATATTGCATGATTTCCTTCTCCTACCTCTTCTACCCAAAGATAACAGTGAAAAGTACACTCATACTGCAGTGAAATTGTCTGGGGAACTTCTAGAAAGACTTTGCCTCTGAAGCTAAGCCTTTGGAAAACCTCCCTTTGATTGCAGTTTGAAATTAAGAGCCCAAACTGGCAGTCTGCATGGACAATAAGAAGAAAATCAGGCCGTGCTAGTAATGGGAAAGTTAATAGGATTGCAGGAAAGACGATAACAACTTTCAAACACTTTATAGCATAAATATGCAGGTCATTTTCAATGTTGTTCTCATGTTTATATAAGCACATTTATGTAACACTTCCAATATAGCACAAGTCTGAACTGACTGTAATAATTTTGTCATTTATCATCATCTTTTATCCACAAAAATAATTATATCAGTTAATACTAATCCACAAAATACTGTGAATTTGACAACTTTAAGTTGTAGAGGAGTTTTTTTCTAATGCAGGACCTGGTGGCCTAGGGTCAAGGCGCAACTATGAACCATAACATCCTCAGTTTGCACCTGACCAGGGATCTTTGGTTGTGGTTACACTTGTCTTTTCAATGTGTCTTTTATCATCCAATTATTCCAGGACGCATTAACAGTCAAGTCTACGCTCAGAGATCAGATCTTGCTCACATTGGGATCCAATCTGCCGGACCACATGCCGAGGTGGCCTGGCTCGCATTGACATTGGATCGCAGTGAGGTGTAGACAGCATGTGGCCACAATCCGGACAATTTATCAAATGTAGGTCTCGTGACATCTTCCTGCCAAAGAGGAGCAAAGGGAACTGATTCAAAGATGGAGAAAAACCGGGGCTGGAGCACCCGCTGTCCTATAAGATCTGCTGTCTTATAGCACTGTGGTCACTGTAGCTGTGTAAATCCCTTGTCTCCGCTACTCTCTCCTTAACAGAGTGCCTCTCTTATGGGCCATCATTACAAAATAAATGCAATATTAAGAAAAGAAGATGGCTCTCTCTTGCACCAACTGCCATTTGGATGCAGCTATTATATCCGTGCGGAAATATATCCGATCAGGCAGGTAGCTTTGATGTGTCAAGTAGGAAAGCTAATTTAAATTTTTCTATATGGCCTATAGCCAACCCTTGTTAACCGATCATTAACCGTTAACTGACAAGCAGGCAACAGAGTCCCAGTTCAACCGTCCAGGACGATCGGACGTACTTTTTCGCGCTCCACGTCTGTGGACAGCTGCAGACTTGTACTGGTCACGCAGCCACGATGCTGCGTGCATTGTCGTGGACATATGCAGCCACTCAAGCCACACAACCGCTTGCCGTGCGACCGAAAGAAGTTTAGAGCTGTCCACGGAGCAAATGTCTGAGCCCACATCCACCTGTGAGCAGAAAATGGTTTATTTCTCAGAGTGATGTGGAATTTGGTAAAATTTCCCTTAGCGCAAACACACAATGACAGTCTACCCTGCTGTTTATTACAAACTGCATATCAAACATGAAGGGCAGCTGACTGACGTCACCTTTTTTTTCATTTTCTCTGTGAATAAACAAGCACACTGTTTTTTTCTTGCTACCTGGTGCTGACTTATTGTTCAGGAAGACAGTTTTCCCGCGGGCGGACCGGGTCAGCCGCTGTGCCAAGCCTGAGAGTATCAAAATGGAGGTGACAGGATGTTGATGAGGAGGCCCGAAGCGTTACCTCCAACTGCCGTGCCCTGCAGTGCCCCACTCTGCCAGCCGGTAATGAACCTGTGAGGCTCCACTCCGCTCACCTGTCACCCAGTCATTCTCTACCAACCACATTTTCACCCCAGAGAGAAACAGAAACAGAGTGTTCAGTATTGTTTGTTTGCAGACAAACAACAACACATTTTGTATGCTACCTGCGTCGGTCTAACTCGTTGTATGAAGCGCATGAATTTAAAATAACAGCAGGGAAATATGGAGTCCGTCAAGAGTACAAAACTGTTGAGTGAGCATGAGGTAAAGTGAGAAAAGCAGTGGAGGGACACAATGGAAAAGTAAGTGCAAAGGGGCCAAATGTTTCAAAGAAGCTGCAGGTGTGAGTTAATAGAGGTAGTGTGTGTGTGTGTGTGTGTGTGTGTGTGTGTGTGTGTGTGTGTGTGTGTGTGTGTGTGTGCTTCCATGTCACCCCTCTGAGCTCTTGTGGCCAGCAGACTGGATCTCTCTCTCCTTCCTCAATCCCTCAAACCCAGTGATGGAGAACACAACCTCAATATGTAAGCTGACAGAGGATTTTCACTCTCACTCCATCATTTTCCCTCCATATTCTCTCTTTTCTCATTCCATTTTTTGGTGAGCCATAAAACCTTAAACAATTCCTATAGAGTAGCAAAGTAGGAGGAGTCATTTTGGGTGTCAAGGGTTCTGGAAGTTAAAGTCATATTAATTTCGTCACATAGAAAATGTTAGGTGACTGGTGTTGGAGCTCTTCCAAGGCTTGGATGAACACAAAACTCTCCTGGTTGAATCCTTAGTAAGAAAAATATGGCCAAATGTCTTAGAGAGTCGGGCATTAAATTAAATTAAATTATGTCCTCCAAGCTAAATAACAAAATAATGTCCTTGCCTTCCGAAACGACCTTTATAAGTGTTTTCTGATTCTGCGACCCGATCAACAGGAACGTGTTCGCTGGTTCAAAAAACGTGGCTCTGTTCTTTGTCTTTACATGAGAATGGCTTGTAAAAAATCTGTTGTCTGATCTAACTATACAGTATAGTTGAAATGTTTTGCAGTGCTTTTACAATGTCATGCTACTTTGACATTTGCTTCTGAGAGACAACAGTTGCTATTCACATAGCCACAAGAGGTCCATATAAAAAAAACATAAACATACTGTAGGTTGTTTTAGGCATGTTACCAAACTACTATTTCTTCTTTTTAGTATTATAATTTTTTGATCATTGAATGCCTTTATTAGAAAGCCAACAGTAGCGAAATGACCACCTAAATCAGGGAGAGAAAGATGGGTGGCCCAAAACTACCGTTTTTAGTGGCAGGCTGAAGCTAACTTAAGCCTAACTTAAATCACACATTTTAGCAATTGTGGTGCCCTGGTTTGCACCTTGGACTTGCTTCTTCACGATTGCCACGACAATTGCTCATATGTATGGTATTAAAAACAGTGAAAAAAATACATATATATTGTAATCCTGTCTCCCTGTGCATAATAGTTCAGTTATCTCTTGCTAAATATTGGAGATGTGACGAGATCTCGTCCCTACGACGTCTCGTGAGATTAAACATGGCGAGATTTCTCGTTGAGGTAAAAAGTGTCTTGTGATATCAGTACATAAGTGCTGAGCAGCAGCCTTGAAATTTCGAAAATCCCCCGGCCGGTCTCCAAAGTTGACTCTGAGTTTACTTTTGCAAAGCGATAGCAGAAGAAAAAAGCTGCCTGCAGAACCCATTGTTAGAACGTTAGAGAGTACCACCGCTCTCTCTCTCTCTCTCCCTCCCTCCCTCCCTCCTTCTCTTGGCCGAGACGCACACGTGTCCACAGCGTGCAGTTCAGTGTGGCATTCTTTGTGAACAGATTTACTAAAAAGAGAGTTTTTGAACAACTCACCGTAGTTCTTGTTGTTTCCTGCCGCCGCCATATTATCAGTCAAAACGAGTCGATTTCCAAATACAATGTAACAGGGAGGAGAGTATAGATGGAAAGCTCCTAAAGCTTAGTTCCATATACTTAAATGCACGGATGATTTTTTGTTTTGTCGTTCGTAAAAAACAATATTGACCTTGTAGTTGAAAAAGGAGCCTCATATAAGAATGACATTTCCTCCTGTGGAGTCCGTTCATCCGCATTCGGAAATCGACTCGTTTTGACTGACAATATGGCTGTGGCTGGAAACAACAAGAGCTACGGTGAGTTGTTCAAAAACGTTTTAGTAAATTTTTGTACACAAAGAATGTTGTCAATGCTTGCGTTAATGTGTAGAGCTCCTGGTGATACTTGGAGCAAAGTTTCATGTTGTGTCGAGCCTTCTTAGTGTTTTAAAAATAGCTATTTTGAGGCTAGCATAAAAGTGCCCTACCACTCTCATTCAAAAACGGGAATACAGTGAATCTTACAAGTGGCGCTTTCGTCCTAAATATGCTTTTAAACTAAAGTTTGACTCACATACATTCACAAAAATACCCTAGGATGCATTTTTGCGAGAGTTACGTTTTAAATCAGATGTGATTTGGAGTAACTAGCTAACCTCTGTGCCTCTGTACCAGTGCTTGAGACTATACCAAAAAAAGTTAGTATTAATACTTCTCCTCCCATTTAGCAGCTCTATTTGTCTCTTTTTCCCCAGCATCCTTCCAACTTCATCTTGTAGATGAGATCTCATTAATTTGAATAGGGTATGTAGGTATTAGAGTAGAAATCACAGACTGGGGCAGATAATCTCTGTTTTTCCACATTTCCCTCTTTTGTATTTCAACACCAGGCTCTCATACCTGCTTTATAAGTATCAAGGTCTGCCTTTAAGCAAACTTTTTGCTCCTGGCAGCACTTTCACCTACCGAGAAGCGATTAAGGGTGATAGAAAAAATCGATACACTTGAATATCACAATATTTTATTTAGCAATACTGTATCAATTTTCAAAAATGCAATATTGATTTGAAAAACGGTTTATTTGCAAAAATATTCATGTAAGACAGTGGTTCACATTTATGTTGCGTTTAAATCCCCTACTGCTAGATGGCTATGCTGAGACGCACCACTAGTGTCCTCACCTAACGGTGCCTAGCAGTGCCGGACTTATTGGTAGAAGCTAACAATGTAGCTATGGCTGAACTTTGGCCTTTTAGTATATAAAAATGTGCTCACTAAGAACCTGTGAACCACAATCCCAAACTGGCAGTTTGCTTTTCTGTGTACTGAATTGTTTACCTAAACTTCTTTGACTTTTATGCACGTCTTTTTTTAAATATTAGTTTTTCTAAAATTATACTTAAAAATAATCTCAATATTTCGCCTTACGCACAGTATCGAAATATATTGCAGTATATTGAATCGTGACCCATGTATCGTGATACGTATTGTATTGCCAGATTCTTGCCAATACACAGCCCTAGAAGCGATTGATGAAGGACTGTGCACAGGAAGCAACTCTTAGCTCAGGTGGAAATATTTGCCTTTCCATAAAGCATTTTGTCCAGACAAAGTGAAATGAAATATAAATTAACAAATACTCTGAGATGGTGATTTAATTTTGTCTCAAGAACAGTCCAGTTCACTGTCTGTCTGATTTACCACAGCCCTATATATCTGTACTCCATCAATTCGGATAATTGAAACATATTTTAATTCAAACATTATCCATCAATCAAAGGAAATCCACCCAACAATCAAATTGATTAAATGCCATTGTGGTATATTAGTGTCTTTCACGGAGGTTGTGTGTCGTAAATAACTACACTGCGTTATAATTCCTGAAATGTTTTGGCAAAAATGTAAATTCAAGGCTAAGCAATGCAAAGGTGTTGTGTAATATATTTATTAACAGCGAACGCAGCTGCATCTTTAAAAATGACGGGGACTCCAGCTCAGAGCCGCAGTGTCTCCCCATGGCAATATGTGGCACTCAAATGGAAAACAATACATGCATTGGGAGCCAGACCAGGCAGCAGGCTCAGCGGAAGCAAAGGTCGTTGTCTTTCAATAAATCAGCGGAGGCAATAGCAGGGATTATTGTATAGGCTGGCGGCCATAGTGGAGCTATTACTTATCCCCCTGTCACTGTACTGGGTCCACAGTCATTGTGCTCAGGCCAGCAGTGGGTCACACAGTATGTCAAGAAGAGCGCAGAAACATACAATATAACACTATCATGCACATGCATGCTTACAAGTACAAAAAGAATACATCTGTCTAATAGCACTGTGGATGTTTGCAGTAGTCTGTGTGTGTGTGTGTGTGTGTGTGTGTGTGTGTGTGTGTGTGTGTGTGTGTGTGTGTGTGTGTGTGTGTGTGTGTGTGTGTGACGTCAGTTTGCTGCAGTTCCTCCTGACCTTATAAGGCCGCAGCTAATCTGCAGTCAGTGTAAGTGATTGTTTTCAACAATTTTGACAAAGAGGAGGTTGCTGCGCGTCTGACAGGATGGAAGAAAAGAAGTCACAAGAGAGAGGAAATTAATGTGGGGCAGATGTAGTGTTGATGGGGTATTAACCTACAAGAGGGGCAGTTATCGTTCAATCTCTTGGCTCCTCATGCTCACGCCCACTCCATGTACTGTAACTGTCCCTCGTGAGGCTGTGAAGTCAAGGCCCTTCCTGCTACATCAGAGTGATTCAGGACCAATAAAACCAAACACCTGAGTGCCCCAGTACTGAGCTCAGAGGCCGAACATGATTTGTTTTCCACTTGCCGATTTTCAAGACCATTCAAAGCTCGCAGGACGCAACCAACAATTTTTTATAAACTAGGCTATAGCACTCAAACAGCCCTCTTCTCCACCACTGCTATAATATTACTATTGATCTGCAAATACAGAACACTTCAGTTAGTTACTACTTCTATAATGATGACGTATAAAAAACCATGTGGATATTGCAGAATTCTATTTTGGAAATTTTCTGTAGTGTTGAAATCATTGGTAAATTAATCGATTTGTTGATTGACAGAAATAAATCAAAAACAATTTGGTGTACTGATTAATTATTCATGTCATACAAATACTTTCAAGTTAATGAGGCTCATAGACCATGTGCAGAGAGCTAGTTTAATCTGACTCATGACAAACCTTTGGCATCTCCAATAAATAATGTAAAATTCACAGGATACAAACATACACAACTCCTCGTCTGTAGATTGAAAATTAGGCTTCTGGGTGCTGTAGAGTCGTAAATATGCTGAACCACAGGTTCATTAACTCATTTAGAAACTTTAAGTAACTATCCATCACCCAGCAGAGTTACAGTCTGTCAATTTAAATAGGGACATTCCAAAACAAAGCAAAATTAAAAATCCTTGCACAGTGTCTTTAATGGCATCGTAGCACCATAAGGGACAATTCTTATTTTACTTCTCACCACCGTCATCTGTCAGCATCTGATTATAGAAAACACTAATTTGAAGATATAAATCTTTAAAAACTCAAATGTATAGTGTCATTCTTAAACAAGACTCTAGTTTCCTAACACTACTGGTCACTGTAGTTTTTAGCAAAAACAGGAGGAAAAACTACATTTGTTGTGGTCTATTTTCAGCGGTGGATTAATCCACATTTAGTGCTCTAGTGCAGTGGTTCCCAACCAGGGGTACTTCTGTTGCTGCAAGGGGGTACGTGGCAAGATTGTGGAGCAGCTCAGAAATTATGTTAGCAAGTGAACACAGACGTTTTAAACAGGTAGCTTAAAGTAATGAATAAATGGTAGAAACAAATAAAAGTAATGACTAAACAGTTAAAATGTGTAATGGCAAAAATACTTTTAAAGCACATTCTTTTATTAGGATTAATCTGTTTACTGTATGTGTCTTTTTTGCAAGGTCTTTACTGACGTGTGTTTAGAACAAGTTTAGATTAGGCACTGTAAACAATATCCTACAGTGTCTCTAAAACAGTTTTGTTATTCCCCAGCAGCTGAGACTGCGAAGATGTTATGTCTTCTCGTTTTAACTAGGCCCAAAGGCATGACATGACTCTTTGCTTTTTGTTTGTGTAAGCTGGGTTTTTGAAGGAAGCCAAGAGGGGGGGGGGGGGGGGGGTTGAAAGTGACCATTTGTTGTTTTTCTATATTGTGACTGCCTGTTTGATGGGGAATCAGAGCGCTCTTGCATAGCCACCGAGGTGGCTGTGTTACAGCGTTTCTCCATTTGCAAATTAGAATAAACACTCAATAACCAGACTTTGGTTTCTGCTCGATGGTCTTCATTTGTTTCACTACAAGCTTTAAACCTTTTATTTACTTACACTGTGTTAATAGGAATTATTTCCACGACAAATGCTTCGCTAAAAGTATGAAAAAATTAACAATATAATGTATGGTCTTCTACATTTGGAACATACATTGGGAATTGATGAAGGGGTATGTGAGTTCATCTGACAGGGCTGTGGGGACCAAAAAGGTTGGGAACCATTGCTCTGTTGCTATGTTCGTAGATACAAGGGTTAAATTAGTCTAACCTAACATCTGTTCACTTTATTGTCAGTTTTGTCGGAACGTTTCGTGTTGAAAAAGAAGTTTTGAATAGAAAGTATTTTTTTCAGACACCAGAATGTGATTTTGTTGATATTATGTACATTTTGGAACATTTCCTGTTTTCCGATGGAAACACAGTTTTGGTGTTTGTGTCACCTGTTCTGAAAACTAGACCTAAAACTGCAAGCAGACACTGTAGTAAACCCCTAATAACATCATCCCTCTGCAGGAGTTGTAGTGGATATCTACCAGACGGAGTTCCTGGCATTAAGGGAACGTTTCCTCTCGGCTGAGCAGTAGAACCTTCGGCGCGCCAAAGCGAATCTGGTCCTGGAAGAGATTAAGATGGCCATCGCTGAAAAAACAGGTGCTGAGAGACATAAACCACACCTGGAGCAGCCTCTCAGGTCAGTGAACAGTATATTACTGTGTTCTGTTTATCAGGACTAACCTGGTAGAACGTCTGACCTGGTGTACTCCAATTTAAACTGGTCCAGTGCAGTATATTCTGGTTTAAATCCAGGCTAGCCTGGTCTCACCTGGTCAAATGTTCTCTAATCAGTAGGGAGAAGCAGTGGCAGCAAAAACTGTCCTGTCCTGTTAGTGTCCTGAGGAGTGTCCCGGGACAGTCAGACACTGTACAGGACAGTGTCTGGGAGTCACAGGACAGTGTCTGACTGTTCCGGGACCACTAGCGGCGCCAGGATTTTGATTGTAGGCGGGCCTCCAGAAAACTGGATGGGCCAGTTAAAATAAGCCAAGAAGTCATCCTGTTTCAGCGCTTTTCTGCGGCACTGAGGACAGCGACTCAGTAGCCTACCTGTGTGGCTCTTGTGTCGCTGTCCTCAGCTCAGTGCTGAAGCGAACAAAGACATACACCTTGGCAGTAAGCCTAATTTCATTTATCTCTTTTGAATGTTCAATACACAAAAAGACTGAAACGGAATTATATCTTTGGAGGGTCTGTTTCTCCATTCATTTACCCAGCACGGCGGGCAGGGAACTGTCCAAAATTATTTAACTGTTTCTTATAAATTCAGAATGACAGAAGAACTGTATCGACATGAAATAACAGCAGCACTGAATCTGACACAAACGGCAGAAAAACGATCAAAAATGATTTCTCCTGCAGCTTATTTCTTCAGAATAATTAAATGAATAACATATCTAACCATATAAACAACAGCATACAATCCGAGAGAACTGTTATCCTACTTGCCTTGCTGGTGTGAGGGGGTGGCTACGGGAGGACTTGATGGGGAGAGGGCGGCCGAGCAGGGTGGTAACTCGTCACTTGTAACCGCGTTACTTAAAATGACAGGAGTTTTCTCCTCCTGCTCCTCGGAGCGTTTCTTGCTGAATTTAAATGGAAACAAGCTGCTTTGCTTTGCTTTGCGTTTCATATTAGCTAATAGCTACCGTCTGTGTCTGTCTCATTGAGCTTGCTTGAAAAGCTTGCGCGCCAACGTCATTCATTTCATTGGATCACTTGCTGGTGACGATGCAGCCTGTGGGCAGGTTTACGAGTCCACACGTGGGGTAGAAGCCGCTGATTGGCTGAGAAGCTTTCACACAAAGCTTTCCTCGGGCTGCTTGGATTGGATGAACTGCTAGAATGAAAATCACTCACTACTCACTATAGGCCTGGGTCAAAATGGGAGGGCCCGGACCTAAAATGGGTGGGCCCAAGCCCACCCGGGCCCAATGGTAGCGCCACGGGTGCCTGGGACAGTGTCTGGGAGTCACAGGACAGTAGGACGGATTACGATTCTTTGAGGGGTGGAGTTGAAACGGGTCACATGCTTATTTCACAAATAAGAGGAATGTTTTATTTTGAGTCAATGGTGTTTGTTTTTTTTTTGCATAAAATAAAGCCACGCTAGAGCACTGCTTACTGTGCTCTAGGGCTGCAACACAACAAGCTCCTGGCCGCTTCGGAAACCAAACCAATTAAAAAATCCTCCAAACGATTCCAATAAAGAAACAATTCTACTGGAATCGAATATTTATAGGACGATCGTGAAAGATGATTTCTGCTTGAATAAGATTGTACAGTATGTGACACAATTTAACTGTATATACTGGTAAAACAATGCATTTCTGACATTAACTAACTGTCCCTGCTGGCTGAATCATCATCATTTTTAGACAATAAACCTTGGGGCATGTTAGGCCTTTATTTATAGGACAGCTGAAGACATGAAAGGGGAGAGAGAGGGGAAATGACATGCAGCAACCCGCGGCTGCTGCGTCGAGGAGTAAACGGGCGCACGCTCTACCAGGTGAGCTACCCAGGCGCCCGAAAATCATTAATTTAAGAGATTACACATTATGACATTGCGGAAAGTTATACTGAAACACAATCCTATTTAAATTGCAATCGGCGGGTTAAGTAAGTGTCACTTTTGAAATGAAGATACCTCAAGTATTGAAAATAATAAAAACAAAAACGGGACAGAGTGACTTCTACAGTGCTCAATGACAAACTCGGATCGCCTCTTTTCTTCTCCAACTGTTGCGTGAGTCTTCCTCCTTAAGCCTTCTCAGGGGAGGAGGGATTGAAGTGAGAGCGGTGTGGGTGTGCGCTTTACTTCTGCTTTTGAAGGCAGTTTTGAGATTGCAGGCTTCATGATCTGCGGCTTGTTCTCCTCCCACACAAGACACTGACGCTTCACCTTGACTTTTAAAGGGGACACGTCAGTGGCAGTAGACAGTCCTCAGGCCTTGGCTGCAGTGAGGAGGGAGATCAATGACGAGACTAATGATGCTGTGCTTTAACTGACTCTTAAAATGGATGAAAGAGGGACACACTGTGACAATAAAGGTATTACAGAACATCTGGTGCGAGACGGTCGAAATTATAAATTTGAAGATACTGTAGCCCAAATATTCAATGTAAATAGTAAAGCGCCGCAGATATAAAATACACACACGGACACGGACACCCATTGGTAGACAGACAGACCAACAGACAGGAGAGATCAAAGCCTGAGCAGCTGGTGGTCTACCTCCTCTAGAGGCAGTCAGATGGCACACCATTAATTAAGCAGAAACCACAGTGGACTCAGCCCACCTGAGATTAACCGTCTCCCTGCTGCCCTCGAATAGAGACTTCAGTAAGGAAACTCTTTAACTCTTGTTCTATTCAGTTGTAAGCCACTTGCAATTCAGTCGGCAGAGCTGAAAATAAAGCTAGAACATTTAAACAGCCTTGCCAAGAATGAATTAACTGATAACCGAGTAAATGAACTAAATGATTTTGTTAATTCCGTGTCTCAGTTTAAGCGTGAAATATTAAATATGCTTGAATCCAATCCAAGCCCCAACGTAATGATTGTTTTGGATTCCAAAGAACATTTTAATATCCATCTTTTAAATGATATGCACTTCAAATTTTACAGTCATCACCCACACAGTGTTTGATCGTCTGTTTCCTGCCAATGAGGTGTGAGTGGTAGTGTTGTGCCGTTTTGTTTGGTAAATTTAACCCCCAGTTACAAGTGGTGATTCCAGTTTTGGGAGTAATATAATAGTGGTACTATACAAACATATTGAAAATATTACCTTTGAGTAACCTTTAAGACTTCAGTATTCATACATTGTGAAACTTCACAGAATTACATTTCTTCTTCTTTAGGGGCTGGATGTTCAGCAATTGTTAGCAAAACCTTCACTGTTTAGAAAACTATTTGTTGTTTGCTTAAAAATATAAGATTTCTCTGACATTATTTGGGCAAGGAAATCGATGGTAACTAAATTTGGACGATGAATGCATTTTTCTGTTGCTGCCAGTGGTATTTATGATGATGAGATGTTTTGAATAATGCATATTAGTTCTACTGCATTCCAGTAGTAGACACAGCCTACAGCCTTCATGTAGCTGATTTGTTCTGTTTGTCTCTGCTCAGTACAGAACAAAGTCATGACCTCACTCCAAAAGTACAAGTTTGACATGCCGGGAAGCAAGGCCATTATTTCCAATCTAGAGAGCTGCTGTGCTCTCTCAGGCAGCTGAAAGCACTACAACGATTTTGCCAGGTTGTATGATAAAATAAAACTTCTGCCCAAGAATAGCTGATCTCCACAGCGCTCGTGCAATAGGATCGAGGCCTCGGCGAGAAGCAAATCTTATGTCAGTGATAATATTACTATAGAGAAGAATGGAGGAATAGTCACGTCTCTGAATTCACAGACTTGTGTACTCTCCGATCCTACCAGGACTTAAGTAAAAAATCTCAAGCATGGCAGAAAATACCAGAGAGGGTCATGATGCCAAGACTATTCTTATGGTGATTTACATTCTGATCCTGTCCCCTTGTTAGCTGCTCTTTTTTCTGTGCACTACCTTTCATAAACTATTCGTTCCTCGTGGTCTGAAACACTTAGACACGCAGTTTACAATGAGGCTATTTTTTTGTTTACAACAAGCTCCATTGTAATGTGCTGCTGATGTTCATATAGCATTTCACAAGCTCCAGCCAACTCCACCCAGCATCCACCTGCAGGCTCTGAGTCATCTCGTCTCCTGTCTATTCTATGTGCTGTAAATACAGTACATCTGTTCCACATGAGTTGGCTGACTGAAATGAAGAATATTATAATTACTGAAAGGTCCTTTATAGGAGATAATACAAAGACTCAACATCAAAACCTCTAATGATACTTGAAAAGATAGATTTTTGAAGTAAGTCCTCTTACAGCTGTGTCATTTTTGTCAAGTCCCTGTTATATTTAACATCCTGTGACCACTTCTTACCGCTGGCTTGTCTTGGCTGTGCATGCTGCAATTTATCAGCTGCCCTGCTGGAGGAGAGCGTTGCAGTGAGCCCCCTACCTGCCCTGGGAGCTCCTGCCGTGGATTCCCCACAGACACCACCTCAGTTACCCGCAAGAGCCTGTCTCCTCGCGTCAGCTCAGAGCTGTGCAGCCCAGCTTGAAGGCTGCACCCCTGGATTCCCAATAAGAGGAACGCTGTGTGTGTGTGTGTGTGTGTGTGTGTGTGTGTGTGTGTGTGTGTGTGTGTGTGTGTGTGTGTGTGTGTGTGTGTGTGTGTGTGTGTGTGTGTGTGTGTGTGTGTGTGTGTGTGTGTGTGTGTGTGCGCCTATCAGGGCGGTGTACAGGCTCCTGTCAGCCAGTAAACAATACGTCAGGTGGTGCTGTACCTGGACGCTGTCAGTCTGGAATTGATGTGAGAGCAAAGGCCAGGCCATGACATGACTGAGCTGTTGTTTTGTTGTCACAGATGTTGTCATATTTGAATACTAAAAACATCTATTACATCAGTGGTTCCCAGCCTTTTTGGTCTGAGGTACCACCACAGCCCTATCAGATGAACTCATGCACCCCTTCATCAATTCCCAATGTATGTTCCAAATGTAGAACACCATACTTTATTTTTTGAATTTTTTCACATTTGTTGAACTGTTAATATTAAGAATGGTTTGGTCAGCAGTCATCCTACTACTAGGCCACTACTTGGAGTGAAGCTGAATGTTTCAACCATTTATCCATTACTTTTAGTGAATCATTTGTCATCACTGTTTAGTCATTACTTTTAGCTATTTATTTAAGCTACCTGCTTAAAACGTTTGTGCTCACTTGCTAGCATAATTACTATTTTTTTCAATTCCTATTTTCATAGTAGTTGAGCTGCTCCACAATCTTTCCATGTACCCCCTTGCAACAACAGAAGTACCCCCTGGGGTACAAGTTCCCCTGGTTGGGAATCACTGTACATATCAAAATGATACTCTTTGTTGTCGCTCAGAGACCTAAGGAATTATTTCTATCATTAAACATATGGTAATTTCAGTATTTAAATAATACATTTGCAAACAACAGCATAACATAACTTCTCTAGCTTCCTGAATATCTTATATATTGTTTGTCATTTTCTCTGAAATTCCTCTTTGAATCACATGAAGTCAGTGATTTGACCTGTCTGAAGCTCCCTGACTTAATGATACACGACGGCTCAATGAAACGTGAGAAAGAAAAACGGGGGGAAAAATACCAGGAGTGGCCAGCAGCAAATTAACTTTTAAAACGATCAGTAATTAGTTCTGCTGAACTCCCTGTAGCCTCGACGGGCCCAGCCGCACACATCGATTCTGTCAGAAGACGTGGCCAGAGCTCCCACAGGCTGCGTGGCTCTAAACGCCACTGTTCTGTCATTGCCATCATATCACAAGTGTCCCCTCAGTCCCTGTCCAATTAGAAGCCACTGTGGGCCCAGAGCTCTAACAGCGATGTTACAGAACCTGCGGCTGGAGTAGATGGAGGGGGAAATATTGGAAAGGAGGACACATTTAGTTTACTATCTCTTTTTAAAATGTACAGCTGTTTAAATTGCAGTTCAGTCAGAGACACTTGAAGTAACTGAGCATTTAGCAAACACCATTGGCCTAAAGGTATCAGTAGTCAGTCGAGGTTGCTGTGTACACCTGCATGACAATCATGTTATTAATCAGCTGGTAGCCAAGCAGCTGACGAAGTGGGAGTGACTGCGAAGCTGGAATGAAGCAGCTGAACCAGCTAATGCAAGCTTCAGTGGTCAAACCTAACACTGTGCTCCATTCACTAACCACATGAACGAATGAATGAATGAATGAATGAATGAATGACATTCTCCATCCAATAAGCACATAAGTCTGTGGTTGCAATTAATAATTATTTGCATTATCAATTAATCTGCAGATTATGTCTACAATGAGCTGATCGTTAGGTCTATAAAATGTCAGAAAATAGTGATGTGATTCAAAACCTAAAAATAGTTTATCACATTAAACAATTCCAAAAGCTGGAACCAGAGAATGTTGAATCTCTATAAAAAAATCCAAAATAGTTGATGATATTTCTGTTATTCGGCTGATTGATTGATTCACCAACTTATTGTTTCAGCTTAGCTTAGAGACCGACTCTGAGTGCCTGAGTGATTAACGTTTTAGTTTACACGTCCTGTAATTAATAATACAAGGAAATAGGAAACTGTTATTTTGGCATTGATTACAGGGAAAAGAGAAACAATGTTCTGATACAACATTACTTTTTTTTCAGCTTTAAGAAAAGAAAGTGTAAATGCCCGTTACATAGTTAGGTAGAGTTTATAGGCCGTTGTTTTGCAAAGGAAATTCCTTAAAATGTAATGACTGGAAAAACTGAAAAAAGATAAATATTAATTTATTCCTTGAAAGCTTTATTCTCTACACGTGTTGAATTGTATGCCTGCCTGTTATTTACAACCACAAAAAGACAAAAAAGACAAATTGACCTGCTGTGCACTAAAAATGGTTACTTGGGTAAAGGGAGTTTATGCTACCATTGAACTGAGAGTACTGAACCAAACTTTTTGCTTATAATTAATACCAAATTACATAGCAGTGATAGTCCTTTCCAGGAACCTTCCTACAGTTTCATATCAGTTATTTTCTAGGAAGTTATTTGGAAACTATTGGGACAACTCTTAAAAACAGCTATTCAAAAGGCAAAAATCAGTCGGACATAGCAGGAGGATCCAAAATAATCCAATGTTGCATTACATTAAGTGCACAACTACCGAAGTGTAAACATAAGCCAGATCTAGTGGGCAAACTCTCGCGTGGCGTGACCTTTCATGTTAAGAGTCAGTCATTCACATTCCAGTGCTAAATGTCACCAAATGTCACATCAAGGCCTCTGTATTCCAGCTTGTCAAGTCCCAGGCAGAGATGTGAAATATGATTACAAACAAAAAAGGTCTAATATAACGTCATTGCATGGTTCTTCTGCCTCTCTGCTGCAGACAACATTAAGTACTTAAACTGTCACATTGCTTGAAACTAAAACTGTGGTTTAGCCAATTAGAGCCCTGCGATGCTGAGAACTATGGGGAGATGTTTAAGGAATCAATAGCAAGCTAATTTCATGCAGGGCACAGAGCATGGTTGCCAAGCCTGGTGATTATGTTTGAGAACACAGAGGTAAATAAGAGTGTTTACTCGTGTATTTATACATCTCAAAAACCAAATTCCTGGCATGGAACACAGTGGCATTATACACTCTTAATTGAAAGACTTGACAAATACCGCATTCACAAGCTTCACATTGATTCACAGGGAACGGGAATAAGACTAAAGCTTTACTGCAAAACAGCGTTTTATTCTAAAAAAAAAAGGAAGTTGAGAGTAAGGGTCTTGTGGTGTATTCACAGTCAAGTCGGGTTTGCTGTTCAGTCTCTCAATGAGTCCTTGGCTTCAGAGCCTCAGATGTTTTCACGCTCCAAGACAAGCCAAGAATCTCAAGTGGTCATGAAACACATTTTGATTGACAGTGTTTTGTCACTCCATCACTTTGCATTTAAGCCTCAAAACAGGGAGGAGAAACATGTCAAGGGTGGCTGAAAAAAACCTGGGTGCTGAAATGTAGGACAAACGCATTTTGAGACTACAAATGGTAACCGAGGCTGATAGGGATAAAAAGGTAAAAGGCCGTTTCTTCTTTATTTTACAACTACTTGACGGAGCTTTGCTTTTCAATGTCATAAAACTTATTTATCAATTTTAATAAATGTAAGTAACATAGTAAAGTTTGCTTCTCTCAGTTGAAGCAGTTGATTAATGAAAAGTAATGGCTTTGTTTTATGTTCTGGAGCAAAATAGGGCTAAAATAACAGAAAAAAAACAAATGTTAAGCAACTATAATTACTAATATTTAACTAAATCTATCTAAAATCCTTATTCTAAATGCATCTCCCCAAGGAAGTCATAAGGCAAACTTTTCCCACAGCATTAAAAGATGTGTGAAAATCCAAGTTTAATATGTGAGTTTTTCAGAGAAACTAACACAGCTCCGCAGAGACTAATACGCAGCGTCTGAACTGCCAGAACATAGATTTCCACGTCCTTCATCCATCAAGGAACAAGAAGTTTCAAACTTCAAAAGTATTCCCTGCTTGAAATAGCTCAGGAGTCTTACTGCATTACAAGGAGCTGAAGGCGAAGGGTTAGGGCTTCACTCCTCATTAGATACACCACATATTTTGTGAAATATATGTGTTTTGAGGTATTTTGTCCAACCTCGCTACCCACAAGTGGCAACACAACAATAATCCCTCAAAAATGTTTTTTTATTAAATACTACAGTGTGTCTAACGGGCATCACCAAATGGCGGGCCACGGACTGACTGGCGGTTTTACGGTCTATGATCCAGACCCGCGACCAATTTCTGATAAATTAATGAGAATAAATAATAATCTTCAAAAAGCGTTGTTTATTTTTCCCTCAATGGGCTCAGCTAATCCAGTTAATACAGTTATAGCTTCACTCAATTGAGCCAATCAAATTGATAGTTTACCGTGTGTAGACAGTGGAGAACAACTGACCCTACTTTCTGGCTAGTACAGACCGTCTGGGTCTGTTTTCCCAGGTCTGACCAAAGTAGCACTACACACCTTGACCATGTTTGGATCGACTTACAGCTGCGAGTAAGCTTTCTCCACTATGAACATTATTAAGTACCTTTCCAGGCTCACCAATGAGGTGTGTGTGTGTGTGTGTGTGTGTGTGTGTGTGTGTGTGTGTGTGTGTGTGTGTGTGTGTGTGTGTGTGTGTGTGTGTGTGTGTGTGTGTGTGTGTGTGTGTGTGTGTGTGTGTGAAAATCACATCAGGCTGTAATTACGAAAAATGGCAGCGTGTTCATTATAAAGTGAGTTGTCATTACAGGCTTGAGTCTGTGAGACGGAGCGAGAGATGAGAGAATGAGCAGAAAAGGGACAGAGAGCGAGAGAGATGGAGGTAAATGTGCATCCATTATATGAAGAGCATGGCGTATTAGCTGCTGTGGCTTAGGTGCAGGCCATTATGTTTCCAGCCACTTGGAAAATATGGAGCTAAATACTCTACGACCAGAGTGAAATGCTGCTGTGCTCACAAAAGATGCAGAAAACATACAGAGAAACACAGAGAAGATATTATATTCTCAGAGCAGGTGATGCCAGGTCACCTAAAACGGTTTGGTGATGAACAGAGCAACTACTGTTTCAACACTGTCGTCTGTCTTGAGGGGAAAGTCTGTAATAGTGTCCTGAATTCAGAGCAAAAGCGCCTCTGGACTTTCAGATTATTCAAGTTTGACTTTAATTTGTCTTCTGAGTCGGCCCTTACTGAGGATCTAGAGACCTGAACTATAACTGACCATTCTTAGGCCCATCCCCTTAGTTTCTGTTGCTATGCCTGTCAAGCTCGTAGTAATTTTTGACACAGTGGGTCAAGGCCGCTTTAATGCACGGGCTTACCTGGGCTGAAGCCCAGGGGCCTCCCAAGTTTAGGGGCCTCCCAAATTCACGTTAGTGATGAGCTGAAAAGGTCATATAGTTTTCTAACTTGTCAGGTTTTCTGTCAATCACTCTAATCGCAGGTTACATGGCTGCTGATTGATCCAAATTAGGAGTGACCCACGTGGCCCCATCACCTATGGCCCGTGAGCTTACCTATCAGCATGTCTATAGTTAGTTTTGGGGTGTGTCCCTCTATGACTGAGTGATGTCTTCTATCTGGTTTGCGGTTGAGAGCAACAGCGGGACATTTTTAACAATGTTTCACCGTCTTATTCATCATTAAAGTCATTTCTGACAACGTTTTACGCGAGAAATGAACTGTTTAGATTTCGAATAAAGGCAGTCATCCAAAAATCGTTGCCAAATTGACAATTTGCTTCAAAGTTTTCGGAGTTGAGAAGATCCATATTTGACGGACAGCCAGCTGGTGTATTAAGAGAATGGTGACCCGGATCGCTCACTCGCTGGCCGGACATCATGCTGGGACGCCCCGATGTAAGTTGCCGGTCTGTCAGACCGATCTCGTAAATAAGAGGCTTTTATTTCGCCGTTGACGGATTGTTTGTTTAAATATCACAACACTTGTCCATCATAAGATTAACGGGAACGTGTGGTTACACACACACACGGCCACAGGCGCGCAGAGAGAGAGAGAGAAAAAGAGAGAGAGAGAGAGAGAGAGAGCTACCTTCGGGAGATTGTTTAAATTATGACATAGGCTACTAGATTTAGTATATAGTTCATACTTTTTTTGGCGTATTTCTTTTCTGATTCTGCGGTGGACGATGTTTCCTCGTCCACCGCCGAGGCAAACTGTTGATCAGCTGTAGAGCCAGAGTCTGAAATAACGTTAGCAAGCAGCAGCCGAGGAAACATCAACTGTAACATCTACAGATATAATCTTGCTAAATTTAGCCGCATTACTATTAGGGAAGAAAAACTCTTGTATCCTTTGTTTTCTGCGACATACTCTTCTCTACAACTAACGTTCAGTCAACTAGTCTCAGCCTGCTCGCTTCTCAGCATGTCACGTCACTGTCACCTCTATCAGCTATAACAGTTCATTTTTAGTCGGCTATATTTTAGAACCTATCCATAACCCTTTTTTGCTATTTTCCTCATTATTTGTTATACAAAAATATAAACAATGTCACACAGCGAATTAGTAATCATTTAAAAAATATAAAATCCAGCTCCTGCCAGCAGGTGCATGTGATTGGTTCACAGGGCTTGCTGAGGCCAGAGAAGAGGCTCTTTGATCTGTTGCTGTTCTTTGCTAATGCTGTTATCAGTTATTATCAATGTTTGTGCAGACAGGTGATGGTTGGTGATGTTTTTCATAATATCGTTTGAAATCATACTTTCACACATTTTGGTTTTATCATCACCATAAGTTGCTGTGTGTGGTTGTTACATAAAGTGTGTTGTGTTTATGCTCAGGTGGACTAAGTGATATGTTAATAACAATATTATGGTGATGTCTGGCTCAAAGAGGGAAAACTCACTGTTGTATGCCTCGAAAGAAACTAATGCATTTAGTGATATAGATTACCTAGATATTACACTTTTTTAAAATGAGACTCTGTAAATCGAGGGGATGGGGGGCCTACAAAACCTCTCAGCCCCGGGGCCTAACATTAGGTTAAGGCGGCCCTGCAGTGGGTCTATGATTTCAGACAGAAGAAGACAAAATCAGGGCACACCTTGGATACGTACATGTGCGTGCACGCGTACCTTATGTGCACGCGCATATTTGTTTAGAATAAGCAGCTGACAAATCTGAAACTTGTCTGGAAATATTACAGCACGATAAACAGTATGATCCATATGATCGAGGATATTTAAACCTGCAACAAGCTCAACTGCTGCTGAAAACTCAAATGGAAAATGTTCTTATACATACATACAAGTACAGGCTGATTACTCCTTACTGTGTGGCACTTTATTCAACATGTTATTCATGATGCATCATGTTTCAGATGTCCATCGTGTCTGTCAGAATCAGCAGCTGTCCGTATTTCCCTGCACAGATCGTTTATTTTGATCTCTTTACCTCCACTCACAGGCAAGTGTGCCCCGCCAAGTGCGTCGGGAGTGTGCCAGACACACTTTTGGTAATTTTGTGGCCAGGCTTTCTTGGCGCACCTGTGGCGCACGGGGTAGGATCAGAAACACTATTACAGGTGGTTACATTAGAGGCTGTGACAATCATGGTCAATCACATTTACTACTTTAAGTTTAGAGCCTGCAGACGGAACAGACCCCTTCTGCATTCAGATGGCTGTAAAGAGAGTCACTAAAGTAAAGGAAAGGCCTTTACTGTAGTACTACTAACTGTCATGAAAGAAATCAGCATTTTTCATGTTGTAGAATAAAGCTATCATTGCTGTCACAACAATTAACTAAATTACACATATTACTAAACTAATTCATGTTCGCAAATCATCTTTCTGTCAGTGTCATCTCTCACGAAGTTACCCATGTTTTCACACATGGCCGGGTTCAACTTTTCAAGTGAACTCCGAGTAATTAATCAGTATCATTTAGTCTAGAGGTTAGCAAGTATGCTGATCAACCATACTTATTCATATTTGACCATGATTTAAACCAAATTCCTGGGGATTGAGGAGTGATGATCCTGAGCCCTGTGGTGGACAATGTCACAGAAGGCCTACTCATAAAATTCACCGACTTCACAGATACCAAATCTCACTCCAAACTAAATTGAAAAGTTGGCAGTTGGAGCGTCTTGGTAGCTGAATGGTTTCTGCGCATGCCACATAAGCGCAACGCTTCATTCTAAAGCCTAATTTATACTCGTGCGTAGAATCGATGGCGCACGTCGCTCGGCCGTGGCTTGGTAGCGTTGCATTTCCCCAGACTCATTTCCTGGTTCTCCTTCACCATAAACAACATGAAATCAAGGAGAGGGGTAACTGTTCCTGTTCCAGGTTTCTCACCTTGGTCAGAAAGAACAGTGGAGACACTTTGTTTCTCTCACTATGACTCTAGAGTCGCTAATCGCTCCGAAGCCAATCGCCGTCACTCTCTCACTTCCTCCTGGCTCTAAAACACACTCCCCACACACACACACACATGCCGGCTGGACGCACACACCAGCGCACAAGTATAAACATCAGGCCACTTACGTAGGCTACGGCAAAAGCTCTGCATGGAGCCTCCGCACAACCATAAAAACCCCTTAACCTTGGACATTTTGTTGCATATCATACCCCTCTCTCCCTGTTTCCAGTCTGCTACTACACTCATCTGTCCAATAAAGCCAAAAAAAAGAAGAAAAGTTTGCAGCCCTGTTTTTTATAAGTAAAAATGTAAAAAAAGAAAAAGTGTTATTTCATTTTAACATAACCCTGTTTGGATGCTAAGCTTACATACAGGTAAGACGTCTGAAGTTGGTCTATGCTTTATTGCCTGAGGAAGATCTTGCAGATTGAGAAGTTGCCTTCAAAAGAGAAATAAACTTAAATTTAATTGGAGGCCAACAGTGTGCAGACCTCCTTTATGCCCTGCAGTTACATATTTTCTGTCTTGCACCTGATTATTTCTGTCTGGATGTGTGCACACTTGGTCCCTCTTATGCTTTATTGTTCACATTTTTAAACAGTATGTTTCACTTTTAAAGTTACAAGAGAAATAAACTTTTAGGATTAGGACTAACCACTGGAGTTGCAAACATAACACTATCCAAGATAGCAAGTTTGGCCGTGGTTGCATGGAATGTAAACAGCAGGACAGCCTCTAATTTTAGCCCAAACCGTGATATAGTAGCATCCAGAACCAGCTTCATAAAGTGGTTAAAATACTACATATTGGATGTGCTACTGTGAACTTTTTTTAAATGTAACCACACAAAGTATAATATGCTCCTTAGGTTGGAAGTTGGAAGTAACAATGGGTAATCCATTCCTTACACTTTTGCTCTTATATATATATATATATATATATATATATATATATATATATATATATCCAAAATTTGGTTTTGGAAAGACTGAACAAATACACAACCCTCCAAAACTCTTTACATGCCCCATAATGTAGGTCTATAGATAGATAGATGGATATATAGAAGCAGAAATCCATCCCTATCCATCTCAGATACCATTACCTCAATGTCATTAGCACCTGTCAAAGGAAATTGCTTTCATATTATTAGCACACCATCACTTTCTCTATTTCTTCATAATGTATTAATGATCATTTTTCAAATGGCCCATTATTTTCTTAGTACCAAATTAGATTTTATAACTTGCTATCAATTGGAGTGAGTGATTTATACTTGAGAGAACTGCCACTTCAAATAAATTTGTCAGGTAAGGAAAGCTCCAGATATTCCTGTCAAAGTTTGAGATCAAATATGCAGAAAAAGCTTGCATGTACTTAGTGCCCTGGTGGATCTATTTGAATCACAAATAACATCATCAATTTGCAGAGCACCAGAAAGCCAGGGATACACAATGAACCATTGACTGGGAGCTAAAATCCCTGAGACATTTGTATCGTAAGAAAAAAAAAGCCCTTACATAGCAGGTTAGGGCCTTTGTCTATCTCAGCATGCAAAACCTCAAATGATAACAAATTGTTGCCAAACAGTTTGTTGACTAGGGCAGCAATTATAGAGACATATGCTCATATACACTTCACAGAATGCCGCATATGTACATTGTTATGGTTGTTGTTTTCTTTTCTATGGACGTTTCTACAGCCACAGTTTGGACAGACGACATATACCTGTATAATTTACATCAGAAGAAAAATAAGAATTGTGAAATAGAAAAGGGATTATTGTAGTTCATAGATGCTATAATTGCTCTCAGCACATTGACCCAATTGGAAAGAAAATGGGGAGAGGTATACATGGAAGCAGGAGGTGTTCTTCCTATGCCTTCTGATGTATAATAAATATACTGTTCTCTCTACCTGGATTATGTATTCCTTTTGTCTTGTTTCATGCTGTGTTTTTGTGTTTTCAGTTTTTTTAAGATAATTTTTTTCGGGCATTTTCGGCCTTTATTTTTGACAGGACAGCTGTCAGGAGAGAGAGGGAGTAATGACATGCAGCAAAGGGCCGCAGGCCAGAATCGAACCTGGGCCCGCTGCGTCGAGTAGTAAACCTCTCTCTCTCTCTCTCTCTCGCTCTCTCTCTCTCTCTCTATATATATATATATATATATATATATATATATATATATATATATATATATATATATATATATATATATATATATATATATATATATATATATATATTTGTAACTTCTAATATCTAGACGTTTGTCCTATGTTATTTGTGTGTATTCATGCATGAAAACTAGAAACTGTTCAACCATCGATCTATTGCCAGACCTTCTTTCACAGCGCTGCGTAGGAGGGTCTGGCTAGTCCACATGACAATCCGGGATGGGAGAAAAATTTGCTCTCGTCAATTGACATTTCTTTAAACCATTCACAATCGTCTTTGGCGGAGCTAAGCGCCGAGCAGAGCCACGGTGCCACTGCAAGATAGCCTCGGACAGGAACTTGTTTTGGTGGAACGTGTATGTTCAAAAGTTGTTTTAGTAGTGCAACAGAAAACTCAGATTGGACAGATAGTCAGCTAGCTGTCTGGATTTACCCTGCAGAGATCTGAGGAGCTGTTAACCATAATCCTCATACTGTAAATCCATCGTAAAAACAAAGAAAGCAGAAGGTAACGGGACATCCGAAAAGAGTGACATCCGGCGGAGTTTCTGGCAGAACGAGCAATCCCGGAAGTGGAGCGTCGTGGATATAGACTACCATCGATCTAACAATGACAATGACAATTATTAGCATGTGCTATGAAACAACAACAGAAAGGTCCTTCACAGTGTCTCAAAACAGGTCCAGAAAGTAAGACATCATTGATCACGAAGAACCTGTGCTGGATTTGATCATAATTTTGCCCACAGCAACAATATTTTCTCATAGGAATGGGCGAATGAGTGTGCCAATGATAAAATATTAATATCTGTAGAGAGGCATATCTTCCAACTTTCTCAAAGGAAACTGTGAGCACATGCTTCAGGGGCTTCATTTCAACCCCTGCCACCGCCATTGATTTAAGGCCCAGCGTCAGCAGGAGCCTCATTTAGGAAAGTCATCTGTCTCGCCTGCCTGGGCCCGCTAAAAGGTTATTTAGCTGCCCCACGCTTATAGCAATAGATAGAAGCTACGACGGAAGAACACCGTCGATATGTTTGTTTTGGCTATTGATTGCTGTGGCTTGTTTGTGCAGAGCTGTTTTGCTGGTGTGTCCACCTCTGGTTTTAGGAGGGGAGCGGGACACAAGCTGCGACAGCAGAGCCTGATTGGATCAGCATTTAATGGTAGACATGGCGATGAAGGCACCCATTTGCTGGGCTCGAGTTCTGAGAAGGACTGAAATGAAAACACAGCGTTCTGTTGCGAGCTAATTACAGTCGTAATCTAAAGCTGAGCTTCACAATTACTTAAAATGCAAGAAAGACATAGTTGGCTACTGAGAGAATCATGTTAAATTATGCAGGAAGTAATACAGAAAATCCAGAGCCACAACAGGAAGGCATTAGTGTTGTATAGCACAAGGAAGGAATCCATTCTCATATCATTAATAAAGAAATGTATGCTGGTTGTCATAATACACAGAGTGCTAATGGATTAAGTTTTAAAGCAGAGCATTTTCAAAAAGCAGAGGAGGATATTCATTTGGAAATGACTGCTTCATATGTCAATGTGTCTTTTGCAGTGTAAAAAGAGACCGCTGACAGTTTACACATTAAGCAGGAAACAGTAACGTGCAATTCTCTCAGAATCTGTACTACGCATGAACCTCTGCTACTAATTACAAATATCTTGATTCTGTCCTTTTTAAACAATGGCAGCAACATCATGCAATGACTTGTCTTGGATGTTTGGAAATTACTAACCAATAACTATATGTAATATACGTTGTGACTTTGTTAAGTAAAGTTATGATGCCTGTGGTGGTTGTATATAATCTTACAGGATTGGTTAGATATATTTGGAAAAACATTACTATCAATCTCATGTCTTGTCTGTCGTGTTTTGCCTAAATAAGCATGAAGATTTTAGGCGGGGAAAAAAATTCTAAAACAGGCTTACCAACACCTAGAGCTCATCAATTAGCTCATTTGTTTTGCTCCTCCATAAAAAGAAAGGCATGACGACGATTTGTGGCTACAGGCAGAGTTACATGCTGGAGCTATTTCTTGACAAACATCCACCCATTACTTGTGTGCGATATCTACGCTGTTGGTTGCTATATACAGGCACAATGAAGCCAAACCCCGGCAACCTCATTGTGTTGACAAGTCTCTGAGATGCTGCGCCCAGCTGTTTACCACATTACTCTCAATAAAAACAAATTATTATTACAATTTTGTTTGTTTAGGGAATAAACAGATATAACATGTTAACTAGCGTTACATGTGTTGGAAGACATATTTTATCATTTTGAAGAGAGTCATATAGCGTGCACCATTTCTAGTCTTCATGGTGAAACAGGCTGAACAAATCTAACTCTCTGCACATAAAGCAAATAAGCGTACCCTATTTTTTGCAATCAAGACTAGTAATGTTAGTCAACCAATAAGATTTAGTATGCATGCATGTAAATTCATGTTGATGAACTCGTATGAATGCATTGTGAGCGACAAATTCTTATATTAGTGAAATCCAAATAATTTGGATTTATAAAAAGGAAGCTGTTAACCTCCAAGTGTCTTGCAGCACACATCCTGTTTAAAGTAATTGAAGCTCTGCAACACAACTGCAGGAAGGAACCTTTTATAGTATATTGAAGTCGAATTGGCTATTTTAAAGAGTCAAGATCTGGTATCCAGTAAAACCCCATTTCAAAAGACTTTAGATTACCATTTTTTCGAAAATAAATGTTTGCAATTGTTGGAAGAAGCCTAAGTTTTAAGAGGATGCCTTCAAATTGCATGTCTTGTCTGACCAATGATTTGGCTTTTATTTTACTAAAACAAATTATATTATGCACCCAAAAAAATAGCCAATGTTAAAAATAGTTGTCAGTCAATTTACTGGTCATGAGAATATACAGTAGGTTTATCAGGACTTGTCTACATGCTGTTCATGCTGGCATGGTATTTTTCCAGCGGTATACACAGCTGCTGTACCAGGGTCATTCACTTGCCACCTCTCTGCAGGAAAACCTAACTCATTATTTGCATCAATAGCACAGTTAATTTATTAGTCATTAAACTGATTGGCCTTTTTGGCCTTTAACAGAAGGAGATATTTTTGGCAGACAAGCTGCACCTGAAATTATATGTTAGCTGCTGCAGAGTATTAAGACATAAATGCTGAGCCCCTAAGGAGCTGGTGAGGTTTGTAGTTCAAGCAGCTTGTTGTAATCACCCTCTTCGCTTTGCCCCATCAGCTATAGAATCTAATCAAAGACTAATCCATCCCCCAACACCCTAAAGGAGCAGGTGTACATTCATCTGTTAGTGAAATTAAGCCTCTTGTTAAACCCCTGCTGTGTTTATCTTCTAATTAAAACCTGATAGATAGTTCTCTACATTAATATCACACATGCAGTGCATGTGAGCTTCAATGTCTTAACCTGGGTGTCCTTGTTTAGCAGAGATAAGAGGTGTATTATGGTACAATTTCTGCAAAGCGTGGATTTAACAGGCTTTTCTGATTTGAGAGGCTCAGTGCCTGCATGGACACTCAATGTGCCTGCACATGCTCGCTGTTTCGACAAAGGCGTTTTCTCTGAGTCTCATTTTGGCAAACAAATGCGTCCGTGTTGCATATACATGATGCCAGCATCCTGATGAATACTGTACTTAGCTGTGGATGGGAAACGAGGATGCATCTTTTGATCAGCTAATCACTTACTAAAAATATAAAAAGGCTAATATGATTAGATACCAGAATGCATAAAAGCAACTCAAAGTTTCAGAGTAACACAGCATTCAAGCTATTAGTTGATTTTAGGAGTGGCAGTATCGATGAAGTCCTTCTATCATGGTACATTTCATTTTATATTGTTATATCGATATATCTTAAGGTTTCTAGAAATTAATGATTGGCTTGACTGGATTAGAGTGTCTGTTTTTTGGATAATCCCGTAAATGAAATACGTGGAAGATTATGCAATAGTCCAAATATTGTTCTACTTACTGTATAAATGCTGTAGTGAAATCTATGACACTCAAACAATTTATACTGTCTCACAGTATAAAGTTTATTGTCATACAGTAGGCTACCACTCAACTCAGTGCTGGAATTTAGGCAGTGTTTAGCAGTACAGACTTACAGCTTTTGTTTCTTTCAATGTATGTCTGTTGTAGCAGTGTGTTTAAGTACACTGACAGATACTGGAAAACAGAGTCAAATTCCTTGTATGCCAATAAAGATGATTCTGATATTGTACTTCTTTCTGTGGTTGGGGCTTAATTTATGCTCATGTTTGGTAATGGTTAGACATCACAGAGATGAGTGGTTGGAGTTAGAGCTGAAGTTGGGTTGAGGTTGAGGGTCGGGTTAAGCTTGAGCAGAACTAATTTGTGTTGTCCAACCATGTTGGAAATCAAAACAGTTTGTTCTGAATGGCCACACTCGAGGAGGGAGTAAAAAGCCAGTCGCCACAGAGAGGGGGGAGACGCAATATCGTTTAAATATTTTCAGACAGTCTCTCCTGGAAAACATTAATAGTGTTGCACTCGGTTGTTCACATGAAATTTGACAGAAATAGTTGTGTAACAAATGAGAGAGTTTGAGAGGAGTTCAAACCCTGGCTCCTTTCCCACCTGCTCACAGCTTACCAGTCATGGTGTGAAGTGGGTGTGATAGTCGGATAGTTGATTTTGGAAAGTTACAGAAATGGCTGTGTTTTGCTCAAACAAGCTCTAAGAGTAGGCACAAATTTAGTACAGTATGGGAAGTTCAGTTCAGGCTCTTTGCAAACCACAAATAGTCTGGCTCTACGTAGGCTCTAGGGATGATGTCTGTTTGTCTGTCTGCTCTGGGTGTCTTGAGGTTAAGATTAGATGAGGACCTAGTGGATATTACTGACTCCAACAGTCTGAACCACGAGTTACACACCGTATAGTTATATTTACACTTGGTTCTGTATGACGTGGATATGCACTGTATAAAGGGTGAAATGAGTGTTTTGTATGTAAGATTTTGATCTGGTTGTGTCCATGCATACATGCTGTACCAAGATCGTCTATGATATATCGGATTTGTGTTGTATTAAACATATATATTCAAGTAAGGACAACTGAGGCTTGTCGAGCTTATTCTATTATTATTTCATCAAAGTGGAGATTGACCTGAAGTACAAAGATTTCAACTCCTGACTGACTAGTTAATTCTATTTTATTAATAATTCTGTAGGACAATTTGTGCCCCCAAATGTTGCATGTGCATTCTATGCAGGCTGGTAGGTACAGTAAGAGTACTGGTACCTTGTTTTTTTCCCAATTCAAGTAATCTGCCTTTTTCACAGAAGACATTTTGACATGTTACAGTAGGAAAAGCATGGGTGTAAATAATAAATTAAAGATGGCGAAATTTTGTTCCACAGCCTGAGTTTCAGGGTCATGTTCAAGTTTTAGGTATTTATTGTCAAATGCACAACAATTACAGTGAAGCAGGCATTTGCAATGGAATTCAAATCCCGCTCAGGGCGTGGCTAACAGTGGGTCCAGGTTGGTTTGAATCCTGGCCGGGGCGTGGCTAGGGTGTGGTTAGAGCGAGGTTCGAATCCTGCTCAGGCTGTGGCTAACATCAAATCCAGTATGGGTCCTTTGGCAAGACCTTTGATGCTATCTGCCTACCTCAAGTATGAGTGAAACCACAAACAGGAGTGTCATACCGGCTTGGACATCACCCGGGTGTAAGGGAACCAGGGCTTGAGATTGACGAGGTACAACAAAGATGCTACGGCAAGGGGGAACCAGGACGCGAGGTCAGCGGGGGGATGTCATCATCCCCCCCTAAAATCTGAGGTTGGGAACCAAGCCCTAAGAACAGACAGGCCTTAACACGATGTAGCAATCCCAAGCGACAGCAACATTAAGAAGAAGGAAGCTCATTGTACCAAAAAGCTAAATCATACTTCAAACCCAATAAAAACAAAAGTTGCTTTGTATTTACACTTAGCAGTGTTCCACGTTGAAGCCAGCGCTGCAGTAAGACTCTGACTTTGTTTTATTGCAGCTCTGTTCAGGAGGCGGATGTGGTTTGTGGTGGACAAGCCATAGCCTGCGACTTCCACTGGTGGATCATTGGATAATAAGCTTAGTGTGGAGTAAAGTGGCACTTAAGAGGTTAGGATGAGAGAAAGCAGGATGGAACAGATCTGGGTTTTGATTGGTTTGGAGGAGAAATCTTGTGATGTTTGCTTATGTTTGTTTTCATATCTGACAGCCTGACCTGTCTGTATTGATTAAACAAATAATAATAAAACACTGCAAAAATGTATAGTTTATTGAATTCACTTCAACAAAGATTGAAAAATTGACAAGGATGGATGTCTAGCTGTGGTTCATTAGTTCATGTCGGACCAATGTTTTCCAAATCTATGAATATTTTATATTTCCAGCACTTGCTCTGTAAGAAAAAGTGTAAATTGAATGGCTGTAATTAAGCGTGCCTAATAAAGTACTTACAGAGCATGAAGTTTCTAACTGCAGACACTAAACTTTGAAAAGATTCGGTACCAGCACTATATATTAGATGGTAGTGAATTTACAGTGGATCTGGAAATAGTTTAC
Organism: Gymnocephalus cernua; assembly: GCA_023631565.1. Taxonomy (NCBI): domain Eukaryota; kingdom Metazoa; phylum Chordata; class Actinopteri; order Perciformes; family Percidae; genus Gymnocephalus; species Gymnocephalus cernua. The sequence goes on along the minus strand of CM042427.1, from coordinate 17,093,021 downwards.
AATTAAAGTACCGAGGGAATAAATGAATTGGGCATGAAATTGTTCTGCAGTATATCAAAATAATCGCTTTCAACTTGGACGGGAGCCTTGGGAGCCCATTTTTTCAAGATATGCTTAAAGATATGAAGAAGTGGCATTTTTCATTTTTGCTGCGACAGACAGGAAGTGGGAAACGAGCGAGTGGGAGGAATAAGAAGGGAGTAAATGCATCTACTGTGTGTGTGTGAAAAGAGAGAACGGAGATGCTTTGCTCATTAAAAAACAAATGTATGTCTGTACTGCAACACGGCTGCCTTTTATGATTTGTAGGACAGATGTTTCTGTTGCTCACTCTCTGTAATGGTGAATGCTTGAAAAAGCCAGAATGTTGTTTAACAACACGTACTGCTGTTCTTGACGTATTTCCAGAATCCTCAAAGACTCCTATAATCATTTGGATTAAAAGTATTAGTAATAAAGTAATTCATTAAGTATCTGCAACACAATAAAAAAACAATACATTTTTTACCCTGTCCCCAAGTTGCAATTTTGGTTTCCTAATACAGGTAGCCTTGCTAGTTTTGTATGACACAAGACAAATATAAACACAGTATAAACAGAGATTTTGTATGAAACTAATACAATGTAACATCAATAGAGACAAACTTGTAATTGTTTTAATTTTGTTTCTTTCCACACATATTGATCATGGATTTATGTAATTTCTGGCTACCGTTTTTGTTTGGATTATGTGACAGTGGCGCAATATTTGAAACATGTTTACAATAGACAAGGCCACGCTAGCCATTCTGTCAAGCACTAAAGACAAAGTAGAGCTTAGGGCTGATCAGAATGTCATTAGTTTTGCAGGTATTTAGTCATAAACCAAAATATTGGACAAAGAAATATTTTGACCTGACGATGGCGATGAAAGAAAGGTCAACGGTTTAAAGTTTTTAGAATTTATCCTGAGGAGGACATAGATGTGTTAACCAAACGTCACAGCAATGTATCCAATAGTTTTTGAAATATTTCAAGAGAAGCAAACCTCATGGCGGTGCTAGAGGAAACCTCAGGGGATCATCAAAGTCGTTAGAATACATTGTCAGTGCATCCACAAATGTCTGTACAAAATTTAGTGGTAATCCATCCAAAAGATATTGAGACATTTAACAAAAACAATTTAAACTTTGACCTGCTGATAAAAATGAAAAGAAGTCACAACAGTCATGAGAATTCATCCTCTAAGGAAACCTAAATACAGTATCTGTAGCAAATTTCCTGGCAATCCATCCGATTGTTGTCAAGATGTGACTCTGAACCACTGATGGTGAAATCAGGGGATCACCAAAATCAGTAGGATTAATCCTCTGGGGACCATGCATGTTACAATTATTCCATCTGTATATATTTTTTTATCCAGATGGTTGAAGTATTTTGTCAAATGTACTGTTTGGTTGTTCAGACATTGCCAGGTTTATTTTTTGTAAGAACGGATGCTTAGCTCTGTGACTGGAATGTAATGGTCACACATGAGAAACACAAATTGGGGCTTAGCTTTGACCATCTGCTGCTTCAACCCACAAACATTTCCTCCTAAAACGACAACAACATGCAGATGTGCGAGTGTGTGTGCAGACACTTGTGGCCCCTTACACACTTAATAAAATTGGCTATGCCGGACCTTATACCAGGGCCTCATGTCAGCAGCGGCTGTCAGTGGAAGTGGGCTTCTGTCAACAGATGGCTCAAGCAGCGGTTCTGACAGATTCATTTGTTCCCCTAAACAAAGTTGTCGCCGTCAACCACCAGACCGCTGACACCAGATCCCCATTAGTGTAGTTTAGTGGTCTGGGCGGGAGACTGAACATGAACTGACGCAGCAAAACGAGCGAAAGGAACATCCATCTGTTCTTTCCCTCTTGCTCTACAGTGAGCACATCCATCTATCCTTTCATCCATCTAGTCTGCTTTCCATTATTAATGAGACATTAGCTCTGTATGTAATTAATTGGTGCTGTTAATAATGAATGCATCAAATTAATGATTTTTAATTAAGGAGATGTTTGGGTGTTGTTGATTATGCCTACAGGGTGCATATCTGCTGTGGTTTATGTAAACTGTCAAGCTCTCTTTTGTCTCCATTTAATGAGCTAAGTCATGGTTTGGGCTGCCATACTGTAGGTAATGCAGCACAAGGGTCTGTTTAATCTGGCAACAGTTTATGCGTTGAAACCTGTTAATTTCATGAACATCTGAGAAGCCCCTGTGATGTCGGCTCGCTGTGGCATATGTCTTCATTATTTTGCCCCACTCAGCAGGAACGCTCTGACCTTTAGCGAATAGACAACCAAATAAAAGTCTGCATACAGACATCATGATGACTGTATTTCCTTTTCTTGCATCACCAGGAATATTCTTGTTCTTTTGCCACAGATCAAAGCCTCCTGTCAAATACAATCACATCCAGAGACGATCTTTTGAACCTTTTTAGATGTCGTAGCACGAGGAGGTCCAAATACAGCAATGGACTTGTATCCTGAACAGCAGTGAAGTACCAATTGGGTTGGTTTACATGAGAGTAACAACTTCACATCTGCAGGTCTGTTCAGCTTCGAGTGCAGCTCTGCTCTGTTTTCTTAGGCTTCAACAATGAAGCTGAATCATAGAGTGAGCTGTGGGCTTTTCATTTATGTCTCTGTGCTGTAGCTCTGTGCCTGCATTTTTTTTTCTTCTTCCAGTGCAGCAGCAGCAATAGTAGTAGCAGCCTATATGAGGACAGTTGGTGCATATCAATCAGGACGCAGTGTGCTTTCTGATGAACACCACGTCTTCCCATCTCTCACCGTTTTCAATACGTGCAGATGGATCAAAGGGCCAAAGAGAGAGACTTTTAGAGGCTGGTGTTGCCAGTTGCTTTTACAAATGGGGTGAAGAGAAGGAAGAGTACTGTAATTTTGAGATGATAATAGCACTGTCAGCATGTGTGGGAGTAAGTATTAGTGTTAGCTGGTGCAAAAAGGCACCGTCTTGTTGGTAAATGATGGTTCTGCATGGCGGTGTGGTTGCAGCCGGGAACAGACAGTCAGCAGTTTCCAGAATGTTCTGTGGTGTTGGTCTGTGGAAGTGGATGCCTCGACTCCCACCACACCCTCGTGTGTTTCTGCAGGACTGTTTGTCTTTTTTTTTAGCATTTTAAGGAGCATCAATATTTAACTCAAACAGAGACTTCTTTTTTTCTCCAATCGAGAGCACATTTCTCTGAGCTCTGCTGTCATGCTTCATGTCCGATTCTTGAATTATGCACCCTTGCTCCTGGGAGGAGACTCGAGATTTTAAGTAGAGGTGCCGACGTCATACGTGTGGTCCAGTCTGTGACTCAGCCGTGTTGCCAGCATGGTGGCGACTGTTTATGTCCAAAGTGGCAGCCGCGGTGGGAAACCTTTCCATTGCTTTTGTGTCTAAGTGCGTCATTCAGAGCACTGCATCATTTATGCTGCACCTCAAATGAGAGCCTTCTCAAGCTAAATAAAGGCAACTTATGTAACCATGGTCCAAGTGTGCAATAACAGTATGCTGAGTAGAAAGAAAAGACACAACTTGTTCATGTTGTTCTGAAAATATCTCGGGGGCGTCACTCTGACAGGAGCAGTGGCTGCACTTAAATAGGGGGTAATTTAACTTAACCTCTTGCAGTTCCACAAGAACAGCTGAGTCTGTTTTCTCAGTAGTTTATCTGTTTGTGCATCCGAACCAAAACTATATGAAGTTAAAAATGTAAGAAACACATAATGCAGTGAAGTGGTTGCGTAACAAACCCAGAGTATCCGGTCTCATGATTAACTACAGAGCACAGTATGGCGCAAAATGCTGCTCTGTCTTGTTTCCTTTGTTAGTTAGCATCTGTGTCACTAATAGCGCTGAGAAGCTAATGCTAAGTGAGCGGCTAATGGGTCTTTGAACAACAAATGTAGCTGCAGGATACAGTTTTAATGTGTTAATTTTGTGAATGAGATAAATGAGGGGTAGCGGCCAGCAGGAACCTGACCAGATCACACAGACGACAATTACAACCACTTAGCAAGACAAAAGGCCAGGAAGCAGAAACTGAGGAGAAATAGGCTGGCTGTTATATCCCTGACATTATGTATATGAGGGCACATTGGGCTTCAGTTATTTAATATTTAACTTAAGGCAGAATTATTGCACAAGTTTCCCTCAACTTTTCAAGGCATTTTAGCAGCGTCGTCGTCAAAAACAGAGCTAAGAAAAGAAATTTGGTGTACCGTCTGCTCCAATAACAAATGCTTGATACAACACAAGGCATCTACAATAAATAAAAACTTAGAGTTACTTCTTCCAAGTCTCTTTGTTTGTTACGGTCTAACACGCTTTCTTTTGAGCTGTCCCTCCCTACACTGTTCAACAAGAAAGATGCCATCAAAATACCATTTCCATGTGCCTTTAAACTGTCACTTTCATCCACTATCTCATTGTTCTTTGTCTTCAGGCTTTGTTTCATCTTTTTCTCTTGGGCTGCTTTTCGTTTTTCTTCTTCCACTTAGTTTACAGCCTTTTTCTACATAACCTCACATGCATTTGAATCGGAGCAATTACTCTCCTGTCCCGCTGTAAGAGCTGTGGTTAAGACGGAAAACAAGCTCCGTTCTCTGCCCACCTTTCAGTCACAGGATCGAAGATGGCTCGAGAGGATGTAGATGGCAGCAGCACTGACAACGGCACATACATGAAGACCGAACTAACAGCTCTGCACTGTCACTGCCCGGTGCTGCCTCACATGGAGAATCTGGCTCTGAGAACTTCAGGAAAACTCTGTGCCCCACAAAAACACAGTGATGACCTCTCAACTCTTGGAATAGGCTGCTGTCACCTGGGTAGTAATTACCTGCCAATCAGGGCAGTAGATGGACCCGCAAAGAAAAAGGGGTGGCAGTCAAAGATCAGGCTCAGTCACTGCGATGAAAAGTAATGGAGGAAAAAAATGAGGAAGAGATCGCGGGCGAGGTGTAGGAAAAAAACAGAGAAGCTCATAATGAGGCCTGTGTCACAGACATAGCTGACACAACAGCACAGGGAGACTGAGACAGTCGGGCTGGAAACACACACTCTTGTTCCTCATCTACGGATGCCAATTTTGGGGGCTTTCATCTGGGGATGCCATTGTGCTCCATGTTAGGGCTCTGATACTGTACGCTTGCTATTGTACAAGACAAACTGCAAGGAATACAGCAGTTCTTGCTGCTGTCGAGCAGATGATTAGAAAGAAAAGAGAATACGGAACAAGGACTGAAAACTGGGCTACATCTTTAAATAATGTTTTGCCAATAGATAAGGACTATTTTTGGAAAGATTAGAGGATATTATAAACTATCACTGATGGTTGATTGATTGCATTATGTTTCTTTATAACCATGTTGTCAGCAAATACAGTTTCTCTTCTTTGACAGCCCATTGATGTGAAGCAGAATTCTCTTCTTCTGTTGGATTTATTATTTAGGCCCAACCATCAATATTGCATTGCTTATAGTTCCTGGAGTGTTGATCCCGACTGCGCATCATCTTTGACTTCCAGGCACTGTCACTGAGTTTGTGTAGAAAATGGCAGCTGTCTCCAGTATGTTTAAATTTAAATTTGAATTCAGGTTGGGAATTTTAGTGTCAATACTTAGTAGAACACAAAGTTTTGCAAAATAAGAAGACTCTAAACAAAAAATACAAACTGAGCTTCCATGCTTGGAATACTGATTGCTGGATTGGGGATTTATATTTTCTATACAAAGTCAAACAAAAGTGGAAAACCTTGAAAGCCTTCGAGGAAAGACTGTCCCAAAGAGTGCACCCAGCTTCAATTGATTAATGCGTCTCGCCTCTCTCTATGACAGCATGCTTTTCCGCCTGCCCTTTGAGTGTGGCCATTTGGATCAGCTATACACACTTGACGTCGGGCAACACGTTTGTTTCAGGCATATTTCAGCTTTTAAGGCTTGTCAGATGCCATAACACTGCATGGTGGTTTATGTTTTATAACACTACAAGACGGAAGTGTACATGTCAAAGTTAGCCAGGTTCACCTACTTTGCTGGACAACCCTGCATTTCTTTGACGTAGCCCTCTGCATACCGCATACCAGCTTTGCTAATGCAGTGGTCTCGCTGAAATAAATGAGGGTGCTTACGGTTCAGGACTGTCCCACAGCAAAATCAAAAATGTGCTTAAGGACTCTCTGGTCAACTTTTGAGCCTCGACTGCACTTTCTGTAAATCACAGCGTTAAATTCATAGTGTTGTAATAATAAAAACAATGGCAGTGGAAATCCAAAATCATTAAAGGTCCAATATGTAATATATTTACTGTAATAAATCCAAAAATGACCACAATGTGTCATTATATATTAAGGAAACATGCTAAGTTGAAATACTATCTTACAATGCTTATGCCAGTATTTTCTCCTTTTGAAATTTCCGTTCCGTGATGGAATTTGAGTTTGTGTTTTGGCCTGTGTGTTGTTATCAACTGCCCAGTTTGACAGCCAGGCCGGGTTGCCAGATATACCTGTAAACGTTAGTACAGTCATAAAAGTAGCAAACAAACGAACAGGATCAATGGAGATAGATTCTGTCCGACCTAAAAAAAGACGGCATGTTTCTAACAGTTGCGTGACCAGAGACGTACCAAACCCCGGGTTAATATTGGAGATGTATTTGAAAGATGGAGACAGCTTAGAGCCCAAAAGGACGCAGAGTTGGCTAATTTCCTCCTGAACAGGTAGCTAAGCATTAACTTCAGGCTAATTTATTACGGCTACATGAGACGTCATTTCAACATTTGTGTACTCACATTGAATTATATAGCTAGAGTACCCGAGTTGGTTACTTGCAAAAACAATTGAGACACAGCCAGTAAAGTGATCCCGACTGGTCCTGGCTAACGCTGCCATGCTAACCCTGTTAACTGCTAACGTTACCGGAGGACCAGGCAGGCAGGCCATGGCTGTTTACAATGTGTAGCCTGTTCAGCGGCTGTAGCCGACAACGGTGAGTTATTTTAAGCCAAGAGAGGGGGTCTGTAAATTGGGAAGAGAGGACCGTGAGTTTGCAGTGTGTTTAGCGATTGTTGCCGGAATTCTAAGCCAATAAAGTGCGTTCAGTCGGGTGGAGAGGACGGCAAGGTAGTGTTATTTTTAGCGGTTCCTACCGTAATTCTAAGCTGAGGAAGTGTGTCTGTCCGTCGGATGGAGAGGATAGCGAGGTTGTTGTGTTTTAGCGGTTCCTACCGTAATTCTAAGCCGAAAAAGTGTGTCTGTCAGTTGGGTACAGAGCTCCGCGTGAGCACCGGCTTTTATGACATCTAACATTAGCTACTCCACTGTACTGTGAAGTATGTCTGGCTATGTGAGACAAGCGTCTAGTAACATTGTTGCGGATGCTGCGTTCTCAGCCTGGCAACATGAAAAGAGATAGCATGAACATGTTCATGCATATAACATACATAACATAACATAACGAACACTGTTTCAGGCCTTTTTTTACATGAAGGCATGCATTTGTAGCCACAGGATTTAACATTTTTGGGATTTTGGAGCCCTTGTACCCCCTCCACTCGGGCACTTATGCTGATCATATATGTGGTGGCATTTAAAGTCTGTGAGTGCTTAGTGCTTAAAGTGGAGACTGGAACTTGGCAGCACTCTCATTGGAAGGCAGAGGAGCAGCATAATGCCCTCTGACCTCTTATTTTGGCAGAAAGAGCAGCTTCCTGTTTGTTTGCACTCTTGAAGGCGGACAGACAGGGAACAGGTGGGCAGACTGAGGATCAGTGACCTGTGACGGACTGTGGATACACCTGCTGAAGCTGCAGGCAAAACAGACTGATAGGTGTAGTGGTACCACACAGATGAACCCAAAAGAGCAGACATGAAATGAGCCACTAGAACAGGAAGGCTGGAGGCACGAGAATTGTTTCATTTTATTTCAGTGTTGCAAATGAATAATTTCATACCAGTGTTGCAATAGCCAACGGCAATAACACTCTGTAGAGAATTAGCAACAGTGAGGTTTATTTCACCTCAAAGTTAAGCACTTATCACTTAAAAATCATCCATGCTTGGCCATGGCCGCTATGTTAATCAAATAACACGTAAAAACAAGTGTCAGTAATGTTTTTGAATTTCATCACGTCTCCACCAGTGTGGTAAGTGGCCATGTTTAATTCATAGTTTCCTCTAAATTATGTAGAGGGCAGCGCTGAATATTGCTCTGGACAATGGCAGGCAACTTGAAATGATGAAAAACACGCTAATTGTCATTTCCTTTTTTGTAGGTTTCACAATTTCTCATCATTTCATTTCAGGCCATTCAAGCTGTTTACATCTTAGCCTCATCTCACTCCGTCACTGCTATCTCTCCATCCTCTGCTTTGTTATCGTCTGTCTCGTTATGATTGCTGTTCCTCCTTCCTTGTTCTGCTTGGCTTGACTACTGACAAGCTGAGGGTAATGGAGATGGGTAGGAAAGGCTCAGAGCGTCACAGAGATATGAAAAACTGAAGCTGTGAGAATTATGGTAATAGATTAATTTGGACTTATGATAGTTCGAATTTGCTGCTTGCGTGTGCTCTTTTTCTTTTCTGTTTTTATCCTCTCCGACAGGATGCGAACAGGGTATTGGAGAAGGGTTGTTCTTGAAAGCAAAACAACAAGCAAACATACAACAAACAAACAGACCAGCAATGACTTATGATTTAGCAGATGTATGAAAAAGCATTATAAATCAATTTTGCCTTCGTTTAGGATACGTCTTTTTAGATTTATAAAAAAAAACAATGAGCTAAGGTGTACTGAGGCATACAAAATCATATTTTAACTATATATTGGAGCTGAGTGCACAATAATGGGCTTTGCCACTGAGATTTTGTAAGCATCGTACACACAGAAGAGGATCATGTGAGTATTGATCAGTAGGACAGATTCACTTGCAGCCTTTTCTCGAGATTGACTGGAGCCTCTTGTTTGGCCTTTAACAATTTTGGCAGACTTTTTATATTAAGTCTTCGCCTACTTTGTCCAAAAAAAATAGTTCTCAGCCTCTCTTTACACACACACACACACACACACACACACACACACACACACACACACACACACACACACACACACACACACACACACACACACACACACACAGACACACACACGCACTTCATCTACTCCTGTTGCTTCCCCATCTTCTCTCCTTCCCCCAGTGCCTAGGGGTGCTCATTTTTCAACAAGCTATAGTTTGCTGTGGCCGGCTTGTGCATCACAAAAAAATATACCCCACACGCACACATGCAGCTGCTGCAGAGTTTTTGCATTATAGATCTGCAGAGGAAAAACAGCAGCAGCGGATACCTGGAGGTAATCATTGGGAAGTTAATTTGAGGCGATTCGGGCGAGTGGCGATTGATTGTCTACCTCCTGTGTCGCTGTGATGCCCACAGGAAGGCAGCCAGTCTTCATCTGAAGCGCCTCTACAATAAAAAAACATACATCCCCATGCACACACATATACCCCAAAGCTAAAGCAGTGAGATGAGACGTATGAGGAATACTAACAGAGCCTCGCTAGGGCTCGAGGTGAAAATACTACTCTCATTACATCAGGCATTGTAGAACTTATGTTTCATGTTTCTGGATGGAAGAAATAAGCAGATAGAAAAGGTGGAAACTGTGCTAGTCCTACCAATGGATAATTTAACACATATTCTAGCTATGCATCTTTCTCCACTTTGCAGAAATGCTTTCTAGAAATAGATGGCTCATAACAAGCGTCCACAGCTTTGAAAATAAGCCCTGGATTAACATTATGAGCTGTGTTTATGGATCTTTGATTAATGATGCTCCTCCCTAGCCGTATACTCCCTAATGCAATATGTATGCATTGTTTTTCCTCCGTTTCCTCTGTGAATCTGAATGGACTGCAACTAATTACACACAAAGCAAAATGAAAAATACAAACTGCTTTCGCACATTCAATTTGCATGAAATCTGGCTTTAATGTCACCTAATTTTAAGCTTGATAAAAAATCTGAATAAAAGCCTCTCATGAAGATCTGCTTAATAAGGGTTGTTTGTGGGAAGATTCAAACGGCTGTGTCCACGCTTTGTTCCAAAAGACGAGCCCAAAGTGGAATCGGAGTCAAGCTGGAGTGCTCTAGCTGAGCTCGGCTGAACCTCATTATAACTTTTCAATTAGAGGCTGATTGAAGTCTTGGCGACTGCAGAATCAGAAACCCTCCAACCAATCGGTGGGATTTTTAATCATTCCCTTTGGTTTAAGGGGAAACTATGAATGAGAGAGGGTAATGAATGGCCCTGTGAACTGCAGTGCCAACCGAAAAAGAGCGCTGAATTGCATTTTTGTTGGAGAAGTTAACGTTTTTGATAAATAGAAATTGTCCTCGTTTGAAAACAACCAAAGATGGATCTTTGTCACTTATAGTTGCATACAAAACACTCTCCTCCTGTAGAAGGGTGGCACCATCCCTGCGCCATAGTTTAATGATAGCTAATTGGCTTAGTATCAGATCCCCTGTATGAAGTCAAATTACAACAATGAGGCGCAGAACCACAACAAAGATATGCTAAACGATTACAGAGACGTAAAATGACAAAAAAGAGATACAAAATGACTTAAAAGAGAAAACGACAACAGAGATACAAAAAATCAACAAAGACTACAAAGAGATGCTAAACGACTTTAAAGAGATGCAAAATGACTATAAAGCAAAGCAAAATGACGACAGTTTGTTTTGTGTCTCTTTAGCATTCATTTATTACACTGAAAAACGTTTTGTAACTATTAATAATGTACAATTTATTATTGCCAACCAGAGCTTTAAATGTGAGTGTGTTTTATTTTACTCATTTCCCAAATGTGCTTCCTCTGCAAAGTTCAGTCTCTGAAAAGTTTTTTAATTTGTGTGCACTTTGAGAAGCAGCAAAACAGCCGAAAAGCAGGACACCGGTCTGCTGCTTCTCTGATAGAGGCCTGATACAGTATGTTCGGTGATGTCAACTCATCTCATCTGCTGGCAGATTATCTCATCCCACTCACTGTCTGACTGACTGACATCCCTCTATTCTGCTTCCTGTCTGTTTGGTAGCAGAAGGCCACATGGGGAAATCTAGCACATTTTAAGGCCGAATGTTTTGCTGTTACACACGTGGGTGTTTTCCCTTTCTTTCTTTCACACAAATGGCCTCTTCCGCTTTCCTACCACCCTCCTTTCATCTGAAAGAGTCGTCCTCCAGTGCAGTTGGTGTAAGAGCCCGGCTCAGACAACACAAGCCTGCCAACAGTCTGCCACAGATTCCTCCAATCCCTTGTCACAGTCGTCTTATCCCAGGCCTCATTATCCCAAGGCTCTGGCAGTCATGAACTGCACAGGAAACGTCCGCTGAATCCGCTCTGAACGGGCTCAGAGCATCTTCATTATGTGTCGAGCAAACTGATCGCATACATCATGGTCCGCTGGGGAGGCCTTTATGCATGCCTTAATTCACCGGGGTTTGAAGGAGTCCTCCCTGAGAGAAAAGATTCTATTTCTGTAAAACATCTGATATGCACTCATTTGCTCATTTGCTGTTTCTATGGTGAAACCAGCCTCTTCTCCCCCCACCTCTCTCTCTCTCTCTCTCTCTCTCTCTCTCTTTTCATTTCAAACATTAATCTTCACATTACATTTTTGGGGGCTTTGATCACTTTTGTGTGCTGCACATCATCATGCAAGTTGTCTCACACAGCCAGGGGCTACCATCATTATTATCAATCAAAATACAATCCTGAGCATTCAAACACACCAATGTCCAGCCACATTTTACTTAATTATACATCACAACAAAGTCCAGCAGGCTTCAAAAGGTGAGGGTGTGTGTTAGGATGATGCACTGTACAGTCTTTGTAAGCGGACTTGAGTCTCAGGTGTCTGCTTGTCAGTGTTTGAGCGCATTCGGCTTTGCTTTAAATCCCAGCCCTTTATATTCTGCTCCCTCAGACGCCCTCAACCTGCTCTCTGTTCTGACACGTTATGTCTGCCTGTGTTTGCCGTGTTTCTCTCCTCTCATTCGCCCCTTTGAAGTCAGGCTTTCTCGACAGTCTGAGCTCTCCTACACTTGTCATTAGGAGCAGCACTCCTCTCCCTGTCCCCTGTGTGTCTCATCTCACCGAGGGGAGGTTTAAAGCCTCACCCAGCGACTGGCTGATCAACTCCCCATGCAGGGTAAAATGTGAGATATTGATATGACGCAAGCCTTTAGTGTCACTGTGGAGGAATGAAAGCAGCACAGTCTTCTTCTTCATTAGTGCCTAATTACATTTCCTGCTTAGCGTGAGACTTGCTCCTTTGATGTAACACTAATTAATCTAGATTTTTTTAAAGAAACTTAAGAAAATACAACATTTCTTCAGTAGCTTTGGAGAAGGATTAGCAGAAGCGCCGGAGTTATTATGGTTGTGATTATCTGCTCTCTAAAATAGTATTTTAGCAATTAAGGTGATTAGACAAAACGAGAACAATGAGAATCAATAATGATTACACAACGTTTGGGGGTAAATCACTTGTCTTGGAAGCTTTATCATACTACTGGATAAATACATCACATCCTGCAGACTGACAGAAAGCCGTTTGGTAGCAGGAATAATGTAGCAGAGAAGAGAGGTGCGGTCACAGTGGGTCACAGGTCACAGTGGTGGTCATGAGGGGGGTCGAGATTTACCTACTGATAATCTTCTAAGTCTTCAGGTAAAGTTGGCCTTGGCTCTGAGATCACAATGTCCTCATAACAAGCTTTTAAACTGAGCGTGAAGGTTTGACCTTGACAAAACAAATGTAGCTCAAGGTGGCGTTACTGGCTTTTTCCACGGCTTTCAACCACATCTCACGGTCGTAATCAGGAAATGAAGTTTGCCTTGTTGTCATTTCAATTTTGGTCACGTGATAACCGGCCGTCTTATATAGGGGGAGACTGTAACTTTCCTTGTGCATTTCAGTAATTGTTTGGCTCCTTCACTTCCCCTCGGCACTTGATATTACATAAATCATGCGAGCTTGGGGAAGGGTCTGATAGAAGCGGATGTTTGAAAAGGAGCATGCTTGCCCTCATCTGTAGACTCTACATAATCTATTCAATAATAAATTGTGAAACGGCTGTTTGCCTAACTACATGTGCATTGTTATTGTGTCTCAGAAACGAATGCATTTGTGATCATTAGTTGAATTATTCAGTGTCTTCGATTACAACAGAAATAAACTGGATTTATATTGCATTTCACTGAACAAAATGGTTTAAAAGCAGAAACAAAAATGCAATGTAAAGTTGGATAATATTAGCTGATGTTTATCGCAACCACACAATGCACACTGGGTAGACTTAAGTCTGGGACTGGGATTCCCACAAGAGGAAGTGCTGAGGGGCAGTGATGGATAGCTTGTTAACCGCTATTTAAACCCACAAACTGTGTCTGATCTTTCACTTGGAGTTTATCTTAACAATAAAGACTGGATGCAGGAGCTCTCTAAAAGTAAAAAATATATGCCTACCAGCACCTCTAAAGTTCACTAATGGACATTCCATTTGTTTAATTCATAGACAAACAGAAATATAAAATTGACAATTTGTGGTTTTAGTGGATTTATGTAATGTAACCTTTTCTATGCTAAACTAAGCTAGTCGCCACCCGACTCCAGCTCCATACTTAACACACAGATGGGAGAGTATTTCCTTTAAAGATTATTCTGTCAAATAAGTTGTTATGGTTTTCAAAAATGTGATGCTTTCTTTCCCATTTCAATGTGGAAGCATCTTTTGATGCCTTTGAATTTAGCTGGCTAGAGTATTGCAATGCCTTTTTTCACTCTTCATCCTGTCATAGCTATTTAAGGGTCTTATTCAAAATGCAGCCCCTCACACCTTAATGAGGACCAAAAAATGCAATCACATCACTCCAATTCTCAAACATCTCCACTTGCTACCTGCTAATTACAGAATTGACTTGAAGATCCTGGTCTGGGAAGCTCTTAATGGTCTGGTTCCAGATTACATATCTGACATGTTTCCAATTTATCCGCCTGACAGATTTCTCAGGTCACAAGACAGATGTCTCCCTCAGATTCCCAGAGCTCAGTCTAAATCTGGCGATTGAGTATTCGGTGTTTATGCACCTGAAGCCCGGAACAGTCTGCCTGCTCATTTGAGGTTTGCACAAACACAATCTTCATCTACTTTTGTGTGACTATATGTGTGTTGTCTGTCTGTATATTTGTTTTAACCTTTTTAAAATTGTTTTTATCACCCTGTATTGCATTTTGAATGTATGATTATGCTCTTCAAATCAACCTCAATATGTGTACAAAACTAATTAAATGCTACTGTGACCTCAAACAGGATAATAATCAAACCGTTACACTGCAACACTTGACCGGAGCCATTTTCAGACTTGTATTGGTCCCAGGTTGGATGGAAGTGTTTCCTCCTGGGGAAAAGTGTGATCATGATGAAAGCGTATCAGCATGGCAGTCTTGGGAATCACTGCTGTGCAATATTTTGCAGATGGTGAGTATAATTAGTGTCCCGGTATTAAAGGCACTTCAAGTAATTGCACCAGTGCATCTTTCCTCTTCCTCTGTCTCTGGGTGATATTTAACCTAGATAAAGTAAAGCAGTTTTACTCACTTACACACTGGCATTGGCCTTTGGATTGGTAAAAAAAAGTCTGGCTTACCTCTGCAGTCCAACTCGGGATAAACCTCTCATTCATGTTTTCATGGCAGTCAACTGGCCCTGGTCGTCCAGTGAGCCGGGTAGGCATTACCCTTGACCAGACTAACAGTTTTTTGTTAGCAGCTCATTTTATAGACATAGAGGATGCAGACATGAGATGGCAAAAGTTGTACTGAAGGAAAGGATTTGACAGCTTTAGCAGGGATTCAGACCGAAAACAGCCCTGCATTAACAAGGGAACGGGGAGCTGCGTTGTTGTTTGAGTAACAGATTAATGTGTTTAAAAGCTTATGAGATGCCAAAATACTGCACAACAGTTTTTAATACTCACAGACAATATTTTACAACTCTGGAAATACAGCATTCATGCTACAAAGTAATCCTCCAGGAATATGCGCTTGCATGACATGACTGTCCAGCGCAGCATCTTGCTGGGTGATGTAGAGTTGCAGCAAAAGTTAAGCCTGGTTCAACTTTCTTGCTGGACGGTCCTGCATTTTGTTGAAGGAGCCCTCACTGCACCGGCAGACTGACTCCATTCATTTGAATGACAGTGCTGCATTTTTTTCATGCAGGGCTCAAGTTGGTCTAAATGTGACTTTACAGAGCAGCGTGTTTCAGGTGGG
The DNA here is from genome assembly GCA_023631565.1 of Gymnocephalus cernua. Taxonomy (NCBI): domain Eukaryota; kingdom Metazoa; phylum Chordata; class Actinopteri; order Perciformes; family Percidae; genus Gymnocephalus; species Gymnocephalus cernua. Next base: position 17,077,637 of record CM042427.1, on the reverse strand, counting down.
CAAATAGCTCCACCTGCTCAACCTCTATTCTGTAGAGCAGCTGAATCGACCCACCAAATTCAATGGCCAATGGCTACAGTCATAGGTCAAGGGTGTTGCCACACTTTCGTGAGTACAATGTTCTTATAATTGATAAAAATGATGAATCAAGTTTAATAAACCATGGATTTCATTTAAATGGTTCAGAAAAATCCAGCGTGGGACACGCATAGTGTGAGTATAGGCAGCAGGTCAGGACATCAGGTACTGGAGTATTTTTTGTAGCTCGGCTCTGTTGAGTAATAAGCTTGCTCCAGAAGGGCTCGTCATGCCCGAGCTCTGCCTGCGCCACTCTCCTGCTCAGTGTCTCCCTGCCAAACCACAGCAGGCAAAGGCAGGCGAGCACCAGCAACAACTTCCACACACACAAACACGAGCACACAACTGCTTCAACACAAAAAACAGAGAGTGAATACAACTGCATTTTCCAGACATAGAATCAGTTAAATATTAGACATTTCTGTTCCATACTCATGCGAACATAATAAATGTGTCTCTGAAATGCTCACACACTGTCCTCCGTTGCAGAAAATTGACCGCATAATTAGCACTTGAGGACGACACCAAAGGTGAATTTGCTTACTCATCTTCTATGCAGATAAATGAGAGCACACACCGTTGCACACCTTGTGCTCATCAGTTACCCAAGTGAGGCAGGTGGTGCTGGATAGCCAGCGTGTGTGCCCTCTCCATAGCAGTATGTGCTGGCATCCTCCCCTGCCATACTTTCACCGCCTACGCACACGGGTGTTGCAGATGGGCTTGGGTGTAGCGTGAAGCTGAATGCTCCTTTATGGTCCTCCACGGTAGGAAAACACACGTTCCCACCTTTAAATCCGACACATTCAAGGTCACAATACTCAGAGAGGTCATTTAGACAAGAAAATACTGAGAGAACTGCATTTCATGTGCAATGACAATAAAGTTGAATGTAATCTAAACTTTCACTTGTTCCAGCTTCACAAACGTGACAATTTGCTGATTCTCTGTTTCATATCATAGCCAATTGAACATTGGAAGAGATGACCTTTAATTGTTGGAAATTGTTAGATGCATTTAAAAAAAAAAAAAAAATCAAAAAGTTTGATACTGTAGTTAAAACAATCAAGAAAATGGTTGTTATAATAATCAATAATGGAAATACTTGTTCGTTGCAGCTCCACATTTTTTTTGTTTTATATTACTATAAATTTAATATATTTGGGATTTGGACTGTTGATCAGACAAAACTTTTCTGGCAGACTGTCTTTGATCACAACATCACAAAATCATATGTATGTGGATACACAGTATCTCAGTGTGTGGTGGTGCACGACCAGTGGTTTGCATTTAGGTCTCTCTCACAATTGTCAACTTTTTTAAGGAAGCCCTAAATAACAGTGTGTGAAGAGGCGTTAAATCCTTCAGGTCACAGGATAATAGTTCTAAGTAATCACTCACGGATAATATCATCCTCTTTCCTCAGGCAGTTTCACACCAACTCACGCGGCTCTGATGACTCTCGTGACCGCGATGACCATCAGGTGATGTCAATGAAAAGTAAAAGAAAAGTATTTAAAATACTTGGAACGGAAGTTAAACGTCTCTTGGGTGAGTAAGTAACAAGACATCTTTAAGAATGTAGTACTTCTAGACACTGAAGCGCTGACACACATACTGGTTAAAACTTGGAAACCCTAGATGCCATATTTGTGTTGCTGCATCATTTTATCAAACAGAATTTCTTAGACGTTTCTCTATAATCCAACCCCACATGGTTGGTAATTTATGGAGACACTGTATATAATTTAAAATAAAAGTCTTGCGTTTGGAGGTCCGTGGGATTGTCAGCGATTTAAATGAACGACCCCTGCAGTCGTACCTCCTGCTGTCAGCCATGAATCCCATCAGGGCAATCGAAGAGATTTCCGCTGATCTGATCCGCCTCGTATTCACCTGGCTGTTAGTAACCCTGCCTGATTTGATGAGAGAGAAAAAAAGGCGAATGTGTAGTTCTTCTTCTGGCTCTCTCACGCAGGATTGTTGTAGTCTAGAACGCCCTCGACACATCTCATTATGAAACACAAGATGTGATTTGGTGCGCTGCTGAGCTGTGAGCAAACGAAGGGAATTCATTCAAATGGCCAATTTTGATGATAACGAACTAGCCATTTCAAAAGGGTATTTGAGAACTACAGCTTTTTTTGGGGGGGGGGGGGGGACAAGATGAGTGTAAAGGAGAAAAAGTTCAGACTTGTCAAATTCACACACTTTCAGATGAGTTCAGATGAATGGCCAACATCAACATTGGCTCCCTGAAGGATCCAAATGCATTTGAGATATTCGCGTGTGTGTGTGTGTGTGTGTGTGTGTGTGTGTGTGCGTGTGTGCGTGGATGGTGACATGGTTAGCTACAGTACTGTACCTCCATTCAACAACATCCATTGACAGCAGGTTATGGTGGTTAAATGCTCCTTTATCACTTCTCGGGCTACAACAAAGGTCCAAAATAGGATTAAGCGGAGACACGGAACGCTACCACTGCTAATGCTACGGCCCTTTGAGGATCTGCTGGCAATGAGAAGTGCAACGATGCTGCAGGCCAGGATTACTGAACAAAGAGATGGAGGGATATGGAATGAGGTGCAGGAGCCCCCCCCCCCCTCCTTTTTATCTTGACATCCAAAGCCCTTAAATGCTTCCCGTACCATCAAATTCTGATCTGTGAGGCAGCATTCCTCACTCGTTTTTCCATCCCTCATGTCCGTGGCGCGTTGTTTGTCGCCGGATGAGTTAGTGCTGAGGGGCAACAGCAGACGTGGTTCGTTCTAGTGGCGAGAGCAGCGAGAGGGACGTTCATTCATCAAGAGGAAGTGCAGTGCAATCGAGGCAGTAAGTGTAAAGTAGATAAATGGCTAATAACCTCAAGGGTTGAGATGATTCATCACTTCCTAAAATTAAGTTCATTAAAGGACTGCCTGTGGACATACATCAGTGTCTCGTCCAGATGATCTTGTTTGTTACAGTATGCCGTTAAGCTTTTTATCCAAGAAAAATACATTTACATTAGAGTTATTTCTTCATATGAGCACAAAAAATCTGAATACTGTAGGGCTGCAACAAATTATTAGTTTCATTATTGGTTCTTTAATGTGTTTCTTGGAGTGGAGGAAAGTGTGCTTAGTATTTTGAGGCATTTGTACTTTTACTTGCTTCATTTTTAAACTACTTTATACTTCTACTCCACTACATTTTAACGTTGTCAAAAAAGGATACAAATTGAAGCAGCAGAACCAGAGATATCGTCTATTTTTAATTATACACATACTTGTCAAAACCTGGCGCCTACATTGCCCACAATGCAACTAGGCCACTGATAGTTTGGGCTGAGATTCGGGTGTATTAGGCTAGTTGTGGCTAATGTACTCACTTCTCTAACTCCACACACCCTCCGATTTTTTCCATTTTCAAACTTGCAGTCTTCAGCTATTTTTTATTTTTATTTTTTTTTATTATTATTTTCAATTTATCAGATTTCGCACAGCTCCTTTTAAATTTTTTAAAGATTTATTAACATATGCAGTGGTACTCCCAAAGACCTTTAATCAGACTTTTAATCAGACTGCAAAATTGCCACACTTCCCCTGATTGATGATTTTAAAGCAGGACTTTAATTGAGTATTTTTACATTGTGGTATTGGTACTTTCACTTTATTAAGGAGGTACCGTTCCACTATTACTATTACTACTTTTCTCGATTAGTTGGTCAATCGTTTAGTCTATGAAATGTCAAAAAATAGTGATAAAAGTGCTCATCTCATTTTACCAGAGCCCAAAGTCATATCTTCTTCTTGTTTTGTAGGACCAAATCCAAACATTTTACAGCGATCATAATACTAAGACAAGCTGCAAATCCTTACATTGGAGAAGCTGGAACCAGAGAATATTTGCTTGACTAAAACAATTCTTCTTTTAAAATTGATCTTTTAGCCCTAAATCATAGCATTTTGCATCGGTGCATGAAACCAGAAACGCATGTATAAAACAAATATTCTACAAACTAGATTACTCTCCTCCATGACCAGTCAGTGGAGCAGAGCTGCTGCTTACACAACACATGAGTGGAGCCTGGGAACAACAGGCGCTCAGAGTAACCTTGCCACCCGAAGTGGAAACTCCCCCACGCGTCTATTCATGTGGGGATGTACAGCCATCACTGCTTCCTCACAATACCGTTTATACTGCGAGTGCACACTGAGCTCTGAGGCCCGGCCAGAGACGAGCTATCACTAGGCAACAGGCAGGAAGGGAATCCGCAGCACAGCACAGACTCTGTTACTGCTGCTACTGTGAGCTGTATGGGCTCATGACAGATAACGGTCAGGATATAATTGACACTGACCAAACAAAAAACCCAGAGGGTCACATTCAAATCGGTTTTCTTCGCTGTGATTTAGATACAGCAGCATGAAAGCAATATGTTCTTCTGTTCTGGCTTCAGTGAGGCTAAAAATCACATGAATTATCTCAACAAAAAACAGTTAAAGACAAAATTAAGAAATAAATCCCCAATTATCATGTTTCAGGGGGAAGAGTAGTCTTTGGGATTCAGGCTACCTTCAGATTTTGTCAGTGTCACGCTGTGCTCAAAGTGCATCATCTAGCTATTCAAACGGCACAAAACAGCAGAAGAATGCATTTCTCTACCTGAAAACACAAAATCCTCACAGTAAATCCTATATTACAACATACTATACTATACTATACTATACCATGACTTTTTTATCACTTGGTTCGATACACTATACTATGACTTTTATATCACTTTTTTTCGGAATACTATACTGTATCTTTTTTAGCACTTTTTTCGACATACTATACTATGAGTTTTTTGCCTTTTTTGATATACTATACTAGGACTTTTTTCGATATACTATATTAGGACTTTTATATCACTTTTTCTACATACTATGTCTTTTTTAATCACTTTTTTCAACATACTATACTATGACTTTTTGATGACTATTTTAGATATAATATACTATGACTTTATCACTTTTTTCGACATGCAATGCTATGACTTTCTTCAACATTCTAGAGCATGACTTTTCTCTACATATTATACTATGACTTTTTACAACATACTGTACTGTCTTTTTCGACATGCTATACTATGACTATTTTCGATATACTATACTATGACGTTTTTATCACTTTTTCGGATATACTATACTATGACTTTAATATGGCTTTTTTTGACATACTATACTGTCTTTTGTACTTTTTCGACAAGTATACTCCAGTATGACTTTTTTCGATGTACTATGCTATGACTTTTTATCACTTTTTTCGACATACAATACTGACTATTTTATCACTTTTTCGATATTCTATAATATCACTTTAATATGACTTTTCTACATACTATACTGTCTTTTTTAGCACTTTTCGACATACTATACTATGATTTTTCTATCAATTTTTTTCGACATGCTATACTATGACTTTCTTCGACATAATATACTATGACTATTTCATCCCTTTTTTGACATACTATAGTATGACTTTTTTATCCGTTTTTATCGACATACTATACTATGACTTTTTGCGACATGCTATACTATGAGAATTGAATGATTGGAAGACAGAAGGTTGAGTGTTTGAATCTTATATGTTTTGAGGTCCAATATATAAGTGAAAGAGCCAAATATGACGAAGACACAGACCTGTGTCAGGTCAGACAGCTTAGGGTGATAAGAGAATGATTGGAAGACAGAAGGTTGAGTATTCTAATCCTGTGGGGTGCTATTAGTTTCAAGACCTACTTAAATAAAATTGCTATTCCAATTCATATCCTGTTAAGTGCTGTGAGATGGATGGTGGTGGGCCATTCAAATAAACCTGAGTTGACAAAGTTAAAAAACAACCTTCTTAGCAGAAAGAATTTAAAAACGATGCCCTATAAAGTAGGACTGAAACGATTCGAGTTACTCGAATAACTCGATTACAAAAATTCCTCGAGGCCTTGTTAAATTCCTAAGACGCACACTATACGCTCAGGGATCCGATTGTTCCACACGGACCGTTGTTCAGGAAGCACACCACTAGCGCGTGATACATTTTGAATTTAGTTGGCGCGATGGCGGAGAGTAAAGATGTCCAGAAACGGAAGAGAATGTCTAAAGTTTGGGATCATTACATACTAAAAGAGGAAGAGAACAAGGTGCAACATTAAGTAGACCTGGCATACCACAGCAGTACGACTTCAATGATTCAGCATCTGAACCGAAAACATCCGCTCCACGCTGTTTCACCAAGCGTCGCTGAAACAAGGTAACGTAGCCTAAGCAGCCGCTGATTTTAATCGCATACTCTATTTGTAGCGATGACGTGATGCGGTTTGACTAGATGTTTAGCTTTGATGTTTTTAACTAGTAAACGTATTCACGTTCAATTGCAAGAGAGTATAGCCTAAAAAAAGGAAGCCCTTCACACACACACACGCACCCTTGTCTCTCTCTTCCTCACACACGGCACGCGTGCACACACACACATACAAGTTGCTAGGTTATCATAGCAAATAGGCTCACCCCCGAAATTATATATTATTTGTTAGTAGCCTAATGGTAAATGCTGCAGGTGTAGAAATCTACATAAAACAGATATTTACTTTGATGTCAGGGCTAGATTACAGCATGAAACTTAATTAAATTAAATTGCCAAATGTTGAGTTGGAATAAATACTGTTCTTTTGAGAAATAAAAGCCAAATGCTTGATCATTTTATAGCCACATTTTCGTTATGCATTATTATTATTCATTTTTTATCCGATTAATCGATCGATAGTGCTAGATTAATCGATTACAAAAAAAAAATCGATAGCTTCAACCCTACTATAAAGTAAAATAAAACCCTTCTCAAACCAGCGTAAAATTGCCATTGAAGCGAACACATGTTCAATATACAAAATCTAACCTGATAAACATTGCCTGGTTTCACTGAATATGAAAGCCCATCATACAAAAGGTTTGTCGTAATAAATGTGGCCTAAAAAAACCCTGCACTGTGATACATGTTAAAAGTATTCCCTTTGGGATGTAATTAACCAAATAATTTGCTTTATTGAACATATAAGATGCCTTCACACAGGTAACAAAAACAGACAACTGATATGCTTGAAATGAAAAAAGAAAAAACCCACATTTTATTGCACTTAAGTTATAAGAAAATAAAATTCTAAGTGAATCAAACAAATACACAATCCCTTTAAGGTTTTTCTGTCTGTTTTCTTTTTTGCCAGGCAGTTTACATGAACTGAAAAAATAAAACACCTGCAACAAATCTGATTTCTCAAACCAGATCATAAATTAAAACAGGGAGAAAACAACGAGAGGAGATAGAGCAAGATTGTTTTCTTTTTTAATATACAGTGTTATACCACTTTCACAGTTCAGCTTGAGTTGTGACTCTTGGAGATTGAGACGATTTTACGTTTGGCTACAATGTTTCTGTTCACGCTTGTTGCCTTTGTGTTTTTATTTTTCCCCACTGACAATCCTCGAGGCTGCGACAGCCGCCCCGGTGATTTTAACTGCAACACATGTAACACTAAGACTCCTGGCAGCTTGACCTGTCAGTTGATCCTTGTGATGGGTCTCCTCTGTTGCTTCAGACATCTTTGAATGGAACAACAATCACACACGGATACGGACAGTTCTCTCATTCACGTGTTAAAATCAATACATTTGCTAGTTTTTTTTCTTTGCCAGTCCACACAGCATTTGTACATTTCCCCAAAGAACAGGCTGAAAGAGCTTTGTCCCAAGGAATGTGTTTACAAGTTTCCCCATTAACACGCTAACACACACACTCATGCACGCACACACACGCACCCCAACAGTGTACATCCCCTTGTTTCCTCTCTGCAGGCGATCACGCTCCTTCCTCTCAGCCTCGTAGAGGCACGTTTGGCTCAAGTTTCAGTGGCAAAAACAAACAAAACAAAAATGTTGGATGTTATATTTTGTGATCTTTTGTTTCTTTAAGTCCAAACATATAGAGTTCAATTTGGAATTTTGCCTGGGACTAAAACGTCACAGCAAGTAAAAGTTCCATCTCTCTTTTTTCCATTCAACTAGCAGCATAAATACAGTTTGGCCACTGGGAGAAAACAGTAGAGGGGAAGAGGCTGGGGGTTCAGGGGCACTAATCCACAGAGCTTAGAGCTTTGCTGCCTCTCGTCACAGCACTGGCATTGAGGAAACCACCCCAGCTAGACCGAAACATTCTGGACAGCATTGATGTTTATGTGGAGATGGAGCTCCAAACCCACGTACGTAGAAAAAAAAGGAAGAACAAACAACTCAAATAAAAAGACAAACCTTGTGACATAATGACAGCAAACCTAAACAGAGCAGGTTTCTAATACTGGGATTTGTTGCTGTTGGCAACCGCGAAGAGAAAAAAAACCCGTGAGAAACCCCTTTCATATGATAAACCAAAAAACTTATTGAAATTCACAGTTGTGTTTGTGTGCGATATTGTAAAGAAAACTACAACAACCAAGTGGAGAACTATAAGAACGGAAATGGAGTGACAAGAAACGAGCCTGATTACAGGCTGAACCCTCCAGTCGCCCTCTCTCCTCTGATACAAGCAGCTCTTTAGGTGTGTGGAAATTTACCTTCCTCAATCTTTTCCTACAGTCAATGTTTTCTACTTTCCGGTTGAGTGTATGTGTGTGTGGGCGCGTGCTCTGACGGGAGGGGAGGGGGTGTGTGGGGATCTTTAAAAAATAATATATCTCTGTACATCTCAAAATCTGTCAGGCTTGAGCGAAACCAAGTCTCTGTGCGAAGCGGACCCCAAACCGAAAGGGTTGAGAGTCACTTCAAAAGAGTTCAGTCGTCATCAGTCGTTCCTTTCTTCCTCTCTTCTTTCTCCCAGCCAATTGGAGGACAGACCGGCCGTGCACCGCTGCCCCGTTTCCAGCCCGATTCCCTCCGACTCCACCTCGTACTGGTGGTAGGGGGTCGAAAGCAGGGGCCGAACACGTGAGAGGGTCGGTGGCTCTGTCAGTAACATTTTCCCAAAGGGGGGTGGGGAACATAATGGTAGAGGACAGGACAGCCCACTGTCAGTGGTGGTGGTTGTAGATTTTGCGATTTTGGGTGAAGAGTTCTGGGCTTTGGCCCTCTGGTTTCTAGGTGCCTCATCTCCCATTCCCCCTCTATTCCTTCCTCTCCGCGGTTCGCTCTCTTCGTCCTTCCTCACCACGTCTCCTCACTTCATGTCCACGTCAAAGTCCAGCACCAGCAGCTTAGTCTCCTCTGTGCCGTTGCGGCTGCCCACCGCACACACCAGCTTGGTGTTGGAGGCCCGGATGCGCCACACCACACCGCCGCTGCCACCGCTCTCCAGAGTCACCAGGTTTCGGATGAACTCGCCCGTCTTCAGATCCCACAGTTTAACTGTGCCATCGTCCGAGCTGGTGATGACAAAGTTCTTGTTGAACTGGAGGCACGTCACGGCACTCTGGTGCTTGTGGGGACCTGAACACACAAGGAAACGGATGGTAAGAAGGACGTAAAGAAAGGCTTTAGCTGCATCCCTCTGGGCCTCTGTAGTTCCTTAATTTAGTCAAGCCATTTGTAATAAATATGTATGTGATGTAGTGGGTAGAGACATGGATGGGTGAGTTTCAAATGAAAGTTAGATACAGAATAAATAACTCGTAACAAATCTTCTGTTAAACAAAGGGGGAGAATTCATCTCTTATTCCTGAAGCTGTTATGACAGTGTAGTGAAGTCTTCTACCGTAGGCAGGCTTTGTTAGAGGCTAAGCAGCTTCAGCTACACATCAGAGTGTGTGTGTGTGTGTGTGTGTGTGTGTGTGTGTGTGTGTGTGTGTGTGTGTGTGTGTGTGTGTGTGTGTGTCACTTCGAGTGAAGATGGTGGCTTTTACTGCCTTCATTGAGGTGACTGTACGCGTGCAGCAACTTAAGATTTCCATAAGGGCTTGAAATGATATCTTAATTAAATCAATTAGGGTGACACAAAGCGCAAACAAGCAAAGAATCAAGTGCTGGAAAATGAACTGCTTTGCTTTTTTTTTGTTGCCATAGCAGCCATTTCATTCATCAGACACATTGAATTTCTTTCTTTCACAATCAATTTGCAGACAAAATTTGTTGAACTCTCACCGTCAACAAGCTTTCACTTATTTTCCATTTCTGTCTACAGTTGGTTCAGAGGCTGCGCTGTTTACCCCAGTATACAATACTGCTCTGCACCAACCCCCAACATGCCTGCCTCTCTCCTCCCTCCCCTCTCACCATTACCACAACAAAGCCTGCTCCATCATTACCTATACTCTCTCCAGCTGACAGTGACGACCTTGTTGTTGGCCTATTGTCTTATCAAAACACACTAATGAATAGCAGAAATTGTCCACTGACCTAATTATATGACCTACAAAGTCCCCCGGCCTTCATCCCTTCACTGTAGTCACCCCCTCTTCACAAGACACACAGTCGGTCTTATCCCTCCCCCTCTCTCTCTCTCTCCAGACTCACTGGGGCATCCATTTGTTCAGCAGGGGTGTGTGTTGGTGTTTGTAGGACCAGCACGCAGGGTTGTAGTTTGCTAATGAGAGCATTTAGGAGTGGGGGCGCTGGTAGTTGCTGCTGCTATTCAGCAAAGGATTTCCAACTTCCTGTGAGGCACCAGTGCTGCTACTAATGCAGTTTGAACAATTCAACACACACACAAAGGAAATGAAAGTGTAATCAGGAACAGCAGGCCCACAAGGCGTTGGCTCCGTATTGCTACACACAGACAAACAGGTCATTTATAGTCTGGGTTTTAATTGGACAGTCAGTTATAGCTAAGTCCCATCTTATGCGCCTTTTGTTGTTGTTCAAGGCTTCTATTTGTATAACAGTTAAGTGTACATCTGAATAGTTCTGCAGCCTGTTGCATAAACTCACCACTTTGTACAGTCTCTACTTACTCTCGGTAATGACTATAATCCAAACATATTGCTGCAGAAAGTGACATTTCACCTACTGAGAAGCGACCAATCTCAAGTACATCTTCATCGACACCACATGTGTATCCATTACTTTTAGACTTCTCACCATTTATCCATTACTAGCATCATTAGCAAACTATTCAGGCTAATCTCACTTGCACACACTCTCGATTGCAACATGTCAGGTGTTGCAGGTGACTCAATATCACTCTTGCACTATTTTGAACTTTGTAATAATAATGTATGTCAATAACTCAACTTGTGCTTGAAGTTTTTTCACTACGGTGAAGATGGCTTAAAACTTAAATCCTAAATGAAGTAAACACCAACCAATGTCTCTGGAAAACCTCCAGATTCTGCTGAAGTAAACACCTACTGTACGCAGCGGCAATTCCCATCACAAGTGAATGTCAGGTTCATCATAAATGTCCAATGAGCTCCTGCTGTAAACATCAGAGAATATTTTTCTCTGACATTAGTTCCTACCATTTTTTTAACCTTTCCGCCATGACAGCAGTTAAGTTGTGACTTACATCTGCTCGGGGGAGGTGCACATTTAAGTTCCACCTTAACTCTAGCTACATTTAATCTTAAACCTAGCTGGTGCAACAGGCTGCTGGGATGGGAGACTCACCTTGCAGTGTTTGCAGGCACTGGCCCGTCTTGATGTCCCAGATCTTGACAGTGGAGTCTGCGTTGCCTGAGACCAGGATGTTGTCTTTGAGCTCCATGCCGCTGGTGAGGGACTGATGCCCCGTTAGCGTGTGGATGCAGTTGCCCGTCTCCACGTCCCAGACCCTTATAGACGTGTCCAATGAGCCGCTCACCACGTGGATCCCATCAAACTAGAAGGCAGAGAGGATCAAAAGTTCAGCCCCCACATTTATTTATGTATTCTAAAAGCAGACTGAATGCTGATGAAATTCATTTTAAACAGCAACCGTGACCTTAACTTGATACCTACACAGCATACCTTCTTTCTATTAACAAACTTAAGATTAAACTCATTGAAATTAATCAATTTTATTGATCCGTTCAACTTTGCTTCGTATTCCCATGTCCAATAGTAGAGCACCAACACTTTTAAAAGCCTAACGATGCAGCGTGCTACAAAAAAACAATCTCTCCGTGCAGTAAACAGCCTCCTCGCTGAGGGTGATGGCACCAACTAAAAGTGCACTGTAATCACACAGAGTGGGTGAGAGGACACCTTAAAGGACACAGAGAGATGAATTTGAATCTCACCCACACACACCCCCAACCTCACAAATCAGTTGTTGATAAATATTTTCACCTAGTAACTGCCATTCGTAACTGAACCAACTGAAAAAAATAAGTGTGCTAATACAATCTAAATTGTTGTTAAATATATATGATACAAACTGGGAAGAGTTTTAAGTACAATTTAACCAAAACAACAAAATGTAGCCCGAATTTTAAAATGCTATGCTAATAACATGAGGAGGGTCTGGCGAGTCCACACAGCATTCCGGGATGGGAGAAAAATGTGCTCTGGTTTATTGGCATTTCTTTACACCAATCACAATCGTCTTGGGCGGTGCTGAGCGGCGCCTCTGCAAAATAGCCTCGGGAAGGAACTTGTTTTGGTGTACGTTCTAAAGTTGTTCAAGTCGTTCAACAGAAAACTCAGATTGGACAGATAGTCTAGCTAGCTGTCTGGATTCACCCTGCAGAGATCTGAGGAGCAGTTAACCATAGTCCTCATAAATCCACCGGAGTTTAGAATGCCAACACAAAGAAAGAGGAAGGTGACAGACATCTGAAAAGAGTGACATCTGGCGGAATTTCCGGCAGAATGAGAGCAATCCAGGAAGTGGAACGTCGTGGATATAGACTAACGTTAGACTAAATGACCAAAAAATGTCCGCTAGGTTAGCATTATCTGATATTTCCCGCTCATTCTAAACGGCATGAAATACAACATACTCTGAAACATGCTTTTGTTATTGTGAGCAGATATAAATAAAACAAAGTAATACTTAAATTAACATTAGCAGTTAAGTTGAATATTTAATGTGGCTCCCTAAAACAGTTTTGACAGTTTGTGATGCTACAGTGACTTACCGTTTACATAGTTGATTGCTTTTCATTGGATGGTGCAATAGTTTCCTAGAAACCAGTTTACTCTTTACTAGATAATGGTGCAACTCTTTTTTAATCAAATTACTTATTTAATTTAAATTTAACCAGCTACTTTTTAAGAACTTAACTTATGAATAGCTAGTGCAACCTAAGCGTGCAGTACTTCTAATGCAGATGGTACAGGTCCAGCCTTGAATTTTATCTTGAGCTGGGAAAATGCACTTGATGTACAAATGCAAAAAACAACACACACAGCATATTTCTGCCCGACTACTGAATGTGTGTCTGAAGCAGCTCACCTGTAATGAGTACACTCTGTTGGTGTGGCCCTGCAGCGTGTGGAGGCAGGTCTCCGTCTCAGGGTCCCACACTTTGACCATGAAGTCGTAGGCACCGCTGACCACCCGTCGCCCGTCATACTGGACGCAGCGCACCGCCGCCACGTGGCCCATGAGGACGTGTAAACACTGACCTGTCTCAATGTCCCAGACGCGCAGCGTGGCGTCACGAGAGCCACTGACCACCCTGAGCCAAAACCAGAAAAACACAAAGGGTCAGGTACGTTTGGTAATACATTACGTTTTAAGTTAGACAGTCAGGGTGGAATGTATGAGTCTGGGTGCAGCACATAAAGTTAAAACGGTTGAAAGAGTTGTGAAATTAATAGTCTTTATGTTGAGCTTCAATTTCCCAAAGGAGGAACATCTCCCACAAGTTTTCAACAATTAAATTTGATAGTCTACACAACTTCATTCATACTGTGGCAGCTGCAGAGACAGGTATGAACATTTTATTTCACTCCTCTGACAGCAAGTAACCTACAGCATCACATTCATGTTCATACTTGAAAGTACAAAAACATCCATCCATTTAACTCAAACAGCCCTCCAGCAATGTCTTCACCCAGAATGGAAAACAGATATATTATAGGTTATAGAATAGGAAACTCCCTTTAGGGAAGATTGTTGGTCGAGCTGTACATTTTTTTCAGATTATTACTGTTTGTACCAAGGATATTATTTAAGGTTATAATTAAAAAAATGAGAAAGGGAGGATAAAAGTATTCAAAACTGGTCACTGACTGACAAAGCTTTCCTTAATTTCCATCAGATTCCTGATACTTCGCTAAAGAATGAGACATTCCTCCATATTATCTCTATTCACAAAAACATGCTGTAAATACACACAGAACACACTCTATATTTATAAAATGCCTCATGGTGTTACATAGATGGAAATCACCAACATGGTATTCACTGTCTGCCTGCAGCTCACAGCATTTCCACTGAGTGAGTAATCAAATGCTACACAAAAACCTTGGTGGGCCCTAAGGCCGTAAGAGCACTTTAAGTCTCCGGAGTGTAATACTGAGTGAATGAGCAAGCAGCAGTTCACTTAAGATGGCTCACAGGGTCTATTTAATCACTATGAGGCCGCATGCTCACTTTCATAGATACTGTCCTCTTTGAGTGTTGCAGAGATGCTCTTTTTGCTTGGTGCGAGTGCCGTTAAGTCAGGCATTATGATTCTAATAATTACAGAGCTTATGGGCACATTAAAGGAATTGTCCAAATGCTTATTTGGTTTCTTGCTGAGAGTTAGATGAGAAGACTGTTGTTTAAACAAAAAAGATATAACGCGTTATTTGGTGAGCTTAAGAGGCGCAGTCAATGGATTTATTACCTTTGGACAGAGTCAGGCTAGCGGTTTCCCCCTTGCCTCCAGTCTTTATGCTAAGCTAAGCTAACTGTCTGATGGCTTTAGCTTCATATTTACCATACAGACTTGACAGGGGCATCGATCTTCTTATCGAAGTCTCGGCAAGAAAGCAAATAAGCAGATTTCTCAAAATATATTAACTATTCCTTTAAGAGAAAGAGAATCAACAAATCAACTTTTAGATTTATGTACTGGTTTTCTATAATATTTTTAACATATTTAATGGATTTATTTAGGGCTGCAACTAACTATCATTATAAGTTTCTCAGAAAATAGTGAATAATCACACTATTCTGAAGCTCAAAATGACAATTTCTTCTTCTGTGTGGCCAACAATGCAAAACCCCAATATATTCAGTTTAATATCACATAAGACAAAAAAGAGCAGCAAATCCTCAGACGCATGACAAACTGGAACTAAGAACTTTTGTTAAAACTGTTAATTAACAGATTAATAGTCGTTCAACTCATCAATTAATCAACTTATTTTTCAGCTCTAGATGTATTAGTTCAATTTGCATCTCATCAAAAGCACTAAGGTGCCAAAAGACACTACAAGAGTTTGTTTTATTTTTTTATTAATTTTACACTTGATAAAGCTTAACGATGAGATTGCCCGCTTACCTTTTCTCATGTAGGTGCATGCAGCGCACTGTTGAGGTATGCCCATAGAGGGTGTGGATACATTCTCCTGTCTCTGCGTTCCAGACTTTGAGTGTGCGATCAGTGGAGCCGCTGATAATGATGTTGTCTCGCATCTGGGATGACCACACGCCCCCTGTGTGGCCCACCAATGTGCGCAGACACTGACAAGATCACAAAAGAAGAAGAGTCTTGATCAGTATAGTTCTCACTGCTACCGCAGCCTTTGGATGTTTGAAAAGTTTCAAAGACATTTAGGGTGATTTCATTCATATATTTCACATTTGAGTTTAAGAACTCAGAAAAATCATATATGCACATTTTCCACCCACTGCGATCTCCTATTCCCTTCAGGGGAAAGACAGACAAGTGCAATGACATTTCTGACCTTTTTTGGGGGAAAGAAGAACCGAGTCGTTCCCTACCTGCTGCTGCTGGGACAAAATCTCTCCCTGAGCTTTTTATAATTGCTTTTACTTATCTGTTGGAAAAGCGGGCTATTCATTCTCTTTGCAGAAAGGTCCGACGACCGTCTTCAATTGAAAAATGCACCCATTTATCCCCATTAGGGATGGTAGTTTAGCTATTGATTACAGCAGTTCTGGAAATGTTTCTGATCAATTGAATTTGTGTCTCCACAAGTTTCTAATTTGTTCCTCGGTTTAATTATCCTAAATGTATTAAATTTGAATCCTTTGGGGAGAGGAGTGAACTGTGGAAGAGGTCGGTGGCGAGTGCTGTGGTTATAGTCGGGTTCAGAGTAGAGCGTGTCAATGAAGTGTTCAACATGTGACCCCCTGACTGCAGCTGATAAGCCGCTGAGCAGTGAATGGCGGCGCAGGGCGAGAGGTTTTATTGCAGCGAGTGAGAGAGGAAGATGATGCCGCAGCCTGTCTTCCCCCTCTCCTGTGATAAAGAGAATCACTTCGTTAACTGTGGGCCAATGGGGCATGACCTGACAATCAACCTCACTGCAGTGTTAAAAGTCTCTCTTGTTTTATCACCATGGTCCTTTTTTTAGCTTTATACAGCAGTGACATGAGTAATACTACAGCTGCAAAAACATCTGGCTGAATAACATTGTAATGTATTGTGCATTTAAAAGATGGCAGACACATGGCTAATTTGAGGAATATTGTGGTGCATTATTAGGATTATTTACAACGTTCTGTCTAACATAATTAGATTAATTAATAGACAATTTACCCACATTTGTAATAAATATTTGCACGTAACCACAGGCCTGCAGTTTATTGTAATCATACTCTCATAGATGCAAGATTGTTCACGTGAATCAAAGCCAGTGGTTGAGGTTCCAAGAACAAGAATTGCAGTGTGTGAATAGAGCCTACTCAAACACTGCGTGGGAAGAGAGAACACCTGAAATGAAGGGCTTAAACGTCTTCATCGGTCTAGGAAACAAACATAAAATGAGGCTGTCCCTGAGAGTGAAAGAAGATTTGCATTCTTTTAATAAACCTTTTTTTAAACACATGGGGGCTTTCACACTATGCTTAACATTTGCATTATATTTTCTATTCATATAAAGAAAAACAGTGGGAGAGTTTTCACTATAGCAGCCCTAGAGGTCTAGACCATGAAAGGTCATGGTTATTTACTGTAGTTTAAAAAAGCCACATTCTTTGCTTTAACAGGAAATATCAGAAAATAAGGATTAACGAGGCTAAAGCTCATAAAGCTAATTATTTGAAAAGGTTAAAATAAACTACCACAGGTCAATAAATCTCATTATAGACTGATGTTGCGTGATTAAAACATTACCCTACAGGCTACAGTTGAATCAACATTCAGCATGCTTGAAGGACTAGCCACGTGTGGATATTATTTTCTGTTTTGCTCTCTCTGATCAGTGATCATGTGCAACAATGTATTCAATGGCCTCTTGATAGATAAAGTAATGAACTTGGTGAAGAGTTATTTTCTGCTGGGACACTTAAGCCAACTGAGCCACCAAGAGCTGATGTCGTGTCTCGTATGCACAGATACACTGTTTTCCACCACAGAATTATCATGGAGACACAAACTTAACGCTTAACGGCTTTCATTAACTTAAAAGGGATACTTTGTTGAATTGTAATCCAGCTCTGTGTCATATTTGTGTGGGCAGTGTGTTTAGATGACCAGTGTTTGGCTTCCCTCTGTGGCACCAAAGCACAGAGTTTGGAGCAGCGGAGTTCTGCTGAGATCATATCACTGGCCTTCATGATGCATTTCGTGTAAACCGGCAGATATCAACAGACCTCCGCTGCTCTGCTCAGTTGGGAACTTTGTGCGCTGTGGCCACGGAGGGAAGCCACACAGCATTTATCTGCACACAATGCCCACACTTCCATGACGCAAAGCTGGATTTAAATCAGCAAATCTCTCTTTAATTTGACAAGTAGTAATTTCCCTGTCTCCAATAATCTTAAATTTACAGCTCAAAAAGCAATCTCTAATCTCTGTTAGTTAAAAAAAGAGGAGAAGGTAATCTGGGTATCCACGCATCTTAAGCATCTGGCAGAGGACACCTCTCCCCGGGTGTGACAGCAGTCCATAGAGGTCTGCCATCTTAGATCGGCCTGACAGCTGAGACTGCTGCTGACAGACGCCACCAAGGACATGTGCTGCTCTGTTAAGCACCCGGCAGCCACCTTCGAAGCGCTGAGATGGGTGCAGCTGTTTGTGTTTGGAAGATTGACATCTTTCACTGACACTGGAAGACACGCAGAGACAAGGGTCCATCAGGTAAAGACAGAGCCTTCAAGTGTCGTCTAAGCAACCGCTGCTACAGCAGGAAAACAAGCTTTTTGAAATTTCTTCCAGACCGCAAATCTGAACTACACATGCAAGCTTCAACAGATTCATTTTACATGTTTAATCTCTAATGCAATACTTTCACCACAATCAAATCCCCATTCTCTTACCTGATCGCTAAGCAACAGCCCAAGGCTTTCAGAGCTGTGGAGGCATTTACATATGTGCTCATATTATAATTCTGATTGCTTCACAGCAAGGGTCCAATTTACTTAGTTTTATATAACAATAGAAATCAAGGGGAAGACAAAACTGGCAGAAAAGATGAAACAGTAGATATCTTGGAGCTTTGGCAATCCTGCACTGATGAGTATTTGTTGAAACGTATTAAAATGAAGCTATGTTCATGCAAATAACCCTGTCAATATGATGGGACACTTTGGTTTCTGTGCTAAAAATGCGAGTTTGAAAAATACATGATCCACAAACATCTTTTATATATATATATATGACAGATGTAATATTTGATATATAAACAATTGATATAAACATCTGTTACAATCTTGCCAGCCTCATAACTAAAGCATTATTTAGAGATGTGCTCTGTGTGGAGAAAACTCACACTTTGTGACGCAGCAAAGTGATGTAACACTTGATTCACCCCACGTTGTCCCATCACAGGAGGAATCTTTTTCATCGCTCTAAATTGAACACAAGGTTTCTGAGGAAAGGCAGCACAAGTGGCCAAGAAGAAGTGTTAACACTGCTCTACCTCTGGCACAACTTGTCTATGGTGTGACCAATTTCTTTTTCCGTCAAATCAATTTAAATCCTCTACCTGCAGTGCAAGCTGCCGGAGCTGCATTTCAAATCTCTCCTCTGGAGAAAAAGGACAGAATGAACTGCTGATCTCCGAGAGTTTGAGCCAGTTTACCCTTGTAATCTATAATCGTCCAACAAACTCATTTTTGCAGGGAATGCTTTTCTCCTGATGAATGAAAAACAACTCTTTTTAGAGCATGTAGAAAAGACAAGAAAACCACATCTTCAGTCTGATGGCGTCACGTTTCAAAAGGAGAACGTTTAAAGACTAACATCAGAGCTTTTCCATCTCTGGTCATCGTGCTGCTATCTCTTATTGATCCTGAGTAAGACTTATGTTCTGGTGTTGGTGGCTGAGTTGTGGAAGGGTACCCTGAGCTTTCTCCGAAGTCCGAGGATTAATGTGAGAGGTGAAAGATGCACCAAGGTCAAACAAATCACTTTTAAATGGAAGATTATAGAGTAGATGCCATATGCAAATAGGAAGGAACGGATATTGGCACATGGATTGGGAGCCACAAGAGACATCCATCCTAGGGCCATCTCAAACTGTAACACCTTGAGATCACTGATAGCCACTTTACAGGTCAAAATCTCATGGGGACAAACTGACGGTGAGAAAAAAACATAGCAATCAGGTCCTCAAATACGCTGGCAGAGACTATATAAAGAATATTGACAGCAGAGGAAAAAAATGCAGGTACTGATAATCCCATTGTATTTTTACCTTACAGTTTTACCGGCATCGACGGCAACTACGCCCAAAATGGTCGATGAGGCTTAATTGGCCATTCCTCTCCAGTGACAGACAGATCTCATGAAGTGGCGTATGTATGACACGCCGATTCGTATGCCTTTTTGGCGTGTTATCAAGACGCATACTCGCTTTTTAGCGTGTTTTTCAACGCCGTTTGGCCTCCATTGACTTGCATTACCTTGCGATTGCGTGTGAATTTACGCCATAGCGAGTAATATGAAAGATAACACGCCACTTGGCTTAAGAAAGTGGGCGTGTATGTTTACGCAAAGTCATGATATCACGTTGCTCTGGAGTTGAGAGCTAAGGAAGCAAAGAGATGAAATCCACAGAGGGGGGGTTGTGCTCTGAATAAAGCACCCAAACAGAAACGGATTTAGGCTCATCTCTTCATGACTAATGTAAACAAACAAATCAGAGGTGGATTAGCGTTGTAGAAACCACAGACAATGTACTGTGCATCTGTGATGCCGGTCTGAATGCAGGGTGGTTTCACAAAAAGCAGTTGAGCCTGCTGGTAATGTGACTCAGCGCAGATTTCCACCACCAATATGGAGCCGATGCCGCTGTAACGCAACAACCTTTCATCCAGATGTTAGCCTTTGGCTGAAGGAGAGCCATGCCTATGGGATGACCTTGGCGAGATCTGTTCAGATCAGCAAATGCTGGGACCGATATGCGTGTAATCACCAGTTGGCTGAATGCCAACGATCCTATCTGTTGGGCCGAGTCTTTAAAGCAATGAAAAGCAACAGAAAGAGAAACCTACTGCAGTGTGATCATGCAGAATATCAACGTCTCTGAAGGGTTTTCTTTGAATGCATTTTTATTTTTTTTTATTTTATTTTATTTATTAGCAAAGTACAGGTAAAAAGAATAGAGTGGAAAAGACAAATATTCAACAACAGTTCACAGAGGATTTGTTTTGTGAAAAGCTCTTTTGAAAATGGAGTCCAATGCCGAGGCATGAAAGCGCTGCGATTCACAACCATCTGTGAACCTCTCCCCAACACCAGAGTACAACCACTGCTTTTCTTTTTAATACTCAGCGTAAAGCTGCAGCCAAGGCCTGTGTGGCTGCACCAGCTTCAGCTATGAATACTAACAACTCTTGCGGACATGTGCTGTGTAACAAGTCTGCAAAACGGAAAAATGTAAAAGGACACACTAGACAACGATAGATCGAAGATGCAGTTAGGTGTCAGATAGGACAACGGTTTTGATGTAAAATGACAGGAAGTCTCATAAATAATTAAGATGTGTCCGAATCAACAAGTCTGAAAAATGAATGAAGTTCATTCAACTTGAACTGCATGCTTTAAATCCATTTAACGTCTGACAACAGTGCAGAAGAAAAGGAAGCCATTAAGATAAAAGGAGAAAACAGGAAATAGAAAAGCAGTTAACCCATACCTTTCCCGTGATGGCCGACCAGACTTTTAGCGTGTTGTCGTCAGAGCCGCTGACGATGCGGTTGCCACAGAACTGGAGGCAGGTGATCACATGGTCATCATGACCTTTCAACACCTTGAGATGGGACAGATAAAAAGAGATGCAATGAGAAGGACATGGAGGACGGGGGGACGCAGAATGACACGGCAAGAATTGAGACTGACAATGACACGTCTCCGGTGCTTTGCACATCAAAGAGGAGATAAGAGGGAAATGTCACCAAGTGCTGCAGGTGTACACAGCTATTTAAGCAGTGCGTGCGTGAGTGAGTGAGTGAGAGTGTGTGTGTGTGTCTGTGTCATGCTGTGTCACAGCACTGCTAGCTCAGCAAACGACAGATCCAAAAGGGGTATGAAGTGCACAGTAACCAAATTTACATCAGTGTCGGCCTAAAACGACCCGCGGCTGTTTCGAAAGGAGCAAAGGCATACAAGGCCCATTTGGGATCAGCTCTAGCATGCTGCTCATGCTTTATGGGAAACTTCTGAACAGGCAAAAGACAAATGGAGTCTTTAGATGGAGAGTAAGATCCTCCTGTGCTGCAGCTCAATTATTATTCAACAAGAATACTGCAGAGTCCTGACCTATCACTAACTTTCCATCTATTTTCTGTGACTCAAAGCCATTAGATCTATAAGAGAAGCTACCCTGTGGGGAATGCAAGTTTAAATGAAAAGCTACCTTGGGTGATTTGAGGTCCCCTCTCCTCCAGTTGGTGTCTATTCTGTGCTGCCTGATGTAGGCACTCTTCCAGGGGCTGTGAGTGAAGCCAGGCTTGACGATTTTCCTCTTCTTGAGGGGCAGAGGCTCATCGATGCCTATGAGGAGAGAGATGGATGCAGATTGGACTAACAGGCCCATGTGTTAACCCTAAAAGTTTATTTTAAAAACAGGTATAACCGTATCTTTAAGCACAGCATTGCCCACGGCGGTAGCTCCAGACTGCTCCCGCTGGGTGACTGCATTTTCTGTCTGTCTGCATCTGTTGCAAAGACTTAAGACTCACCTTCTTCCCTGCATTTCTCCCTCCACAGCAGGTTGTCTTCTGCCAGGATGCGCCAGTAGCGACACGTCTGGGCTGCTTGGAGTAGGTCCTTCGGTTCCAGGAATGACAGCACATACAAAGCCAGCTGTTGAAAGACGAGGAATGTGAGAGGTGCAAATGGAAAAAGGAAACACAAAAAGGAACATTTATTCACTGCTGCGGGCGTATACAGCCGTACAAGCACCTTATAGAAGACTAAGTTTGAAGCAACTAAATCACACTGACGAAAAGAAACAGCTGAGAAAACACACTTGCCGAGCAAACTGTGCACAATATTAACAGCATGAATCTGACAGGGTAGACAATGGTATTACCATAGAATTGAGTAAACATTTCTATTAAAGCTGAACACAAAAAATACACAATAGGAGCTTGACAGCCGGTAATAATGCCGCGGCTACAGTCCTTTAAGCCAAAGCTGGCCTAAAAAGACACAAAACATGGTATAACGAGTATAAATCTGGACCCCTGAGCAATGGGGGTGGGGTGAGGGGGGGATGTTCTGCTATTTTTTTCAAACGTGTACAACAGGTGTATATTTGGACAATGTCTGTTGCAACTATGAAATAATGCGGTGGACCAACCATTAGGACAATATCTTGTCCTCTGTATTATCATCATCATAAAAAGTGTAAGGATTATGGGTTCATTTTGTAACCCGTTGTGCAAATATTGTTCTTCTATTGTATTACAATAATCCGAGATGATAATGACCCACGGCACGCTGTGTGACAAAATTCAGAAGCGGTGACATGAACATCAGGAATACCGGGGGCAGGTTTCACAAAGACATTTTAGACTGGATTGTAAAGTTAGGCCAGTCCCAATTTTGCTCTTCGACCTATTTGCAACTATTTTTCATCATCATTTTCATCTTCAATTAATCCGCCCATTATTTTCTCGCTTTGTCGTTTTCAATTTCTCAGCCTGAGGTGATGTATTCATAGCTTGTTTTGTTCGACCTAATGTCTAAAACCCAACGATACTGAACTTACTATCATTTATGATAAAGGATCCTGTCATCAAGAAATCCTCACATTTGAGAAGCTGGAACCAGATAATTAGTTGGGCAATTTTTTTGCCAAACGATTAATGAATTATATCAATCAATAATCAAATATTTTTTTTTTTGTATTGTTATACTCACCACTGTAACTGTTGAATCTCGTTCATCTTCTGGAGCAAACAGAGCTGAGAGGTTTGACACTGCCATATTTTTTTACTTAGTTCATTTACCCAGAATTCATTACAAATTAGTCCAGTTAAGATAGTCAAGAGCTAGGCAGCTGTGCAACAGAGGAATTTAGACGTCCATCTGAAATTGGACTATTTGTTTTTAGGCCACAGTCAAAGTCTATCTTTGTCAAATCGGGCCCCTGATCTGAATCTCATTGTACCTTTATGGAAGATCTGGAGAGCTTTCCTTGTCAAATACCCGACCTCACGCAGTTCAAAACTTCTTTGACAACATTTCAAAGAGGACTGAGCTAAAGTTTAGTTTTAGGGATATTTCAAATCACTTGTCCCAGACAACATCCACAAACCTTGACATATCTAAATCACCTGAAAGCCTGTCTAAGCCAGTAGACATTATCGGGCTACAGGATATTTCAAAGGTTTTATGAATGGACCTCGAGCGATTGCTTTTTTTTTTAAGCCCAACACACCGCCTTCTGTAGATTCTCTAGGTGGTTTCAATTTCAACTGTACCTATAGTGCGGCCACAGGGATTGTCCTATTAAAATGTCTTGACAGCCCTTCAATATATTTCCAGCAGCTCCAGACAGGATTATCAAAAGAAAGAACAGGATATAAAAAAGGAGAAACAGAAAAAGAATGAAAAGAGCGGGCTGATTTCCTGGTGAGAACACACATGACGCTATTGTGTATCTGGCTTTAGAGCAAGTGGTGCTGACACCTTGAAACCTTGCATCCTATTGCCTCCCTCTATACACCATCAGCCCCCTCCTTTCATCCCAACACCTGCCAGAGAGAGACAAGGCGTTAAGTATTTGATCAGCTACAACAGATACGGTGGCTCGAGGCTGTTTTGTAAGAATCCGTTATGTGATCTTATCGTCAGCGTGGCACTTTAGATTGTTTGTATTGTCAGTTATGATGCAGAAACAAGACACCCCACTATGGGTGTTAGATGATCTGAAGGAAGACTGCGACAGGATAACGGCTGGAGAGGAAGCCTGGTCTCTGTCACGTTTTGCACATTCACAAAACAATGTCTATTACAAGAGATTCCCATGGGAGTTCAGGTCAGACAGAAGAGGAACAGGAGGACAATGCCTAGAGATGAAGTTGTGTACTGATAACAGAAAAAGGGGTATTCAGGAACTCACCTCTTTGGGCAGCAGGGAGATAAAGTCTCGCTGAAACTGCGGCTCGATCACCTGCATCATATGCTTGACTTGTGTGGGCTCACAGCTGTCTATCAACTCATCCAGCGCCAGCAGCTTCTCTGGGCCAGTCCAGCTCTGGAACACAGAGGAACTGGTTTAACAAAAATGGCATCCTCTACATTACATTCATTTAGCAGACCCTTCTGTCTAAAGTGACTAAACCTAGACTGGAAGTAAAGCTACACTTCATATCATTAAAAAAATTCAACTGCAAGTCTCAATGCACAACAGATGAAAGCACAGGAATAGTCTAAACTCTTCAGAAAAAAAACAATTGAAAAGAGAATCTGCGGAGTCAACTCAAGGCGAAATCCAGGAACCTTAAGAGGCCAAGTTTGACGGCGGTAGAGTCAAACATTATGAGCATCACAAACAAAGACAGCTGGTGTCAATGGGGAAAAGGTGTAGCCATTAAAAAAATACTGAGCTGCACGGGTCGTCAGCCATGTTAAGATGCTTCTGACCTTTATTCCGGCTAAACATAATGTTATTTTTCAAAACGCTAAAGTTTCCAGTTCCATGAGATTTTGCACGGTTATTTATTCGCTGCTTGCTTTTCAGGAGCACCATGTATTCACTTACTTTACAATTTCAAACACAGCGTAACATTCCTACAATTCCTCTTGTATCTAGTTGTGTTTAGTGACTCTGCAATTTCTTTTTTATGTACCAAATCATGTACTAATAAACTTTCTGCAGTACAACATTATAGGAACTGACTTGTACAGCGGTGTATGCCACTGGCTTTTATTGCTTTTTATTTCACTGCAGTCTTTACTGTCTGTGTTCTCTCTGTACTGTCCTCTCTAGAGGTTCTCAAAATAAAAGGGAAAAACATGTTTGGCTATCACAGGTGGTGATACGTATACTAGTGAATTCTGTTAGCAGAATATTCATTAAACCTCCACATTTGGATTGCCACACCCGACACAGCTGTAAATGTTGAGTGTTAACTGAAAAACCTAGCATTATGGGCTGATTGTGCCAATTTATCGTGGTCAAACTAGCCGCCTAAGTGTGCTTGCGTATGCTCTTATTTTACGTTGATTGGAGCGCCTTGGAAACGCGCTGCCTTGTGCAGTGTGTCTGTAACGCGTTAATGTTCCCTACGTGCCTTCCACAGCAGCACAGAGTTGCTCGAGGCACCTGCCTATTTCTAGCAGCCAACACAGAGGAACAATTTAACATCAGGAACCATAGTCTATCAACAACATTATTAGAACTCTGTGGGGTTTATTTCTTCTGCATGAACAATTCAGTTGTTTAACGCTGGCTGATGACTAACACTGCACTGTATGTTGGACCCAACAGCTGTAGCTGTTTTTCTCTGTGGAGCGATGAAATCTAACAATGATTACAGGCTACAAGGCAGGAAGGAAAATCTGGCACACACAAACCACCTGTAATTTGGCAGCTAAAAGCTTTAGCCAGAGGTGCTGGTTCTGGAGATAATCACGGGATTCAGAGACCTCCTGAGACATGAGTGGCATCAATGTTCTCACCTAACTTCCACCAAAAGTGTGAATAAGCATATTCTCCAAAATTGTATCTAAACCTTTAATGTAATACGTGACTTTGCGATGTACTTGTGTTTGTCTTTTAGAGTGCAAAACCCCAAAATAACACAAGTTTGGACGTATTTTTGTGAAAACAGTCTTTCTAGCTAATAGTATGCTGCCGTGTAGTTTCCCTCTCTAATAGCAGCAACAGGCTAGAACTGGACTGGGGAATGTATAGAACGTAAGTTTGAGGTTTAGCTGCCTGCAGCCTGAACTGTCAAATGAAAGACAGTAGACTGCAGCAGGTCAGGCTTGAAGACTAATATACGTAAAATAAACACTGAGGTGTCACAGGTTCGCCCAGCTATTCAAACATAATGAGTTTAAGCTCTCTAAGGTAATGAAGTCCATGGCAACCTATTATATAGGAAATCATAGAGACCTCATCAAGGCTAATATGTTTAAATGACATCCCATTTTCCGTGAAGTCTGGAATCATTGTTGAATCAGAGCTGATGTCTAAGATGAAAGAAATGGCTCTATTGTGTTGCATCTGTACAGACAATGATAATATACAAAAATGAACATAGAAATAGGGTAAACTATAAATACAGTATTATATTTTAGGTCTTTATCTGTCTAAGTTCTCTACAGACACTGACAGTAATCACTGAAGTGGTCGAAACAAGATACAATTAGTGTGTAGAACCTTGTCTATTCTTGCTAATCACAGACACAAAATGACCTCTTAAGAGATCCAAAATCTGAATAACAGTCCCTGGATAATGCAGTAAAGATACACAACAAGGTAACAATAGGCTTAGATCATATTGCAGTGACTTTAACATCTTAATATCAGAGGCCCATAGAAGACAACATGTGTTCAACTTTTAGTACAGACTTATAAGTCTACAGTAGAACCGTAACTCTGCTTTAAAGTCTGAACAGGTACGGCTAATTCCAATTCCACGCTACAGTGGCTATGGTAATGTGGTGGGCCTGAACAACAAGGCAGCAATTATCTCTTAGACTAAGTGAACATTGATTGGGCACAACATCTGCTTTTTGATGAGCTTTTGCTCGAGGGGTTCGGAGTTGCCGTGGGGGGGAAAGAAAAAGGGACGAAGAAGGAAACTCTGCTGTGCTCACCTGAAATGTTCGGAGCCATTCTTGGAGACCCGTGGGTGGCTGGATTGAGGTGATGCGCCGTCTCTGCTGCCCCTGACCATTGGCTGTTCTGATGTGGCCAAATGTGGTGGGTGTGGCTGGACATGGGACAATTCCTGTTGGGCTGTGATTTACAAGGAAAAAGAAACCCTTAGAAGCTAATAATAATAATAATGACATCTTCACAGGCAAATGACCAACAGACATTAGAGAGAGGACATAAAAGCACTGCTTTCCACAAGAAGCATTATGAAAAAATAGAAACATTAGGAAAACATTACAGACATTTAAAGGATACACTTTTAATGAGAACAACAATAAACTCAATATGAGGGTATTTTTTGTTGTTTGCGGATTCATTTTGCTGCAACCTTTGCAGATTTGTCAACTACACATTATTTTTAGTGGACAACAACATAAAAGATGGCCCATGGGTCCCCGCAACAGCAAATAATGCCAAGTTAAATATTTAAAGCTGCACTAAAAGCATTTTTGCCAATCACTGATTTGATTTAGCAATTAGAGGTATACAAAAATGTTTATTAAAGCTTAGTGAGATCTGATGATTGCCCTTTAGTTTAAGAAAGCTTAAAGGAAGTAGACTGGGTAAACCCTGCCCAATCTGCCGGCAATCTGATTTCGCTCAGTCTGGAAACCTGTACGTTTATCTCTCCTGCTTCCGTTACAAATTTGCGGGGACCAATCACAAACTGGCTTATCCACCTGGCGCCCTATTGGCGGGTTTAACACGATGACGATAGAGAAGCGACCAAGCAGCTTTTTGTTTACATTCAACAAGCCGGCCACTGAAGCGCAGAACTCCATGGCAATTTGAATTTGAACTACGCCCGTTGATCACGCCTCTTGTGCAGTAGAAAATACAGAGCAGACTCCCCAGACTAATGTTCAATCTTAAAAGATTGAGCTTGGTCTGGTGATAGCCAGACTATAAAAGAAGTGCATTCTGCTAGGCAAATTTCCTGAAAAGAGGTGTAGTTATAATAAAAGGGTAAAATCTTGTTTATTATGAGATTATGTAACAATAATACAGCTGCTGTTGGAACTGAAGAATATAAATGACTTCTGAGCTGTATAATTCAAAAAAGCTGTTTTGTTGTACAGTTCTAGCAAAGAAATCTAAATTTACAACTGTAAATTCATTCTTGACCAAAACATTGTGGTTTCAGAACAACAAGGATATCATTATGTCCTAATCACACGTTTACTAGTTTTAAACTGAATGTTATCCTGTTGGTTACAGAAGGAGACGCAAATCTGACGTGCACTATGGCAAAATCCCAAAAAACTGTTTACTAAGATATATTTTTTCCTCAGAGACTTCAAAGTATGCACAATCCTACAGATTTCTGTCAGAGTCCAGACTCTCCTGTTGTAAGAACCTGGATGTGAAAAGCAGCACAGGACTTCAAAGGGTGCCCATGTGCCCTTGTAATGTAAGGGCAGCGGCAGAAACCATCCAGTAGGCACCCTCGATACCCCAGATTCTGCTTGCTGACAGCAAAATGGAAAGCTGGGGTCCATTTCATTATTGATTCATTTTTAATGGGAGGGGAAGCTGAGATGGAGACAGCTACATGGCAACATTTAAAGTCAAGTGGCTGTGTTCAGTCTGAATTTTAATGTGGCTACATGTGAACACGTGCATTAAATATTGAGGGTTAGAGAAACATCTGGGGCTGCTGGCTGGATGCTGGATATACAATATGATGTGAAGCATTATTCTGTTTGAAGACACATAGCTTCTTTGTTCAGACCTCTTTTATTATTTCTTTTCATGGTAGCATAATTTAATGTGTATAGCACTAAAATAAGGAGATCTTTAAAATGTTGTTTCTACCTAAGGTAGTAAACAAATGCAGGACACTGCAAGAAAACATGGGAAAAGGTGTGTCTCTGTTGGGAGGTCTTAGGAGTGAAATTTAGGTTGCTTTACCTGGGATACTCAGGGCCTTTACAGGGCTTTTTTCCTGAAGGGAAAGATCGGACCTCGGGGCCATGGTCCAACTTTCTTTTCATCTGAAAAAGAAAGAAGAAAAACATGAGAAACCAACAGAGCATAACACTGGAGGACACTAAATTTTAAAACACAACCTAATGATTACAATGCATTCTTCTGAGAATTAAATACAAATGTACACCATATAGAATTTGGTTGGAGGCGGCAGTTCTAGCATGCGTTGTATAATCCATCATTGTTTCCTTCCTTTCTCATAACTTTCTTTAAAAAACAGAATCCAAGTCTCTTTACTTTTTGATTGAGAAGCCAGTTCTTGAAAAGCAAATTTTAAAAAAGGAAACAGATGTTTATAAAAACGGGTGAAAGCTGAAAATTGCTGTTGCAAGTCAGACTTTGTTAACATCATGTCTGAAATCCAGCATATTAAAATACAGACACCCACCACAGTCTTGCAACAGCTTTATGCAAATAGGAAATTAAACTTTAATGCATAGGCTCAAGATTCCAAGTATTAACATGTTCCATAACAAAGCAGAGGGGTAATGACCTATCTGTGGTTGAGGTAGCTCAACATTAAGAGATAGCGGGATCGAAAGCAGATGCTTGATTAACAATGCTGTGCTTTATTTTGATGTTCCATGTTGGAAATCCTTGAGCAACCAGGCACCCCATAATATCCAGAGGCACTCGCACATTCACAACCAAAACTCCAAGTGTACACTATGTTCATGCACACAATGTAACCACAAAGTACAAAAGGGAGGATACAGGGTGCATTCTTTGGCACTGACATTTTCATACCGATACTTGAGAAACAAAAACAGTGTAAGTCAGTTCTTTATTTCTTTCTATCACCTGCATGTGGACACACCACTGAGTCCCTGTTAACACCTACCCAACTTTACAAACAAAGGAGCCTGTGTGAGCCCGGGGAAGCCAATTTTCTTCATCCTACGCCTGCCACTCTCTGGCAAGGCCTCTCACTACACATGCAAGTGATCACCATCTCATCGCCGGTCCCTCATGATTCACAAACTAACTGAAGTGTCTTGCCAAAATAAGATATACAATGTAACAGTCTGGCCTTGTTTCTTGATTAATTAAATGTGTTTCATGTTTAAATTAAAGCTTAGCGAGATCTGATGATTGTCCTTCAGTTTAAGAAAAGCAGACTGTTCTCGTTCTGGACTTCACTTAAAACCATCTATGTAGGACCCACCAGCAGTACCAACATCATATTGCAGAATGATCCCTTCCTGTTTTTCATCAGGTAACAATAATTTGTTTGTACTTTCTTTTAGGAACAGTTTGTCTACAGCTCCAGCCTGTTGTGCTACAACCAAATGTGTTGCTGTTGCAGAACGTCCATCTGTCCTCCTGCAACTGTAGAAACTGATAATGACTTTTTAAAAGTAGAAACCACATTGAAGATAAACCCCCCACTCCCCTTTAAAAAAATGCATTTTGTAATGTTATTGTAGCATTGGATCTTACACAAGAAAACGGCACTGGACATTTGACTCCAAACTGTCTGGCTTTACAGTGGCATGATTACACGTCTCTCCTGAAGAAGTGTGTTTTTTGTTTATCACTATAATTTAGCGAGTGTGTGTTTGTCCTCTCAGTGTTTTCAGTCTGAGTGGCAAATTTTGAGTGTTGAGACCAGCAAGCAAATGCATCAAAAAACCAATGATGGACCGAGAGAAACAATTCAGAAATGCTGAATGATGATTATCAGCAACTGCACCCATGCATCTGGTATCAATACAGGCTACCTCAGTATTTAACGTGGAGTACAGAATGAATCAATGCACCAAGACAACTGACACAACAACCAAAGCCTGAGTTTATAGAGGCATGAGTACATGACCAGCACACCAACTTGTACTGCAGGTTAGGTGTCCCCTGGACATTACACTGTAATCTGACCAAAGATTTGTGATCTTTTCCTCACAAATCAGCTCCTGTGTAAAGCTGCAGGAGGGATTCAATGGAAGAGCCATTCAAATCATTAGTAATTAATTACGGAAATGTATATAAGAGGCACTGGGAAAGGTAATCTTTGTGGCAAAAAAAAGTAAATTTAGTCAAAAACAATTCAAAAGGTTGCAAGTTTGTTGTTTTCCACTTGTCCACATTCAAAATATCTGGCTGACAGCCTTTTGATTGCTAAGGAATATAAAGGGGGGGGGGGGGTTATAAGATACTCCTGCTTGTTAAGGTCCAGGTCTTAAACCCAACTGCCTTGTTCTTAAAGCGGTGATCTCACTGCAATGGCAGTTCAGTAGCCAAGGAGAGCATGGGTGTGGGTGTGCATACATTTGTGTGTTTCAGACTGGGAGAGAGAAAAGGGGGAGTACTGGCTGACTTTAAGTGTGTGTGTGTGTGTGTGTGTGTGTGTACACATGCAAGAAAACCTCAAACTAAATGCGGGCGTGAAAAAAAGCAGTGTGTAACCAGCCTCTTCTTGTGTTTCAGCATGGGAAAAAAGGTAACCAAAGCATGCAGTGTTTGTAAATCAGTCCTCCCCTCCTTCCTCTTGGCTTCCCCTTCCCTATCTGGCCAAAAGCACGACAGATGGATACACAGAGAGTTAATGATGTTTTAAAGACAGCAATCACTCTAACATAATGTGTTGATTCATTTCAACCCAGACTACATCCTGCAGCATCAGTCACTTGAAAAATCTTTTCTCATTTTTCAAATACCGTTTCAAGCAGCCGTGAAAACAGTTTCATCATGTCAATCAGCATCACTTGAGACGCAGCAATGCAACCGAGAACTGGCCATATTGGAAAGAACTGGCAAGTTGTAGGATTGGTCTATCAAATGGGGAAATGGGTTTGAATGTGTTCCAGAATAAGTCAGTCTTGGCGTTTCAGTGTCTTTCTGTACCATCAAAGCACGGCATAAAAATATTCGAGCTCTAGGGGCTGATTTCAAAATCCTGATATTTCAGGATGAGCACAGACACAAAATGGATGAGAATACAAGTGGGTCATCGTACAATCAAATAAACTATTGCCCATTGATTCAGAATTACATTTTCACCTAATTATTATGAGTAATTGAGTACAAGCGTCACCACTACACAGACAAAGTGCACACAGCTACACAGAAAAATCCCCCCACTGCAAGGGAGTCTGATTTTGAATGATATGTGATTAATACATTTGTTTACTTTACACACTGCGTAATGGATTCCCTTTCATATTCTTGTTTGTACTCCCCATTTCCAACTAAAGGAGCATCATTTCATGGCTGCCATCCAGCACAATACACCCAACATCCTTGAGGATATTCTCTACCTCACGCAGTCTGACACAGTGACCCATTATCTGTGGTTGGAGCCTGAGGCGTGTGCACAATGTCAGGGAATAGGCTGCTCCAACAGGCAACAGCAGACTGATCACATGTAAGCATCTCAAGCAGTCACTTTGGTCACCGCAAGATAACCACTGCTGCATAATGTAGAATCACAATAACCCTGCAAACTGGGGAGGATAGCAGGGGGGAAACGGGCTATTTTTTTTTTCCTGGAACTGATAGTTATTTACAAAAGTGAAAGTCTGCATGTTTTAGAACATAGATGGATGTGATATTAGCTATCTATATGTAGTATATGTTAGAACTAAATCATCAGCTAGGTTATGTAGAGGGAAGGACCACAGTTGATGTACAGTGCAGGGAGCATCGAGCCAAAGCTGATGCAAATGGGATCTCATGCCAGCTAGAAACGGGAAATAGTGTATAACGCGGAAATACAAAAATGTTCATCCAGCATTGCAGATTTGAATGGTCATACGAGTGCCACAGCAGTAACCACTTTACAAATACAACGATTAGCCCTGAATTGGTGAGGTGGCGTTTATTTACACTGCTTAAGTTACTATGAAGGAAAGGATGCCAAATCGCGTCGCGATATTCTAACATTTAAAGCAGCGCTAACATACTATATAGGCCCAATTAAAGCGGCGTCTCTGGGGGTCTGCTACACTGCTGTTCATCCTCCGCAGTGGCCGCACAATCTGCCGCGAGAGGCGCGTCAAAGATAATGAGGGCGACAAAGCGAGTCAAACACTAAATAGCAAGAGACGGGGTTGTGTTGGAGGTGACACGGGCGGTTAATACAACCATAAAAGCCTACTCACTTTGTAGAAAATCATCTTTAAAGTGCCGTAGAACCCCATCCTTGTAATCCGGTGTGTTTTCCTTTTTCCTCTTCAGTGACAATCGGTGAAGTCCAAATGTGTGTGCGTGGTTGGGAGATAGCTCTGACAGTGTGAGGGCAGCGCACTCTCAGGTAAATCCGACGCCGTCTCTGATGTGAACATGCTCGGGCACGTCACCGGAGTGGCGTGCATGCGGTAGATTTCCCCGCTATAGGCATTCAACACACACAAAAAAAGAAGAGAGAAAAAGCTCTGCCGCGTCACGCCGACTTAAATGGGGCTCGGTCGGTGGGGTGAACAATGCGATGCGACGATCCCGGAGGCGTGTGCGCCGCCGACCAGCCTCACCGAGCAGGGAGTGAACAGATGAGGGAGAAAGAGGGTGACACTCAGCAGAAAGGGGAGGAGTGGAGGGGAGAGCGTCAGAGCAGCAGAGCAGTGCTCTCTCCCTCCTCACAGGCTGCACGACGGCTCCTCCAAACAGGATCGGATTACAGCCTCCCCGGCGGAGACAGCAGGAATGGTGCAGTCCAACATTCAACGCTGTGCGCAGCGCATCCTACGCGAGCAGGGTACCGGGGACATATGCGTAGCAGACGAGGCAGCACACAGAGACCGGGTGGGGTACCAACTTGTCCTTTTGCATAAAAGGTGGATCCTCACTTGTTGCAGAATCAAAAACACACCATCCATCCATCGATCCATGCAGTCAGCCCAAGGCTCTTCTCTCTTTATTTTTACGCTCTGAATCAAATAGCAAATTTGCCTACATGTAAAGCATATGCAGTGGTGGAAAGTAACATTATATTTTCTTTAGTACTGTGCTTAAGAACAATTCTGAAGCAAACAACTGCCATTATCATCTATCAGGCAACAGTGTGAATGGATCCACCTCTGCTGCATCTGCTTATTTACACACACACACACACACACACACACACACACACACACACACACACACACACACACACACACATCCAATATTTGCATTTCAGTTTGGCAGGTTATGAGTGATTGTCCCTGCCCAGTGTTTCACAGCTTGTAAAAACCACAACCTCAAGATGGCAGCTTTAGTTAAAAAAAAAAAAAAAAAAAACATTTAGCACAGGTGAATGTACTACACATATTTATCTTGTTTAGCCATACAGGATAAGTACACCAGAGGCTTTTGTTTGGGTAATGTGGGCAAATTGAGAACAGAGGATATTAAACAGTGTCCCCTGGCACCTGTGCTGCAAGACAACAAACTGAAACATATTTCAACATCAAACTGACCAGCTGCCATTTATAAACAGTGGCATTTGTGTGTAGTTTAAATTAAACTTTAAGCATTGGTTTGCTAGCTTTTGGGAATGCCATAACACATTTTTTTTTCTGGTACAAATGTCCAGTTCATAGCAGTTTGGAAACGCCATTAGGTTTTATACATCTTTGTTAGCCTTGACATCAGACGTCAGCATTAGATCACTGAAACACAGGACACAATGAAGGGTCATGGGAAGGGCTCTATTCACAGGTGATTGGAGCATTGAGACCTGGCAGCATTTCAGACACTCCTGGTTTCCACCTGTAATTACTACGTGACCTGGCACAGGGGGGATTTTTAGGGCTTGTGACTGAAAATAAAAACTTGGCAAGGGAGTTCTGGTAAAAAAAAATCAAAAATCTGCCACATTTTGAGCTGGAACTTTTGAGTTATTTTGGACTATACACAAAAGAAATTGATGTGATGTGACACTGCAAACCGTACAGATTTTTGCATGGTGAATTACCATAGTGAAAAAAAAAGAATCATATACAGTAAGTCTGAAACAAATGTAGCAAGAGATTTAAATCATGATCATTTGAGAGAACATGACAGGTGTAAGAGACTTGGCTAATCCTGGCATTTTAGTCACACTTTCTCACCAGACATGCACACAGAAAAGCACCCAAACCGGTGTATCAGAGAGCTGGCCGGGCTTTGTCTGTGTGTGTTTAAGGTGGCCCTCATGAGAAAGGCCCTCTCGGTGCTCTCTGCCGGCTCAACCTTTACACAACACATTGGAATGCTTGGCATGCGAGAGGGGTTGCACTGTGGCCTTTGAATAGGCTGTGGCCTCCTTTGTCGCTCTCCTTCTGCTAGTTGGTAAAGCATTAACAACCCCCCCCCCCCCCCCACCCCACACACACACCAAAATCCTGCTGGTCAGACGTAAAGCCGCAAAAAGACGTTTCTCTCAGAGCAGAGTTTTGTTATTATCAATGAACAAACCTGTGCACCTGGTACCAGTGATCCAACAATGGCTCAAATATTTGAACAGCAGAGGATGTATAATTAATATATATATATATATATATATATATATATATATATATATATATATATATATATATATCTCATTACATTGCAGTGCAGCAGATAGCTTGCGGGGAAATGCAAATGTGTCATTTGACGGTGCACAAATAATACATCAATACCAAGGTTTCAGCACACTGTCTCAACAGATACTGTACAAGCCTTGTACCAGTTGAGCATCCTTGGATGTATGAAGATACTGGACGAGGCCATTAATAAATTAATGAGAAAATGATGGCTGCAAATATTGAACATTGATCATTTCTTGATTAATAAACTGAACCCTTACCATCCAAAAGGTATTTCAAAAGCAATTAAATCCTCACATTTTGGAATAAAGTGTTTAATAGTTTGACTTCAAGAATGAATTGATTTAGAGCTGAAATGATGAGTCAATGAATCGATGGACAGAATTAATCTGCAACGATTTATCAATCGTAAAAATGCCCAAAACTGTTTATGGCTTTTTAAAGATGATTTGAAGATTTGCTTGTTTTCTTAGTCTTCTATGATAGTTATTTAAATTTATCTGAGTTTTGGACTGTAATTCTCAACTTTGGCAGTGAAGTTTTTACTTCCTAGACCAAACGATTAATCTATTAACCAGGAAAATAATCAGTAGGTTAACCAATTATGAAAATTAAAGTTACTTTCAGCCCTAAACTGATTAACTAAATTGTCAAATTAAATTTCTGTTGAGTCACTGATTAGAAGATTAGAAGCCTTAGAAGAGGTACTAAAGGTCTAACACCTGTCTGGTATGATTAGAGGAATGTGAGTTGGCCTACTATTCCAAATCAACAGATGTTGGTGAAAAACCTTCACTACAGGAGAAAAGGAGCTTTCTTGAGCAAATGTTTAATGTGAGGTGGTGAACTTGGAGGCAAATACTTCTTGGGCAGTGATGCATCACTAAACGGTGCCGTGTCATTGTGCGATTGTCCTCTCTGTGGAAAAAAAAAAGAGGACTAGGGGGTCTCCTCTCAATAGATTTTCCTGAAATGGTGAAGTGTGAGCCCCATTCCAGGCTGGACAGATGCAATGCGTGTGGGGGAGGTTTGATGAATAAGGAAACGATGGATCATGGCATTCTGCGAAAGATAATAATAGCATCATCTGCATGGAGTTGAATTAACATATTCTGTAGCCACCCACGCGACTAAAACATTCAAGTTT
Organism: Gymnocephalus cernua; assembly: GCA_023631565.1. NCBI lineage: Eukaryota > Metazoa > Chordata > Actinopteri > Perciformes > Percidae > Gymnocephalus > Gymnocephalus cernua. The sequence continues at coordinate 17,040,549 of CM042427.1, read as the reverse complement.
GAAGGGGTAAGGTCAAAAAATAAATTAAAGCAGGAGCCACTGGCCAACTCCCTTGTGACATCAATGGTGTCCATGGAAAATAAATGAAGAACAGGGGTCAGTATTTGCAATTATTGGCAAATATTTAGAAATTGGAGTTTTAAGCAGGTGCAGCATTTTAAAATGTATACAAGTAAAGAGAAAGCAATTAATAGAAAACTGGTCTACACAATGAAAATGAAAAACATGTACAAAAGCTACGGAGAGAACGTCAACATTCAAGGAGCCGGTTTTGTCCTCATTCACACAGGTATACATACATACATACATACATACATACATACATACATACATACATACATACATACACACACTAAAAGGTTTAAGTAGGTGAGGCTGTGTCATAAAATACTGAGTCTTATTTGTTGCTTATCACTCACTAAAGATAATCTAAATGGAAATGAAATGAAAATGCCAGTTAATGAGTGGTAAAGTCTGATTTTAAGATAAAAAACAATGCAGTGCATCCAGACTATGTTGCCTTTTTTGAGCCTTTTTTATCCAATAAACTGGTGAACAAAATACATTTTAACATTAGATTGCATTTATGCAGCCAAAGCCTGTCCACAATGTTTGCTTTAATAATCAGCAGAAGGCAGTAAAGCAGAAACCACAATAATGATGCAATGCAGAAAATGAATGCATTATTTCTTGAGTGTAGACCAGGGATCTTCAACAGGGGGTCCGGGACCCCTAGGGGGTCCGCAGAGACAATGCAAGGGGGCCTCCAAATTATTGTTAATTACAGTTAATCCTGAGGATTTACAGTGCCACAGGTACAGGTATGTTTTAACATATAAAATCATGCCAACAATTATTACTATTTTAAAAGCTTAGTATTCTATGCAAAAAAAGGTATGTATAAAGGGCTTCAGCCCTACACGTTATTGTAGGACATTTATTATGTAACTTCATTTTATACAATATACTGTGTGTAGTAGGGGGTCCCTGCTCCATTTCACTCTTAGTTAAGGGGTCCTTGGCTTAAAAAACGTTGAAGACCCCTGGTGTAGACGTTTCTAAGTGAACAGTATGTATGGCTTCATGAATTAGAGTTGTTGCAGTCCTTTCTACTGTATCATTATTATAGACCACTACATGCTTTGCAAAATAAACTTAAGTATAAAAAAGCATGTGACCATTCTTGAACTTCCCCACAGTTCCGCTCCAACATGAAAGATGCAGAACAGCTTCGTCTATAGAAATTAACCTCAACATCTGCAGCAGAACTACGATGTCTAGATCTCTGTTCAGCCTTTTGTCATCACACAACATTACTGAGAACAAAAGTTAAAACTGACAAGAGCCCTCAGTGAGGCAATACAAGACTGAGAAGCTTATTTCGCCGTGGAAAATAAGTCAGTCTGGTGTGAGTGCTTAAGGAAAAAGAAGAAACCTGCACACAAAGCCAAAATAATGATTAATTCATAACCTTTAATAAATGAATAATGAATATATGTGTCCAAGTAAAGTGTGCACTGGCCATGTCAAACTCATAGTTTTACAAACAAAACAGATGGACAACATTCAGTTGTCCTTGTATTGCTGGGACACATTTTAGAGGTGTGGATTAAGATGGACACTGCATCACTAGTTGTTCCTCAAAAAGGTGTTCAATTTGTTGTGCAAGAAGTAATGAAGTCCAAGTAATCAATGACTGAATGTGTGTTTCATTGCATTTTAAAGACTTAAATGATGCTCTCGATCGTTATGTTGTCCAATCACAAGCATCATACCCAAATCCTCAGGACATCAGCAAAGTGTCCACAGCACACATCAGCCCAGTGGCACTTGCTTGCTGGAAACTGTTGTAAGAAAAAGCTTCAAACTAAAAAGTGTGACCCTCTTCAAGAGCCACAGCCTCCTTCACTCTGACCCTCATTACATTTGACCTACAACATGGCAGATAAGTTGGCCTGCAAGTTTGGACAGCTTGGTCATTTGTCCAAAGCCAAGTTTATTTACATAGCCCACAATCACAAGTTTGTGTCAGAGGACTTAACAATCTGCACAATTATATCTGTACAATGACACCCTCTTTTATCCACATAAAATAATACTGAGAGATAAAAATTAAAACTTTGAAAAAAAACTCACTTCCTTCCATAATAAAAAAAAAGGCATCGTTTGTACAATGAAGATAGTAGCACTAACGGTTCATATACTATACGCTCTAATGGCAAATTGTACACCATAGAGCGATTAACATTTTTCGCCCTTTCTAATCCTTTCCCGGTAATACGTAGGCCTATCTAGTTTTTACATTTGGATGCGGCCTGAGCTGTCATATCTCATTTAGAAATGAAAGAGGGATATGGAAATGTCTGTGATGAGCCAGGTGAAACTTGGCCGGGGCTGGCATCAACATTTACACAGAAACGAATAAACCTCTTTAATCATCCAGAATTACCACTCTGCTACGCAGATAAAGCAGACCGAGCCAAATTGTGCCTGCTGGGTGTTGCCTGTCGTGTAGATCCCTAAATATGTTTGAGAAGGTGGTGGGAAATCATGTGACTTGGTGACTGACGGTGACTTGGTCACATGCCTTTATCTGAACTCGCTACAGAAAGTTATGCATCACACTGCCTTTGGTATTTTATCTCCTCTTGTGATACTGATCTCATCTGGAATACCATCTTTCCATACAACCCGTTATCTCTCCAACAAAGCTGTAATTTGCATGTTTGCTGTTCTAAATAATGGATTTCAAAAGAAAAAATGCCTGAGTAACCTCTGAACAGAGATTTTACCTTAATCTTAGTGCAACAGAGAATCCTATTTAACACATACACATCTGTTAGATGCAAAGCAATTATATTGATCAGTATGTATTAGCCACTTTGTTACATACTGATCCATCCATCCATCCATCCATCCATCCATCCATCCATCCATCATGACATTTTTTTCCGACATTCATGATCCCCAGTGGATGAAACCTAATGACTTCGGAGATCCTCTGACTTTTCTTCTAGTGCCACCAGCAGGGCAAAATGTTCACTTATCCCGTAATATATCAACAACTACCAAATGGATCGCCATTTAAGTTTGGACAGACATTCACTGTTCTCAGATGATCAGACCTAAAACTTCCTCTGGTGCCCTCATGAGATTGACATTTGTGGTTTGGGGTAAAATGTCTCAAAACATTTCTGTAGAGACATTCATGCCCCCCTCAGGATGAACTGTAGTCGCTTTTGTGATCTCATGACCTTTCATGTAGCGCCATCATCGGGTTAAAATTGGAGTTTCCCAATACTTTAGTTTATGACCGAATATTAGCAAAACTAATGACATTATGACTGCTAAACATCCACGTTATCATTGTCATTGTGTGCATCTTAGCATGCTGACGTTAGCATTTAGTCACTTGTTATACAATAACGCAGTGTTGCTATATGAACTTCACATACTCTTTATAATTAAAAGTGGTGTGTACTGTATGTTTAGCACTTCTAAGAGGTGTGCAAGTACAGTACCCACTCAAAAACACATAATTTACCCTATCTAAGTTTATGTTATGATGTAAGCGGAGCTCTGCATTTAAAGTTTAACAGTTCAAAGTTACATGCCAGTGGCACTACTAATGATACTAATATGCATTCTCTTTGAGCCTCTTCTGCCAGAATCTGAGGAGCTAGTGTGAGGCAAGAGAGTTTTGAGGGGAATGCCACCCGTCTTAATGATGTTCCTCAAAAAGTTTCCTTGAAAAATCAACAATTTTTACTGTGAGGAAAAGATCATAAACTATAGAACAGACTGTAGTGTTTCTCAACATGACAAACTGGCGAGGAACAAAAGAGCACTGGTAAGATAAATGGAGGGATACTTTTTAACAACTTGTAGACTGTCAAATTTGAAGAAAGAAAAGGACAGTAAGGACAATGATCAGAGAAGGTGGATCCTATTGACAGGTGAGCCTCACTAACGAGGTAATCTGAAAAGAATGCAGGTTGAACATCTTCAAGTTTGCTCATCTTTAAGTTGAAAACGCAGCTCTTACTTTGTCAGCCATATTGTTGATAGCCAGGTTAAATAGAGAAGTGGCACAAATGGACAGTGACCAAAAACAACCAACCTTTTGATAAGAGCTAAATACGTGACTCCCATGCTGACACAGAAATCCAATTTTCAGAAAGTGAAGGGCACATTTGATCTTGTTTAGATACGTCTACTGGCTTTGAAAGCCATGGCTCTTGTCTAGAGTGTTTGGGATTATGGTTATCTCTGATGGACCACCAGCAGAGTGGGGGATAGCAACCTTTTTAAGTGCCTGACTTGACTGCTATGAACTGCAGTGTCTGATGGCACAAAATGACTCACATAATGGCTATATGTCAACGGAGGGATATAAAAAAAAAAAAACGGCGCAGTTTACACATCTTTGTATTTGGGCGTTTGATGGTGAAGATGACTGATGCAACGTTACGTAACAGCAATGCAACTCGTCTTGACTGTCGACTGGACTTTACCACATTTCACTCAAGTACAGTTTAACTAAATGTAAAAAACTAAAGTCCAACCACAGGCTATTGTGATGACATTGTGTTAACATGGTAAACATGTTAACAGTTGCTTATTCACACATCCAGCTGACACAGAGCAACATTATCATTAGGTTGGAGTTGTGTTTTTTTTTTCCACCTGACGAATGTAAGTCCAATATTGACTCCGTTTTAGCCCTGTTTTTGGTCTTTACCAACTCCTGAGGGAAATATCTGGCTCTTCAGCTGCTAAATGCTCCACTATGTTAACCGGCTAGTAGCTATCTGTGTCTGTCATCTGAGCAGGTAGTGTACAGTGGGTTTTTAGAGATTTTTCACTGAAACAGCTGAATCTTTAAAAACACATTATTGCTGCTTTGAAGAATCCGTCTTCAAATAATTGTATTTGTTCATAATTAAAAGATAGAATTACTGCACAGGTTGATTGCATATTTTAATTTATTAATTATTATTAAATGTTCCATTATTTTTGAATAGCGCAATTCAAATGCAGCTTTAATGAATAAATTAGTTCACCGAATTTGATTAAATGTGGCTTTCATGACTGTAAAATCTGTATCAAATATTTATTCCTATGATATCAAAACCCAAAGGTAAATGCAGCAATACAAATGGCCTGAATAGGTGGACATATTTGTCTGTATTTGCTTGCTATTGCTACCATCAAGTTTTTGACAGTGGTGTACAGACAATCCCAAATGGCAAATTTATCTTGTATCCCTCCACATTAACAAATGCAGACACTTAATAGTGGTATGCACAGCGAACACAGAAGACGTGGAGCTATTACTTAACAAAACAGCCTGAGGTGAACTGAAAATTACTGAATTACTGAAAGAATGCACCAGTAAGATGATCATAAGTAATGCAGTGATTTTGCTCATGACGTGTACCGTGCTATGGGATCATATTTACCATGTTTAATATGGTAGGACTGAGGATCAAGTAGCCTTTTTGGCTGAGGCAATGCGACTTAATAAGATAAGTCATCTATGTTGGAATTTGTATATGAGGAAAAGAGTGTACCTCATTGTTCTGAAAAAAGGCCGGTCATGCTACAACACAGTAAAGGCACAAAACTGAGCAAACTGAGACCATCTTTAGAGAGCACGGTTAGATGGATGATAGTGATGCTGAGAGAAATGTGTCTCCCAAGATTTAAAAGGCTAGATGGAATGACAAAGGTTAAGGGTCATACATGTTTCATTTCAGGAAGGGCAGAGGAGCAGTGAACCTTGGATTACACACACACACACACACACACACACACACACAGAGTTGTAGACAGAAGAGACAAAGTATTTAATAATGAAGACTTAAGAGAATAGGCATGTTAAACACTACTGCTACAGTACTCTTAAAATTTAGGGCTTCATATGGTCAAACATATCAGTCAACTCATAAAAGAAGCTCAACAATAGATAAGGCTAACATATGAGATAAACAGCCCTTACAATAGGAAGTTTATTGCAAAAGCTTTGTCTTCAAACCTAATAAACCCTACCAGGGGAAAGCACAGAAGTATAAAAATGTACTAATTAGGTCTGCAGTAATAATTGGTAAGACTGATGTTATATGTGGTTGCCATATGTCAATTGAATCTTGAGACGGAAATTGGTCTGGCTGTGTCGGCAGCATGCAGTCTCTGAGGAGTTACATCCCACGCTGGGCAACATGGAGACAGACGGAGGACAGAGGAAAAACCCAGCTGCTGCCAAACGGAAATCTTGAATGGCTGGAAATGCATTTTAATGTGAAAAGGAAAGAGTATGGCATACTTCCATCAAAACTCCTTAAAAGTAAGACTTCTGCTACAAAACTTGTCTAAATATGTTGCTAATAAATTAGAAGATGAACTAAAATTGCCTTTGTTAAAATAAATTAATTAAGGTGATTTTTTTTTGCAGGCTTTTAATGAGTATTTCCAAATTTCTGTTGATTGCTTAACCCCCCAAAAAGGGGCATAAACACTATAAGCAGTGGTTATATGTCACTGATTCGATTCAAGACTGTGCTGCAGTCTCCTCCTCCTCCCTGCCTCCAACTCATATAGCATCTGACACATACTCAGAGCACTCCTACACACCGAACTACACAGAAGACACCACTCTCTTATTTCCTATCTTGCAGAGAGTGAATACGGCAAGAAGAGTATATCAGGTCATTTGGGAAAGCACCTTTCGGAGCCTTGAGTTTGTTGATTTGTTTGCTCATGCGTAGTGCTTTATGTCAAGCACAATAGATACAAGAAATCCCCCAAGAGCCCTGGCAACAAGAAAATACAATGCAGTAAGTCCAAGTATTGGGCATGAGGTGATATTGATATACAGTACTGTACCAGAACGTTTGTAGGTAGAGATGTTTTCCCCAACGTTGTTATGGAAGTTTTATTGTTTGAAATACAATTAGATTGATATTGTTTGAAATTCAATAAAGTCACAAGCATCATATCACAATACTTTCCGAAAACTGAATGACTATGGAGATATTTATTCCTGTGCTGTTCGCTGGTACTAATACCTTGATGCAGTTTATTATTGTGTTTCACACCAGGAGATAAATATCATATTCATCACTGTGTGCTATATACACACAAGTAGGCTGAACCTCACTGCTGTAGAAACAAGAAGAGCGCTTTTAACATATCTCTTTTGTTTATAAAGCTCTCCTGCAAAAACTGCCTCAGTATATAGCTTCTCAACTTTAATACCAGTGCTCACCAAACCAAATCTCAGGCCTGTGTAACTCCAGTTACCCCTCCAGTAAATACTAAATTTAGGAAGACTGCATTCCACTAATTTGCACCTTATAAATGGAATCAATAACAGAGCATTTTAAGTCTTGAATCTCTCATCCCACTGGCCATTTTAAACGTTAAACCTCAAAGTCATTTAGTGAGGTCTGTGGTTGTCCCGGATGCTGTATGTGCTTTTTGTTATGCTCTTTGTATGCATATACTGCCTTTGTTTGTCTGGCTGTCTGTTTTTCTTTTCTCTGATCAACTCAGGTCTCTCGTTATATACTGTATATTTCACAGTAGTATTATTTTCTATCACAATGTCGTTTGTTGGCTTCATTGTTCACACAAACTGCAAAGTAAAATGTTTAGATATTTTAGTATTAGAATTAAAACAGTATGTGGAGTTTGATTACACACTCCAATGCTGTTGTGGCTTCTTTACGTCCCTGTTCTGAGAGAAATAAATGGACTGAGAAAATAAGGCTACTATTTTCCATTGGTAACTTGTTCAAAGTGGACGGCAGATTGCCTAAAAAACAAAGAACAATCACTCTGTCGTGTTTTTAGTTTAAGGTCAGGGGTGTGGTATTAACTTGAAAATAGCTGTCCATTTAACATAGAGGTCAAGCTATAACACGCTATAAAATGCAGATTTTCACCTTGTGGCAGGAAGTGTATTGTTAGTTCAAGCCATCAATTGTCCCGCTTCAGTCTCCAAAACTTGTCGTTCATCTTGATGAGCTGTCTACCTTGAAATGACATCTAGCCTGAAGGGGAGCGAACCAACATCTATAAACGCTACTGCAAGCATCAAAGCAGCAGATGGCATGACAAAGAGTAAACACGCCTTCCTTGTTTAAATGATGTAGGCTCTCCTGGGTTCAAACTGCAAGCAGGGACATTGTGTTAAGTGTTGCTATAAGCATCAGGATTGTTATACCTTAACACAATGCCTCGTGAGATGACAGAGCAACGGTTGTCTGTAATAACTACGTTCCACGTACTAATTGTATCTTGTTTCGACCACTTCAGTGATTACTGTCAGTGTCTGTAGAGAACTTAGACAGATAAAGACCTAAAATATAATAGTGTATTTATAGTTTACCCTATTTCTATGTTCATTTTTCTATATTATCATTGTCTGTACAGATGCAACATAATAGAGCCATTTCTTTCATCTCTGATTCAACAATGACTCCAGACTTCATGGAAAATGGGATGTCATTTAAACATATTAGCCTTGATGAGGTCTCTATGATTTCCTATATAATAGGTTGCCATGGACTTCATTACCTTAGAGAGCTTAAACTCATTATGTTTGAATAGCTGGGTGAACCTGTGACACCTCAGTGTTTATTTTACGTATATTAGTCTTCAAGCCTGACCTGCTGCAGTCTGTCTTTTTAAAACTCTGAAAGAGCTGTTGTAACTCAGTCTACCACAGAACTTTTAACTGCTTGTATTGGGTGGATGGTTGTCACTTCTTGCATTATATGGAGCTAGGTGAGTTGACATGACATGCTGTCAATTCTTTTCCTTTACTTTACGCCAACAAAGAACCTACGCAGGCAACTGGCCAGTCAATGAAATGAGCACAAGAGTGTAAACTGGAAGTGGGGTTGGAACAACTTCCCCAAAATAGACATCCTCAGCACACACTGCACTACTCTCACACCGCAACAGCATGGGAGGCTTCAATGTTTTCCACTAAGAAACCACATTGGTCTGTATTTCAAAAAATAGTGGGACACAACTTGGGGGTCAACACCGCTCAGAGTGAACTGAACTAGCACAGCAACCAGAGTATCCAAACCTCATCCCCATCTACACAGCACTTGAAGTCTTTATTGAAGCAGACATTTGAGTGGGTATTTCTATGTAATTCATTTCATTTATTCAGAGTAGCTGACATATATATATATTTCATGGAATTTAAAATTGACAAAGTACTGTATTTATGGGTCGCACTCACCATTTATGAACCCTCAGCTAAACTCGAGCAGATGTTGTTTAAGTCAAAGTGTATCATCACTTTCAGTCACTTTCTATTTCCCCTGCCTTGTTTCATGACCTTTCAGTCAAATGCAACCAGAAATTCAAGATTTTAAATGTCAGGCAAGTCAAAATGATGCAGCTGTCTATCCTTTACTGTCAACTCAAGTTAATGTTTTGCTCCTCGTTTCATGATGACAGTTTATCCACTGGGGCTGTAGTGATCTGTGCGGTTGCTTTAAACCGAGTAGGCGGGCATATTTGAAGCTAAAAATTGTGCAATTTTATCAAAAGAATTAGATTGGTGATATTCTATATTTTTCTTATTGTCAAAAAAGAAAAGAGTGTATGTTTGATCTACTCTAAATAAACTTACTGTAAATTTCCATGTTCATCATAATGAACACAAATGTCCTCCAGTGCAACAGTGTGGCTGACTGATGTTTTGATGTGATGTACAGCACAGAGGAATAAGATAATGGAATATATAATACGCTTTGGATACACAGGCAATACATGTTGGTAGGATACATGTTTGTTTTTACCTTTTCATGGTGTTAGTTGAAAATAAGAGAATATAGAATATCATAAGACTTGTAATTTAAAATGTGTATAATGCAGCTTATGCTAAACATTTCACCCTGCACTACTGCTGGCAAATTGACTCTTGCTTACCCTTAGCACACCATCTATTGATCAATATTCCTGACAAGCCAAAAAGTCTATCAATAGCAAAACCTTCATCAACACAGTTCATGTATGGGAGGCAGTGCTCACCACACAAATTCAGCCTTGACCCTATAGATGACCTTTACATTTCACAATAGGCAGGCCACAATAGATTGCCATGTGCCTAGTGGTTTAATCTCCACAGCCCATCTGCTGCGGCTGCTGCCTGTGAGTTGAATCTGGGAGAGGAGAGGGAGTGCCCAGCTTCCCTCTGAAGCTTTCGGGTATCTATCTCACTACATCCTGTGGGACAGCTGTATGTTAATGTGCACAAGAGGCCGGGGACAGCAGCAGTCACTGGGATTGCCAGGCAGACACAGAACAAGGACCCCCTTCTCAGTGGGTAGCCAAAGGCATGAACTTGGCAGATTAGACATTCAGGAAACAAATAAGGCTCCATCACAGACGGGCATCCAAAATCCAGAACAACAACCAAACACACAAGGCTGCAGAGAGAGCCCAAAAAAAGAAAATGGAATTCTTAAACTATTTAAGTGATGAGACTGAAGAACTCTGCCTGCCACCTTGTGGTTTCCCTCCCTTTGAAAACAAAATACATGCAGTAATTAGGATAGACACCATCAAGTACAGAAATCTCTTCACTTCTTCTATCCTCAAGAGTCCTCATTTCGTAAAAGAAACTGCAGCATTAAGACTGTCAGTTTTTTTATGACTAAAATCAAGAGGAATTATTTTTTTACTCTCGTACTGCTGCAAGTGTTGGTTTTATTTTTTCCCTGAGCCTTGAGCCAGTACAAATAGCAGACTGGCGGTCAGTGCCAGCTGATGTCCGATGTCTCCGGTAGGACTAGCACAGTAAAATGTTGATGCTTGGGGGAAATCAAATCAATAATTCAAGGCCAGGCAAGTTGCAGATCTAATTCTGACGCCACGATGACGAAGGACAGGGAGAGGTGTGGGCAGCAGTGGAGGACCCTGCTACTAGGCCCCCCCCATCTGTAAACTGTTGCCTGGCAACAGGATTCACTCTCGCTGGCCTCCAGGCTGCAGTGTGCTGCCTCTGGCCTCATCCGGGGATAAGGCTCTTGTTTGCCATTAAAGTCAACCAATTCTGGCAATGGATGCAGGGCTTGCAATTCAGTAATGAATACTGCAGAGGCTGCTAATGAAGGCTTCAATTTCACAATAATAAGGCCAATTTTGTCTCAAAATGTGACACAAAATCATAAAGAGGGACTGTGTATTTACCAGGAATTTCTTGCCATGTGTATTATTACAATTTGTCACTCACCTCGTTCAGCTAACAATGCCATAACCATCAGGCCACAGCCCCAACAGGCTGGAAACAATCATCTTTAAAAAGGAAACAGCACAACATCTAGTTTCTCTTTTCCCTCCTGTATTGGCCATGCCATCTGCCATCTGATGCCCTCAGTGACAATGATGCTTACTTGTTATGCAGGAGAGATGTGCTTACAACAAATGGATTGTTACCAAGCATTCAGCCAGTCTCTGAAATAGCCATATCATCTGTGTTTCTCCTGTATTGTGCTCAGACATATGAAGTGCATCAGGATGAAGATGAATGAATCACCAAATGGGGAAATGATTTTCCACAATATCCACTGGAAGATGAATCCTTCAGACATATGAGAGAGAGAGAGAGAGAGAGAGAGAGAGAGAGAGAGAGAGAGAGAGAGAGAGAGAGAGAGAGAGAGAGAGAGAGAGAGAGAGAGAGAGAGAGAGAGAGAGAGAGAGAGAGAGAGAGAGAGAGAGAGAGAGAGAGAGAGAAGGTGTGGGCAAAGTACAAGGGAAGACATCCTGGTCATTGGGGCTGAGAGGGAAAGTTGACAGAAATTCAACTTTCAGGCTTTACTAACACTCGGCTAACACATTGCAAACACACCAAAGCACGTCAATGAAAGACTGTTGTTTTTCATTAGAAAAGGTGCTGAGGCTCTTAGAAATGCAAATGTGAATACACCTGACAATAAACAAAGCAAATCAACACAGCAGTGAGTTACTTTTGTGGCAGAAACTGCTGGGAGCAAATATTTGACATTACAGGTTACTAATTGGTATTAGCAGAAAAGAATGTGTGCTCTTTTTCTTTGCAAGTAAAAATCATTCCTTTCTGGAAGTGCAAAATATTTGAAAGCATCTATAAGGATGAGTTTGAAGTCTATGACAGAAAAACTGCACATGGGAACCTTCTTTTCAGTTATGTAACAGACTCCTTAGAAATCAGCACTCTGAAGTGCAACTGAAATCAGTGCAAACCTGTGGGTCTCTGCCTTAAGAGAACCATTGACTGGCTCCCAGCAGAGAGGATTTGCATGCTGTCGTCATTCCTTATGTCAATACTGGCTGTAAAGAGATCCCTTCCTAAAGCAATTTCAAGGTAGGAGATGGGGGACAAAATGAAAAGTGAAACTAATATGAGCCTTCAGCAGTCTACATTAGACAAATCACAAAAAAATATGTTCTACATTTACAATCTTTTTAGTACAATTCTCCCTCTTCTTGTTCCCCTGGATGTTTCCTTGCTGAGCGAGAGATAGTGGCACAAAAAGGACAATTTGTCCTAAAAAGCTTGTTACTTTGAAAGATATCCATTTCTATTTGTCAGACTACGTAGTTACATCCACAAATGCCAGTTAAAACTGTACTGTGCCAAAAGGAAGCCCTATGTTAACAGTGTCCAGAAGCGCCGTCGACTTCTCTGGGCTCGGAGGCATCTGGGATGGACCATCACACAGTGGAAACATGTACTGTGGTCAGATGAATCAGTATTTCAGGTATTTTTTTGGGAGAAATGGACGCCGTGTGCTCTGGACCAAAGAAGAAAAGGATCACCCAGACTGTTACCAGCAACAAGTCCAAAAGCCAGGGTCTGTTATGGTATGGGGTCGTGTCAGTGCCCTTGGCAAAGGTAACTTGCACTTCTATGATGGCACCATTAATGCTGAAAAGTACATAGAGATTTTGGAGCACAATATGCTGCCTTCAAGAAGACATCTTTTCCAGGGACGTCCATGCATATTTCAACAAGATAATGTGAAACCACATTCTGCACACATTACAAAGTCCTGGCTGCGGAGGAAGAGGATACGGGTACTTGACTGGCCTGCCTGCAGTCCCGACCTGTCTCCAATAGAGAATGTGTGGCGCATTTTGAAGCGCAAAATGCGACAACGAAGACCCCGTACTGTTGCCCACCTTAAGACTTGTTTGCAGCAAGAATGGGACAAAATTACACCTGAAACACTTCATCACTTGGTGTCTTCAGTCCCTAAACGTCTTTTAAGTGTTGTGAAAAGGAATGGCAACATTACAAAGTGGTAAATGCTTAACTGTTCCAACTTTTTTTTAAATGTGTTGCAAGAACCAAAATAGGAATTTTGTTTTTTTGAAAAAAAAAAACCAATAAAAATCATGAGGAACACAATGAACAGGAACAAATGATGTGCTGTTGTATTGTCTGCAATGAAATACAAGTCAAAGTACATTTAGAAATCACTACTTTCTTTTTTTATTTGTGTTTTCCATACTGTCCCAACTTTTTCTGATTTGGGGTTGTATTTTAAACAATTCTATCCTTTTTAATGACTGGCGGTAACACATTTATCCTTTGTAACAGCTATCATATAAAAACACATACTGTGAAATTGAATCTCTTGTGTGCCTACCCTCCAGAAATGGTTTTACAACATAGTAGTTTTAGTGTTTTACAGTTTGTTAAGGGTCCACAAATTATCTAAAATGCTGTTAAGGCCTGGCAGCACTGGAGGTTATAAAATAGTTTTCAAGTACTGAAACATTAATTTGCATACTGGCAAAATGTGTTAGAGAACAGACATTAACTCAAGATATTGGACACAAAGTCTGAGGACAACTGGCCTAAAATGAGTATACATTAGAGAACGATTTCACCAATATTAATCAAAGAAAAAGTGACATTTTCATATCACCCCTGGGCATAAAAAAGGTCAATTCTTAGCTTGCAAATTCTACTCTTCCCAGTAGTGGTGAGAACAAGTAAGTGAACTGGGTAGCCGGCGCTGACTTAGCAGGTACACGTACAGCTGGCTAGGAGGATGGAGCAGCAGCCCAACCTGGCCACAAGGCTCTCTGACGGCCCCGTGAGGTCCCACTCTCCCACGCTCATCACATATTAAAACAGGCCAGTCGGACCAAATCAGCACTTTCTCTTATCCACTGTAGCGTGCTGATGTTGGGAGGTGTAAGGGAGGCCCTGAGAAGATCAGGGGAGATGAAGCATGAAGTGCACATGTTGGTACTGTGAGCCTTAAGCAACTCCAGGGTAACTCCATCTCCGCCGACTTTGTTGAATCTAATGTGCATGACAACTTCTCAAAAGGATTTCACGATGTGGGATCTGACACCCTTCTGGTGTTCAGGGAAGCACGGCAACTGGACTGTAACGCATGTGGGAGAATTATCTTGGATTATGGGAATATGTGGAACTAGAGATTTGGGTGTGTTATGCTAGTGGCAGCTAATGTAGCCTTGAGCCGCTAGTCTCAAGCAGAGATGAGGAGCGGGCCACAGAGGTCTGGTAACCTCACCTTTTTTACCTCTCCACAACATCAGTTGGGGTTTTTGGTTTTCATTTTCAAACTTGTCGTCTTCAGCTCCAACCAACACTGACTCAAGTGACATACAGTAACTTGAGTCGATTTATCAGACTTCACTGCAGCTCCCTCTGCATGCTTTATACAATTTCTCACATATGCTGACTGATTTCTTTTCTTATAATTCTTTTACCAAATGCTCCAGGAAAGAGACCAATACACCTCACATGTCTAAGAGCTATACTGTATGGACAACATTTCAGGATGAGAAAAGTTAGCTTCAGTGTAATTGAATTGCAACTTTTATTTGGCTAAACTTGAAGTCCCCAACATGGTTGTATTTTTCCACTGGACTAATGGTTAACAAGTGGGAGGGGTAACGAGCAGAGTAATGAGGTTGTGCTAATTACATCTGAGTTCTGTTTAAATGAAAGGCTGTGGATGTTGCTGCCCATTTAGGTGACGTAGCTGGAAAATCTAATGTAGCCATGGAATCCGATTCATTGTCATCTATCACAGTAATATAACAGGCTGCTGACACACTGCAGCGCAGATAGAAACAAAGCTCAGAAGATCCAGCTGCTCTGTGCTCATGTATGTGTGGATCTTTGTGTGTGCATTTATGTGAGAAGCCTATCATTGATTTTTCATTTCGTATTAGTAAATTAATCCCTAAAACGTGCCCCCTCTGTACTCATCAGAGGAGAGAATATTGATTGCTGGGTTACACTGCCTTAAGGAGGCCATGAATTGCTAATCAAAATCGAAATTCTGCTGGGAACTGCATCAGGGTAAATATTCAATTCCTGGCCATGCAAAACAAACAGCTAAACTGTTGGGGGAATGAGAGAAAATGGAGCAGAATCACAATCACAGTTTTGGTTAATTTAAAAATCCAGGAATGGCATGCTTTTTATGAAAGGCATAATGTATACTTTAAAGAGACATAGAAGAAATTCTGTTTTTTAAACAAACACTTATCCAGGTCATGACCGCCTTTTTGCCCAAGATTAATTTTAACTAAGACAGTTTTAACACACTATCTATTCTATTATGTCAGGAAAGAGTGAAAAATGTTCTATAGCCCAAGCAAATATTAAATTGCTCACTTTGTCTAAAACACTTGATAACCTAAATATATCTATTTAACTATGATATAAAACGAGGAAAAGCAGCAAATCCTCACAATATAGAAGCTGACACCAGAGAATATTTGGTATTTTTGCTTTACAAATTACCCGAAAGATTAATCAATAAGACAATAACCCAAAACTTCATTCATTCATTCATTCATTCATTCATTCATTTTAAGCTCAATGGTCTTGTAGTACTGTAAGGTATACGTCAAATAAAACTGTAATCCAATGCCAGTTAACTCCTGGTCATGGTAGAAGCTACATTTAAAACCTATCCTTTTTTTTTGTGGTTCGTTTGTTAAAGCCCCAGTGTGTAACATTTGTAGTTGTTCATTATCAAAATCTGTACTGCCCTTCACAAACTTGTCCTTTTTTATGAATATTGACCACCACCATCAACTCCAAGTATTCCTATTGGCTTGAAATTTTAAATTTGCGCTTACATGAACTGGGGTAGACGCTCCATAGCCATGCGCCATCTTGAAATATGGTAGCCTGTAAGGGACAAACAGGCTATACTGCTCCGCATTTCACGCTTTTAACTCAGTGTCACTGACTGTGACGTATGCCAGGGAGGGAGGGGGGAGAAGATTACGTGCCACTCACTGCCGGCAGATTTGAAAGCCTGTTGCGTCTATTATCGAGGACATGTAACTGAATCGCCGAGGAAATTAAACGACAATGTGACAGGCAAAGCAATGCGACCAAAGTTAATATTGTTGTGGCTTTTCCAAGATGGATTTTAAAAGAGACGCCGAAGTTGCCTGCTTTCTTCTCGACAGGTAATTCTGCCTATTTGTGTAAAAGTTTTATAGTTGCTATTTGCTTGGCTAAATATAGCACGGTTGTGTATAACGCTAGAACGACGTGTAGGATACTTTTCCTCGCGTCAATGATGAAAAAGGATTGTCTACCTTGTAACATAAACATAATCATATGTGCCGCGATTTCCCTGGCAGACAACTCATGTCATGGAGTTGTAACACAGACTAGCTACAGCTAGAACAAAGTGAAATTCAGTTGGTTGTCATACAATTTCACCGCTAGATGGGAGAAATTCTTACACACTGGGGCTTTAAACAACAGACAGCCGATACTATTGTTGCGTGCAATAGTACAGTTTTTCTATTCTAATTCTAAAAAGAATTCACTTTTTTTTATAGATGAAAAGACATTTCTGACAAAACCACATCTAAGACCTGTGGGCGCTATTGGCATACTGATGTACAATAAACTTGGACTGACATTACAAAGACATATTACACAATTTGAATGTTGTCTTGGCAGCAACAAAAAGATTACTGGTGACATACTTTTTCGCTCCGGCACTTAATGCCACCCTCTTGTCTAATGTCTGAGCACTCTGAGATGGGTATAACACTATGAAAAACACTGGAGCGTTTGAAGTACTGCTTTAACACACAAAACTCCTTCCAATTGGTATTCCACCATTATTATCCCTCAGGCAGCTAAATAATTTCCCTTCACACTGAGATAAAGTGTTTATACTTTGACATATCCACTCAGGCAGCTGGCTGAATACAAGAATCAATATGAGATGCTGAAATGAGATTCCTACTCTTTTGTACGTGGACAATGCTTTTATTCAACGTGAGGTCAAAGCTGTCCTGGGCTAAAAAAGGGGCCACTTTTTCTTCCAGTGGACATCCGTGCACAATGAGACAGGAGGTTAGATCAACAGGGACATCTTTTCTTTCCTTGTAGCCTGATGTGACCTCCACATGATGCAGATGTGCTGCGAGGCAACTTGTTTTTTTTATGCCTTTCATGCTTTAGATGCCTGGCAGAACTGAAATATGTCAACTGCAAATATAAAAATGCTAAATAAACTGCATTTGAGTCCAATTATGGATTTCCATGTCCTTTTCAATGTTAACAATGAAGAGTGATTAATTCCTGGATTTTCATTACAAATAATGAGCCCTAAATAAGATGCCTGGAACCTGGACAATCGAATTGTCCCCATCACAAAACAAATTAGCAATGGTTTTCCTGTATTACCACTTAAGCTCCAAATAATGATTATCATTTTATTATAAGAAGAAAATGTGCATTGTTTATCACAGACAATACTTTATTGGCAAAACCTTGGCTTTGTAAAAGATTAATTTTGGTCTGAGAAAATAAGTGACAATGTATTTATTTTAATGTTCTTTTAAGTTGATGTAACCATTATATAAAGGTATAAAACGGGACACTCCTGTCTCCACACAAATGATACACTGGACTAACACTGTGTGGTAGACTGGACTTATAGCATGCAGTGAGAGATGAACAGAAATGCAGCTTTTGACCCCACACTACCACGGAACAGTCAGGGTGCACTGATGCTGCACAAGGTCCTCAATTATCCCTGCGCCACTTCATGCCGTGCCCAGTTGTGATACTGGCAGCCACTTTGCACCTGCTGACTTGCACCCCATCAAACTCTAGCACACCCAAGGCTGATAGATGAGCAATTCCACCTCCAGACCCCGGCAAAGTGACTGAAGGCCAAACACTATAACAATATTTCATTAAACGAAGAATATTATGCCAGGGAAAATGATTTGCAGATTGCAGATCATCATTGTACACTGATAATGGTACGGTCCAGTTATGAAACAGCTATTACAAGTTTACCTAGTATTTTGAAAAACATGTATGCAACATGCATTACTGTGATAAGACAAATTTATCCTGTTTTTCAGACTAGTCACAATAATTCTAATAGACATATTTACTCTTAGGTACCAAAGCATCAATTTAAACAATAAAATTGAATAGACTGCTGGTATTTTTATTTTATTTTAAATTTGTTTCTCAAACCAAAACTTTATCAAAACCTATTGATCTTTTAGCAGAGACCTTTTTGGGAATTGATTCCCAAGAATTTTCTGTACAATTACTGTTGCATTAAACCTAAAGATATGTGCAACAGTGTAAGAGCTTCTTCAGACTCTTAATGTAGTATTGAGTGCTGCACTCGTAGTCGTCATAACAACCTGAACATTTATTGAAGCTCTTAGCCGGGAGTGTCTGCATAGTGAAGAGGGGAGAGTTGGTGCTTGAAAAACAGCAGATGCGTGTCTGAGGATACTAATTTCTGCAAGAGGTAGACATGTGAATGGAAAACAGCAGAAGTCATACAGTCTTCCGGCACAAAAGCTGTGATTGGGAGGTATCCATGATTTCACAAAACTGAAGCATGACACAGCAATGCTTCAAACTGCAGCAAACAACATGAAGCCAACAACACTGTCAAAGCAAGATAAATGAAACACACATGGTGCAAATAGAGACATATTTGTAATGCTCAAACCCCCTCAGCTGTATATTAACATGGGGAAGGTCCAGGCACTGAGGTTTCTACTACCTCAGTGAAACATTGAACTTTTAGTTCATGCTGCCCCCTAGAGGTAACAAAACAGCATTTTGAGTTGTTGCAGTCAAAACACTTCCAGCACCAGTGAAGAGCACAGTGGGATTATGATCAGCGTTTCTCCGTTGTACGTAAAATGATGGAACTAATGCTATAGATAAAGATGAGGAAATAAACATAAGTGCTACATAATCAAAAGATGAGGTTTTTCTTACCTGTGTGTTCAAAGCGTTGCATAACAGGAGAGGAGGACATAAAAGAGAAAAAAGAAAACACATTTCTATTAGTGAAAGACTCTTTAATAGAGGTAAAGGGCATCAGCATGAACAGATGAGTGTCTTATGAGCAGGTTCAAGGAGGAGTGTGTGCTATAAATCACTCTACTACAACAACGTGATGTTGTCATTTATTAAATCAAATATGAGCCCTGTGGTGGACGGGCGACCTGTCCTTGGTGTCTCCTGATGTGAGCTGGGACAGACTCTAAAAGAGGTTAGCGTAAATGCTGCAGTAGTATCAGTTAGATCACAACTGGAGAGTATATCTTCAAGGAACGGCACTGAGGGCTTTTCTCGATAGAAAAGCTATTTTCGCTCTTCTCCTGATTGGCTTCGATAAAAAGAGTACGGTTTGTTGATCGGATTGGTTAAAGATAGCCCCTTGATAGACGGTCATAGACAGATGCTTCAACCAATCACCTGCCAAGTATTTTTTCAGTATTTTTAACGGTTTCAAATGACGGCTTTTCAGATGGTTCTGTGTAACAAACCATCTGGCACGTCAGGTTAGGTGAACTGACCCTTTACAAGTATTGCAGCCATTAACAAATACTGTTGAACTGCAACACAAAACATGTGGTCAAAAGGAATTGGGACAGCAAATGTTAAATAGCAGCTAACCACTTCCAAGTATCTGTCAAGCTGTTTGTATGTAGCTTTGGATATGCTTGGCAAATTTACACAGAAAAAAGCTAAATCTGATCCTTCGACCTGTAAACTGACTATTAAAGCACCACAACTGCGGGTGTAAGAGCTTCAATCAATGGAAGGAAGATGCAGAGGAATGAGTAATGAGGTATGTGATTACGGAAGAGAGCAGGATTACAATAACCTACACAGTAAAAAAAAATCATAAAAGATTTATACCAAGCGAATCCTTTTGAACCTACTCTAAAGCTTGCATGGTTTGGACTTCTGTGAGGCCGACTTGCAAGGACTACAGGGGGGTGGGATTCACAGATCTGTAATAAAGGTTTTGTTGTGGGTGTCTGATGTAATGTGAAGGTGATGAAGCAATTCATTTTTGGTCCATAGAAATCAACTTTGCTTCTGCAGTTTCTTGAAACATTTGTACAGACCGGCATCAGCTGAAATGCTATTAGCACCAAGCCTCGAGAGCACAAACCGCTGAAAAGTAAAAGCAATTTCTTTGTTTAAAAGGAACAAACTAGGGCTGAAACCACGAAGAACGGTGATATTGTGCCGTCGTTCTTCTGAAAGCAAAATGTGATACAACTCCCACGCACAAATCACAGAGGTAAACATACTGTGAGGAGACCAAAACGTCAAGTCACAGGAATGAAACTGCACTTAGTTTTCACTTTTTATTCACTTTACTGTCACATATTTCTTTACTTATTGATTTAAGTTATACACACTGGAAACCCTAAAACTAAAATGTTCTAACATACTATAAATTAATAAAAATTGCCGCAATCATTCCAAACATTTTCTCAAAGGCAGCTCTCAAAACTGCCTTTTTATGTTTTTTTTTAATCAGAGGGACCAAGATGGACCATTCAAACAGACTGTTAAGGCTTGATTTGGGGATTTATTCCAATATGAAAGACTGCTTTGTTACATTTTAGATCTGATTCATACAAATAAACTACTTGACAGCAGCTATACATCATCATCAAATTAAAGGCTCTGACACATCAACAAGTCAAATCGGCCAAAATGAACGCCGGTTTGGTGTGTCAACGCTTTAAGGATTACCACTGATGTCCAAGGGATGCAGCTCTATCACAATCGAGCTGCACCACAGCCACGTCTCTGCCACGGTTAAAATGTTCAGTGAATGCATTTCAGAAGCGTAGTATCTCACAGTAGTCCGTTATTAGCCATTTTACCAGCATTTTTGTGCCACGGATTTGAATACATATTTGCATCTAATTTATTATCAATATGGACACAGATCCTTTGTTGCTGCACCTAATTCATTTTGTATGCACCATGCCATGTCATCTTTTTGTATCTGTATTTTGTAGTAGTGCATATTAAAATGCATTTCAAATTAGTACAATATAGAAAGGATTTTTTTTTGTATTTCCTTCCCATGCTTTACATACTTTGAAGTGACAAACAAATGACAAGTGTTGCTACATATGCAAGTAAAAATCAATACAAATGCAATGTGTTTTAAGTTTGTGTTTTTGCTTTTGTCTGCCACTGAGTCTTACAACCCCAAATCAGAAAAAGTTGGGACAGTATGGAAAACACAAATAAAAAAATAAAGTAGTGATTTCTAAATGTACTTTGACTTGTATTTCATTGCAGACAATACAACAGCACATAATTGAATGTGTTCCTCATGATTTCTATTGTTTTTCCTATTTTGGTTCTTGCAACACATTTCAAAAAAAGTTGGAACAGTAAAGCATTTACCACTTTGTAATGTTGTCATTCCTTTTCACAACACTTAAAAGACGTTTAGGGACTGAAGACACCAAGTGATGAAGTGATTCAGGTGTAATTTTGTCCCATTCTTGCTGCAAACAAGTCTTAAGGTGGGCAACAGTACGGGGTCTTCGTTGTCGCATTTTGCGCTTCAAAATGCGCCACACATTCTCTATTGGAGACAGGTCGGGACTGCAGGCAGGCCAGTCAAGTACCCGTATCCTCTTCCTCTGCAGCCAGGACTTTGTAATGTGTGCAGAATGTGGTTTTGCATTATCTTGTTGAAATATGCATGGACGTCCCTGAAAAAGATGTTTTCTTGAAGGCAGCATATTGTGCTCCAAAATCTCTATGTACTTTTCAGCATTAATGGTGCCATCACACAAGTGCAAGTTACCTTTGCCAAGGGCACTGACACAACCCCATACCATGACAGACCCTGGCTTTTGAACTTGTTGCTGGTAACAGTCTGGATGATCCTTTTCTCCTTTGGTCCGGAGCACACGGCGTCCATTTCTCCCAAATAATACCTGAAATACTGATTCATCTGACCACAGTACACGTTTCCACTGTGTAATGGTCCATCCCAGATGCCTCCGAGCCCAGAGAAGTCGACGGCTCTTCTGGACACTGTTAACATAGGGCTTCCTTTTGGCACAGTACAGTTTTAACTGGCATTTGTGGCTGTAACTATGTATTGTGGTACTTGACAAAGGTTTGCCAAAGTAGTCCTGAGCCCATGTGGTGATATCGCTTATAGATGAATGATGATTCTTGATGCAGTGCCGCCTGAAGGATCGGAGATCATGGTTGTTCAGCTTAGGCTTGCGCCCTTGTCCTTTACGCACTGAAATTCCTCCTCATTCCTTGAATCTTTTAATTATGTTATGCACTGTTGAAGGTGAAATAAACAAATTTCTTCCTATCTTTCTTTGAGGAACATTGTTTTTAAACATTTCAATAATTTTCTCACGTATTTGTTGGCAAACTGGCCATCCTCGGCCCATCTTTGCTCCTAAAGGACTAGACCTTTCTTGGATGCTGCTTTTGTACCAAATTATGATTACAATCACCTGTTGACATCACCTGTTTCAAATCACATCATTATTTAACCAATTTACCTGATTACTAGCCCTAAATTGCTCCTGTCCCAACCTTTTTTGGAATGTGTTGCAGGTCTGAATGACAGGAAAGGATGTATATTTACAAATGAAATTAAGTTGACCGGACAAAACATGAAATATTTTGTGTTCACATTGTCTGCAATGAAATGCAAGTCAAAGTACATTTAGAAATCTCTACTTTCTTTTTTTATTTGTGTTTTTCATACTGTCCCAGTGTTTTTCTGATTTGGGGTTGTAAAATAACTCAAATAAAATATAATTGTTGTTCATAAATAAGTAATTTGAACCTTAAAATGCCACCTTTTTAGAAAGTTGAAGTTGAAAAATGAATCATCGAACAGTATGTGTTGTGCTCAGTCAGAGGGAGTCATCTGTACTGCGACTGAATGACTCAATTTAGTAATTTACAAAAAGCTGTCCATCCAGTGTGAGGAGGGCGGGTGTTGATTCTGCTCGACGGAGATAAGACCAGAAGTCATCTCTCCTGATGATGGGAGGAACATTTCAATGAATCAATGAGTGAAAGAAAAGACTGCAGAAGTAGGAAGGGAGAATGATGAAATTGATATAGCGGGTAGGCAAAGCATGAGTTTTATGAGCAGTGAGTCAACATTCTGCCAGGCATGCAGCCATCCTCCTTCTGTTCTATACCCACAGAGGGCAACTGAAAGGCAGCTATAATTTCCACATCGTTGTAGCGTTAATGACACAAAGAAAAGGTGTGTCCTTGAAAGACATTTCTGTGGGGCCCAGAAGGATTGCGGATTATTCTTTGCTATCCATTGATGAAGATGAAACTCTCAAAAGTATGAACTCTTGGGAGGAAGAAAGTTTTAACCATTGCAGCAACTGCGGCAAGAAAATTATTCTAATTAAATGTTACAATAGAGTATGATGCTATAGGTCAGCAGTCATTCATGCATTATTCTTTTACACATCTACTCTCAAGATCCTGATATCAGTTGATGTATCTTTTGGCCAAATTTACATAAGTAGGAGCACATTTACAGTGAATGCATCTACCTCCTCACAGCAACAATGCCTTGATGTTTTGAATAATAAAATGTGGTGAATGCTGCAGCAGGACTAATTTAATCAAACAACATGTTTAACAATTGAAGGTTTTCATGCCGTGTTGGCAGAGCAAAAAGAAAAGTAAGAATCTGGGGAGTACGTGTTTGGCTGCATTCAGACTGACGACAGCACTGCTTCCCCATTCATTTCAATGAGCCCTATGAGTTGGTACTGCGGCAAAAAAACAACGCAATGCCCCATTGTCCGGCAGCACACTGCATTAGTCAATCAAATACTGTATATACTCTTCTGTTTACCTTGAGAACATCATGACCGAGGATCAAATGACTGCCGCCATGATAAGTTTCCAGAGTTGAGTAATTCTGCCTCATAGTATTATAAACCCCTGTGCAGTGTTTTGGCATGTGTTAAGCCTTCAAAGGCATTGATGTACTCCTCAAACTAAACCTTCTGGATCACATTTCATTTTCTCACCGGTACCTGTGGCAACGCAGCCCCTTGTGGTTTTTTAACACAGAGTGCTATTTTTGCTCTGAACACAGCCTTACTTGTCAGGTACAGTACACCAGAGCCAAGGTCATTTATAAACTGCACAAATTATAAATATGGATGTCATGGCCTCAACCTGGCAGTCATCCATCATCTCTCACACTGTACATGCTGCTAATCAATGTCAGATGATGAATCGGATATAGTAGAAAATTGTCCTACTTGTTGAGAAGGGCTGCAAATATTATTTATTATCGATTAACCTGCCAACTATTTTCTCAATTAATCGTTTGTTTATAAAATGACAGAAATCTAATGACAAATGTCCATCAGGGTTTCCCAGTCCAAGATGATGTCTTCAAATGTCTTGACCCCCCCCCCCAAAAAAAGGCACAAAAAAAACACATTGGAGAAGCTGCTACCAGAGGATTAAATATTTTTTTCTAAAAAATAAAACGAAAACAAAGTCTAAACAATGATTAAAAAAATTGCAGATTCATTTTTTGTCAATTTACTACGCAATTAATTGACCTGGAAAGCTAAATAAACCATCTAAAAACCTATTGGGTTAGCTGAAAAAATGAAATGTTTATTTTTACAAGAGTAATGTGAGTCGAGGACTGCAGCAAGTGTCCAGACAGCACTGCAGTACAATAGAAGTGCCCATCAAAAGCAGGAGACCACACGCTGTGACTCAGACAGCAGGGTTCATACACAGATTAGACAAACTATGCAGACAGTCGAATCAGTTACAGCCGGTCAGCCATCCATTCACAGGCTGTCTTCACTGATGACCAGATTATAGCGAGCAGGACACTGTGAAAGGCGCAGGAGTGACTTGATGAAGGTCAGCACTCTGAAATGCTGATACAACGACAGGGGGAAAGGACCGCACAGAGTGATTCACGGCTCATATTTCTGGAGAGAAATCACAGCTAAGTCGGGCGGAGCAGCCAATTGTAAAGACGAAATTACACCAAGGAACATTAAGAGTTTAACTGACAGGTTTCTGGCAACATAAACAAACAACATACCAACCATCATCAGATTTTGATTCAGATGTACCAAAATTCAGATCATTGCACATCATCATGTATTACAAACAAGTACAACAAACAACCAAACTAACAGCAGACGACTCATGTGCAAATCAATTTACGTACATGCAACTGTTTCAAAACTAGTATAGCGCTTGCAATTATCAGATTTCATATGAGAATCCGAGTGTGGTCTCTGACACGGGAGGGTTGCACTTTTTATTTAGAGAAAAGTGTTTCATTTTTAAAAGAAGACCTCAGCATATTAATTGCAGGAGGTAAAAAAAAATAAACAACGGGTTTTCACAAAAACAAACTAAAAAAGAATTAAAATGCTCAAACACCAGTTACCCAGGTGGTCGTTTCAGATTCAAGTCTATCGAATGTGTCCAATAATGTTGAAATATGTAGCAAAATGTATGTGCCATGCAGCACAACTGAGATGATTAACTTAACTTAACGAGTAATGCAAGTGTTTGTATGTATGCATGTGTTTAAGAGGATTCACTTTGCTTCACATCATTTAAATTAATGTTGAGGGGCTGTGACACCTCCCTAAAGGAAGCGTGTATACTTTCTCAGCTCCTTGAGTATCCAAAAGCGTGGGAAATGTCAGTGCCTTCAGGCAGCCCTGTGGCAGGTGGGAGCACATCGCTATCCAGTATGCTCTGAATGTAAAGCACAACACTACACAACACTATACACCCCCAGCTTGAACTCAAGAGGTATTTAGATCAGGCTTAAGTTCACTGATCATGTGCAATGTCAAAATGCAAAGCCCAATTTGTCATTGTCGACTACTGGCTACAGAAAAGCTGTATTTAGATATTCAGAAGGTTATCGCAATATTTTCTGAACACAGTTTTGTAAATGTATCCCATTTCCGATAGTTATGAGTCTCGATTGAAATCGAGGGTAAACAAAACTGTTTGGCTTATCTGCGTGTTTTGGAGCTAGCTGACTGGATCTGTGTGCTCCCTGGAATGGGACTGCTTCTCAGAATAGCCAATGGCAGAGGCCTTTCTCCCCTCCGTGTTATTTGGAGCTGAAGGCCAATGGAATCCAACCTCCTGCAGTGTACTGTGGTGTGGTTCTTACTTCAGGACAGAGAGAAAGGCTTGAAGTCCAGTGGACAAAATCAGCCGTCTTGCAATCATTTACTAATACCAGCAGTCTACATGTGCTTAACAAATGGGGTCAAAATCATCAAGGTAATTTCATGGGATGACTCTTTGTTGCAAGTATAGAAAGTGTAATGACTTAAAACATGAACACACCACAGCAGATACTAGAAAACCCAAAGATATTTAGTTTGCCATCACATAATAAATAAAAGCTCAAATCCTCACAACTGTTGCAACGAGAGAATGGTGGCCATTTCAAATATCACTAAATTGAATGTCAAAATAGATTTGACTGATAAACTTATCTTATGCTTATCCACTATTACCCACTATTCAGAAACCAAACAAAATAATAATTACAACCCCATTTTCATGATAGTTAATGTCTCTCTGCTTCTCTTACATGGCAGAGAAACAAGCAAGCAAGCAAATTATTTTTTAGTTTTTCTGGGATAATGTAAGACAAAAATAGAAAATTCTGAAATTCTGAATATATATAGTCATACACCAAACCAAACTAAATCTCACTTCAACTTCACTCCAGTGTGTTTCAATATATTGCATCAGTAATGGAAGAAGAGAAATAAAAAGTAAAATAAATTCAAAAAGATCAATTAGATTATTGTGCTTTCAAACCCAATATTCTACATTTGGCTATCCAAAAACAGGGGGAAACAGTTAAAAAGCCTGATGATGTTTGTCAAGCAGCATGATACTGTCAGGAGAGCCTAATTCTTTACAATACGTATCTACAGAGACCAACATTAGTAAAGGCAGCTGCTCCTCCAGGGCAACAAGCTTATCTAAAGTGAAACGCTGACTGCTAATGAATAATGAGGGAGTGAGGTAGTTTAAAATAAAATGTACTGTTACTGAGACACAGAGGAGATTAATTTACTTACATTTAATAGTGCTTAATAAAGAGCACATACAAATCTGCAATGTTAAGAGACTTAGTATTTAATAAGGTGCTTGTTTCACAAATCTAAGTTCCCTGTGGTGATTGCTGTTGGTGTTTCTGCTGTGGCTATTTTTCATTTTAAGCACAGTGAATTTCCTTTTTCCCCATTGTACCAACCTTTAAAATTTATGCTGCCAGTGAAATAGTTTTTTCAGCTAATATTAATTCCTAATTTTACTAATACGATAACATTGTTTTGTTATTTAAATTTGACAAGCTACTCAACCCTAACGGTTACTCGCATGCATCATTGTAGTACTTACGAATGTGCACAGATAATCACAGAACAGTGACAGGTTGTATCAACAGGTTGCATTTCTGCAAAATAACTAAAACTATGGAGACAAAAGAAGAAGAAAGCAGCAAAAACAGGGTGGTGACTGTGATTCTAAAATTAACTAAGCACAATCCAAACAATGAATAAGCTGAGGTGATGTCAAGGTTTTGTTGATGGAAACAGTTGGTTTTGAAATATGAATATTAAAGACAACCAACACTTGAGCCGCTATTAAGACCATCTGACTCGGTAGTAGCAGGATCAGGAACCGTATCATGTCACCCTGGTTGTCACGTAACTGTCAGACACTTCAAATTGAAAGTGAATACGAATGTCCTCAGTGTATCCATGCATGTTCTCAAAAATAGATGGTAAAAAAAAACAGCGCATTCAAATAGTGACAGATGTCACGATGAGTCATAATTAAGAAGAATATGCATAAAAACATAATAATTAACTGTTGCACTCTCCTTTCAGCTCACACATTAGTTTAATTTTTTTTTTTAAATGGAATTCTGTCTTAATTAACCAGTTGAGTAGAAAACTGTAGTAACGAGGGAAACGCATGCGAGAGCAGTCCCTCGATGGATACATATGCGTCTTAGACCAGTGGGCCACCAATATAACTAAAGCTCACAGTCGTGAAGTGACAGACTGAGAAAGGCCAACAAATGAAGCAAACAATATACAGTATAAACAGAGCAAAAACAAAAAAGTAGACAGTAGATGTGTAGCTCCAATTAACGCGTCTGTAGACTAAACCACAGGAAACCTTGAGCCTCTAATTCAAACTTGCTAAAGAAAGTTGCCACACACCCACAACACCTGCTCAAACAGCATATGCATCTTGCTGATAGTTGTTGATACAGACATAGCTGTGTTGGGCAAGTCCAGATCACCTTACTCAACAGGCCTGCAGTGTAAGGTGTGGTGGGTGAGAAAAGCAATACCACAACTAAAATGTCTTGCTGTTAATGTTCTATATCTTGATCGCTATCTCCTCCAACAGCTGGATGCCCATTCTGGCTCCCGGAAATACAGTGTGGCTTCTCCTTTTTATGTTTTAATTTAACCTAGGACTATCTTTATCAGTACAGTAGGAGAAGTTTTAGGGTCAGTGTAGATCTCACTTTACAATACAAGACATAGATACAAGAATCAACAATACAAGCTACACAATAGAAAGTTGAAGCATACACAATTTGTATTTAACAGTATAGTTGGTTCCTTTTGAAGACATAGTTTCAAGCGACTTAAGTTGGTACCATACCACAGAGACCCTGGGAAATCCCAGCTATGCCATTCACTGGAGACAGCTGCCACATGCACAGCAGAGCCTACGTGGCTTCCTGCTCTGCATGGAGCAAAAAAAACATGATCTGGCCTTGTGGGACCTTCTATTAAGTTCATCCAACAAAACAGACTTCATAAACAACCCTAAAAACTCAAGTGCCTTTTCTTTAGTCTAGAGCTTCCTGACATACTGGCCTTTTTAAACAACAAAAGCAAAAGATCAAAAGTAAAGTTCCTGAGCACCAATACAGATGCCTAACCCCCAATTTATACCCACTGCATAACGTCTGCGTAACGGCTCCGGAACGTCGGCGGAGTCAATCGGTTTCCATTAAAGTCAATGTGTGTATTTTCACTGACTGCGTAACGGCTGCGTCCCGACTCCGGCATAGCTGCGGCGGTCCGCAGCCCTCCGGAGCAGATACGCAGAGCTATTTTTGCCGGACGCCGGAGAGCTCCGCAGCAATTCATCACACGGCAGATAGTGCGGGACAGGATGTCGAGCACAGAAACAAAATAAAACATCCGGTTAATTTTCAAAAATAAAATACACCGTGCTCACGGCGGATCATATTTCCCTTCACTACACCTTGAAAACACAGCATGGAGTCGTTTCCTCTCTACTACTCTGAATAGAAACAAACTGTTTGTGGTTTTGTGGTTCTATTCTACGTGAATTTGCGAGATCTAGTGGGTCCTCGTGACTATAGTTGTCAGTCATGGCCGCAGCCGTTCCGCAACAAATCCGGACCTGGTGACGGACGGCGGAGCACGGAGCAGACACGCAGCAGAGCCGTTCCGCAGACGTTCCGCAACCGGTATAAATCAGCAGTTAGTCTAATCCACTGGCATACATATGACAGAGTTTAACAATTCAACTCAAGGCATAATGTGGGCATACTATGCTTTTAACAGTTATTTCTTGTTTACCAGTCAAACCAAATATTATCCCGCTGGAGACAGCTGTTCCCAAGAATACTATATGTAAAGTTTGTTGTTAACAGGTTGACAGATGTGGAGCCTATCATTTGAAACGTAATTCAGTGTATCAAAAATGAGTCCGTGTCTCAGCTATCTTTTTTTTTTTTTTTTTTTTTTTACCTTATACATAAACACAACGAAGAGTTTACAGCACCAATGCTGGAGGCTCAGCTGAAGCACAGATGAAGCTGACGGGAATGTCGTTATTCCAGGTATTTGTTCTTAAAGCGGCGCTATGCAGTTTTGGACATTTCTTCGCTGTTTTCTCGCAGGTTTCTTTATAGAGCTCCCCCTACAGCTTCGGAATAGATATTTGGCAGCACCTATGTTTACTTGTGTCTGACTCCTCGCTCGGTCAGTCTGCCGTTTCCTCTTTCTCTGTTCCTCTGACAATACTTTCTTAGCTTTCTGCTTCTTTTTTGCCGGCTCAGCCATGACGATAGTGTGAAAAACTCCATCGCTACCTTGTTAGCCGGTTCCTGAATGGGTGTATGTGTGCAGTGCTGTGAAGCAATTTGTTACATCGCGAGAGCTGATATCACGCGACACTTCCTGACTATCTTCGAAGTTGCAAGGGTGGTAGGTGCTAGGGGGAAGCGAGACGACCACCATTCAACTCGAAAAAAAGTCATAACCATTCCAATGACTCTGAAGCTGCTTGGTTAAGATAAATTAAGCTAAAAAAAAAACTAAAAAAAAAAAAAACTGCATAGTTCCCCTTTAAACTAAAGAGCGGACAAATCTTGGAAGTAAAGACAATGTCTTTTGTGCTAAATAAAAGGTATAACTGCAACATGTAAAATTATGCAGACTATAAGTGGAGATGTAATCAGGGATGATACATAACATCTTAATGTCAAAAGGTGTAACACACAGACTTTGACTGGACATTTTTTAAGCCCGTGGCTTTACTAAAGAAACCTCCAGCTGTGGTCTCTCATCTTATCCTTTGAACCTACTTTTTAACTAATGTGAAAACAGCACCAATTAAAACTAAATCACTGTAACAAACCCTTTGTCTCAAAAAGTTGGTCAACACAGCAGCTAGCTTTGATCCAAGATTAAAACCAAGATAGGAAAAAGGACAAGCTGACACTCCCGTCATTGTGACATCTAGACCTTATTTCTATTTTAGTCTGATATTTCGCAACATTTGTCCTCACTACCTCGTCTATCTCCAATTTTTTTTCTAACAGACTAGAGGTTGATATTTTTACCTCCCTATCTTTCTATCTCTCGTGACATTAAGGAAACAATGTCGGCACCACTGTAACTCAGAGTTCAAATGCAGCTATGTGGGTTTATTTTATTTTTTGTATGTGGGATTTTATTTTTTACATTTTGAGAAAATGTATTATTTCTAATCATCCACAATGTACAAAAAACTAGGGAGTGACATAAGCTCTATATGTAATTAAAAATAATGAAATTCTCTGAATGTGTCTGAATAAATTGGGTATATGTAGATTTATTTAATCTACATTTTATTAATATCAAATAAAATGTAAAAGTTGAACAATTATGTGATTGTGTCCTGATTAGCGATAATCTCTTGATGTTTGAATGTTAATACTGCCAGTGACAAAACATGAAGAGATTAGAGTCATTTGGAGTGTTTTAGTCTTTCAAACATTGCCCTGGGTTCATTTGCAAAGCATCTTACTTGACATAAGAGTTTGATCTTCATTTCCAAGCTAAATTAATTCAGCAAGAGTGTCAAAGGAGACTTTTAGTGAAAGTAGTGTTACTGTTACAGCTCCTAACTGTCAACCTAATTTGCTGTCAAAGAGGAAGAAATTACTGAAAATACGGATGTCATAGTTAAAGAGCACTGATGTTTTGGAACTGCTTTAACTTTCACTTTGCTCTTTTATAAAATGATAAATGCAAACATACAGTACCTCCCACTCAATACAACAGAACCCCCCCAAAGGGCAAAAGTAGGCATAAAAAAGTGATTTATGGTAAATTACTACCCGTCAAAACGGTCAGAACTCCTTCACTGGCCACTACGGATGAGACTGACGGATATAGGCTATTTACTTAATTTGTTATAAGACAAACAAATTTTGGTATATTTAAATCCTATACCAAATGATTTATTAACCTGAATATAAGATATTACTTGACATAATAAAAATCAAATTTTACTTAATTGAAATTACTCCATAAACTGTAACTGAAGAATGTATTTTTCCAATTGTCTGTCCAATTATTGCATACACACATATGATGCATCTTCATCTAAAACCTAAAAATAGGCTCATTGGCGACGGCCTTTTTAAGGTACCCATCTTCTGCCATTGGTGGAGCCGTGGCACGCAAACCTTTGTATCTGTGGGCGTGCGGAAACGACTGAAGTAGGTCTGACAAAAGGACAAATACATCTTACATTATCACAAGTGTCTTAAGTTCAGTCTTGAATTCAAACATGGCATCATTAAAAAAGAAGATATTCTGCCAATTTATTTATTGACGGGTGACTTTACATTAATTTGACTGACTTTAAAATTCAGCAGAACTGAAAAAGGTTCATTAACTGTTGTGTAAAAGTGAACGTTTCATTGTGCTGACAAAACAAGAAATAAAAGTAGCCAAGTAGCTTCAATTTTGATTTGTCACTTTGGTAAAACAGCACAAACAACAACAACAACTTGCGGGAGAGGGGTGAGAGATGACCTTTGACATTTGTGTGTTCTGTGGCTCAACCAAACGCAACCCGTTTGACTGGCCTAATACGTACAATACTCACCCGCCTGCGACAGAAACTCTGAGCAATGATGTTGATGCTAAATATCTTGAGTACTTTCTGAGGGGCTTCCTTGGCAACGTCCTTGGGGTCTGCCTGGTCGAGTGACTGGTTCTCCAGCGGGACGTGGGACGAAGTTTTCTCTTTCCCAAAGGCAACATTTGGCATCTTTCTCCGAGCACCAGACGAGAAACGGGGAAAAGGGCAATGCCTCAGCATTGCAAAACAGGCCGTCTACTGGATCATATCCCAGAAGGAGCTCCCAAACCTGGCTGACTATTGTAGCAAGCAGATAACTTTTCTTACATGAATGTAGTACCTTCCTTTGACTTCACAACCATTGCGCAGACGTCTCAATACTGTGCTCGCTGAGCCTCTTCACCTACCTACTCAGAACTCATCTCCCTGCTGACTGGCACCCTTAAAAATATCTCTGGGGTGTGAGGTCACTGTTGCGCCCAAGCCAGGCGGAGCAGCTGCCGTCAGGGCCTGAAAAGAGGATGGACCAACTCAGCCTCTCCCCCTCAGACAGGCACTGTGGAATCTGCTCTCATGACCCCTCGGTTGATGGAATGTGTACCAGCAGCCGTCCAACGCAGCCCACGTGGCCGAGGGAGCTTCCTCATTGTGGTCATTCTCTGACCCCCCTCTTGTCCTCCAAACTTAGTGGGCTACATCATTACTGAGCCCAGTTATCGTTACGCCATGAAAACTGTCAGCATACAGCAGATTACTATATCTTCGTCTTAATCAACTGAAAGGTTGAAGCTAGGATATGTTATATTCTAACCTTCTCCGACTCTTCCATGAACCAAGGTGTTCAGGAATGTCAGTAACTCTGTCTATGTCAGCAAAGAGGCTGAGGATATTTCAGGAGACGATCACACAGTAGTTAGTTATGATACAATGTTAGTATGTGTGACACATGCACCTAAACAAGGATTCACTTGACCAA
Organism: Gymnocephalus cernua; assembly: GCA_023631565.1. Taxonomy (NCBI): domain Eukaryota; kingdom Metazoa; phylum Chordata; class Actinopteri; order Perciformes; family Percidae; genus Gymnocephalus; species Gymnocephalus cernua. Next base: position 17,006,764 of record CM042427.1, on the reverse strand, counting down.
GTGTCAGGAGGGATGGACTTTTAAGTCTACTGAAGTGTGTTCACATGCAGCTGCAGAGAGAAAAGCAGCACCAGGATGTCAGTCTTTTTCATTTAACCCTTGCTACACAAAGAGGCACTAATGCGATGAAGGTAAAAAAGGTGTATAGGCGCGACAAGTGGTACAAGAGCAGGGAGTTGAGAAACGTTATATATGCTGTTTATGTCAATTCCCACAGAAAATGAACATGCAGCAGAAAACAGCTGACAATCTGTGATGAATATGTATAAATCTATAGAAGTGGCAAGAGACCGCCTTCCCTGTGTGCATTTAAATGTCTGAACACATGGTAACAGAAAGACCTACAGGGCTTAACCCCTCTTCTATTCTCACATCCACCATTGTTTGAGGAGGATTACAGAGCCAAAGCATCTATCAGAGTAGACTGAGGGCTCTGACACACCAGGCCATTGGACGCCATTGAGTGTTTGTGGAGGACCAACGGCCATCGTTTTTACAGTATGTTCAGCATAATTGGGGCAAGCTGGCGCCTTATCGGCAGCTGTTCAGCCAATTGAGCATGTTCAACAAACACCAGAGGCTGTCGATGAGAAAGAGCTCCCTATCTGAACATTCATCTGATCAAATTAGTAGTGCAGTTTATTATTTTTCCTTTCCGCTTCTTCTCAAGCAAAACACCACATTATGACAACAAGTGTGCCAAACAAGACATAACTATATAGATTTTTAGGTGCAGCTTTTAAATAAATCATATCCACAATTTGTGTATGAGAGTCTGGAGAGTCAATGTGTAGTCTGGTAGTGAGATGATGTACTAAAATGGTGATAAAATAGTCAAAAACTAAATTTATCAATGTTTATCTGTGAGTCCTGGAGATCACATCGAAGTAGGAAACGCATGCTTGAGTTTGTCCATAGTGCTGGCTTCAATAGAAGGGAATGGGAGACGGAGCGATTATTCGTAGGACGGAAATGTAACGTGACCGTTCTTTACCACAGGAGCAGAATATAGTAAAATAACCAATGAGGCACTTGTGGATGGCTGCTCGTCTCGGACTTGACCCAGGCTTTGTAGAGGTTACTTGAGCTTTTGGACTAATCTTAGGTCATAAAGCTATGTGACAGACACACTGTTCCAGTCTGCTTCAACATGATCAGCCCAAAGTAACTTGTGCAAGCCATGCAAGCAAATTTACCCTTGGAGCCTTTGCAATGCTTGCAAGAACATTTTCCTTTAACATGAGCTACAACCCCAAATCAGAAAAAGTTGGGACAGTATGAAAAACACAAATAAAAAAAGAAAGTAGTGATTTCTAAATGTACTTTGACTTGTATTTCACTGCAGAAAATGTAAACACAAAATATTTCATGTTTTGTCTGTTCAACTTAATTTCATTTGTAAATATACATCCTTTCCTGTCATTCAGACCTGCAACACATTCCAAAAAAGGTTGGGACAGGAGCAATTAAGGGCTAGTAATCAGGTAAATTGGTTAAATAATGATGTGATTTGAAACAGGTGATGTCAACAGGTGATTGTAATTATGATTTGGTACAAAAGCAGCATCCAAGAAAGGTCTAGTCCTTTAGGAGCAACGTGAGAAAATTATTGAAATGTTTAAAAACAATGTTCCTCAAAGAAAGATAGGAAGACATTTGCTTATTTCACCTTCAACAGTGCATAACGTAATTAAAAGATTCAAGGAATGTGGAGAAATTTCAGTGCGTAAAGGACAAGGGCGCAAGCCTAAGCTGAACAACCGTGATCTCCGATCCCTCAGGCGGCACTGCATCAAGAATCGTCAATCATCTATAAGCAATATCACCACATGGGCTCAGGACTACTTTGGCAAACCTTTGTCAAGTACCACAATACGTAGTTACAGCCACAAATGACAGTTAAAACTGTACTGTGCCAAAAGGAAGCCCTATGTTAACAGTGTCCAGAAGAGCCGTCGACTTCTCTGGGCTCGGAGGCATCTGGGATGGACCATCACACAGTGGAAACGTACTGTGGTCAGATGAATCAGCATTTCAGGTATTTTTTGGGAGAAATGGACGCCATGTGCTCCGGACCAAAGAAGAAAAGGATCATCCAGACTGTTACCAGCAGCAAGTCCAAAAGCCAGGGTCTATCATGGTATGGGGTTGTGTCAGTGCCCTTGGCAAAGGTAACTTGCACTTCTGTGATGGCACCATTAATGCTGAAAAGTACATAAGAGATTTTGGAGCACAATATGCTGCCTTCAAGAAGACATCTTTTCCAGGGACGTCTATGCATATTTCAACAAGATAATGCAAAACCACATTCTGCACACATTACAAAGTCCTGGCTGCGGAGGAAGAGGATACGGGTACTTGACTGGCCTGCCTGCAGTCCCGACCTGTCTCCAATAGAGAATGTGTGGCGTATTTTGAAGCGCAAAATGCGACAACGAAGACCCCGTACTGTTGCCCACCTTAAGACTTGTTTGCAGCAAGAAGGGGACAAAATTACACCTGAAACACTTCATCACTTGGTGTCTTCAGTCCCTAAATGTCTTTTAAGTGTTGTGAAAAGGAATGGCAACATTACAAAGTGGTAAATGCTTTACTGGTCCAACTTTTTTTGAAATGTGTTGCAAGAACCAAAATAGGAATTTTGTTTTTTTGGAAGAAAAACAATAACAATCATGAGGAACACATTAAATGATGTGCTGTTGTATTGTCTGCAATGAAATACAAGTCAAAGTACATTTAGAAATCACTACTTTCTTTTTTTATTTGTGTTTTCCATACTGTCCCAACTTTTTCTGATTTGGGATTGTACTATGCCATTTTCCATAAAATGATCCACAAAATACAACAGTTTTTTTTACTGTATTTGTTTGCTTTCACATGACCAAGAAACACAAACTTAAGATATTCCTTTGGTGGAAAAAGGTGATAAAGTTCCTGGATTTCCTAAAGTTGCCACAATTAGGGGCTCTAATTTTGTGCATTGTTAAGCTTATGTTACCTCCTCCTATGACAAGGCTGACACTGTTGTGAGTATCTTAGAAGACCTATGACGCTACAAAAGGTAGATAGAAATATGCAGCTCCATTGAGTTTTACAGTAATGAAGATCACCCAAACATAGAGGATCAATACCAGGAATAAAACAACTAGCAAAAGCTAGGTAGTCTTCCCAGACCTATCTCTAGGCTAAACCACAGATTACATTCTGGGATGGGAGAAAAAAAAAAGCTCTGGGTTGTTTGCTTTTCTTTAAACCAATCACAATTGTCTTAAGAGGCGCTAAGTTAAGGATGCAGCGATGGTGCTTCTGCAAAATAGTCTCGGGAAGGAACTTGTTTTGGTGGAACATTTGCATCCCGCAAAAGAAAACGCCACATAACTTATTAAATTAAGTTAACTGTTCACACAATACAGTAATGTGAGCTATTTAAATTGGCTGGATACAGGGTTAAACGTAACTTGCTCTGAGAAGTGTGTGTCACTGTGTGTACTTCGTCCACAGGAATCGCTGCCAAACGTCCCAGTTAGATAGTAAATGCCGTTAATATATTCTTTTAAATCTTTACAATCATTTACTGAAAGAACCAAGCAGAACTGCCTAATTGCACGATTCAGAATTTGGTCAAAACCTGCCATTTTCAGTGTGTAACGTTAGCTTGCTAGCTCGGAGGTTGTTCTTGTTGTTTCCCGTAGCGAAGGGATTTTGACACACGGATAACAGCAGGGGAGGGACAAAGCCGGTCCGGCTTATCAGGCAATGTACTTGATCCAGACTGGTATAGGGGTAAATGTCTGCTGTCCATTTGTCTGCTTTCTTTTGATGTTTCTCTGCCTGGTCATTGAGTTTGGAATCCCTGGAGCGTCAAAGGTCAAGAATGTGTGGCTTCTAGTAACTCAGCACACTTACAAATCACTTCCAACTTTTCAGCACAAGTGAGACGACAGGGTATGGCTGCAGATGTACTGCGTTGTAGGCCTTGCATGTGTAGTATAAAGTTATTAACATTGAATCAAAATGAAATTAAATAAAAAGAAATATTGCCATCATGGTAACTAATGTTGCTGACCAAACCTGCAAGAACCGTTCTTTGTTGAGGCAACAATTCAAACAAATAAAAGGAACCACATTCTCTCTAATCCTTTGAAAAGTGGACAAAAGCTGCATTTATATTAAAGTGACAGCAGACTGTTGTGTTTGGATACTGGTGCAATCATTTTGCTTCTCATAGTAAATGTTTGTAGTTCAAACTGTGTTCGACTCAGGCTATAAAACAGGCAAAACATAGAAAGTTTCAGTTTTTACTAGTATCAGTAAAATGTTTACAACTGCAAATTAACTGCACGGAAATTCTTCAACACTATTCCTGCTGGTTCAGTGCTGCCAATATCCTTTTTACAATGCAATCTGTAATGAATGATGCAGTGTGCCACCCAACATGTAGTGGGGCATGGTTTATTACATTGAAATATTGATATAGTAGATACATGTATAAGTGACGGTTTCTAGCATGGAAATTGCGATTCACACCTACACTGTCTCTACATCAGCAAGCAATGAAGCTACAACCTCTGCCAAACACCAGAGGCATTACTAGAGAAAGCAAACAAATGAACGCTCACTCGTTTTCACACACTGCTGGACAATCTCCATGTGAGTCAGGCTACAGTTCATTGCTGGGTAAAGCCTGTAGTGCAGTCTGAGTACAGCTGCAACAAGCAGTGTTGGATTATTGTATGTACATGACTCTCAGACCACTGCCTCCCTCTGGTGTCAAAGACTGGGACAACAATGCTGCACTGCAAACTCCCCTAGTACAACCAAATCCTGTCAGATGCAGGTTTTTACAAGACATTTTAAGAATCGAACTGTGCTTGGAACCTTATGAACACACAACCAAGTGTTTTTCTTAAGAACATTAAGTATGTAATGCAATTTAGAGCTGCAAAATACAATAACCCCAATAACAATTTCAGCATCCACAATTAAACTTGATCAGCCCCTTAACCAGCGTAACCAGGCTCTGCTTCCCAAACGTGATTGTCACTGCAGTCAAAAGATCTGTCACTGCACAGACAACCTGCAAGTATAATGTAACTGTATGCTGTATCAACGGGCAAATCCTTTTGGTCCATGTTTCTTTGTCGTTGCCTTCTAAAGCAGAATAAGCTGCTGACAAAAAAAAAAAAAAATCACGCTGAGCTTGCAGGAGTGGTGGGCACACACACATGAAACAAAACAAAACAGCAGCTCTCTCTTTTACTACACATGTAGATCCTCGCTAATTTGGAGTGGTGGTTTGTGTTTGAAATATTTTTTAGAGCAAAGCCTACCCAAGGCAATTATAAGTTTGAACAACTTGTGGTGATTTTGACATCAATTAGCACAACACTTGGATTTATATAAAAAGCTGGTTTAAAAAATTCTCAGGCAGCGCAGAAGACAATCAGCAGCAGGGTTGGACAACTCATGAAATGCATGTGACAGCAAGTGGGAAGCCAGTGAGGGATTATTGCCTAAGGTTTTAATAAAAAAGATGGCAGACAAGGAGAGACTGCAACTACCAATTCAAAGGGCCTGTGTGTGTGTGTGTGTGTGTGTGTGTGTGTGTGTGTGTGTGTGTGTGTACTGAGACTCAAACTAATTTCATGTGGGAGGATGAAAACACTGGTCCTTTGTGGCTCATCTCTGCCTGTGTGACAAGGCCAGCGTGTGGGAGACGCCTGCTACAATAAGCAGGCTGCTTTTCCTTTGGAAAAACATTTAATTAGTGGCAATGAACAGTGTGTGTGTGTATGTGTGTGTGTGTATATATATATATATATATATATATATATATATATATATATATATATATATATATATATATATATATATATATATATATATGTGTGTGTGTGTGTGTGTGTGTGTGTGTCTGAAGAACTGAGTGCACTTCAAATTGTCCAAGTTTGCAACAGTAAAAACCATTTGGCTGACAAGTTATTACTCATCCCTACCTCAAACAGTAATACATGAAAATTGTTCAAATATTGAACAGCCTGCAGTGCACATTGCTGTGCAGTGGTACAAGTCTGTAGGTGTAGTTTACATTCCTAAGGTTCAGAGGCATATTGCTCAATGCCATGAAGCTTTCTGTTACGATGGATGAAGCAACAGAGTGGGAACACCAGAGGGAAAGATATTATTTTAAACTTGTAGAAGTCACCCTGTCCCCAAAGCCATTAGCCAATAAGCAATTCCCTGAGCAGCTGACCTCTATCTTTTCTTTTCTTTTTTAAAGATTTGTTTGGGGCATTGTAGGCCTTTATTTTTATAGGACAGCTGAAGACATGAAAGGGGAGAGAGGGGGAATTACATGCAGCAAAGGGCCGCAGGTCGTCGCCGAACCCGCGGCCGCTGCGTTGGGGAGTAAACCTCTATATATGGACACATGCTCTACCAACTGAGCTACCCAGGTGCCCAACCTCTCTCATTTTTTTTTCCTTTCATCAATATTCACAAAGTAACGACTTTGGAAATCTGATAAGACATGCCACAGAGGAGAAGAACATCTGAGCAACTACGGATGATACAAACTGGTTAGAGTTAAATAGACACTTTTACTTCACTTCATTAAATTATGCTCCGATGCAGATGTAGGCCTATATGTAACTACCCAGATGGCTGAGGTGAAAGGCTGAAAAGGTACAGTATGTGTTTTTTTTAGTCAAGACCCACCTCACAATATTAATACATTTCTTTTAATTCAGATAATTCATTAGTTAGCCGGTGTTAAGGTCAATGTTAACGCGCTGTCAATGCATTCTGCCCCTATCATGCCCTACCGCATTGCCCTGTCATAGCTCTGCAGATCCATTTGCCACCAAAGGTCTCTGATGAGCCATTATGAGACATCTAATCCTGTTAGATCAAGGGCATAATCTTGTTTCTTGTTTATTCTTATCAATTTCTTTTTTTAAACACATAACTATTCCAGTTTAACATAACTTAATTTGATTGTAAGATGAAGATTTGGTTGTGGTTTGGGAACAAAAGTAATATTTAAAGAAAAATGTGGATAATGCTCTGAGCCATGTGGAAACTTTGGTCCCTCAATTCGAGATTTAAAAGTTGTTAAAACTGTAGAACACATTCAACATCTACACTTGGACAAAATAAACTGCACCCTAAAAAATATCAATATCTGTCACTTCTGACTTTACATCATTCATGCAGAGTTATGAAAATAGAGAATACTGGAACACAATGATCAAATTCCTCATTTTTCTACAGTCTAACAAATGAAAGTAGCTTAGATGTTAGTTTCGAGCGTGTCCGTCATTTTGTCTGTGAAACTGAGCAGCATAAAGGGTTTCAAATCCAAGTCGTTACATTAGTAGTAACTGTACATTCACAATGGCTGGGGGTTCTTATGGAGCATTTGATTTAATGGTCTTTAGATACTGTACTAAACACAATTTTCTCCACTGTTCATTAAATCACAGTATGTGGTATAACGAATACCTCAAATTCAGACACACATTCAGATATCAACACCTGCTTCAGCCCAACGGCTACAAGTCTCATGTTAACCCAGTGATTCTCAAACTTTGTCTGCCATTTCCCCCCCCCCTTTGGAGGAAGAAAATGATGTGTTATTCTGGTCATTTACACGCAGCAGTGGGGAAACTCAAAAGTATCCAGAATGTGCTCGCTGCTCTGCCTGCATCAGCACACACTTTGAGAACCACTGTGTTAACCCAACATTATATATTCCGTCATTTGACGCATTAAAATGTCAAATGATGTATTCCCTTTTTAGTGTCCTAGAAATGCATCTGCTCGAAATGAAGTTTTGACTCAACTCCAGGATATCTTTGCACATTAGGCCTGCAGGGACATTAATGCAAGGCATGAATATTGATTCATGAAGCTCTTAAAGAATTTAAAAAAAAGGTTAAAATGATGAGCAGGACCCCAAGTATCACCCCGTTGGCACGAGGTCAAAAGACAAGAGTGTCAAGAAGAGGAGGTGAAGCGTCTAATTCTGGTGACCAAAGCATACAGCACCTGGAGCTGTCTGGCCTTCAAGGACGTGTGAAGACATGCACAGAAAGTGTACAAAGAAATTGTACGTTTTTGTAGTGCTACTGCTACTTTACACATGTAGTTTTTTGTGTTTGCACAATTCTGCCACACATACAGTGCTTGCAGATATCGCCTCACCCCCAAATGGTCCGACACATTCTTGATCCAAACATGGATACTGATCCTCTACTACAACTCTGATGCCATTTGCTTGGCATATGGATACTGCAGCTGTCAAAATGCACATGATATATCATATATACAGGACCTTTACACGTGTAACTTATATGAAGGTAATCTATCTTCTTCTGCTACTACTACTACTACCACCACCAAGCACTTCGTAACCCAGGTTTTGAAAAGTATAAAAACATTAATATATAATAAGTTTTACTTCATTACTTAACTAATAATTGATGGTTTCATATTCAGGTGAAATAATTGTACTATGGATTTTCTACTTGCTTTACCAGCTAATAGGACTCATGATTCTGAATAGTCAGGCTTGTGTGCATGTTAGTGCATGTGGCCATGACAAAACATTTTTTGTATTTCACGAATTGGGAACGGTCTGTGAGAGCCACGTGGAGGCTATCCCAGCCCATTTTTTTTTTGTATTCAGTATTTGGAGTAAAGCCCTTTTAAGTCTACACACTGAGTATTTTTGGACTTCTTAAAGCTGCTGTTGCTTTTCTTCAAGGTGTCTATGATCATCTGACCAAGGCCAATTAGCTGTCTCTAGAGCTGCAACGATTAGTTGATTAATTAAATATATTATTAGGTGTTGGACTGTTGGGTCAGTCAGAACATTTGAAGATGCCACTTTGGGTTGTAATATGCTCTTTTCACCATTTTCTCTTTTCTTTTTATAGACCAGATGATTAATTGAGAACATAATCTGCAGCTTAACCAAAACGATGAATGAATGAATGAATGTTTTAAGCTTTTAACATTTAAACCTTTTTGTAAAATGTTATTTTTATTCTGTCCAGCATTTTATTGTTTAACCTATAATGCGCTGTTTCTTAAGACACCGTTTTTATTTTTGTTTTCTATGCTTGGAAGGGTGTGTCACAATCTCCTATATGGTTTACGTGGCTAGAAAGAAAACGGAATATTTCACCATTACTCACATTCAGAAGTTATCATTCCCACTAAAACACAGTGAGTGTTAATATCAGATAATGTCAGATGAATCTCACTTGAGCTTTCAATAACTGTTGATCTACTCTTTCTACACCGCTCCAAATTCCAAGCATACAAGACTCACAGCTTAACAAATGATGTACATTCAACATCAAAGCCAGCTGGCCCACTGCAGTGACTAAGACCCTGACAACCCTATCTGACAGCTGTGTCAGATGGTGAGAGGCACACAGGAGCAAATTCAGACTAACTGCTATATTTAGGCCAATATAAGCAAGGGCCACATCTCCATCAAAGGCTCAGACACACACACACACACACACTCTATATTGAGACCCCAGGTATGACATATCATACAGGAAACAGCTGTGGCAGTTAAGGGAGACATGCTCTTCAACAGCAATAATTAAATGCCATTGCTGTGCAGCTTCCTATTGTCAGAAGGTTACGGGAAGAGCGGCGTACTTGTCATGAGACTAGTACACCGCTGATGACAAATCTGTCACAGCCTCAGTCAATCATTACTGTCTGTTGAGATGGGTGAATTATCTCTGGTGTCCTCTATGTTGCCTCTGGTGAAGAGATGTATAATAGGCTTTATACAAAGGCATAAAACATTGTTCACTTAAAACCGGACAAATACTGGATTAAGGGGGCTGATGCTGCTTTCATTTTAATTTACAGTACCAGTCAAAAGTTTGGACACGCTTTCTCATTCACTTGAATGGGTAAATGAACAACACAAATACACAATATAGTTAGTACTTTAATTAAAACAAATAATTTTACTGGTGGGAGGGTTTGTATTTTCAACAGACTCACACCACCATATGCTGAAGTGATCCTGATACTCCACTGGAGTCTACAGGACATCATGATAGCATTCAATCTAAATGACCCCAAGGACCTTTTACAATTGTATGTGCTTTTTTTGGTCTAAATATATACACATATATGATATATCAGTAATAGGCCAATACCTAGGGATGTCACCTGTTTGTCTAGTTTTTTTTGTTCTTGTCAAACTCTATGCAAACACAATGCAAATCATAAATAGCATCCCTAGCTTCTAGAAAATGCCATGGCCAACTCCATTTCCTCCTTTAAAATACAGGTGTTGTGAAGGCCACTGAAACACTTAATAAAACAGTCATGACATCAATCATCACTGAAACGAGACACTGGCATTAACATCCAAAAACTGGTGCTGTGCTACATCAGAGACCTTTCAACAGAGCACATTAGTTCTGTTACTGAGGAAAGATCTGACAATCTGTTACACTTGTCTTTTGAACATCAAGTGCTACTCCCTACTCGTCAGTCATCATGTTGGGCGATCAATCAGTGAGGCATGAACGTGCTTGGAGTTTTAACATGTCCAAAACATGTTCTACACTTAAATGAAATATTTTATAAGGAGGATGTTGAGCTATTATTATTATTATTATTATTATTATTATTTCATACTCTGTCACTCTTCTATCACAAACTCCATAACAACATGGTCCTGAAATGCATCACATATTTAAAGAAACTACTTGTGAATTACTTGTGATTACTCAGTTTAAGCGGTGTATGTTTAAGCTTTTATCTTCCTTGACTTTGCAGTGCAGTAACATATTTGTGCCAAAAGAGGGAGCTGCTGCTTTAAATATGAACCATGTGCTGTCAGTGCAGTACATTGTGGGTAGTTATCACAGCAGTGATGTGATAATAACCAAACACTTTCTTTGAGAAACTTCTGAAACTACTGTGCCTGCTGCAGAAGTATAATTAAGGGTCAGTTCACCGAAATTACACATTTTTCTCACTTAAGTCCAGTAGTATCTATCCATGCTTTAGGTTTTATTTGCCCAAGTTCTGAGGTAGCGGTCTCAGCATTCACCCTAATAAAATGAAGGTGAATTCAATTTTGTTGACTTCAATTATCTTCCAGAAGCGGTCTCTGTTAACTGGAGGATTCACAGAACTCCCTTTGAACTGCTAATGTACATAAGAACTATTTCTTCAGAAGAAGGTTCAGTACTTGTAATGAAATCAATCAACAGCTGTGCTTACCTTCTTGTTGAAAGAGCTTTGGTGTGTACAACCCGAGTCCAGGTTGTTATTGGGGGCTGACACATTGTTCCTGAGAGAGGGAGATCGCAGCCCTTCTTCCCCTTCTCCTTCCTCCTCCTCCCTCCCACTCTCCGCCGAATGTTCAAAGTCATCACTGTCTTGGTCCATCTCTTCCTCGTCCTCATCCTCCTCCTCTTCCTCCTCGCCCTCTTCCCTCTCCTCTTCCTCCCTTCCCTGCTCCTCCCCTCCCTCTGTCCTCTCCTCCGCCTCCTCCTCCTCTTGGTGACTGCTGCTGTTGTTGTTCTCTTCCTCTTCCTCCTCCTCCTCCTCGTCCTCTTCGCCCAGCGGCTGGCCTCGTAGTCGCCTCTGCTCTGCCCCCCACATCCATCGGGCTCCTTTCTCTCCTCCGTTCACTTCGTTTGGTGGACCCTCCTCGTCCTCCTCCCCTTCCTCGTCTCCCTGAGGGCCGTTGCTGGCTCCTGATTCACTTGGCGCCCATGGTTGTTCTCTCTCGCCATCAACCTGCGATGCCTCAGGCTGGGAAGAGCCAGACAAAAACAAACAATGCCTCAGAGGAAAGGTCTGATGCTAAATTAAATCTGTTGCACTTATACTTGCCTAAACGTTCTCACTTGTTTAACACGGTGCACATCCACAATTACATGACTTGATCTATGCATCGTCACACCTCAATTTACAACTCGCTAATACAATTAAAATCTATATGTTTATATTTCAAATCCTTCCATGTGACTACAACATCATTGGTTGAATGTCAGTTGGCCATACCCTTTGCTGCAGCTGCTCTGCCTCCTCTACTACCCGGTTCATGTGCTCATCCTCATCACCCTCCTCTGCTGCCTGCTGGGGTGCCCGAGCCGTGGAGGAGGCGTTACCTCGCACTGCCGGACCCCCCGGCCCCCGACTCCGCCTGCTGCTGCTGCCCCCCGACAGCAGATCCTGGTTCATTTCCAAAAGCCAGCTTGCTACCTCCTGGACCTTCGCTAGGCTGTCTGAGGAGGAGAAGGGCTTGGCATTCTGCAAAGAGACACACAAAAAAAAGACACTGACGGTTAAAATATGTTAATTGTTTTCTTGTGTCCACACTCAGCTTGTGTTTCTGAGGCAAATATCAACACTCAAACCACTGCTAAAAAAGAAAGAAACTCACTAATGAATGCTCAATTACAACCCCAAATCAGAAAAAGTTGAGACAGTATGAAAAACACAAATAAAAAAAGAAAGTAGAGATTTCTAAATGTACTTTGACTTGTATTTCATTGCAGACAATGTGAACACAAAATATTTCATGTTTTGTCTGGTCAACTTAATTTCATTTGTAAATATACATCCTTTACTGTCATTCAGACCTGCAACACATTCCAAAAAAGGTTGGGACAGGAGAAATTTAGGGCTAGTAATCAGGTAAATTGGTTAAATAATGATGTGATTTGAAACAGGTGATGTCAACAGGTGATTGTAATTATGATTTGGTACAAAAGCAGCATCCAAGAAAGGTCTAGTCCTTTAGGAGCAAAGATGGGCCGAGGATGGCCAGTTTGCCAGCACGTGAGATAATTATTGAAATGTTTAAAAACAATGTTCCTCAAAGAAGATAGGAAGACATTTGCTTATTTCACCTTCAACAGTGCATAACATAATTAAAAGATTCAAGGAATGAGGAGGAATTTCAGTGCGTAAAGGACAAGGGTGCAAGCCTAAGCTGAACAACCATGATCTCCGATCCCTCAGGCGGCACTGCATCAAGAATCGTCATTCATCTACAAGCGATATCAGCACATGGGCTCAGGACTACTTTGGCAAACCTTTGTCAAGTACCACAATACGTAGTTACAGCCACGAATGCCAGTTAAAACTGTACTGTGCCAAAAGGAAGCCCTATGTTAACAGTGTCCAGAAGAGCCGTCGACTTCTCTGGGCTCTGAGGCATCTGGGATGGACCATCACACAGTGAAAACGTGTACTGTGGTCAGATGGATCAGTATTGGCAAAGGTATCTTGCACGTCTGTGATGGCACCATTAATGTTGAAAAGTACATAGAGATTTTGGAGCACAATATGCTGCCTTCAAAAAGACATCTTTTCCAGGGACGTCCATGCATATTTCAACAAGATAATGCAAAACCACATTCTGCACACATTACAAAGTCCTGGCTGCGGAGGAAGAGGATACGGGTACTTGACTGGCCTGCCTGCAGTCCCGACCTGTCTCCAATAGAGTATGTGTGGCACATTTTGCGCTTCAAAACAAAGACCCCATACTGTTGCCCACCTTAAGACTTGTTTGCAGCAAGAATGGGACAAAATTACACCTGAAACACTTCATCACTTGGGTGTCTTCAGTCCCTAAATGTCTTTTAAGTGTTGTGAAAAGGAATGACAACATTACAAAGTGGTAAATGCTTTACTGTTCCAACATTTTTTGAAATGTGTTGCAAGAACCAAAATAGGAATTTTGTTTTTTTGAAAAAACAAAAATAAAAATCATGAGGAACACATTAAATGATGTGCTGTTGTATTGTCTGCAATGCAATACAAGTCAAAGTACATTTAGAAATCACTACTTTTTTTATTTATTTGTGTTTTCCATACTGTCCCAACTTTTTCTGATTTGGGGTTGTATATGCTCATTTCCTCCAAATAAAAGTGTGAATTATTTTCTATTGTTGCCTCTGAATTAAGAATAACGGACATTTTGGACATTTGCTCTTGGAGCCAGCAGACAAGGAAAAAAGGTGGGCGGGATTTTGTTTGGCTTCAGATCACACAGCGTTGGATGCTGTGCCTCACATGCAGACAGACTGGCAGAAAAGAGAGCTACTAGTGTTCCAACTTCCAACAAAGCCAATAAACAAAGTCCAATCTGTCAAATACAAAAGCAAAACATGGCTTAAATGTATCAGAAGCAACAATTGTCCTCTAGAGTTTAGTAGTTCACAAGCTTCGGAAAAATTAAAAAAAAGACAAGTTGTTTATCTTCTAAATCCGCTGTGTTGCTGGCTGCTATGCATTCAATAGATTATGAAGGCAAACCTACTAAATGAACACACAAGTCACATAGCTTGCTTCTGTAATGTCTCAAACCATACATAGCATTGGAAGATAGGCACCAGAGCTTTATCTACAATGAGACAGCTTCTCCCTCTGACGCTGTGTCACAGATGCCGCAATACAGACAGGAATCAAACTCAAGCAACAGCACTTATCTGTCACCATCAAAGCATCTAGGTGCTCTTGAGCTTAACGTTTCTTTCAGTCCATATGTCCCTGCACTTACAGGCAACTGACGTGCACGCATGATTGCAAAAAAACTAGGCATGCTCCAATTCTGCCTTTTCTCATCACATATGAATACCTAAACTTGGCGTATTGTGAAGTTACGTGAGGCCATAACTCCTGTACACCTAACTTCACAACTGGGATGTTCATACAACAAACCTTTCTTCAGGCTTTTGCGATTTTTATAGTTGTTTGTATAATTTATAAAATGGCGTTGCTACAATTTTATAATGAAAGAGACAAGGAAACAGGATTCATTGTGGATTGGGCACATCTGTCAAATACCAGAGTCATTCAATAAGATTAGTATCAGATTGTTGCGTCACAATGCATGTCCGGGCAACAGGCCTTTACTACACAAGAACGAGACATCTCATACGTTTAGCTGACATTTACTGATTATATTATTATTATGTGTTCTGTATTTTGTATAGTGATAACTTTGAAAGTTGTCAAATAAATCAAAGGTCCTCATGTGCAAGTGTTTACCATGTTCAAATTGGGCTCTAATATAAAATAAGTTTGTATTTTCTTTATCTAAATTAAAAAATTAACAGGTTGTTCTACTGGGAGCAGTGATTCAATCTGCAGTTGCATCCTCTTAAATGCAAATCTCTCCACGGGGTCAAAGGGCAGCTTGGTCTTACAATATATTCCAGCCAGGATATTTTGTGGACCTTTCCTTTTCTGTGTTATGGATCTAAGGACAGAGAGGGTGTCGTATGAAGCACACATTGTAAAGCCAATTTGTGATTTGGGGCTATATAAATATAACTGACTTGACTCTTTCAGACATCTGGCAAAGCTACCAAACAGGACACAAAATCTCAGTTGTCACCGTCACTTGATTGAAGACAGTAACAAATTCACACAGACACAATATGTCACTGAATTGACTAAATTGTTGCATCTAAGGTCCGATCCGGTTTATTTATGTGGTTAAAAAACTGAAACAAACAGTTGGCTTGCTCTGTTGACATACACAGTGTGAATTCTTGAATATGATCCGTAATAGAAGGAACATGTATTACTAGTACTACAATGTATTATAGGCTGTTCTGACCTGGTTTTAACATCTGTCCTGAGTGATCGGATCACAAGTGGACAGCTCTAGTTAGATTTTCAAGTCATGTTTCCATTTTTCCACAGGCCGCATCTTTGAATGCAAGACGTGCCAAGCATTTACTGGCAGCTCTGTGTTTTTCTAAACAAAAAACGGCTTTTGGAAGACAAAATGTGTATGCATGCATGCATCACAGACATGCGTCCACGTCTTTTCAGTTAATTACAGTCAAAATAGCCTAGATATAACCACTGTGATTTAATGTTGTAAAACAAAAAGGCATTCTATCCTCCTTGCTTTGGCATTTAAGTCTAACATCTAAATGGATTCTGAAACAAAGACCAAAATCAAATCAACTTAATACACACATTTTATTCTACTGATTCAATATTCAAGAGCAAGAAGCGCTTATGTAAATAAAGCTAAGTGGGATGTGTGACTCATGGGTTTGTCGAGTCCAAGTGGTAGTGGGCTGAGTAGGTAGCATGCAAAGCAGTTCCATCCTTAAGGCTTATTAGTATCAATGACTTCCACCAATACATGTGAAGCTGTAAGACAACTAGGCATGGGCCAGTATAAGATTCTGACGGTATGATAACCTTCAGCATAACTATCACGGTATTGCAATTACAGCTTTAAAATGTGTTATTTTGAAATGTAAAAGACAAAAAGGTAAAAAAACAGGAATTTTTGTTCCATTGACCACAATGCATTTTATTTTTAAAGACACTGCACAGTGGCAGGGAGAGGGATTTCTAAACTGCACTTTCTGTCCTTGACGACTCCAAAAAAAAAAAAAACAGTTCATACCTCAGGAACGGTATGACGGAAAATTGTAGTGGTTTTGAAACCTTGACTTTTTCAAACCGCGGTATACCTTGAAACCGATAACCAGCCCGTGCCTAAAGACAACTACAGTAGTAAGAAATAAGTACTACAGTGGAGCCTCTTTATGCAAGGGCACCAACTCTGCATACAATAGTAGTGACATTTTAGTATTGTAAGACCAGATAAATAAGATATTTTACAAATCATAGAACAGTATATCAGCTACAATTACACATAGGCATAACATCATTATAGTTGAACACACACTTTCTTCCTCATATAGCGAACTGTACATAGTGAATTTAGCCCATATGATGGTCATGCCCTTGCATACATTTCTCAAAGTAGTCCACAATAAACACAATTCAATTCAAACACCTTTATTCATCCCAAAAGGGCAATTCAAGTTTGCAGTCAACCAGCCACAAAGCAGACAAGAATAACACCATCGCAGTCATTCAATCAACCAACATGTCAGTAGCTGCAGATCAACAACCCAAGGCAAGAGCAGCGGAGCCCAAAAGGTCTTCCAAACAGTTGTTTTATTGTGAACAACACAGAGGAGAGAAATTTGGCATACATTCTTTTCAGTCTAATCTCCAATTAGTAAACAATTCTTTCTGGGTTTTCAACTTTTATTCTCATGATTTATAGACTAATTACATTTGGCAGTTTACTATCAGGCACATGAGTTCAGAGGTTCACTACTAATATTAGCTAATGTAGCTTTAAAGTGCCAATAGGCCTTTTCAATGCCCACACAAGGTCTCTATTTAATCCCAACTATGACAAATTAAGAATCAGCTATGCAGATGGCAGTTCCAAACCACCTCAATGCACTACATACAGTACAAGATGAGAATATACAATTTATTTTTGGAAGGCTCACATACTTTATCTGTCTCAGTGAAAACCAACTGCTTTGACCTTGAAGAAAAAGTCACTGGTCCCTTTGTAAGGCTTCTCCCCGTCTTTGCTGTATGGTCCCGGAGCTGTTGTGGGAAGCATTAGACCTAGCTCAGATTGCACTGCCCCCCCTCGGGACTGCTAGTTCATTGCTGTGAGCTCAGAAAAGGAAGGCTATGAATAGCTGAAGTTGTCCCTGCCATTTACCGGAACGGCCGAGGCTTCTGTAATTAGTTCCCTAAACACAGCATGAAATGAGTTTGTTGTTATTGTTGTTCAAACAATTGTGGGCAGTGCAAACATGGTGAGAGGTTGACTCACAATAAAAAAAAAAAACAGTTTGCCGATGTAACTGAGTTTTGATTCATTTATTGGCGCAGAGCTTTGGGGTATTTGTTCAATTATAGCCATAAACACTTATGTTAAAGGGTCTTTTTAAAACATGTTATCATTTACACTTCAATTGGATCCTTCCTTAGATATGCACCTAAATGGCAAGCAGAAAATTGTTTTACAATAGCAGTGTTGGCTTATAGAACTTCTGTTGAAGCTTATCAAGTGGTTGAATCTGTGTTTTGGGGCTTCTAACACATAGAAAGATTCCAGGAATTCCAGTAATAAACAAAGACTTGGCACATGGTCTTTAGTATTGCAGGACTAAGAATAGAGACTGATGAATGAAACGTGTGCATGCACGAGCGATGAAGTGAACGAAAATAGCTTTGGGAAGCTGAGGAGGGCAGGTGTGAATTAGTATCTCCTAAAGCAAACAGGTGACACAGGTGCCCAGGAGATCTAGAGCCTCTATGAGCAAACACAGAAAATTAGTGTTTGATTGTTTAGTTATGGGGTACAACTAAATACATTGTGTTAATTAACTTCTTATACTGATCACGTTAGCTTGATTGCCAATAAACTAACATGTCAAAATAGACTAAAGCTGCTAACTATGACTATGACTATTGAGACATTACAGAAGACTATGACTATGGGGTCACTCATGGAGAATTATCACTAACTGTGAGGTAACCCTCGGCTCTATGGAGCGTTTTAACATTGCTTAGCTCATTGTTTTTGTTTTCCAGCCTGCAAACTTAGCTCTCATCAATCTCATTTTTAGACACAACAGGCAGACTTTCAGCTAAAACAAAAACACACTGTGTGCTGCCTGCTCATCGCCAAACAAGAGACAGACCAGATTAGCAACTAAGTGGTAAACACAGTGGGGCCTTTAGCATCTGAAATGCAAGATGTTTCTCTCAGGAGTTAACCAAGACCAAAACAGCTAAAAAAAATAAAATAAAAAAAATAAAAGCTATAAATGTAATAAATATTGGACTTAAATTTTGTCAGGTGGCCAAAAATCCAAATGAATGCTAATGTTGTTCTGTGTTTGTTGGATGTGTAAATAGGCAACTGTTTGCCAATATCAACAACATAACAATTTATAAGATGCTATGCTAATATGTGATGTTTTATCCACTGCCCCCAAGTGGCAAAAAAGAAAAGAAAAGAAAATGAGAGCAGCTTTAGCAAACACTACCAACAGATTTCTACTTCTTCAAAGCTTTTGTGCAAATGTAACAAACCAGTTTGTGGTATGCCAACTTAAACAACATCTCTTTAAGCATGTAATTAGAAATGTTGCTTAGAGGCCAAAATATTTTCCATTTTCTTAGAATAACAACATGTATATAGACCAGCCTCTGTAATGTGTGCCCAGCAGTCTGGCAGCGCAACATACTTCCAGACAGCCACTGGTGTAGTTACTGATGGGGAGGGGGGAAGTGTCAAGTTGGCACTTCACAGATAAAGCCACAGCTGTGGCACACACAGACATTACTTTAGCCTTGTGTACAGACTCAACATGAGGCACTTCAGCAAGAGTGTGCTTCTCTTTGGTGGATTTGGACAGAGTTATCTACATGCTGTGATGGGTGGGCAACAGGTAGGCGTTAACATTTGTTGGCAGCAGCTACCATGCCTGCCCCACCACTCAGCTTACATCCAAACCACTGTAGACCATCCTAAAAAAGCAAGTCAGTAAAACTTTGTTCATGAGCTACATTAAAACAGCTGTTTTGTTTTTTTGTTGAAACAGCTACATCACTATCACTGCTAATTCAAATTGAACTTAAAAGGTAGCCCGATAGAAAATCTTATTATGGCTGTGATGGTATGGGCCAGAAGTAAGCCATTTGAACGTAGCTATAAATTAGATGCCAATATGCAGTATCTGTATCAGTAGGCATTTTAACTGTTCTGTATCAGTCGTAAGGCCTGATCTATTTCCGGTCCAATTGCAACCCATTGCAACCCATCTGGCACCAGATGTCAGATACATTTGTATTTGTAGTTATTTTCAACTGCAAAATGTTAAGTACATATCTTGGTCACAATTCTTATAATTATATATTGTCACCTTTATGAAAATAAGACTAACGGTCAATATATTCTTATCAGATTTTGTGAAACTCTCAAAAAACAATAATAGTATCGGCCTAGAAAATCCAGTACGGATCAGGCTACAGAAGAGAGAAGCTCATTTTTTCCACTGCACAGCCTTTGCAGCTGGCAGAAGTTTATCATATCCCATTAATCATGTGATTTCCCTGCTTTAACTTAGCAGACAGTAAATGCCCGTTTTATGTAAGTTGGTTGAGAAAGCAATGTTTTGAAGGTTAAGAGTAATGAGACTAAATGTTCTCTCATTGCAGACAGTTTGGACTGAAGTTCATGAAGACATTTGGGTACAATTAGTTTTGAAAGTGGTGCCAAAAGTAAAATATTACAATTTCTTGAAAATGTTCCAAGAGTGTAAGTCTGAGCAGCAAAACAAACTATGTTTTACGTAACATCTGTCACCACCACGGTTTGCAGGGATTTTTGTAATTAAAGTATGGTTTAATGGGATGTGAAGATTCTCTTATTCCAGTAATTGAAGCAATATTGTACACTCAAATCAATTTGGCCAAAATAATCATACCGTTTTCTACCGACGTGTGCAAATATGTGAATCAATGATGTCCGAGTTTGTGGTTAATTATCTAAAAAAAAGAAGCATCTATAAAAATATTCATTTCAAATTTTGAGAAGATTCTATGTTTGATGATGGAATGTGAAAACTGAGATCCTTTTCCAGCTTTGAAAAAGATGAAACCTGCCTTAATAGTTTCAAGGCTACTGGATACAGCGAGCACATAAACCTTGTAGAGAATAAGGAATGAAAAATTAGAGGACTGTGCTGAACACCCACAAATGGCAGCAATAAATCTCACCAATATGACCTTAATAGAACAGTGGGGGAGAGTGAAGGAAATATTGGCTGTTGTTCACAAAGCACATAGTAACATATAGATCGAGCAGTGGCTCCACTAAGATTTTTTAAATATTAACAGTGGGGACATCAGCGAAGCCTGAACAAACTAATATTCGTGTTTTTAAGCTGACCAACACATTCTGCTGTTCTAAACCTGCCTCCTGAATAACCGCAACATGTCACACAAAAACTAATGAATGAGATTAACAAGAATTGTGACTTATGAAATTATGAATTATTTGAGCCAAGGGATTCAATATAAAAAAAAAAAATGCTTTACAGCAGAGATCTGCAACAGGGGGTCCGGGGCCCCTAGGGGGTCCTCAGAGCTACTGCAGGGGGGCCTCCAAATTATTTATTTTCAAAAATGAAAATGTCTTTACAAGAATCCAACATATTAGCAAATAAAAATCAGCCTATTTGTGAAAAAAAGACAAGGATAGGCTTAGGCTACTGCTCTTGAGGTAAGGCAGTCACTAAGGTCCATCCACAGATACAATTCATCCCAAGGATTCACTCTGCCACATTTATGTTTAACATTAATTATTCCTAAAATAATGCCAACAATTATTTTAATAGCTTAGTATTATACATTAAAAAGGTATGCATAAAGGCTTTAGTCCACCCACACGTTATTGTAGGCCCAGTTAAACATGCAACTCATTTTATACAATATATGTAGTAGGGGGTCCCTGCTCTGTCTCTCTCTCAGTTAAGGGATCCTTGCCTTAAAAACCGTTGAAGAGCCCTGCTTTACAGGATTCCTACAAAGTCTAGAAATCCTATAAATACGCTGTGTTTGTTGAAACCTTTGTGTCTCCAATTCAATGCAGGAGCTATTAATCAATGTTTCTATTCCGAGCTGGTGCCATGTGACGTCCATGTGAAGAAAGTGAAACCTCAGAGTTTTTCCACATTCATTTCACAGTTTCAAGTACTTCACAGTGTGACCGTGCTTTCTCAGGAAAACAATAACTTCCATTCGACATAAAAGTGACAGTAAGGTTTTGTCTATAAGCACTACGCGTCCTCTAAAGCGGTCACTCATTTTCTCTTTATTGTGAATTGTTGCCATGCAACAGTCCAATAATACAACATTTTCCTTTGTGGATTTCTATCATTACTCATGAGAGCATAAATCGTCTTGGAAACTAAGAAAGTCTATCTCCTTTACGGTGAGAATGGCCTTCTGCCAGAAGGACTCTGGAAGGGAATTAAAAATCGGAGTCAGTGCCAGCCAACGATTAAAACAGTCATGTGCATAACTAACAATGAAACAGAAGGAACCCTAGAAGCTACAGCAACGAGACAGAAGCCAGTGTTAGAGGAAAATCCCACTCATTCACACACACTGGCACGTGCACACAAGCACTCAGACGCACACAAAATCTTGTTCGGCTTTTATTTGTTCCATTAGAAAAAGCTTTTTCTCCAAATTGATGAGGGGCAGCAATCACTGTAAACCACAGGCAGTCTGAAGGCTTCCATTTAAATGACTGCTAGCTGAAAGCAAGTCCACTGTTGTCAAGGCAGCAAGACAGCCATTAAATCACCTGATTCCATTAAAGAATCACTTACAGCGCTGCTCTCGCTGGTAGCACACTTCTTATACCTGGGAGATCGTTTCGGACAACCAAAGCAGATAAACAAGGACGCTGTACTTCACACTCGGTGCTTTCTGCTATAGGCTGTCAGGCCCCGGTTTCCTCCATTGCACACATGGTGATAACACATAAAAAGCATTCAGCTGACTGGCATGGAGACACGGATGTGGCTGTGTCAGTGGGCGCTGACGCATTGTTACCTTTGGTTGAGGTGGGCATCCAGTGGCCAGTCGCTGCAGCTGTTCAGAAGTATGGCTGGAGAAGAGATCTGAGCAGCACGCTGTGCGGCCCAGTCTCTTCATCAAAGAGGAGATGATGCTGCAGCCACAGCCACACATTGACCTGCTCATTAGTAGCCTGGCTCTTCAGGGGTTAGACGATGTGTGGAAAAGAGAGACAAGCAGCAAGCCGCAGCCACTTCCTGGTCCTTGCCGAATCCCCTCAGTTGTCCTTACAGCTAATGCCTTTTCTGTAATTATTCCACATGGTGCTGATCCACAGGTACTCTGCCACTAAGACCAGGTTAGTATTATCCACAGTCAACATAATACAGACACCGACGCTCACCTTAATCCACAGTAAGGGCACGCGAGTTGGGAAGTACAGTTTGCCGGTCCATTTCCCTCATGATTGCTTCCCACTTGCTCCACTCCCTCTGCTGTACTTCTATCTCTTCACAGCACACGCCTCCTGCTGTAGCTCCCCCTTTTTTTGGTCAAATACACTCCCATCCACAAAACACCTTTTCCTGATATTGCAAATAATACTCAGGATGCAATGTCTGCCACCTCTCCCTTCTGTCTCCCACAATTTCCATGCGTTTCTTTCCACTCCCTCCACTGCCTTCAGCTGCTGTGCAATGAGGATGCTATCCCCGTCAACGCTGCTGCCACCACTGTACAGGCCCCCCCCACCACCAGCGGTAAACCACTCAGACTGAGCTCCTCCAACTTGCCGATAAAAGTGCTTCCCTCACATGATATCTGAGCTCCTGGTTGTTCCACTAATTGAGGAAGCAGTAGACAGAATAATATAAGAAATCCAAGCCACACTGCATGCACCAGAAGGACTGATAAGCAGGATACAGTCAGGGATGCAGTGGGGGAGGGGTCCAGGATAAGCATTTAGTAGACAATAACAGAGTAGACAGGATTATTATGGTAATAATCTGTCACTGCGGTCAAGATGACACTGATGTCTGTTTTATTAAATCGATGAAATAAAATTGCCACTTTAAAGGCTGAACATTTTTCACAATACGACAGTTTCTCCAACTCATCAGAAGTGAAGAATAAACACTCAGATATTCAGTCACAGTAATTTACAGATACTTTTATTAGAACAACTAAATAGCGCAAAATAGTATGATACACTGTATGTGTCAACATCTCCCCCTGCTTCAGTGAGACTGAATATTCACTGCTCACCTCATCACAGATGTTTAACCCGATGAGTCTAGAGACGCGGAGGGACGAGATGAACATTGTTTACTTTGTACCCGAGCTGATGAAGCTGGGAGGCCTTGGGAGGGAGAGATAGCAAGTGGGAGGGACGGTAATAATAGCAAGGCAAAGATAGGTTCACAAAACTGAGAATGGGTCCTCTGTTAAAGGAACGGGAGCAGCTTGCTATTAATAGCACACACATAATAACGTTAAATGACTATTCTCACTGCCTGCTATCGCCACCAATACAAAGACAATGAAAAATGGTAAAGGCTATGCAGATGCAGCAAAATACTACACTAACCAACTAGAATGACAGTTAAATAGAAAATTAATTGGCAGCTATTTTGATAATCAATTATTCATTTGGGTCATTATGTAAAGCAAGAAAAAAGAGAAACATTTGATGATCCCAGCTTCTCAAATGAGGAGTTTTTAGATTAAATTAATTTACATTTTTGGCACCATTAAAGATACGAATTAGCAGTCATTAGCAGTTCAGCTTTGCAATGTACTCAATGCGCAGACAACTATCACTGGATTACTTTAATACAAGTAAGTGCTCATATTATGCTTTTTCCCTTACATTTATTGTGTTATATATCTTTTTGTGCACCTTATAGGTTTACAAAGTGAAAAAACCCAAAGTCCACCCCAAAGGGACTTACCATCTTCCAGAGAAAACACTGTTCACAAACTGCTCCAAACAGCTCTGTTGTAGTCAAGTTCATCTGTGATGAACGTGCGTCACTTTGTAACACACGTTACAATGCTCACCTAGCTGCTAGCATGGCACGCCCTCATACTCTGCAACTGACTGGCTAGCAGTACTTACCTAGGTACGGCGCATGTGCGACTCCCAACAAAGATGGAACAGAAGTGAGATGCCTCACTCGGTAACTAAAACAGAGAGCTCAACACACAGGGTGAAAAGAGGAGCTGCATCAATGTGAAGTTTTTTTTATTTTTTTATTTTTTTTATTTTTTTTAAATTAAACCACATAACTTCTAAATACAATTATGAACCTGAAAATGAGCATAATATGAGCACTTTAAGAAAACGTGATGATTTTCAGGAAAGTTTGGGGAGATGTAAGGTGGTCTTTTTATTTGCGATGGACATTGGAGATAATATATCCTTGATAAGTGTAAATAGCACTGATTCTAAAAATGCAAATCATGTCTGTGTATTAAGATTTGACTGAGTTATAACTCCGAAGGAGTGAAATGTGAAATGTTTTGTTTGGACTGTTAGGACAACACAAACTTCACGTTCCCAAAACTGAAGGCGTGACCTTCAGTTTTGGGAACTTATGATGGTCATACAGAGCCGTATGCATGTATTTCTGACTCACAAACGATTAATCCAACAATCGAAATGTAAACTAAGCAACTTTTAACTCATTTTTGTGGTCTGGGATTATTTGCAAGAGTGTACAAATATGAGCCGTAACTAACTGGCAACCTATTTAGTGACCTTGTGTGTATGTGAAGTCTGGCTGTGTGTTTGACAGCTCAGAATCTAACTGATCACCTCCAGCTCTTTGTTATTTTTCCAGCAGCATTGTCTTTTTTCTCCTTGTCTGCAAAATTACAAAGTGGAATCATGAAGCCGCAGGAAAAGTACAAACTTTTCGCCCAAATTGGAGCATTTTCTATCCGTACAGACAGGTCTCATCTTGGTTTGTCCTGCTCAGAGCAAATCTGGGTCTAGTAACGTCCATGAATGTACATCAAATGTCTGTGAAAATATGCCACTTTTAAAATTGGCTTCATGTTTGAATACTCCTTTAAGAGGTCATTTAAAGTGTGCATTCACAGAGTACAAAAGCATCTATGCCCCTGGGCAGTCCACCCTGTTCAGTATTCTACATGCTGGCTTGCTAAGTTAAATGAGGCAGAGATCCACTATAAAATAGACTGCCATTAGTCTCTTTTCAGGTGGATATGGCAAAAATGACAAGAACTGTTATTGCTACATCCATTTATTTGGGTAAAGTGCATCATGCTTTGGTGTGCAGCTATGACCGACTGCCAATTGCGGCCAACGTAAAAAGGTGGTGAAAAGGGTAATAATGAAGCACTTAAAGCTGTTCTCCGTGCTTACTCACTGGCACATCTTTGTGCTGTTGATGAGAGTGCTACTAAAGGTGACACCTCACTGTGATTCATTGCAACAGAGATTTCCTGAAACACCAGGTTGCCATCTCCCTGGAACAAACAGCACACCAGGAGAGAAATTGAACACAGCAAACGGAGATCTAGCTACAATCATCTATAAAGAAAAGTGTAACACTGTCAAACTGGAACAAGGACAAAGGGTTGTATTAAAAAAAAGTCCAACCTTCCTTCCCATAATGTATGCAGCAGTGAACCGTAAAGCAGTACAGTGACAAAGTGTTTTATCTTAAAATCAGCTGTTCGCTCCATAAGCAAAAAAATAATAATCATGTTTACTGTTGTGTTCTTTTCTTGGCGAGGACTGAAAGACAGGGCAGGGTGAAAGGGTGCCCTGTTCATTATGTATGAATATTGCTTTTCACTGTGTCAGCTCACTGCTTCAGTATTGATCCATAAAGAGGAGACTCACTGCACCATAGCGGAGGGTTTCAGAGGAAGACATAATGACTCAAAGCTTACATGCAGCACTTACAGGGAGTATCAAATCCCAATGGGCCAGCTAGACTGGCATATAACATGGCATGAATGTCACTGTATTATTTGTCCTATGAAAGAAATTACTATATAAAAGTCTACATTCTGCAGTGTGCCCACTCAGTTAATATTCAGCACTACGTTAAGTGAACAAAAGATTCACAGATCAATACTGTGCTCTATACCGATCTGTGTTGTTTCTTGTACTTAACAAGAAGAATCAGGCACTGGACAAAGCTGTTAATGAGTTTACAGGAAGTGCGATATGTAAAGCCAATTTAATGCCATTACCGCTGACATCTCCCATGTCATGATTCCGTTGTCCTTTGACTGTCTTTATGGACTGGAATTAAAAAAAACAAAAATCTCACTTTATGTTTAAAGGGCTAAGAATGGATAACACACCTCTGAGTTTCATTGTACCTGCAAGCTGACTTTTAAAAATTAAAATCCCATTAAATATGTTTAATAAAATCTCATCAGCATCAACGGTTGAAAAACAAAACAGCAGCCTGAATGCCAATGCAGCCTTTTTCACTTTAAATTTCACTTCAACCAAAAACCAAGTCAAGCTAACCCCTGAATGATGATAACTGTACTTATCTCTCGCCGCA
This sequence comes from Gymnocephalus cernua, assembly GCA_023631565.1. Lineage (NCBI taxonomy): Eukaryota > Metazoa > Chordata > Actinopteri > Perciformes > Percidae > Gymnocephalus > Gymnocephalus cernua. The sequence goes on along the minus strand of CM042427.1, from coordinate 16,979,759 downwards.
AACAATCAGTGTGGCTAAACACTAAAAGTGTTGTCACTGTTGTCTCATCTTCCATTGTTGTCTGAAATGTGGCATCATTACACCACATGCTGATCCTTTCATGGTAAAGACAACGGAACTAATTTTTAACTCACACTTTATCTCCATAACTGAGATCAACATATAGATATGTATAACCTTTAATTTAGCCTTTACTGATGTACTTAAAATTGAAAAAGAAAAATATCAACAAAGGATATTTTTGCATTCAGGCTTTTGTAACGGCTGAAAGGCAAAGTGGATTTGTTGAGCATTAAAAATGTGTCTCAGTGTGTCAGGGGTCTAAATTAACACCTCGGACAGTCCATGATTAGAGAGAAATTTGATAGAATGGAGGGTCAATCTGATACGAAGTGAGAAAAGGAAGAAGCCTTAAGGCTTAAAATATTTAACATCTTTTACTGTGGCGCTAAACAGGGCTAAAAGCATTACATTTTCAATCCGAGCCTGAGACTTCAAAGACGAAAGATACAAATGCAATCTGATGCTTTAAAAAAATGAATCTTTCATTTCTTTTTTTCTGTAAAAAGCTAGCGATGAACTGAAATCAATTTAAGCGTCATCTTTTTCCCTACATCTAAAAATATTGTACCAGAAAATGTTTCAACTTACCCAAGACAAACGTACTCAATGCATCAATCATTCTATTTCCAAAAACTTGCATGACTCAAACTTGTGCACTTTATTCTTAGCCCAATTGTTCTATTGTGAGGCTTATTGCTATTATTCTTCATTACTGAAAGATAGCATTTTATTACTTGGCTTTTCAACCATGAAAAAGGACTTCTGAGCCAGGTCCTAGGCTGCGCAAATATGTCGGGATGCACCAATTCCATTTTTCTCTCTCCCAATACCAACTATGACACCTAAATCCTTGCTATGGGCTAGGGCTGGGCGATAAAACGATATGTCTCGCGATAGACATGTAATCAATATCAATAAAAAATGCGTTCGATAAAAGTTCGCTAATTTTTTTTGTTTGGCGGAAGAAACCAGAGGTTGCAAAGCAAGTTTGGTTGCATGAACAAAGGCACTCACTCTCTGGTAGCCTAGCAACGTAGGGAGTGACACGCTAACAGCCAATCATGTAACAGTACTGTGTTTGGTTGCGCCATATCGTTGTCTCGTGTTGGATTCTTCAATAACAGAACCGCCGTGGAGTGATAAGTGGAAAATGAGTGCTGCAGCGAGGCTAAACGGTACAAATAAATAACGGAGGCAGTGGCATATCACATAGCCAAAGACATGCTTCCGCTGAGCACTGTTGAGAAGCCAGATTGCCACCCCCCCCACCATGTACGGTTTAGGCTGTACCGTGACTGTTAGATGGAGAAAAATAATAACTGTTACCTGTTACTGTATCAGGTTTGTTTTTTATGTTACTGATGTAAAGTCTACCTCAGTTTTAAATTTCTCCTATGTTTACAAAACACTGCACATATTTTAAAACACTTTATTCACCATAAGTGTTCATTGTGATTTTTGACTTATGTTTACATTTGAATTATTTGCGTTTTTTCCATGGTTGTGTTGACATTTCTGCTTTTATAACTGAGGGGATTATAATCGGAGGAAGGTTAAGCTTAAAATAAAAACGTTTAAATTGAATACATTTTTTTCTCCTGGTCCTTATTTTAAATAAAAAATATCAATAATTATCGATATTGACTGATATGAAACACTTAAATCGTGATACAGTTTTCAGCCATATTTTTTTATTATACATTTTTGCAACATATTTGCAGATTTATTTATGTATTTAAAGCCAAAGGAGAAAAACGGCACTATATATATCATGGCAATATCCTAAAACTTTATAATAAAGAAATACCGTTTGTATTGCCAATCCCTAAAGCCTGAACAAAACTTGTAGTTGAGTCACAAAATCATACTGTTAAATGTCACAATGTCGATGTTAAGTCATTTCAAAGCCAATTATTCACTTTTTTTTTTTTTTTACATCCTTGATTTAACATTTTAAAGTCACAATCTTATTCGATGTATAAGTTGTGCAGCGACTGATGTCTGTCAAGTAAATCTACAGCCTTTATCGAGAAGACTGATGAAGCCACTAATGAGACATTAAACATAGACAGTGGTTACAACAGTCTAATTGACAAAGGTTAGAGTTTTAAACTCCACAAACAAAACAACCATTAATGTTATCAGAACTTCACCGAGGTAAATTATTCACCCAGTACTGACCTCTAATCCGTAGTGTTTAAATCCCCAAGTGATGAGCCACACACTTTAAAAGAGCAAATTATATCAGTGGTTAATCAAGTGGCAAATTGTGCCATTAGTCTCTTCAAACCAATTAGTATTTGATACATTTGAGTCAGTGGGCTTGAAAATCATGTCCTCAATTATCACGACGCTCCCAAATTTTGACAAATTGAAAGAAAAAACACTGATGAAGCTAGATAGGTGTCCTCACTGTTTATCTTAAAAGCCTGCATCCGGTCATATAAAAGGCGATCTATCCAGTTTCTGTTTAAATGATTAAGAATTAAATATCAAAACAATGACAGAGTGTGTCATTTAAGCATTTAAACAAAGCAATATCCTCAATATGACCACAACATATGACTGAGCTTGCAGACAGACAATTTTCTCTGAGTATGCTGCACTCTAGTGGAGAACAGGCAGATTGTGGATTTATTTATTTCTCACAACTTGAGACTATTAAAAGTATCAGCATGCACTGGGATGTGATGAAGTTTTTACTATAACTCTAAACACAATTAAATATGGTTATGATACATCAGAAAATGACACTGGAAAATGGATTTGACCATCATCAGAACTCATCTCAGGCCACCATGCCAAAGCAAAAAAGAGGCCCAGTAATGTCACAACTTCCTGTCTCCCAAACACAGGGACAAAGAAGGATTTCCTGTTTCCAAAAGGATCTCGAAGGCATGAATGACTGAGAAAGTGTTAACCACACCCCTCAAAGGACGACACAGCTCCTTGCATCAACACCCACCTCTTCTGTCACAATTTTCCAACACAACAAAACACAGAGCGGCCTCAAAGCACAGTGAAAAAAAACAGATATTATAGACCCCCTGCCAAGACAATTTCGCCAATACGGCAGTAAGATATATCATTTTCAACCACAAAAATCATCATAGAAAAAAATATGAGCTGCAAGCTGGAATTTGAGGCTCTTGCTCACTTACTACTCATCGTCTGGATCCATCATAACATCACAAAGTTGACACTCTTGAAAAGGAAAGTCTTTAACAAGTGCAGTACAAGTCCACATAACCATACGTTACAGAGCTTGAATCAAGTAGCGCTGACTAACTGTCACTACTGGTCTCGCTTTACCAGACCCTCCTCCAGAGCGCGCTGGAGGAGCGTCTGGCTACTCCACATAGCATTCGAGGATGGGAGGAAAACGTGCTCTGGTTTATTGGCATTTCTTTAAACCAATTGCATCGTCTTGGGCGGTGTTAAGCACCAGAGAAAAGCCGCGGCGCCGCTGCAAAATAGGCTCGGAAGGAACTTCTTTTGGTGGAACGTGTCAGTTTAAAAGTTGTTTTAGTCGTGCAACAGAAAACTCAGATTGGACAGATAGTCTAACTAGCTGTCTGGATTTACCCTGCAGAGATCTGAGAAAAGGTTAACCATAGTCCTCATAAATCAACCGGAGTTTAAAATGCCAACACAAAGGAAGCCCAAGGCAACTGATATCCAGCCTAAATGAGTGAAATCCGGCTGATTTTCTGGAGGCAACGAAGCAATCCCGGAAGTGGAACGTCAAGGATATAGACTAGTCACTACTGACCTACTGTCACGAGGTCATGCCTCATTTTAAAACACTGACCCATTTGGCTCACACTGAGAATAACTGTTCTTTAGTGTACAACTTGATTTGTTTAAAGAAGATACATATGGCACCTCATTTACTTTTCATCTGCCACAGACTCGGTTTACTTCAGTGATGTTTCATTAGGATTTGTGGTCATGTGCATTGATAAACATGAAGTTAATATCTAGCAAACATTTAAAGAAGACAGAATTACTGTAGTTAAAGTCGTTTAAACCTTCTAGACTTCTGAGATGTGCATTAGCAGCGATTCTATTACCATCACCAGCTATCCTCCATTATCAATTGTGTGCATGCTCTTCACTGAAGCAGGCAAAAGGCTGTTCTGAATTATTTACAGAGAATGAGTGGGTGAGAGGTGTGGGACTGATTAGGGAGTGAGACAGAGGACGGCTAAATCTCAGTCCTTTTCAACAGTCTGCTTAGGAAGCAGTTTCAAATTCAAATTGTAAAAAAAAAAAAAAAAAAAAAAAAAAAGAAAAAGGACCTTTTCATGAAATGACAGAAGTGCACTTCTTCCTGCAGGGATTCTGTAGTCACCGTTTCACTGGAATTCACTCTTCTTGTATTACTTTATCTTCAAAATCTCTTCCAGCAAATGTAACAAGCAGAAGCATGCACAGTTCAAGGAACAAAAGTTAATTGATCATTATTACAAGTGATCCGGTTTCAAGATGAAAGGCTTTTTTCTTATTTAGTAGTTGTCCTGTTTGTTTTTTTGTTTGATTTTTTACAACAGGACAGTCTTCTATTTACCAGACAAATTCCTCATTTTTTTGAGCACAAGGAGATGGCACTGGGATACACACAGGGAAGTTGCACTTGGATCACAATTCATTCCCAAAACCATCATCCTGAATTATTCAAACCCCCATATCAAATGTCCTTTATCCGGTCCCTGGGAGCAGGGTAACAGTTTTAAGGGGGAAGACAATGTTAACATTTTGACATTTGAGTGCCAGTCCACACTTTAAAAATGCAGCAGCGAGCCAAGCAAGGGATTGCTATGTGCTATCACTTTACCTTTATTTCACCAGCGCGTGCCGAGGATGAATAATTCACGACTTGAACCACACTCATGGCTTTAAAAGGAAGAATCCCCCCTTTACAGAAATAAGCACTGAATATTTTTCAATACTTTTCAGCTCCCTGCTTTCACAAATGACCAACACACACATAGGATGCCTCCGAGTTAATTCACCTCCTGTTTGTTGATAACAACTCCAACAACTTCCAGTGGGTCTCGTGCGCAAGTGTGAAAGGTCTGCATCCTGCCAGAGATGCTGACAATGAAACACAGGGTGGGGCCTTCCGTACACCCCAACAGCAATCATTTTCTTGTCCTCCTTGATCTCTGTGGCACTTTTTTTCCATTTCATTAGACAACACATCCTCAAAAAGGAAGCTTATGTAGACTATGCACTCTGATGTAAAACATGTCAGCCATCTTTTTACTTCTGCCGTGCCATTTTCCTTTTCGGTCATAAAACATGGTATTTAAAACAAGAACAAAAGGTTTAGGATAGTTAAGGACACATAAGCAAGTAATGACACTGAGATTGAGAAATCCAGGTTATAGGATGCTATTTGTAGAGCTGAAACAATAAGTTAATTTCACTTGACAGACAATTAATCTGCAACTAAATGGATGATCATTTTCCCAGTTTCTGTTTTATATCAATGCAAACTGAAAATCTTAAGACTATAAACAAATCTGCAGATTAAATGACGATGAAAATAAGCCAAAGCATCCATAGGCAAATTTAGCCTAGTATTATATAAAAAGTAACTTGTAAGTAGCTCCAAAATGAAAGCACGTTTTCTGCTGTGCCCCAGGATGTTAAAGTTGAAACAAACTGCCTTTAATCTACAACGACATGTGGTTGTGCATTTTGGATAACTTACTACATCAGATTTAAGAAGTAAAGAAAAGGCATCATCACAAGCCCATCTCTGTTCTTAAGACACGATAAACAAGACTGTACAACAGCCTTGATGAGATAGTAGTTCAGTCCGTAGGGACTTGGCTTGGGAACCGGAAGACAGCCTGTTCCAGTCCCAGACGGACAATGTCAATTCACCTCCTGGGCACTGCCGACCCATAATTCTCTCCACTTTTAATGCAAATAATCTTAATTGTACAAATTCTTTTTCTGATTTTGAATGCCATAATCCTCCATGTGTTTAAAAGCTTTGAGATCAGCACCAGTGTATGGGGATACCCTGTTTACCACATAGTGGTACAGATCGTGTTGACTGAAGTCGGGCAGACTTGGCGATGTAATGAGATCCGTGAAAACGGAGGGAGGAAGAAGGTAAGGGTCGGTATCCAACTTCTCCAAATACCGCTCTATGTGAGCACCTACCGGATGCCCGACCTCGACCGATAACAGCATGACAACTTGCTGTTCAATAGAGGAAGCCATGAAGAACAAGACAGTACTATTATCACAGTTTATTTAGTGTTATTTATTTCAAACTGATTGAAACTAATGAAACTTTACGCTCGTCTACTACACTATTTAGCTATTTGTGCTTCTGGTGTTTTTGCCGTCCATCTTTGTGTCGTCACGTGGTCGTGGTCACGTGTTTGCGAAGGGTCTATAGTTGCTATCGTTCTGATCCCTTTTCCGTAAAGCACTTTTTTTTCCAGTATCATTAAAACCAGTGTTTCCTATAGGTTGAGCACTTATTTATGGTGGTTAATGCCATGGTGGAGTGGGAATGAAATATGCTTGATAACAGACGCTTACGCGGGAAATGTGTTGCTAGGAAACAACTGGGTTCAAGCTTACATCCCAGGGCTCGACAGTAACAGTAGCCCTTGGCAATCAGATTGAGTCAATTGGCAACCGTTTTGTGGCCTCTGGTGCCCCCCTTTGGCAACCACCTGTTCAATATGTAACAGTGCATGTTAAAATCCGGTGCTAATATGGCACCGGTGCCCGGTATCTACCGGATGAAATAGCAACTCGAATTTCGGAGCCCGTCTGCGCTGCTCTCCAACAGCGGGATGTACAACCGTGTGCTGCAAAAACTATGAGCTAAACTAGCACTGGTCACTGCTGCTGTCAGAGAAACACACTGGTAAACCTTGTGGTGCATTCAAAGTTAACCTTTGTTAACCTTCTCGTTTTTTGTTGTTTAACAGCAATTTACTGGTAAAAGTAATTGTTAAAGGTCATTACATTTTTAATAATCATTCAAATCCCCACCCCTTTTTTGTGCAGATCCGAAAATTGATCCGATCTGTGACTCAAAACAGTGATCTGATCCGTGAGTTTTGTGCTCCGTTGCACCCTTATTTGAGAGGGATGGGAAATTATATTGCAAGCCATTCTCTCATTGTTTCATTATACAAATGTGGTATAGTTACATAAGAAATGAATTGCTCCAAATACAGGCAGTTTAAAACATGGCATTTCGGCAACCAAAAGCTGATGCCTGGTTGCCACCCTGGCAACCACTTTAAAAAGTAAGCGCTGAGCCCTGCATCCTATCAGCCATTGACAACACCTAACATCAAACATTAACATAGCATCAAATTAAGTCAGTTTATAATATTTTACAATGTTTTGTGTAAAACTGTAAAAATGGTATATACATTAGCATAAAAATACCACCCTACTTGGACATTAACAGTCTACTTTTTAACGCCTTTTAAATTAAGATGTCATATCCTTGTTTGCTTTGTCTCAGGTTTCATTTTCTGAAAACAAAGCTTGTGATCAAAATTCTGTTCACGGCGGAGAGAAATACTTAGCCTGCAATCTGAAGAATGTGCTTGCAAGGAGCCTTATAAATGGCTGCTTGATCCCAAACATAGCTTCAGATACACTATAATACACCAAGGAGCAATTTAGATGGCTTCTTTGTCATCTACAAAGAACACATGTACTCTGACCCATTCAAAACAACCACAAATCTCACTATTCCTGTGTGTGAACCAATGCGATAAGCACAGCATTGAGCACAAGTTCCACACGCACAAAAACTTCCTGACCCCTGAGAAGTTCACACAGTTGGTGTTTACTTACAGTTCTCTCTGTCTGTCTTTGTTTAGGCCACAATTGATCTTTTCTACTTCAGGTCCAACTCTAAGGGTTGATTCTTTCTGTGGACAAAGAGGGGGAAAAAAGAGCTGTCAGTACAGCAATCTCAGAGGTCATCAAAGAGTTAACAGGCCGTGGGGCCGTCTGGAATATGAGAGGAGAAAGCATGAGGGGAGTAGTGAGATAAGGATGCTTGCATTTCACAGTTTATTCTCCAAATCCCTGACAGAACACGCCAGTTATTCAACAACAGGTTTGCCAAAAAAAAAAATACAACAGAACAATTTAACAACCTGGCACAACATGCAACACCTGCATCAGCGTGCAACAGTGAGTCAACACCACAGATCTGTCAGTTCTTCCTCCGTCTTGTATGATGGGAAGTGAACAGGGGGAAGCTGCTGGCAAACCAGCAAACCAGCGCACAGCTAACAGCATTACCATGATGGCGATTTGTAGCATATTAAAACATCAAACTGACATTTGTGTAAGAAATAGGCATGTCACGATCAAGTTTTTGTTGGCCCTGATCCAAATACCTTAATCCCTTACCTTTACCTAAATGTTGACTTACAATTGCTATATATGTCAGAGGCCGCACGCCTCTGGAGCAACTAGGGGTTAAGTGTCTTGCTCAGAGACACATTGGTTGATGTATCGCAGTGGGAATCGAATCTCCCACAAAGAAATATGCTTCTTCCTTCAAATCTATAATGTTTCTAAGCTTAAATCATTGACATGATATGAATATAACTTTACTGGAACAACAGGACTCCTGAAACTGACTGACATGCAAGAGATAAGACCAATCACTCTGGTGGAGTTGTTGGAACTACAAAAACCAAATAAGAAGCCATTGGAGGGGGCTTCCGGTGACGCGCTATGGAGTAGACGCACTATGAGATAGCTCCGCAGCTACATATCTAAAACACAGCTTTTCCTCACTTTCCGACCTCCTTTTTTTTGTTAACATGCCCCCGAAACCTGCAGGTAAAAAGGCGGAGAAAAAATTGCTGAAAGGACCAACATCCAACCCGAATTTTAAAGAAGAAAAGATTGGCGAGCTAAAGCTAGCTAAAACTCACAAGGTCAACATTAGCCCTGCTGAAGCAGCGATGGACACTGCAGCACTAGTTACGCCCATAGACCTATATAAATATGGACCCATGGACTCCGCTGTTTTTGACGGAGACAAGTGAAGTCTCTTAACAGCACTTTTCCGGTGATGGTTAAGCGTTACTGAGCGTTACTGCGCAGCTGCAAACTGAGCTTCCCGCCGTAGATGTGACGTGAGCAATGTGTCTGTAAGTCTTCTGGTAGCTGTGCCGAGAGAAATCTCAATCATTCCCAATCTTGCAGAGACGGAGAGCGTAGGTATATGTAAGGAGATAATATAGGTATAGGCTAATTATTGCTAACTAAAATGCTAGTTAATATTAGTAATTAAACTAAACAGCTAATGTACGTCGAAACTGCTTGCGAGCTTCTCCTGTACTGTACGGTAATTCCTCTACTATGCGACAGTAAGTCGCTTGGTTATGACACAATCTTTAGCCTATTTTTATAAAAACGTCTGCTACGGAGCCATAACGTGAGGTACAAGGTAATGGAGCCTTTTATACATTGTTGTGTTTCTTTAGAAATAAACGATGGACAAATCAAGTCTTTAAACGCTTCAGATGTAAAGTTATTGGCTGTCAAAGTGACGCCAAAATGAATGGCAGTCAATGGGATGCTAACGGGGGTGATGGATAAGTGTTAGCAAAATTGCGCCATCGCGGCTTCGCTCTGAGGAGAGAAGCCTGCCCCCTTGGACCTGCTTCTTGCAATCACTAATTTGAATAAAAACCTCGACGATAAATTTGCCAATCTGTCAACTCAAATACAAAAGCTGCAATGCGATGTCACGGAAACCAGAACACGTCTCCAGTCACTTGAAACCGGTGTCAACGGTCACGATAGCCGGATCGATGAACTGGAGTCACTATGCAGCTCCCTCCAGGCAGACAACAAATATATGAAAACAAAGCTGGAAGACCTGGAATCCAGATCCAGACGCCAGAACATCCGAATCGTCGGGAACCCCGAGGGTGCCGAGGGAGGTCAGCCCACCGACTTTATCACAGAGCTGATACCGAATGTGCTGGGCAAGGAGCACTTCGGGGCGAACTTTAAAGTTGACCGTGCTCACAGGTCCCTTGCGGCCAAACCCGCCAACGGTGGTGCCCCCCGAGACCATTCATCGCCAGGCTGCACTATCCACAATCCCGAGACCTCATCCTATGGTTGGCCAGTGAGAACCACCCTATTCGCTTCAAAAGGATTTTCTTTTTCCCGGACGTGACCCAAGAAACTATGCAGCAACGTAAACAATTTGACTCGGTCCGTGAGAGATGCAAAGCAGCCAAAATCCGCTACGGATTTCTCCACCCTCCATCCTTGAACTCTGTACCAATTGCAATTGTTAACATTTACAGCCCAAACTTCGACAGCCCAAGTTTTTTTTCAAAGAGTCTTCAACAACATACCAAACATTTCTGACAACATAGTAATCGGTGGAGACTTTAACTGCATACTGGACCCTCTTTTAGATAAACAATTTCCAAAAAAATGCCTGCAATCAAATTCAAGCATCCGCCTGAAAACACTGATGGAAAGCTCAAACCTAGTGGACATATGGAGGCTTGCACATCCAACCGACAGGGATTATTCTTTTTTCTCTCCAGTCCATAAAGCATATTCTCGTATAGACTATTTCCTGCTAGATTCCAAACTGATAGCACTCGCCGATAAAATAGTCTACCACCCTATTGTAATATCAGACCATGCTCCACTTTCCATGATGCTAAAAGTTGGTGAACAGGCACTTACTAAGAGACGATGGCAGTTTGATGCAATGTTGTTAAAAGATACGGAATTCAGAAAGTACTTGGATGAACACATCTCCCACTTTATTTCCGAGAACGATACTGGCGATGTCAACGATTCAGTTCTCAGGGAAGCATTGAAGGCAGTCATTAGGGGCCATATGATATATGTTGCTAACGTTAAAGAAAAAAGACAACTTTCGCCTAGAGGAAATTAACCAAAACTTAATTTTCCTCGAAAGTGCATACAAAATGAACCCCTCTGATACAGCACTGGAGGAGATTACCAAACTGAAATTTGAATACAACACCATCTTATCAAAACAGGTTGGTTCCTTGCTCCACAAGGCGCAACAAAAATATTTTGAGCTTGGCGACAAGCCGCACAGCCTGTTAGCGAGACAACTTAGACACGTACAAGCCTCCCGGGCCATTCACAGGATCAAAGACAAAACTGGCAAATTTATTACATCCCCTGAAGATATTAATATATGCTTTGCTGAATTTTATCAATAACTATATCAAAGTGTACTGCTAATCAAGAAACTATCAACAACTTCCTTACAAGCTGCAGGCTCTCTACACTGGATGCGGAGGCAGTTCAGGCTCTTGACGCAGAGGTTACTTTAGAAGAAATCAAGACTGCTGTTATGCAATTCCCGAACAATAAAGCTTCTGGCCCGGATGGGTTTAAAATTGAATTTTATAAAGCATGTCTGCCTCGTATTGCCCCCCTATTCCTGCGGATGCTAAAACACTCCAAAGAAATCTCTATCCTGCCTAACTCGTTTTACCAGGCCAATATAGCTGTATTACTTAAAAAAGATAGAAACCCTTTAAATATGTCTTCTTATCGCCCTATATCCTTGCTCCAGATGGAAAAGAAAATCCTTAGCAAAGTGATGTCCAACAGACTGTGCAACCACAATCACAAACTAATACACCCAGACCAATCAAGATTTGTACCTGGTCGCCAAATCTAGGGAAACTTACGTCATCTCTTTAATATTATGTATAACAAGCACAAGGTAGATTGTGTTATTGCCTTAGACGCAGAGAAGGCATTTGACCATATAGAATGGGAGTTTATGTTATCTACCCTAAAGCGCTTTGGCTTCGGAAGCTCATTCATAAACTGGATTACCATCATCTACTGTCAACCCCAAGCCTCCATTATCACCAACGGGGAAATATATATGGTAGCCTGTCGGGGTACACTATTAATTGGGGGAAAAGCTTCCAATATCAGATGAGACAGATTTTTACTTCCTACACACTATGTCTTTTAAGATTGTGGAAGATCAAATTACATGCCTAGGTATTACTGCAACACGAAAGTATAGCAATCTGTTAAAGTCCAACTGGGACACCAAGATTCAGCAGCTACGTCATATCATCGACATCTGGAACACTTTACCAATTTCTTTAATAGGTCGTGTTAATGCGATAAAAATGCTGACGCTCCCCAGGTTCCTCTATATTTTTCAGTGCCTTCCGGTTTATATACCACTATACTACTTCAAGAAACTGGACTCCATCTCATCATTTGTCTGGAGCCATAAAGGGGCCAGAATATCAAAGAACCACTTATGTAAGGATAAGGTTAAGGGCTTGGGTCTCCCTCAATTTCTCCTTTACTACTGGGCTGCAAATTTGAGAGTGTTCTCCCTCTGGCGCCAAACCCTATCACCAGACCCCACTTCAATGTTGAGAGCCTCCTGGCTCCAGATTGAACGGGAAGCATGTAGACCTACATCCCTCCTAGCGCTTTTGAACAACCCTGACAAAGTTAAAATTACGACTAACATAACCAGCCCTGTTGTTCTGAACTCTCTTCGAATATGGAGGCAAATCCAAACCTTTCTCAAGCTTTTCTCAACTTTTTCCGCCTGGAAAGATAAGAATATAGTCACAATTGGGGACCTATATATTGGAGGTAAATTGGCATCCTTCCACCAGCTACAACAGTCCAATTCCTTACTAGCATCACATTTTTTCACATACCTCCAAATAAGAAATTATGTTAGAACTCATATTGCGGGATACGAAAACAAACCTGTAAACACCATACTCTCGTACCTTACTCGTCACAATGCTAACAGTAAGGGGTCAATTTCGTCCCTATACTCACTTCTACTACCCCATGTAACCATCCGATACTAAAATAAAGAAGGCTTGGGAAGAAGAAATGGGAGCCGAAATCACAGATGATACCTGGAGTGCAATTCTTGCAATGATATCCAGAAGTTCTAGAAACTCCAGACATCGGCTTATACAATTCAAGATTATGCACAGGCTCCACTTTACAAAATCAAGACTCCATACTATGTACCCTAATGTATCCCCCACGTGTGACAAGTGCAAACAGGACACAGGTACACTGCTCCACCAGCTGTGGCTTTGCCCCAAGCTCCACGCCTTCAGGTCACCAATATTTGACTACATCTTGAAGGCTTATGACAAACCTATTTGACTTGTTTGCCTTGTTCGGGGTATCGGTGACTTCCGCACTCAATAACCACATTGTCCAAGCCATCTCACTTTGTACTTTGCTAGCGAAACGCCTCATCTTACAACAATGGAAATCTGAATCTATCCCCACATTCCACCAATGGTTGAGAGAACTGGGCAATGTTATCCACATGGAAAGCCTTCGATATAAGCTTGCCAATCAAGAGAGGGTTTTTCTACAAGTATGGAAACCACTTCTTGACAGATGGTTGATAACCCAGTAGTCGTGACTTGATTTACACATCTCATTGTTGCCACAAATGTAGCGTCACCCTTTCTCTTTTCCTTGTACCACTGTTGTTGCCATGCTAGTTCAGTTTTTTTTTTTTTTTTTTTTTTTTTTTTGTGTGTAATATATATATATATATATAGTTTTGATTTAAGGTGGGTAATTTGAACAGATTAATATATATATATATATATATATATATATATATATATATATATATTAATCTGTTCAAATTACCCACCTTAAATCAACACTGCACAAATCATCCAATAGGAATTTTTTATTTCTATAATTTGCTAAACAACAATGTCTGGTTTTGAGCAGCAGCCTAAAAACATAAATTAGACCCACTGAACTCCCCAGCAGTGACAAGGAGCTGGCTTGTCTAGAGAGAATAGGATTTCTAAGTTGACGTAAACAAAATTGGATATGGACTTGAGTTTTGGGAAATGAACAGATGCCCAGACATGCAATCCAGCTGTTTGACATTTGATAACCGTGTGACAGAAAGATGGTCGACAGAATGAAAAGCCTCACAATTCAGGATTCCTATAATCGGCTTTTATTTGCAATGACGTGCAGAATTTAAGTCAAAGAATTACCGCCTCACGGTTGAATGCTTGTAGCAAGCTTTAAGACAATCACTTGAAACTCAATATCAGAAAAACAAATGAGCTTGTGGTGGAATACCAGAGGAAAGGAGCCCCCCTGTCCTGGTTGTCATGTGTTCACATGCTTGGCCAATAAAACAGATTCTGATAGAACACAAAGTTGTAGCCATGACAGCAGACAATGCTTTAAATATGGATGTTGACGCAAAAAAGCTACAAATTCTAAAACGTAGATGCTTCACACACACACATCTTCAACCAGGTAGTACAGAAGATCTACGCAATCACCACAAAACGTGGGCACACCAAAATTAGTGTCACGAATTCAGTATTCGACCAAATGTCTCCCCTTCTGTTCCTGTGTTATGGCATTGAATAATGGCCAGAAAAGTATTTTTGCCGAACATTATGATGTCACAGTGAAGTTGACCTTTTGGATTTAAAATGTCCTCACTTCATTTTTATCCTATTAGACATTTGTGTGAAATCACCATAGGAATTCTTGAGTTATGGCCATATGGATGTTGCAATGGGACGGACATGAGGTCACAGTGAACGTTACCACCAAAATGTAATCAGTTCATCCTTCAGAGATGAATAGGCAAATTATTACTCAGCTAGAGTCCCTCTGGCTCAAGAGTAGAGTATTAAGTATACACGTATTTGTGATCTACAGTAGGGGGCTACACTAGTGAGTTTGGTCTCTAAAAACCTCTCCTTAATATGGACAAAAAAGTTCTGCCACTTCGGCTTGGCCGACTATGCAAACCGTTAGCCAACCCCCGTTTTCACAAAATAAGCCACCTTTTAACCCAAAGCTTTCTAGGAAAAGTTTTGAATGTTTCCCAGAGGCCTTAGAGTGAGGCACACACACAGAGGTTATTTGTGCCTGCAACTTCAGTCTGGGTCAGCTGTGTTTGGATGTGCCAAATAAAAGGAGTCCAAGAGGAGGAATGCAACTGCCGTGTTTCCTGGCTTCAGTTTAGATTGAGGAACTCTGGTCAAAATATGAGCGAAGCATTGGCTTATGCAACTGTCTACAGTGAACAAAACATTGCTCTCATCCAGGATTTGCTGTGGAAAAAACACAAGTTGTAAGTATCTCAACTCGTATATGCACTTATGTGTGCAGTAACTTAAAAGGATGCATCAATGATATTAAACCCAATTTACTCTAAATTACTTTACAAAACTAATATGCATATCTTTGTTATTATAACATAAAAAATTAACGCATTGGCCTAGCAAGTAAATAACAAATGTTACATAAAACTAACTCGGAGCTGCAACAAAATACTGTGAAATACTTAAGTTACACAGGCATAATAGTGATCTTACTGCATTAGGGCTTTGTTCAGAATAGCTGCCCATTTCTCTTGGAAACTTTAGCTTCATTTTACACATATTTGACTGAAATGTGACTAACGTGAAAAAGAAAAAAAGATAGCCTACTGTTTGAGACTTCAACACGTCAATGAAATATGGGCCTGTAGTTGTACAGGCCTTCATTATGAAAGGTTATGATGGGTGTGGAATGAAAAGCAAAAGAGATCATTTCTCAATTGCATATTTCTGAAATGCATAACACGAATGTTAAATATATTTTGGAAAGGCTTATCCAATTTTAGATGCAATAGTTTTCACTGTAATCCTAACATACCAAACATTTTGCATATTAGACTATAAACTGTTATTACAAAAAGGGTCAGACAAACCCTGAGAGTGGTTACAAGAATGTCTTTAATTCCTGTTGCAGGTGTGAACTTCCAGCACAGTCTGGTTGACAAGTTCTCACACAGCAGTCCTGCGAGTCTCTTACTGATTAATATTAAAATAGGCCTTGTCTAGTCACACTGGACCCGTGCTTAAGACGTGACTCATTCTGTATTTTGTCTGCATTAGTTTTGGTTCCAAGCTCTGTGGTCCACATGAGAGCTTGGTTTGGGATATTTCCTTGGTGAATGAAAACCACAGTCTGAAAATGAGGATGCCAAGAGGGGAATGTATGCAAGCAGGGATGATGTATTAGTGAAAAGCAAAATGGGAAGGGGTTTTAAAAGAACAAAAACTCAAGAGCCACAGGTGAATCTTCAAATAAGCAACTCTCACTTGGCTTTGCAAAGCATCAACTTCACTCATATGGCAACTAATGACTTCCTTTTGATATGTATGCTGAGGTGGGTCCAGCTCTACTAAAGTCAGAGAGAATGAAAGACACTTCATAAATCTCTGCTGGAATGCAGCCTCATTTCCTCTCCGACCCCACCTTCTCCACAGCGTCTTCCTCCAATTCCAGGAGCGTTCTCCACCAAGCAACTGAGACCTGGCCATCACAATCATGACACAATTTGCAGCTGTGGGTCTCAGCAGTTAAAGAAAAAAAAAACAGATTTCCCTGCAGCGTTTCTCAAAGTCATGCAGAGCAGGCTTTACAAAGCAAGACAGACACTAATGAGAGGAGGCAGAATTAATGACAGAGTAAGATCATACATGTTGGGGTCGGCCTGTTGATTCAGAGCTGATTAATGCCATTACTGCAACAACAAAAAATAATTCCAAGCTTTTGCAGACATTGTTCTCATCCTTTAAAAAGTTTCCATTACAGTTGTGAGAGGCAGCCCCAGTTGAGATTTTTTAACTTTAAAGTTATTCTTTTCTCCTATGTACTGTTCTTTTCTGCAAAGATTCACAACATTGTTTAACATGTTATGCAAAGTCAAAATGTTACACAATTGTGTATTACATACTGAAATTCATAACATATACAGTAGGCCATGTTTTTATCTTTATCACAAAATTTGATTTGATATTTTGTCTCGTGCCTAATTTGCATCACATCAACATTCAGTCTGCAGATGTGATGGAGCCCAATGTTCCAACAAATTGGAGAGAAAAGCAATGATCCTAGTGAGGTCTGAAAAGTCGGCTTTCTATGTATGAATCTATAAATGTAAATTGGTGAATTTCACAGCACACCAAACTGAATGCAAATGCTATTGCAATGGAAGCTAGTTTATTGTTAACTGGTGTTCAATAGCTACAAATAATGACCCATAGTGACAAATAACCACCATGTAAATATCACATTTAGTGAGATAAATAGCAGGTCAGAACCTTTTTATTCATTTTTGTATAACCTATAATTTAAAGGATGAATGATACATTTGCATGATACTGAGAGGGACGTACACCAGTATGCATCTACTGCCAGTCAAACAAAGATGAACATAATGTCTTCAAAAGGTGAGTAATACTTTGTTCAGCGTGTGATATAATCTCTTCCTTTTCCTGTTATGCCAACAACTAGTCCAACAGTTTAGTAGAGTTTATAATCAGGTTTCACTGAACTTCACATACTCTTTCACGATTCTTTATTCTCTCTACATGAGATCACGTGGTAGTTTTATATTATTAATGGTACATTTTGTTAGATTTATCCGGCTTCTGATTACATGGAAGACACGCTTGTGAAAGTCTTTCTTCCCTAGAGACAGTCAGCGCCACAGAAATCCACAGACGGACAAAAATGTTCTTAGAGAGCAGATTAAGAGGTGTTTCGTCCCAGAGGAAATCATGACGAACCTGAGCAGCAACGTGCCGCTACCATGGAAACACCGATAAGCCGACAGATGCCATGACTTTGAGCATTAGAAAATACTTTAGTACTCCAAACATAGAGCGGCCATCCGTTGTCCATTACATTTTTTAGCTCAAATACACCAATTAGAAAACATAAGTAAAATGACTGAAAAATAATTTGTCATTTTTAAAGGAAGTTTAAAGTGTTTATTTTTCAACTTGTAAAAGTAGTGTCAGACTCATATTGATGTAGGGTTTATACAGCTTGGCCCATTAGTGAATTAAGGTATGATGATTTGGAAAGTCAAAGAGAAGAAAGTAATTGCTCCTGAATCAAACTGCCAACCACAAGGTCACCCTGTAAGTAAAACAGCAATATCTGATCTAATTGTTATGTTATATATTCACAGGAGGCATGCAGAAGGTGAGACAAGATGTAATCAAACACTGATCCTAGTAAAATACATTATTGTTTTAAATAAGTAGCCTATTGGTTACTGTGAATGTATTACAATATTTTAGAAAAGCAATTGCCAAAAGTTATGGCTTATACAACATCTCTAATGCAGAGTGGTCAATTTAAGAAAAGGAACCAATTTTGGATCCATATCAGATCAGTCAATCTGTGACCCAAATGTAAACAAAAGTGTATTAACACAACACGAAACATGACATTTAGTGCCAAATAGATACATATGTATAACTTTTGTATAAGTAATAAAAAAATAAATTATAAGTAGTCAAAACTACATGGTAAAAAGTTCAAACATCTAGGCATCCTATTGAACAAAACATGCACACATGGATGTCATTTTCACAGACTCCACCTACGCGATAGGCCTTAATACTCCGACTAATAAAATACCAAGAAGTCATGTTGAGTATACACAAATGCTGCGAGGCAACAATGCAATTCAAGTGTACGTTAAGGCCTGGGGCTCTACAGGACAAGAGCCAGAGAGCTACTAGAGGAACCACGGCAGTTGCAACACTTGAAAGAGCAGCAAAGAAACAAGAGCAGCAGAAACGGTTTTCTACAAGACAGAGAAGGGGCCAAACCTGTCAGTCGAGGGACTGCGAAGGGGCTCTGGAAAAGCTTGCCGGTGCTTGGGGGTACAGCGTGTTATCTGCAGCACCGCAGACCTTCCCTTTTGAAGTGATGTTGAGCCACCGACTGAGCTAGAGGCACTGAAGGTGGAAGGTGGGAGGCTAGAGAAGATGTAAAAAAAAAACAAAAACAAAAAAAATGAGAAGCAATTAAAAGGTGAGTAAACTGTGGGTTAAAATAAATACACAGCAACAGCAGAGAAATAAACAAAACATGGCCGTTAACTTTCATCTCGTTATGTCAAAAATTGCAACTCAGAGACCGTTTATAGCTAATTTCTTTGGAGCAGAGCTAAAACTTTGAGGTCACGTCATTGTTTTTCTCTACTTTCTACGTCTTGTTTAAAGAGGCCATCTCTCCTTTTAGGAAGTAATGAAGAAAGCACATGGAGATCATGTGTTGGAGAAGGATTTGGCTGCATCGGGAGGGGATGTACAAGGAACATAATCAGATGGCAAAAGTGAGGAAAGTTAATTGACAGACTGTTCTGCCTGGTCCTTCTGTTCACTGCAACTCTCCCTCAAGGATTATCCTCTCTAATAGACTTAAAGGCACTTTAACTGAGCCACCAGCTGCCTGCATCCCCAATGGAAAGCCATACATACAGGTCAAGTCTGAGGGAGGATATCCTACCATGACAATACAACACATTCCTGGAGTGCCTTTACTTCTTTATCACAACAAAATAATCTAATACTGAACTTTGATCTAAGGAGGAAAACGGTCAGATGCAGTTTACAGAATAAAGATTATAAATCAACTTAAAAGTAGGTACAGTAGCAAAACTGTCTTTATATAGAGCCGGAGAAATCTGACCACAATACATTCATGCATTTTGGGTGCATTCATGTCTACTTAAAGCTGTCAACTTGGGATCAGTTCAATTTTCAGTTCAGTTCAATTTTATTTATATAGCACGTTTAAAAACAACTCTAGTTGACCAAAGTGCCTAACAAGTTCCAACAATAAAGATAGAAAATCAACCAGATAATATACACAAACAATAAATATACAATACAAAATAACCAACAGTATAAAAAAATAAAACATTAAAAAAAAAAAATTAAAAAAAAGAATTCACGGATAAATTCACACAAGATGCATTTTCAAGCTACAGTAAGCGTGGCCCAACCTACTTCAATTTTGATAAACAGTAAATAATGGGCCAGAGAACTGTGATCTACATCATTTCTAGGCAGTTTCTATGTTGGCTAACTGCACCATGAAAAAAAGACTAGACTTAATTGCCACAAATGGTTAGGTTGTTTTTGCACATTTATGGGAGAAATTATTATTTAAAAACAGTGCTACCACACTTTAAAATCATAATTTCAAAACTGTATGAAGGGCAGACTATGAAGAGTGTGCCAGCTGTGTGGCAGAAAAGAAAAGGACAGAATGAAGTGACATTGGCTTTTAAGGTGATTAAACTGAATTTGGAAATGAATAATTAGGTCAGTGGTTCACTGTCCTCCACACTTGCTAGTTTTCCATCAAGACATCTAATCATGGACTAATTTAGACAAATAACCTGGCTGACTGGATAGAAAACCAACATATCATTAGTGGGTTTGTCCTTCCTGATACTTATTGGGCTGATGAAATGCCAGCTAATTACTAATTTGTAGCTATTCAACATTTGACTCTAGTGGCAGGTAGGGACACTACAATATTTGGATGATCAAGTGATCAGGATTGTAAAAGCAAAACGCTTTTGTTTTTTATAACAGTAATCACTGTTTTTATGGTTTTTCTTCCTCCCATTATTAACCTGCATTTAAATCTAATCTGGCCAAAATGTCCATCTCTTCATCCAGTAGGTTGTTTCCTACAAACAAATCTGCCACATCCGTACGATTGTCCATCCACAAATGAATGCACTCGTACAGAAAAATCTCTAACTCTAGTGTTTATTAAAGTCACAATCATGTGTGTGATGCTAGAGGTGTAACTATTGTTTTTCTGTAAATGGAAAAGCTTATTGAGCTGGAAAACCAAAGATTAGTCGACTAATCAACTAAAGGCACATTGCTAAACAGAAGGACTAACTAATATATTTCCCAAAGTATTTGTTAAAAAATGTATATAGTCACTCAATAGAAAAGTCTAGTCGGATTTTTGGATTCAAACCCAACCATGCCATGGAACCAGTTCAGAGAAATCCTGCGAGTTTGTACTGGTTGTGCTAAAAAAAACAAAAAACAAAGAGGACTCCCTGTTTGATCAAGCAATATTTTGAATGTCCATTTCGCTAAACTTTAGTTCCACATTGCACCTATACAATCTGCGTGAACAGCAGATGAATAAGAGCACTCTAGTGTTCACATAATGTGGAAGCTACGTAAGACCTGCAGAAACACAATCACACACACAAGCAACAGTTAACGCTGTTAAAAAAAAAAAAAGTTTTTTGGTGAACTTGTAAAGGTTTGCTTGTAATAAGTCTGACAAGGTCCTCTTGGACCGGCATGAGACAGTGGGAAACCTCTGACCAGGCGTGTAAAAGAAGCCTCCATTCACATAGACAGCCGTTTCCATGCCAACAGGATCTCTGTTAGGAGAGGCCTCCTTTCAAATGGTTTTCATCCTGCACCTCTGCTGCAGTCTCAGAGAAGGACTGGTAGGCATTTGAGAGGGAATGGGTTGTGGGTGGCAGTGAAGAGATGCAATTGTGTTATGGCAAGATAGAAAAGGTCTGAGCTGAAAGCCTCAGATAGGCTGGAGATGGATCTGCTTATTTATTTATTTATATATATATATATATATATATATATATATATATATTTTTTTTTTTTTTTTTTTTTTTTTCCATTCACTCACTGTGACAAAACCCATCCCATGATGCCATCAGTCTTAACGCATTAGGGCTGCAACTACTGGGTATTTTTAACAATACACAGAGATGTCATTAAATCAGAACTATATCACAGCTTATTAGACCATTGAATAACTGAACACCCAATACTAGAACTGCTTGAGGCTGATTGGATTTACAGGAGATATAATCAATATTTTTTCAACAATGTATCAAATGACAATGTGAAAGGGGTCGCTCGTAGTAAGGAACCTACAGAGAGACTTTATGGAGCTTTATAGTGAGTTTCAGATCATTATTTAGCTGTCCTGCACACAACTTTACTGTTTTGGTTTTATCACATCTACGGTTTGTTCTGCTGCCTGAGACACAGTTAGCGACTAGCTGGTGAACACATCGGAGCATTTAGCAGCTAAGGAAGAGCCAGATATTTCCCTCAGGAGTCAGTAGAGACCAAACACAGCTAAAGGCAAATTGAATATTGGACCAACAGTCATCAGATGGCTAGAAACAGGACTCCGAATGAATGATAATGTTGCTCCGTAATTGCAGGATGTGTACATATACAACAATTTGCTGATCATTTTGCAGTATAAACTTAAAAAAGGTGACTATATGTCAATGCTGTGTTCACAACCCGCTGCCCTCAAATGGCTTAAAAAAAAGTTAGTGTAGGTTTAAAGTGAGGAGGTTGAATTGTCAGATTTGTCAATTCACTTAATTTAATAATAATAATAATACATTTTATTTAAAAGGTGCCTTTCTCGGCACTCAAGGACACCATACATAGATACATAGTAAGACATTTAAAAAACAGCAAGAAATAATAATACAATAAAAACGACAGAAAGAGGCAAAGCAATTGACATTAAATGGAATAGGCACTTTTAAACAGATGTGTTTTGAGTTGCAATGTGAAATGGGGGAATGAGTCGATGTCTCTAAGTTGGGGTGGTAATGAATTCCCGAGACGGGGGGGCAGAGCGGCTGAATGCTCTGCTCCCCATGGTGGCGAGACGGGCGGAGGGGACAGACACGTGTATGGAGGAAGAGGATTTGATTTGAGGAGAGGTTTAGTTTTTCTATCTATAAAGTGATTCTCAATTGAATTTACGGAAAATGTACTATATATTTATATTGAATTCATCATTTAAAGAACATAAAATCACACAGTATTATATACAATATTAATTACATATTCACCATTACTATTCCCATTACCATTGATTATTTAAAAAACGGGTTACTTATTTAATAGATTAATCAATGCCTCAGAGATATGACAGTCAATTCAAAACAACAAATCTGAACCGAATTTACAGAGAAACCAATACAGCTGGAAGGTCTGCTCTTTGTGAGAACACTGTCTTATTACCTGTTCCTGCAGATGTGATGAGTGACAGGAATTGTGAACTGTAAAAAATGTGCTTGTTCAGCACTCAGACACAAAGCAGGCGTCTCTCCTAGGACAGGGTAAAGACTCTCCTCCATTCTCCTACATGTGTTTACTAGATAGCTTAAAACAGTCTGCCACAGCATCATTTTAAACTATAATGTATCCACGGTTGACTTATGTCCCAATCTGCGACTTCCTTTTGTCCCTGCCTGCACTATGTCACACAGCGTTGACAGTATAGCCCGCATCAAAGCAATATGCCTGGGAGATTCCTCTCTGTGTTCATTAACCAACTCAGAGCTGCATAGCCCAGCACTGAATTATTAACGTGCTCCTTGTGCCTCACAGATACAGAGCAGAGGGCCAGTCACAACTGCTGAACACACCCACGCTCTCTGCTGTAGTTGCCTGTAAATCTCCAGTTAACCCTGAAAACTCATTAAGAAAGCATATTAAAAAAGGAAGGACCGACCCAAAAATACCATCACATGATTGATTACAGAAGTACAGATGGAGAAATTGGGACGATACATGCATATAATAAAACAAACAATAAAATTCTAAATTTAAAGATAAGGAGTTTAATTATTTTAGCGAGCTTGAGAAGAGCTAACAATGAGTGCCGGATTAACAGCACGGCAGTGAAGAAATGAGAACTTTCAGGGAAATTATCTCAGGGAAAATAATGTCTAATCGTGATTTTAAGTTACACAGAAAGGTCTCAAATTAAAAATTGGACCATATTAAAACACTGGCAACCTTTACTGTGACACTAACAACTTTACACAAAAGGTTTCAACCTCAAGCCCAGATTTCTCTGATGTTACACTATTATACCCTTGCAGCTGCCTTTGGTTAATAGCTATTGAATGCTTGCCTCAAGCTTATTGACACTGTATTTAAAAGACAACAGACAGCAGTAGGCCTGCACGATAAATCGTTATAAAATCGCGATCTTGATTCTCCCCGTTTGCGATTTAATTTTTAAATGACGTTGATTTTTTTTTCTTCCTTCAATTAATTTATTGAAAGCATTTGACATTAACATATTTTAATGATGTAAAGACATGTTCAAGGAGTTCCAATAGAGCCTGTATCAAGGCCATATTTAGTTCAATGTGTTATATGTCACTATGTTTGGTAGCCTACTGTATTTAAATGGCCAGTATACTTTATTTTCTTTATTCATTGAAGCCTCTATGTTTACAGGCTTGTGGTGATGCGCAATGTGCTATAAGTGCCAACAGAAATCTGTTTGGTACTGCCTATTTGTTTTGTCATGGTTCATGTTTGCAATAAACTTACACTTGGAGAAAAAATAATCGTGGCAGAGAATCGTGATATCAATTCTAAGCTAAAAGATCGCGATTCATATATTTTACCCCGAATCGTGCAGGCCTATTAACCAGTCATCAGTCCGTCATCACCCGCTTCGCTACTTGATCTGTGTGCTGCATTTCTAATGATAGCAAGTAGCTAGCTAACATGAGACAAAAACACAAACGTATGCTCCAAAATCACACCCCATTTACCCCCAACCCTTTTATTTGATTGTCTGAACTCAAGTGTGACATTTATGTTCTTTAAGGTGCCCTCAAAAATCTCATAATGGAAACAAAGAAGTAGAGTCGATGACAAATACAACATGCTTTAAATGTTATAGATGCAAAAACGACAGGTTTAGAGTCGTATAACAATCAGTGACGCCGCAAAATGATGATTGATAAGAATCCAAAATCTTAATTTATGGCTCACTACGGGCAAGTAACCTACTAAAGGTTTTTATTAAGGAGTCGTGATAGCGTGAACAAAGAAGTGATTTTGGATGCAGCCATCAGGCGTTCCTTTGAAGGAGGTAAGGGAAGATAAAAGGCCTAAGGTGTGTTATAATATCCAAACATTTGACCTACTTACAGCCTAACCTTTATTTTCACCCTCCTTGATGTTGTTGCCCCAGTCCTACTTGGTGAGTTTCTTAGAGATTTTATTTTCATGAGCTCTCCTAGAGATGGAAGATCCAGCTCTTTTCAAGGTGATATGGACCTCCCCACAGAAAAGCCCTTTAATTTCCTCTTTCCTTGATCTCACTTTCTCTCAAGTGCCTCTGCCCACACACAAACACTGACAGCAGGCTGGACTTCTGTAGAGTCTCTGCTAATCTTTTTGCTTCTCCTCTTCAGGTTTTGTTTCCTTCTCCATTCTACCGTTTAACACACACAAAGTTTTTCTCCACATCAACATTTGTATCTCTTCTCCCATCCTCTTACAATCTTCTGACCTCTCTCCTCTAGACCTGAACATCTGTCCGTAATTCATTAAATTGGATGGGGGAAAAAATGGCACGTTTAACCAGACTCAAAAAACCTTTCCCACTTTCAGTCTCTCCTCTAAACTTACCACTTGAAAATATAACTGCCTTTTTTCTTTTCTTTTTTTCTTTTTTTTTACACTGACTGTAGTCTCTCTCAAGCCTCTCTACCTGGAAGAAATCCTCAAATTGATCTTGACCAATAGACCTAACTTATGTCCTCAATCCCTTCCCCTCTCTGGACTGTGGATGCTCATCAAACTACCCATCATCAATTCCCTCAATCCAGGGGATGTCATGAATCACGCATTATCCAAATGTCCCTTTCACTACACGGTGGTTTGGGTCCCAAAAGGCCTGGAGGACTGCCCATTACAATCAGCCTGCACTCATTGCGTTACTAAAGCAATCCACTTCAACACAGATGCTCCTCTCTTCAGTCCTTACCCTCCTGGTCTTTTCCACTTCCTTCAAGACCATCAGCCAGATGGTCCTTGCCATCCTTGTTGACTTGGGGGTAATCCCAATGTATGGCAGGAGATTGAAACATCTACACTGCCTCTTCTAAACACAATATTTATGTCAAAACGGTTGCTGCTGCACCTTGTTTTAAAAAGCTCCCACTACAACCGTGTGCTCCAGATTTCATCATTCCAGAGAGTAGAGTTAACAGTGATGAGGGATACAGTACAAAGCAAACTGGGTATTACAACTCAAGAGCATACAGTCAACACACATACCCTTTTACATGCAGTTGCAGTTTCCCCAACAATCCAAGATTACATTTGTTTCATAATTGGGTTAACATTCAGAGGGTTATGTGGTTGCCTACAGGAAACATCTCATCAGCCCAGCATCACAAAATAAGTTTAATAAACAGTGTTTATAAGATAGTATTTGTCTCACTGCAGCATGTAGGTAACAAATGTGCTTTGATTGTTTTTTGAAAGTTAAGTTAAGTATAGCACGACCAAGACCAGTCATGT
Organism: Gymnocephalus cernua; assembly: GCA_023631565.1. Classification (NCBI taxonomy): domain Eukaryota; kingdom Metazoa; phylum Chordata; class Actinopteri; order Perciformes; family Percidae; genus Gymnocephalus; species Gymnocephalus cernua. The sequence continues at coordinate 16,953,420 of CM042427.1, read as the reverse complement.
CTCCAGGAATGTATGCCAACTGAAACACTTCCTCTCTATTGACATCCTTAATAACCCATCTCACTCGTACCCCCCTTCATGTTTTGTCAATATGAGCTTCAAAGCCAGGAAATCTCACTGTCCATATGAGAATGGTTTTAGAAAGGCCCTGGGGTCAGTTACACAGCAACAGTCGGGAGTGTGGGAATGTGAAGCTTTCTGCAAACAAAGTCTAGGATACCCTCATCGCTCACTCTGCAGCAACAATCCCAGCCAGAAAATGGTATTTCATCACACTGATCTATGTGAACTGAAAATATGCCATTGTTGTCTCAATATTGTCAGCCTATTTTTGTACTTGCATTCTCTAATCCTCACTTTTTTTATAGTGTGTGCCCCACACAACATCATACATTGACCTGAAGGGTTCAATACTTGCTCATACACTTTCAAAAGGGATACATAGAGGGCATTTTGACTCACTGTGGTTAATAAAAAGAACTGTAGCTGCCTGGTTTGTAGATAAAAGTCTTTCCCATTCATAACACTAGGATGCAAAATTATCAGTTACTGGACCATGACCAGACCAACAGTAATGAGAGTGTACAGTACATGCCATGAGGGCACAACACAAGTGATCAAATCAACAGATTGGTTTCCCAAGTTTACCCTAAATTCCCAGATTATTCACACTACCGCATAAATTCCTAAAGTTGTGGTCATCTACTGACGCACAGTCTTGTTATGTAGGTTTAAATACATTACTGCTATATCAAGCCAAAAGGTGAAACTGAACAGGCTGAACTCCAGAAAACAAAGCGGTTCTTCTCTGTTGGCTTTAAATCAAATAAACAGACTTATTTCTGGTGACCGTTACTAACATGTTGTCCTCAACAGATCTCTTCTACAATCTCTTGGAAAGGAAATGCATACATATATGGCACACTATTACAGACAAAGTTAGTCTATATACTCATTTGATACCCAGCAATAACGATAGTAACAAAGAAAGTTCATTTTTGTTAAGTATATATATTAAGCAAAAGCCTTGTTGGAGTAGTTGTAGATCAAATTTGAAAGTAAACAGTTACTGTAAGTATCTATTGAGTCTATTGACTGAGTGTTAGGCTCTGTGCATCACATGGATCTTGGTCAAAAAGAAAAGTTCCGTTGCAGTTGAACTTTTGCAATGTGTGTGATATAAAATGCTACTTCAATTTCTCGCCCCAATGATTTTGTATCAAGACATGACTCGCATCTGACTTTGTCCTTAAAAGACACTGCCCCAAATATTAAAGACAACTGGCAGAAAACATCATGTATTACTTTTCCTTTCCTTCTTTTCTTATACAGCTTTGTGACACTCTCCAATTCAAAAGTCAAAAGACTAAAGACAATAGCGCTTTCAACTCCTACTTGGTGTAATAAAACACTACAGATTTGTGTGGAGTGTTCCCTGTATGTTCTTTGTTTATCATAGACAACACATACATGAAATCGGTTGACTTTTTGTAGTCTAACCAGATTAAAGTTTAGTCCTTTATGTAGGACACTGGTTTTCAGTCTTTCAGACTTCAGAGACAGATGCTTCTTATTCTAGCCATGTCATCAAGGACAGGCTCAGACCTGAGAGGTCAAGTGAAGGCAGTGAACTAGCAGTGAGGGTGGAGAAGCAGTGTAGTATTCTCCCAGAGAGGAAATAAGAGCCACTAGTCTACAACTTCTTTCTAAGTGACACAGTGCAGTAGGTTAAACCGGTGTTGGCTGTGTCAATGTGTTTTATTACACCTGACTTCACAACACTCCTCCTGACCTCGGTTTAACATGGGTTGGACACCACTTTAGTGAACCATCTTTTCTATTAGGGAAGGAAATGTATTTCAGTGTTAGGGATGTTTCAGTTAAACTTAACTAACTTGACCAGACTATGAAAAACAGCACAAGCGAGAGATACCATATGCTTAAATAAATAAGGGAGAAACAGGGTGTGAAGAGAAATTAAACTGAAACTTGATTTGGTACTTACGGTATGTAATGGGATTCTGTGCAGTTCTGATGTTTAGTAATAATGTGTTATTATGAACAGTTCCAGAATTAAGTTTGTGTGAAAACATGCCCACAGATTTCGCTAACTCAACTTTAGACATGAAGGGATGGGGTCAAATTCAGGTTGATAGTGACACTCTAGCACTATTCCGGTTATGTGTAGCACATGTAAACATCAAATCTTGGTATCAGAAACCTTGATAAAACCTTAACCCTCTTTTGAAAAACCTAAATTGGCTACCTGGTTGACTCCAATAATGTAGATACTGCAGCATTCAAACACCTTATCCAAATTCCTCATTATTCTCTGTCATGTGTGCAGGTGCGTCTTTGACGCAATTTAGTCAACAAAACAAAAAATGATAAAAAATTATGTAATGATGGTCTACACCAGGGATCTTCAACAGGGGGTCCGGGACCCCTAGGGGGTCCGCAGAGACAATGCAAGGGGGCCTCCAAATTATTGTTAATATTAGAATTTATTTAAATCAAAAATAATATATTTTAGCAAATATAAATAAGGTAGTCACCATTCACAGATACAGTTAATCCTGAGGATTTACAGTGCCACAGGTACAGGTATGTTTTAACATATAAAATCATGCCAACAATTATTACTATTTTAAAAGCTTAGTATTCTATGCAAAAAAAAGTATGTATAAAGGGCTTCAGCCCTACACGTTATTGTAGGCCGTTTATTATGTAACTTCATTTTATACAATATACTGTGTAGTAGGGGGTCCCTGCTCCATTTCACTCTTAGTTAAGGGGTCCTTGGCTTAAAAAACGTTGAAGACCCCTGGTCTACACGTTGGAACAAAGTAAAAGTCTGACACCAGCAGAGGATAAATTGTCTGGTCTCCCACGTCTTCCATTACAGAAGATTATATGGAGACCCGAGTGGTAAATGCAGCAAGAAATCAAACTGGGTTCATCCTCAACGGTTGAGGTAGCTAAATCTGTACAGAAATACCACCAGTTTAAATAAATAAACATTGACTTAATATTAGAAGCACTTCTAACTATAACACTAGCAATTCAACAGCTAAACAAATTACTGATTCAAAAAGGACAATAAAGTTAAAATCACAACATCTCTCACACCATTTCAACAAAAACTGGATGTTATAACCTTCACGAAGGTAGGATTTCTTTGTTGCAGACTGATTTAGTTCTGCTAGGTGTACTGAACAAAGTGACAACTGAGTATAGATAGGGGACAGACTGTTGGACCTTTCAAACAACCCACCATTACTTTAACAGCTGCCTTCTTAAAGAGTACAACTTGCTCCTGTGCATTGCAAAACCAGAGCCGTCCACCATGTTTTCCAAAATGTTAGCACCCCAAATCTCTAAACCAGAGGTTCTTCATCTTTTTTCAGCCAAGGGCCCCTTATGAGAGAGAATATACTGGGAACCTCCTTATAATGTCCCTTGGAATAATTTGACGTAGCCTATTCTTACACTTCTATAGTCTTAGTTTGTGTGAAAGAACATAAGAGAAATATATTAGAAAAATATTAGACAAAAATCATATATACATTTTTTTATATCATGGTAAATTAAAATGATAATGGTAATTTTTAATGAATCTGAAAACTTTTCACAAACCCCTGGAGCCCCACCCTTGAGAATCCCTGGTCTAAACAACCTACAAACTGTTGTCTTTGTCCCGTGAATTTGAGCCCCTGTGAACATCTGGATTTAGCTAACGTTATACAAGTGAAGCACTAGTTAACTTCGCATGGGGTCGGTGAGCATTTGGCGAATAGACTAACAGAGAAAACTCCATCATTCAGCTCCTAAATTGCAACTACACCTTTATTTGGGACACTATCTGGCCAAGCTAAACGAAACTCACTAATGTCTGTGCCCATCACATAGCTAATTAAAGTGTTGCATGCGGGTTGAACTCCACGCACTTTGCAGCTTCTGACTCAAGTTTGTGCAGCTTGTTTAAAAGGCAAAGTTTTAGTGACGGAGTTAGCCAATACTGGTACCAAACTCAATCTGTGTGTTTTGATTAATGGTGGAAACATTACGACACAACACGATCAGCCACCGCAAGCTGAATCTGACACCTGTAACTTCTTTCAAATCACTAACAAGCTCCACATCAACAGAAGTGCATTAAGATGGCTAGCGTTAGCAATGCTAACTCAGCTAGCGAACGAGCTATTCGTTAGCTGGCTAATGCTAGGCCCACTTCCACTGGTCCATTACTACAATATTCCCCAGTTGTGATCTTGCACATTGTGATTTTTTTATTGTTTTACCTCAGAAATGTGGAAATGAAAAAAGACAGCAGGCCTCTCCGGTGATGCCTTCTGGTCGTAGATATCCTTTGGAGCTTGATGAAGCCAACACCACAGGCTCCGATGTTCGTTTCTTGGTTTCCCACCAGCAGCAAGTCAAGTGTTTGCACCTAACCAACAGAAGCTAGCAGGTTAGCTAGAGGAGCTAACTAGCCTCTACAAGGCAATCTGCAAGCCAAGTTCGTGTTACATTAGCTGGCTAGTAAAACACCGCTAACGTTAGCTGCTCTGTCAAATTGACGAGTATTGGTCGACCCTTTGACTCTGTTCTTTCACTGGGCGACATATGAAGGCGTGCGACCATTACAAGAGGGAGAACACATCTACTGAGAGCAAACAGCGTGTCAGTTGTGAGTGAGTTGCCGTTCACAGACTCTTCAACAACCGCGGTTTGTTCGTCTCCTGACTCTCCACCGACTGGAGAGAATGGCTGTCGCAACATGATGATGGCACGTTTTTGTTTGGTCTTGGGCGCTCGAATATGATGTAATAATATACTCCCTGGATGACGTCGAAATAATATTAACATGTGGGTATATTTAAATATGATATAACTAATATAATAATAATAACAAGAACATTTTAATTATTTACGTGTAATTAATTTATACTACATGTATTTATTATGTTGCTTATAATGTTGAAAATTGCATGGTCTATAGGCTACATTCTCATAAAAATGTTCATTTTCACGAGAAGTAGGCTACAATAACATCAATATCATTGAATAAAAACATTAGTGAGGGTAACATGTTAAATGTCTTTCTCAAGCCTTATTGACTATGCAATATTTATATGATAATGAACTATTTTTATTTCAGGTATTATCTATTTCCAAGATGATTCGAGTGATCTCTATTTGGCTGTGAAATGTATTTAAAATATGCTAATTATTGCATTTTAATCAGTGTTATCTAGACCATTGATTTAAATTGGTTGTGGTTTACATTATTAATGATATGTCTTTTAATTAAATAAGACTGACCATATGCAATATTACAAGACTGTTTGAATTGCTGAAACAGTTGCAAATTATTCACAAATGGGTTTTTTTCTGAAATTACACCCATATTTACTATTTTCCTGTAAGACTTCACATTTTCCTTCTTGTTTTTTAATTACATAAAAACCAAAAGAGTATCTTCTAAATTAAATTAAAGATCTGCCTTTATATTATACTATACTTTTATATATATTTATGTTACAATTATTGCCATTTTTATTTCTATTCTATTTTAGTATACACCATTTAGGCTTTGATCATACCTTCCATTCACTTTTTTAAAACATTCTTGTCATGATAAAATGTTAATATATTTTGATCAATGTTTTGAGGGGGAAAAACATGGGAGGGGAGAGACTCCAAACCCTAATTTGCATGGTGTGTCAGAAATCATGCAGAAAACCTAAACCTAGTTCTTTCCAGCATGTTAAGCCTCATTTATTCATAGGTAAAAATAAGCAAGTTAGTGTGAGTGCTACTACCGCTACTGCTACTGCTGCTGCTACTGCTGCTGCTCAATGCTCTGCTGTGCCAACCATGGTACGCTTTGGCTCATGGTCATTTTCATGCCCTGTATGTGGATCCTCCAGGGAGAGTCTGAAACCCTGAGATATCACTAAACAACAAACATGTGAGCCTGAGGAGTGTGGAATTGAGAGTGGCATCTGGTCAATGAAAACTGAAAAGAAGACCCTTGAAACAAAGACCGACTGTAAATATCCTCACTAACTGTGTGCTTTTATGGAAATGGCTCCTGTAAGTGGACTCCTCACAAAAATCTGAACTCTAGGCCTGAGTTTTTCACTGTGTTTTCGTTCGGGATGTTTTGGTCGTTTTGTTAGTGACACTAAACATTAAAATATACTGGATAATCCTCATTGTTGTATGTGTTTATGTCAGGGATGCAGCCAGGATTTTAGAAATACTGAGATTGTATCTCAGTATTTCTATTCTTTCTATCTATCCTTTAAAATAAAGTAATGTCAAGTGTGATTTTCCTTTTCTGATTGTTTCGTTGGAAGAATTTTTAGTGTCCCAAATAAGTATTCAGTATCTCCCAAAAACAAAAAAATATATATATTAATATACTTTATTTGTGTAACCAAAGTGTTTGGTGACCCCTCAATTTTTTCTTGAGGCAGTGGTATTAAGTCTGTTTTCGAAGAGCTTTCTCCAAGAAAAATAACATAAGGGAAATAGTTGAATTGTTATTATTTAATTGTTATAATTACTTATTTTATTATTTATTTTTTTAGTGTATGTCCAAGTCTAAAAGAAAGTTGGTCTAACCATTTAAAAGTCCCATAATGTGTGACTTGAAATCATAAAATTTAAAATCTATGCTTCAGATCCCCAAATTTCCTGAAAAAAAAAGGACAGAGGACATGACCTCAGCTACAGCCCTGGTTGATGTGTCTGATCAAATGTCCAAACAGTGCAAGAAGCAGTCTTTCATAAGAGGAAGTGGAAAGTTTTACATACTTTAAATTGCTCATTACGACTCTACAAAGGACCAAACTTGAAACTATTGTGAAGTCTCCTATAATGACACAAACACACACTCTCTCACAAACACATTCCCTGGTGTACTGTGTTTTCCACTCAAAGATTTCCCAAGAATGACTGAATGTGATGATTGCGACAGACGGACGATGCTCTGTAACATCACAGCTCTTGAAGGCAAACAAACATGGCTGTGAAATGGAGCTGATAGAGTGTGACAGGCAGCAACAGTGCCTGCTGGGTAGACAGTGATTCAGTCTACACAAGGTAAATTTAGAGAGACGGGTCACTGGAAATATGATGTTATGAATGTTTCTTGTAGGGGATTACATCACATTTCTGTTCACTGTGATGAAAATGATCAACATACCCGTCCTTATACTGTATATACCAGTAAAGCCTGGTGTGAGACGATGTGCATGTTGTTTGCCATATCATGTTTGTTAAGAAGAATTGCAGTTTTATTTGCATGTAAACCAGTTCAGCCAGAATCTGGCACAGTATGAACAAAGCTGTTTGAAAGTCACTCTGCCTGTGCACTCAGTGAGAAAAACCCTACACCTGCTGCGGTAGAGCATCTAAGGGTAGAAGTGTAGATTTACAATGTTTGTACTTTCTTAATAAGGTACAATTATTTGTTTGTACCAAAGGTCTTAGCAGTCCATCCAACACCTGTCGAGACGTTTCACCCAAACCACAAATGTCAACCTCATGGTGGATGCTACAGGAAAAGTCAGAGGATCACCAAAGTCAGCCCAATTCATCATCTGGGAACCATGAATACCTGTACAAAATATCATGCAATCCATTCAATAACTGTTGAGATGTTTCAAAAACAAAGTGGTGGACTGGCCGACATTTCCATCCCTAAAGCCACACTACCATCATGATTTTATCCACAGATTTTATCTATTGAAATTTTATTCAAAGCTGAAATATTTACAAAAGGCATTCCTTGAAAATAATATCTTTGGTATATCGTATTTTCATATTTACAGTGCAATATACTGCAAAATACTGACTGACACATTTAGAAAGCACTCACATTTAGATCAGTGTCATGACTGCTTAGATTCAACACTTTTGAGCCAAACCTGGAAACAAAACATCTGAACAGCATCTGTAAACATAAAGTATTCAGTCAGAGAGTTATTATCTACTGTATGGTGACATGAAAATGTTAATTAGTAGCAGCTTTTAGAAAGCTGTTTCTGCAACGGGTATTTATCAAAAGACTCATGCAACTGATTTCACACACAGAATAAAAAACACTTTCTCCATAAGTCCTAACCAGCTCTGCACAGGCATGAAAAGGAGTGGCCTTCTCTGTCATGCATGCCTGCAATCTTCAACAGGATATTTCACCATTAAAACCTGCAGCTGGAGGGAGTGACACAGTGTAATACAACAAAGAGGCTTTGAGCTGAAGTGAAATAGCTATGAGCAGTCATATCTGCGAGGGTTGGAGAAGAGCATCAGCCTAATGCGCTTTGAGTTGACCGCACACTCTTTAACAGTATGAATGGAATGGTTGGTAGCTACAGCACAACGTTATCTAACTTTAACAGTATGAATCTGCAGAAAATGGAATGGTTGGTAGCTACAGCACAACGTTATCTAGGTCTAACAGGAATACTTTTCACTCTGAATGATTAATTGCGACAGAACATACTGTGCTTTTACCTGGATTATAACCCATAACTGCTTAACAGTTCAACAATACAGTACAATCAAAACAGGCAAAGCATGACAGAAGCAATACATGTCTTTAAAGAGTTGGGATGTTGTTTCATGGCAGTCAAATAAGTTCCTGTTGCTGGATTATTGTAGAAAGGTCAGACCGTCCAAAGGGACATCGATGCATCGTAACTGTGTGTCCTTGCATGCCGGGAGAGCGTCCATTGTTGCTGAAATCATGGGAGAGAGAGGTGAACTGTCAGAGTCAGAGAGACAGAGGTCATTTGTCTATAATCAAGCCAGGAGTGGTGATGGAGTTCACAGTTCACATCCATTTTATTTAGTCCTCCCATATAGTGTTAGAGCTTTGTAGTACAGTGCTGTTTTGTTCATTTTCTTAAATTTGGTTTGGAAATGTTTTTCTAAATACCTTTAACAAACCATGTTTCTTTTGAGAGTAGGCTTACTATGGTTCAACTCCTTCCTGTGCAAAGTAATTGGCTGGTTTCAAAACTTGAACTTTGAGGCAGCTTCAACAACATTTTATATGCTTCCTTTCTTTCTTTAATTTGTTCCACTATTGTGCCTAACTTACTGTGGAATTTCACAGGTCTGACAAACAGGGCAGAGCTGCTGCAGTGTGCAACCACAGCAGCTGTACCACATTTACTTTTGTTTGGAGATCTCTTGTGTAACCCTATGTGTACAGAGTGCCTCCACACTGAATGAAAGTTCCATCTAACCCTTGCACAGCTTTAGAAATAAAATCCTGGGAAAAAGCCGTGTGTAAATGATGTTGGTCAACAGTTTGTGAAGTGGACCTTGTCCTTGCCTATCCAGCCCTTCCAGTAAGGAGACTATCCCGGGGATAAGTTGCGCCACACTTCCATGCATGCCTGGTGTAATCACTAGCAGGTGTTAGGAGTGATTGTGCTTTCAAAGAGTAACATGTGTAATGACGGAAGGGTCACAGTTTATCAGTCGTAGCTATACTGAAACCAGCTGGTGCATCACAACAAACACAGGCTGGCAGGAAAAGGCTAACTGTTATATAGCCCAAGTCGACTTGAGTGTATTCATAATAAGATAGTTCATTAGAAGTAGGTTGTGTTCACACCTGCAGGAATGGTGCTTAATAAATAATTGCTCATGTTGTGACACACTGCTAGTGGCTGTTAAACAGTGACTGTTATGATTTTCACCAACATTACCAAATGAACTCTCAAGGTTCACAGACAAGCAGGAGAGAAAATATTAACAAAGAGTAAAGCTAATGTATACTCATGCACTATATTTTATACCTAAAAACAACATTTTAGAGTTGAGTCATTAAAGACTTCACACATTTCCAGGCATATTATGGCTAAAAGTGATATGTTTTTGTTTACAACACTATGAGAATATCTTTCTGATCATGAGGGATGAGTGACACGAAACTGAATAAAATCTGTGTTAATGAACAGACAAACATTTAATAAGTGTAGCTTAGCATGCTCACCACAAATACATTCATCCAAGTGTAGAGTCCTCTGCAGGTTTACCTAGAGCAAACAAACACATGAGATTAATCATATACAGTATTCATTAAACCCTCAATCTAGTAATATACAGTGTTTGCAAAAATGACACAAGACAAGTTTTAACAATTAGAGCAACAGGGACCTCTGCTGGATAAACTCCCCCAACTAAGCTTACTGTTACTGTTAAATATACTTTAAATATAAGTACCATAAATGCTCATTATGCACAAAGGATCGTTTCAGAATAATGTATATTATATTATTGTATTATAATTATTGATGCATTAATCTGTATAGATCACTTTAATGTGGCACTGTTAGCTAGTAAAGGTGGAGCTAATTTCAATTGCTTTATATACAGCTGGGTAGCTCATGAATTTACCCCTGGAGGATCAATTAAGTCTTATCTTAATAGATCATATATGTATGATATGATATGATATGATATATATATATATATATATTTGTTGAGTATATTTTGGGTTATTAATCTGATCTAACTAAGGTTGTCAGATAAATGCAGTGGAGTAAAAAGTGCAATATTTGCCTCTGAATTGTACTAGAGTAGAAGTAGCATAAAAAGGGAAATACTCAGGTAAAGTGCAAGTACTTCAAAATGATACTTAAGTACAGAACTTGAGTAGATGTACTAAGTTACTTTCCACCACTGCATAAAATAAAATAAATTGATCTTTAAAAAAAAAAGAAGGTATATGTTTTTATGTGCGACAGTTCTATTTAAAAAAGATACCTACCATCCTTTTTCATCCATTGGCCCAACTCTTCCATTTCTAGCTCCAGCACAGAGGGCACATCTTCTTCAAACATGGGCCTGGAAGATACAAAGTGTTCAGAAAATCAAATAAGACACAAAAAGCAGGTCAGCAAACTAACTTGTTTCTGACACCGACAGTTGGTATCGGCTGAACTTTCTGGTGCTAGTAGCACCACTACTGACAGAGTTCCGTGACAGTTGCAGTTTAATTGACATTGTTACATCCGCTCCACAATTTTGTCAGATCTGTGACCAAGCAAATATAGACAGACATCTTTTATCTACTCCCCCGATGCCCTTGTTTGATCATTATTTGTAGATACCCTTTTAAGTAAATATGTTGTTTGTGATTGTTGATTAGTTATTTGTTAGTTACTGAAGTTAGTTTTTCTGCGATCCCTAGCCGTTAGCTGCCTGAGGCTAATATGTTGCTAAAACAACACTGGTAGGATAATTTTACTCTTTTTACTTTTATTTTTGTGGACTATATGGAGGCATACATGTTTACTATATTATTCATTGATCTCATTAAATGTATTGTGTTTTGTCCAATACTCTTTTCACAGCTTCATAATTGCTTCCAGTAGAGACTTCAAAGGCCACCTCCTAATATAGACATTATTAGATTAGATATTAAATAGATATTGTGTTCTACGTAGTGATGAAGAAATATATGTAACTACAAGATGACTTGTATTACCTCTATGTCACTTTAACATTAACCCAAACCTCTTTTGCACATATAGGTCATGTTTTTCAAACATACATAAATACATACATAAACTCAATAACACATTCACTTCCTAAGCATTTGACATTAAGTTACTGACAATCTCTTTCAAATTCAGCATTTTACAAGGTTGACAACAGTCCTTCAAATTAGCAGCTATAGTAAAAAAAAAGTTTACTTCTCAATACTTACATTGGCACCTTCTCTGTACTTGACCCATCCAAATATGGATCCTCTTTTCCCAGCTCTATGAGAAAAGAACATGGCTCAGTCCTCTTTATTATGACAAAATGGCAAATCACATTACAGTATTTGAACACTATATATTAAACTTAAAAGATCGCTAAATAAGTTATACAGTAGTTATATTTTTAACAATATCAACAATCAGTCCTTTAACCCTCATGGTATCCAGCCATACACTTTCATTTATACACTTTATGACACTAGCAGAAACTTTGACGTTGACGACATTCACCCCCATTGAAAATATCTGCAAATAAAACTTAAACCATCTGCATTGGCCACCAGTGGTAAGTGGGAAAATATGTTTTTTTTCTTCTTTTTTTCTTGTGATTTGGGTGAACTGGAATTTAAAGTGTTTCCTCCTGTGATGGACATACCTTGATCTCTTACTTTTTGGTTACACCTGCGATGGATGAAAATACCACAAACTATCATGCTGATGATTACGACCACCAGAACCACAGGGATCAGGATGATGATGGGACTCAAACCATTGTCCTCCTCTGGTACGGCAGTCGAATCCATGTCGCCATTTGTTACTTCTGAAGATGCTGCAGAAGAAGGCAACAATTACCAGTCATCAGTCTTTGGATTGGTTACTTATGTAATAATAATAATAATAATAATAATAATAATAATAATAATAATAATAATAATAATAATAATAATAATAATAATAATAATAATAATGAGAAGAAGAAGACATACTTTATTGATCCCCAAGGGTAAATCATTTTTTTTAATAAATGTGTCCTGCTGCATTTTTTTTAATTTTTTATTTAATCCAATGATTAATACGAGTAGTAAATTATTTGTATGTGGTGCAGTAGCTCAGTCCGCGGTGACTTGGCTTGGAAGTTCAAGTCTCGGCTTGGAAGTTCAAGTCTCCGTATGGACCAATTATGGAGTATAGACTGGTAGCTTGAGAGGTGCCAGTTCACCTCCTGGGCACTGCTGAGGTGCCCTTGAGCAAGGCACTGAACCCCAAATTGGGGTATGTCTGACCCTGCGTCATGACCCCTCTGAAATGCATGTGTGTAGTGTGTGTAAGGAGGGATATGCAAAGAGATACATTTTGACTGCCCTATGTAAAATTGCCTTGTGTTGATTGACAAATTGAGCATTTTAATATGAATTATCTTTACATTTACAGTAATCTAGACAGAAATCTGCACTGTGCTGGTATATTAGGTCCGACATACCAATAACAGGGAGGGAGCGGCTCTGTCCTGACCCATTCTCTATGGTATTTTCAATTGGAAACAACAGTAGAATGATACTTCTGAAACATGAAATGAGTAGTCTACTAACTAACAGCTGAACAGTGAATCATTTGTGAAATACCCTTCCTAAGGTTAGATTGGGGTTTTTCAGCAAAAACAGCACTGCTGATGCAGACATACACAACTCCTGTCAAATTAAATAAATACAACAGTAATTATTATCAATATACCTGACCTTTGTTTTAAATGCAATTAGGCTAAAGGAACATTTATGCGCTATGTCTGGGAGTGTGACAAAATTAAAACATTCTGGAGGGAGGTGATCAATAAAACTATGTTCATCTTGTCTGTGAACATTCCACTTGACCCTAAGATGATATAGCTGCACCTGTATCCAACAAATCTCAATCTAAAACCCCAAGAATATACATGTATTGATTTTGCTATACTACAGGAAAAAAAGGACTATAACTCTCATCTGGAAGAAAATGGAGGCACCTACAATCAGTGCTTGGATCAAGAATATGGTGCAATGTATGTCCATGGAGAGATTAAGATTTATACATAATATCTGGAAACCATTTGACCAGTCTATGGAGACATAGGGGAGCTTCTAAAGAGGGTAAATGCGGGACAGCATGCATATAATTCAATAAGTGGGAAAGGACTGAGACATGTCTTGGAGGGTGGCAGCAGAGGTGCAATTCTTGTTTGTTTTTGTATTTGTGCGTGTCATGGCTTTGCTGGAGGTGCCATTGTTTTCTGTTTCATTCCGTACATGTAATACTGTCATATCATTTGCTTTTTGTTTTTTAGCTGTTATAGTACAACAGTTGTAATTGCAATAGAAAGTAAATAAAAACATAGTTTAAAAAAAAGCTGTTGTGGATTTAAGAAAACATTATACTGTCTGTGTCATGAGGGGCGTGACATAGGAGGGTATACCATAGACTGTATAAAATAGGGGTGTCGGTGGGGTCTGCAGCGGTCCGTGTCTGCTTCTGTTGTTGTGAATATTCAAGTCTTTACTGTCCTCTTCAAGGGAGTGGTCCGGTGCTGAAGTGTCATTAGAAACAGATGACAGGGTTTCTACAAACAGAGAGAGAGACACACATCATCATGACGACAGCATTGAGTAATGAGTAATTGTCATGAGTTTTATGTGACGTATCAATTATACATGGCCAAGAGTATATGGACACATGAGCGTTATGTGATTGTGGAACATCTCATTTCAAAACCATGGGCATTACAGTAATATGCTGCTAGAACGACTTCCACTCTAAAAAAAACAAAACAAGTTATAACTTGTAGAACGCCTTTCCAGTCAAGACTAGACCAGGTAAGTTCAAATGTACCACAGAAAGTGAACTTCAACAACATGGTTTGACCAGAATGAAGAACCAATAGCATATTTCAGCGAAACAGAAGTAAAAGGAACCAATCCCCCCTAACCCACCACCATTCAGCCCACTGACTATAGCACATTCGACCTGTGATACCCCCCACAAGGCCAAATATTCTACAATTAAAAATGTTCTCATGGTGGGTATTTTACACGTTTAGAAGTGATATGCTTAAATGAGACGACTTTTAGGCCAACAAAAAAAGAAACAGGTGTCAGTGCTTAAACGATATACATTACATTACATTGTTTTGTTTTAGTTCATTTAACAAAAGCACATCAGTGTCGTTGCCATGTTGAAACAGGAAAGAACTTTACTCAAACTGTTGCCACAAAATTGTAAGCACACTATTGTCTAAAATATCATTGTAGCCTGTAGCATCCTCACCTATAAAATTAAAAACCAATATGGCCTGTGTTCTCACAACTGATCTACAGATGTAGTTTCCCAGAGTTCAAAAAAACATTTATTTATTTTTCAAAGCTTTTAAATATGCTGCCGCTTCTTCCTGGAACAATGTACAAAGTACTTGAAATGATCAGGGCTGGGCATCCTGTTGGCCTTATGGTTAAAAGGCATACCATTTTTTCTTCTCTGCACTACAGTGGGCCAAAAAGTGGCATTAAATTGCATCAGGATATCAAATGCTGAACAAGTGAACAACAATGAATCGTTTGTAAATAACCGTCTTGAGGGCAGATTCGGGGGGTTTTAGCAAAAACAGCACTGTGTAGAATAAAAGCTGTTGTGTCATGGGCACTGGCGTTACGCGTGATATACTGTATATATATTAACCTTTATTTAACCAGGCAAAAGGCAAAGCCTCTTGAGGGAGGGGGGTAAGGGCTAAAAGAGAAATGTCAAAAGTTCAAAAGACAGCAGCACACATCCAAACATTTACAACACATCCACTACTTACATACAATCATAACAAGCATTACATGTAACAACAAACATTAAATAAATGACATACAGTCTAGCACACAAGCATCGGGCAATGCAACAACTGAACAAGAGTAGCATACACAAGCAGTCAGACCAGCAGGCAAAGCAAAACAGCACACAGATAAAGGTTAGGGAATAGAAGTGGGTCAGGAAACAGCTGCATGTTTCAGCGATAATTAAGAGTTCTTAAAAGCTGACTTGCAGATTAAATTCTCTAAATTTTGTGTTTTTTTTGCAGTTTATTTCAGTCTTTAGCTGCAGCAGACTGGAATGACCAGACAGACCGAAACTGGTATTTGTTTAGGGAACATTTTTCAAAAGAAAAACGGGTGTTGCAGGCTATGTAATTTGCATCAAGTGACACAAGTGTGTGTGTGTGTGGGGGGGGGGATAATGAATATTATGCCGGGTGTGTAAAGATGGCCAGTTGATAGAAGAATAAAGAGTGCAGTGGTGTGTTTTGAAAGGAACATTTGTTGATACCGCATAGCAAAATGAGTTTCTGGAGTGCTCCCTTGAATGTCGACCTATAACGTCACCACAGTCTAACATGGGAAGAATGGTCTTTTTAACAAGAGTTAGTTAAATGTCATCATCAGAGGGTATATGTGTAGGCCTACTTTGTGACCGTGGGATCCGCAGCTGTCTGTGTTCGCGTCCGTTCTGGAGTATATTTGGGTCTTTACTGTCCAGTGCTGAAGTGGCATTAGAAACAGTTGGGGGTGTTTCTACAGAGAGAGAGAGAGAGTAAAGAGTAATTGTGTGAAGTGTCAATTATACATGGCCAAAAGTATGTGGACACATGAGCATTTTGTGATTGTTGAATGTCTCATTCCAAAACCATGGGCATTACAATAATATGCTGCTAGAATGATTTCCACTCTTTTTAAAAAAAAACAGTTTACAACAAGTTATAACTTGTAGAAAGCCTTTCCACTCATTTTACACAGGCAAGACCAGGTAGGTTCAACTGTACCACAGAAAGTGAACCTCAACAAAATGTCTTTCCCAGAATGAAGAGCCAGTGAAACAGAAGTCAAAGGAACCAATGGGCCCTAACCCACCACCATTCAGCCCACTGACTATAACACATTCAACCTCATACTTGTTTATCATCATACTGTAACTGGATATTGTTCAGTTTAACAGCATGAGACATTTGTCTTGGCCTGTTCTCTGTATTGTATTGTAATGCTGTAACACTGTTTTTTATGCCCTCTTGACCAAGTGTCTCTTAAAAATTATATTTCAATTTCATTGAGATTTTGACTTGGTTAGATAAAAATAGGTATTTCTTATTTTGAAAGGGGAACTAAGAGGTCCAGCCCAAACTAGGAAAACAGCCCCATGGTGTCCACATACTTTAGGCCACATAGTGTATTATTATTTCACGTCTCTACTGAGATTAATGTATCTCCATCACCTTCTGGCTCTGGATCACCTGCCTTATCTTCTTGTGTCTCAGCTTCACCCATCATCATTTAAATTAAGAGTGAAACACACGTGTATGAAGACAGCCTAGTTTCAGCCTGGCAGATCATACAGGAACTTAAGACTTCCGTGTGCATGATTTCACGCGGTTGCTACAAAAATCAGAACTGTTGCAAAATGCACCTACTGCACAACGAGGAGTAGGTGGAGATATTCAACATGTTGAGCAATTTGTTCTTGTCAAATTGTAAAAGATTTCACTTTGTCAGAAAAAGATCCTCTTGCTCAAGAAACTTTACTTAAACAAAAGAGGGAACGCCAATTACCAGTTTTTAAAATACTGAGACTATGGTGTATTCTGTACACATTTAAAAAGGTTTCTTAGGCTCATCTTGGCTTTATAAAACTAAGACAATAGTTTAATTTGAAATACAGTTTCTACTACGTTTCTACACATGGCCTAGTTTTGACAAAACGTGGACTGAAATGAAACTGTAACGTAAACCTTTCCTACTTTGTGTCCTCAAGCCTTGTTTTTTTATCAGCTCTATCTAGTGTTTTTAAATTCATTATAAAAAAAACTTTTCACAGTATGAATAATAAACACTCCTTCCAGTCAAGAAGTTACACTCACAGTCACAAAGTCAGAAAGTAAGCAAGTAAAGTAAGTAAGCAAAGCACAAAGGAGAAAGCAGGGAGGAGACGGGAAAGTGGAATCGAGTCCAGAGAGTAACAAAACTAATCTTCCAGTCCTACCTGTCCCTGTCAGAGTGGTCAGCAGCAGCGGCAGCAGCGGCAGCAGCAGCAGCAGCAGCAGAGGGGTCTTCTCCCGGGGCCCTCTCATGCTACCAGTCCCAGAAGCAAACATAGTGCCATTGTGGTCCCACTTCCTTCTCTACTGTCACAGCACCGCACTTCCTGATCTGACTTTACATGTTAAATGGAAGGAAAGAAAAAAAAGACTCACACACAAACACACACACACACACACACACACACACACACACAGACAAACACACCCTCAGACTCACTCAGATAACTCACTCGGATGTGATGCAATCCACTCTGTGCTTGTCGCCACAAGTTTGACGGCTATTCAGCTGCAGTACAATCACATTCCTGCCGGTTAGGTATGCAGCCCTACAGAGCTAGGGGAAAGCTGAACAAACTTTAAGGAAGGAAAATAAACTATTTGTGAGAGATCAGTGAGGTCCAGCTGGTCGGGTATCTCTTGAGACAATTGTGAACGTGTGGAGCTGCTCCTTAATATAACTGAGGCTGTACATTTTTTGCATATTTGTTTGTTGACCTGGTTCTTGATACAAGCTCAAGTCATCATGCGTCTCTCTTTGAGGTAAAATATGAACTTTGAAAAGACTACAATCTTTTCTTTATCTAACAGCAATAACATGGTGGTAGCAGATTTCAACATGGTGACTGGTTAAATTGTTTCTATCAACTGTGACTATTATCAGTACTTCACAAATAGCATTAAAACACAGTGCATGCAACTTCCCCCGAAGATTGTCAGTTCTCCCAGGCCTAAAGACGATTAGGCAATATTTAGTGATTCTTACATGAGAAAAATCAGGCTAAAGGTTAAGTGACCGGACACTACATGCTCTGTAAGAACAAAAATCACTTGCTGTTAAAATAATAACTTCATTTTCAATATGATACAATATGGGCATAAATCTAAAACAGAATTAACAGTCTACAGCCACGTTTGAGCTAAACACTAACAACAGCATGCCAAAAAGCTTAAAATGACAATGCTAACATGTTGATGTTTAGCAGGTATCATTTTTACCATGTTCATCATCTCTTTATTGTGTTAGCATACTAACAAAGCACAAAGTAGAGCTGAGGCTGATGGGAATGCCATTGGTTTTGCAGGTTTATTCAGAGGACATAAATGTCTGTACCAAATTCCATGGCAATCCATCCAACAGTTGTCAAGACAGTATAAAACAACAAATGTCAATGTTATAGTGACGCTAGAGGAAAAGTCATTAGTCATAGTTATTACCTTATTTGTAATAATACAGTTCTAGTAAATGATGTTACACCATTAATACGTGCACATGGGATTCTTGTTTTCTAATAAGATATCATGGTAATAGGTTACTAATAAAAGGCATTCAATCATTAATATGCAGTTGTAAATGTTGATAGGTTGTTAATAAATGGATTGTTACTCCAGAACTGAATGGTGAAACAGTTCAACCACTCACTGTCAGTGGGCTTTTTCACAACCTGATAGTCCAATTGTGTGACTTTGGTGTTTTAAAGGGTTAACACAAACAAACTAACTTATCGAGGCAGCTGTAGACCAGCAACTTCCGTGTTCTGAGAGATAAAATGACTGTTTTTGTCAAAGGAGTCTGATGGCTTTAAAGAGAGCAGAAATGGAGAGAACAGCTTCAGTAAATGATTGTTTTAGGTGCTCCTTTTTTTACGTGGCTAAAATACTTTTTGCTGTGTGGCTTGTCTACCACAGTACATCGCTTAGCTTCAGTGTCGGGACTGTGGATACCGGTAAGTACCTCATACGACCACATTTCCAAAAATCGGAACTATCCCTTTACTACATTAATTTCAACCTATACGCTCTTTATAAAGAGTGCCTTATTAGAAAATGGCATCAAAATAATTTATATTTCTGAGGTTCAAAGTTAATTCTTGACCAGCAGTTAAGAGGTAACAAGATATATATAGCTGTTCTGAAACTTTCAATCATATACTGTATATTCCCTTGGCTAGGTGGAAAAAAACGTCTTAGTACCTTAATCACACATATTCTTCTCTTAGGATTCATATACTCACTCTGTTACATAAACTTTTAAATACACAGTTATAAACACTACTTGAAATTAAACAAACAACATAAACCTTTAAGAAAGAGAATAATAGAGTATAAATTTCTGAGCTCATTGCGTGACATCAAAACTAAAAGACTTTTAAAACCTTTGCCTCTGGAAAAACTGGAACTGAAGTTTGTTTTTCTGAAGAATCTCTGCGTTATTATTTTCATCTGAGGTGCTCTGACTGGTCTCAACTAGTCTCACTGAAGCAGTTTGAACTGGACTGTTCAGTATCACCGCCCCCACACACGTGTAGATTATAATCAGAATCTGATTTATTGCCAATAGGTTTTGAAGTACAAGGAGTATGCATAGGTGTTTTGGTGCATAGACAAGAAACATATAGCCTATGTTAAATAGAAGAAAAAAAAACAATAAAAATGTAAAAGAAATAGGCTACTATTTAAAAAGTATGTACAATGTAACTAAACGTCTGTGCTACTCTCATCTCTTAATATTCATTGAATGTTTATCAATGAATCTTATCTAGTTTGTAAAATACTTTGAAATGTTGAGAAATTAAATTATGCATAAAATGTATTTGTTTATCATAAACAGTGGCATTTTTGAGAGGAAGAATATGGTGGGGCAACAGCTAATATGCACAGATGTAAAACCAGACAAATACACAATTTGACGTGCTATTTCACATTTCCCATACAGTTTAACACAAGTGATAGTCTTCAGACTGAGCAAATACAGTACCTGTTCTCCTGTTTGCTTGAGCAGCAACAACTCCCCGTTCGTGTGGGCTGTCAGTTTGGTTAACGTTATGTTTGCCCAGTTTTACCGAGCTGTCCTGCTGCTTTCTGTTTGGAAATCCTCTCAGAAAGATGATTGAGATCCTGAAAGGATGTTCTCGACTGGCTACCATCACCTAAAGCAAAAAAAGTGCATCTTCTCCGACAAGCTAGTAGTTAGCCATTTTTTTTCCCTGGAGAGCGCCAAGTTAGATTATGGTTTTTACCAGTTATTTGGTTAATGACAATATTCCTGAGGTTAGGCTAAGTTTTATTTCAAAATACACTTAATATCTTTAAGAAACAAAAAGAATACAAATGCCAACAACAGTATTTATCAAACAGCCAGTCAAATTGCACAGAGGCAACAGGTAACCAGTCACACCTGGCCAGAGAATCTTGTTGTGCCATCTGCTTTCACTGCCAACAGCTTTGGGCATGCACGTTGCTGTTTTCCCTCTCAGGATCTTGACCATCCATGCCATGATGATCCATGCACTTGAAACTGTAAATAAAGAGACTTGACTGTATGAGACTTGACATCTTTGACAACATTTGAGACTTGACTTTTTATGTCATGCATTAATACATAATCATATTAAAATACTCAGTAAGGCTACCACTGAAACCACACTCATCCCATCACAAGGATTTCTAAGCCATGCAAGTAGGCGGCACACACAACATGAATTACAATATACAACATAATATGGAAATGCTAAATTTTACGGAGTATAGACTGTAAAATAGGAGCCTATTTCATACAGTCTATGTACGGAGCATGGATATACTGTATACGGATTGGGAGCCGACTTAGTTGAAAACAGGAACCGTTTTATTTTCTTCGAAACACATCCGGACATAATTCGATGACGGACCTGTCCACTTCCGGTCCAGTTGTCAACAGAGGATCACACGCGTTTTTAACAAGCCAGTAAAATGGTAAGGCTGGTGTGGCATAACAGTTTAATATTAACGATTACAGTTGTGTTAATCAGTAGCTAACTGATTTGAATGCTCGCTCATTGTTTTGTCATATGATAATTATTATTATTTTTTCAGCCGAAGGCTCAGAAAGGAAAAGGAAAAGCCCCGGAGAAGGTTGTTCACCCGTACAGCAGGAAAGCGGCTTACCTCGCCCGAGAAGAAATCAGACTGAAAAAGAAAGAAAGGTGTGAAAATAAGAAATAAAGCAAAATAGATGCAACAGTAGCTACGTTTTGGCACAACTCAATTCCGGTTGTCAAAAACTACCTAAAAACATAAATATGTAGAACAGTTAACCCAATAAAGACAAATCACCACAGTATACAGTATATACCATACAGTGCAAAATGTGAAATCATTTTATTTTTTCTTCTAACTGTATCAATAGAATTTTACAGATTTGTGTATATTGAGCAGTGGTGGAAGAAGTAATTAGACCTTTACTTAAGTAAAAGTATCAGTACCTCAGGGTAAAATGACTACTAATAGTGAAAGTCTTACATTCATAATCTTCCATAAGTAGAAGTACAGAAGTATTTGCAGCCAAATGTATTTAAAGTAGGGCTGGGAGATATGGAGAAAATCAAATATCACAATATTTATGACCAAATATCTCGATATCCATAGCGCAACGATATTGTAGTGTTGACTACTGGTGCTTTCACAAATATTTAGACAATGACATTTCTGATAAATAATCATCAATAACGTGGATATAATGACTAAGTGGGTAAAGGCAAATAATAGAACAGTTACAACAGTCTGGTAAGTTCAGAAAATGACATCACTTTACTGTAATGCAGTCTTTAAAACCAGGAAAAGACAACACTTAGTCATATGATGATATTACAATATCCAAAGTCTAAGACGATATCTGGTCTCATATCACAATATCGATTATATCGAGCCATGCCGACAGCAACTTGTAAACAGAGCGTGCACGAGGAGAACTAGGCTCGTGCATGCTCTCTAATGCACACGTTTAATAGGCGTTCCCTCTCAGGAGCAGGTAGAGTGTTGCGCATGTGCATTTTTTCAAAAAGTGGAGAGGGCGGTTCTTTTCTAAAATTCGGGAAAATCCTCCATTATACCTTTTAAGCTTATTTTAACTACGTTGGGTAGTTTAATTTATAACAGTTAATCTCTAATTGATTTATTAATTTATTGACCTTGAACTTCAAAGTAACTACAGCAGTCAAATACATGTAGTGGAGTAAAAAGTACATTTGCTTTCGAAGTGGAGTAGAAGTATAAAGTAGCATAAAAATGGAAATACTCAATAAAGTGCAATTACAGTACTTGAGTAGGTACTTAGTTACTTTCCACCACTCATAAAGTGGAATCTGGCTTGTTTTTTTAATTAAAGCTAATAAAAAAAAACTAATGCAAAGTGAATGCTCACATTTGAGCATTATTGTGAAATCCTCTCATCTACATCCTGTAAGTCTGCACAACATCCAAACCCTAAACTGGTCCAGGTACAAACCCCCTTAAATCTGACTAATCAGAAGGCGCCCTGTCCCTTTCTTTTGTGACACCTTTGCGTCAGTGTTCTGTCATATGCCTGTCAGGTATATAGGGAGTTGATTTGACCTGGTCTTTTGCGATACAAAGGGTCAAATAACTCAAAATATTTTAATCAGACAAAGGAAATAAGGCCTTGCTCACATGAAGTAAAGAAATGACGTACAGTATGTGGATGGAGACCTATAGGTAGAAATTAAATGAGACCAGCATGCTGATTTTCCTACTTATTTAGTTTGAATGAAAACACCTTTTAGTTTAGTTTAGAACAAGACTGGTAAAGATAGAAATCAACATACTTGTATGTAATCAAACATTGATCAACACTTTTGTAGGATCAGATTAATATAATCTGTTTCTCTGATGCTGCAGGCAGAAGAATGACAAAGCAACACGTCTAAGCGGCATTGGTAAGCTTGTTTATCATTCATATTATCATTCATATTATATATATATATATATATATAGTCTGGCTGGCTATCACCAGACCAAGCTCAAACTTTCAACATTGAACATTAGTCTGGGGAGTCTGCTCTGTATTTTCTCTGCATAAGATCAACGGGCATAGTTCAAATGACTCTGTACGCAATTGGATAGTCCTTCAACCAATCAGACCAACGATCCGGGTGACGTAGCAGCGACAGCGGCATCAACGGGTTGCTGCGCTTCGGTGGCCGGCTTGTTGAACATAAACAAAAAGCTGCTTGGTCGCTTCTCTATCGTCATCGTGTTAAACCCGCCAATAGCGCGCCAGGTGGATAAGTCAGTTTGTGATTGGTCCCCGCAGATTTGTAACGGAAGCAGGAGAGATAAACGTACAGGTTTCCAGACTGAGCTGCAGGGCGAAATCAAATCACCGGCATATTGGGCGGGGTTTACCCAGTCTAATATATATATATATATATATATATATATATATATATATATATATATATATATATATATATATATATATATATATATATACTGTATATTAAACACACTTGCTGACTGTGAGGATAAAATCACGCTCCATTAAATACCATGTCTTTTATTTATTTGTCTCCAGGTGAGAAGCTGTTGTGGTTTCAGGAACAGTTGGATACAGAAAAGACAACTTACACCAGAAAAGATGCCTGTGATGTCGTTGAAAGGTTGAAGACTTTTGATTTATGTTCATTTAGTTTTGGACACTCATCATTTTCAATTTGAAACGCATTAAAATATGTGAACGTTAAACAAAGAAAGTAGAATTAAATCAGCATTTCTGTGTGTGTGTGTGTGTTGTGTATGTGTAGGTACCTCCGAAGGTTTGATTCGGAACTTGAGCAGATTGAGCTGATGAATGGGATCAAAGGTCGGCAGGGTCGTCTCCATGGCGCCAGAGAAGCTGTCATCAAACAGACCATAGAGCGAGAGCGAGTGCAGTATGAGGGCATCGGGTTTGGTGAGTCCTCATCATGTAAATGGATGCACGCACACATTCAGCGTTGGGAAATCCTCCATGATCCTGTGTTTTCGTCTCTTCACAGAGATTCCAGACATCATTAATGCAAAAAATCTGAAAACATTCAGGTTAGTGGGTAGAAATTACAGTTTACATTTTCTGTTTTATTAGATTGTATGTATTTGCTTGATGAGTCTTGATAGTCTTTACCTCCATAATATGCAGATTTTTAAATTTCCCTTTTACTGAATGGATTAAAAAAAAAAGCCTAAAATATTTTAAAGTACTTCAAATGAAATTGTGATTTTAAGCATAGGATTTGCATGTGACGTGAGGATTCACAAACATTCTTTCTAATAATTTTTGATGACATTTGTTGATCCTTTATTTTGGCAGAGAGTGGAATGGTGATCTGAAGAAACTTCCAAATATTAAACTGCGGAAGGTGTCTAACAAAGATTTGGAAACAAAGAATGAAAAAGAGGAGAAACATGAGGACGCAGAAGATGATAATGAGGATGATGAAGATGACTTGGAGGATGAGCAGCTGGATGAGATGGTGCTGATGTCGGACTGAAACCGAGGCTGTAGCTCCAAGCTCAGGTCGTCCATTCAGGACAGCTGACTGTGAAGCGGAGCGTCAGACTGCCTTCAGCAAAAGACTTTTTTATAGAAAAAGTGTTTTTTTGTGCCTGTGTGGGTAAAATGTTGCTGCTCCTTGACTGTCCAGAAGATGGTGCCAAACTGGAAAAGAGGAAACAAGAATGCTGTCAGTCAGCCCTCCTTTAAAGTCTTCTTGTTGCTCAGTAACTTCACACCAGCCTGTGAAGGGGTTCTACATTCATTGTTTATTGCACAAATATGAATTGTATGTAACCTCAATACTCCCATTTTATCCAATCATAGATAAATGATCTTAGAGTGCTCTAATATTGCAGTGTCTCTAAGACACAGGAAATGTTATTTTTCTGTGATGTGACACTGGTAAAAAACAAAAACAAATTAAACCTGTAGAAAAGTGGACAAGTGTAAACAACATTCTCTTTTTTTATTAACCGACCAGTCACTCACACAGTGTGTCAAGTTTAATGTAAAATCATTAACGTATGGCATCCATGAAAGCTCTAATTACATAAATGTATAAATATCAGGACCTTGCGGAGGGGGACCTCCATAAAGCTGCAAACTGTCAAACAAAACGTCATGAACAACAGGGCTACTTGACATTTTCTTTTTTAAGAAATGTTCAAAACTCCTATGATACATAAATACATACATTTTCGGATTTCAGACTGAGCTAAATATACTCTTTAAATAAGTGTTCCTCTACTTATCATATCTTTACTCTTTGGTGTCTGAAGACCTGATTGTCCAGAAGAAAAGTTAAAGCCTCAGTATGCTTCAAACAAAGCGCTTGTTGGATTGTCTAACAGCATCTGAAACCTGCTTTCACATGTCACATGTCACAGAGCAGTTGGCCAAGTGTGTGGAGGTGTGAAAGTAGGCAGGCTACAGTATACACTTCTTTTCTCAAGCTCTTCTTTCCCATGCTTTACACAACCAAATGCAACGGCATAAATTCCTATGAGGAGAGACTGTCCCAAAGTGTGTGCCATTATTTCCATTTTGATGATTACCACGTCTCTGACACCATGTTTAAGATGAGTGTAGCTGTTTGGGAAAACTATGACACTTTAGTCGTTAGATGTCTGCTTTTTTAACCTTCCCCCAGCCTTACAGGGCTTTTGTAAGTGCTTATAGTATCGTCTAAAGGCTTGGACATACTGATCGCATCCGGTGTCTGTGGGCTTCATCAGTCACTCGGGAGCGTGTGCGTCACGTGTATTTCCGAATCCACACTCTATTCCAGTTGGTCGTGGTTGGTGGTCTTTGTATTCTTAAAGACGTGGATTTTCCTCCTTTAACACTGTGCTCTGTCTTTTGAAATTTACAAAGTTCGGCCTTTACTGTCCTCATCACACTTTTTCTTTTCTTCTTCTTCTTGGCAAATCAGCTAGATACGCCACTAACTAGACCAGGACACGGACAAGTTACAGACATGGGCAGATGAAGACATTTACGTCATGGACCAGTATAAATATAGCTTAAGTATCTGAAACCCCGGGCTGCGTCCAAAAACTATCAGAAACCCAATGTAGTAAAAACAGAACGGTATGCTGTGTCTGTGCTGATATCTGCACGACTTCAGAGAGTGTGCGCCAGTATCCCTGTTTGTACAATTCCTTGCATCTGGCAGCAGACTTTCCACTTAGCAGAGAGCAGGCTTTCCACTCGTCTGAGGTTCGTTCGAAGCATACCAACACCTTTAATAGCA
The DNA here is from genome assembly GCA_023631565.1 of Gymnocephalus cernua. Classification (NCBI taxonomy): domain Eukaryota; kingdom Metazoa; phylum Chordata; class Actinopteri; order Perciformes; family Percidae; genus Gymnocephalus; species Gymnocephalus cernua. The sequence continues at coordinate 16,926,745 of CM042427.1, read as the reverse complement.
TCCACAGCGTGTTCACACCTTTAACTCATGTCTGTGCAGTTTAAGAAAGTGCATACAGGAATACAACTAAATATAGCACACAACTTGTAGTCTTTACAAACGTCTCTTGCTGATGGCTTTATTTTCCTTTACATCTCCTCACCTCCTCGTCTCTCTGTTTTCTGGCCTGCCACGTTTTTCTTTTACTTTGCACATTCACGTCACTGCAGCCCTTTAGCCTTTCAGTTTTTTGCTAGATCACTGAAGGACTTTAAATATGTCTGTTGTGTCTCAAGATCAGCACAGGAGCTGAGATGTACAACACTAAAACACTGTACAAGTCTAAATCACACGTTGCTCACACCGGCTTGTGTTGTTGGATGAGCAGGATGTGATTCAGGACTCTTTCTGAGCGTGAGGAAAATTGGTCAGACGGGGTTTTGTGCCGGCGCCACCGCAGCCTCCACAGACATGTCCGAGTCCATCTGTGCCTCTGGAGCCAGGATGGGGCCCGGACTGACTGGAACCTCCACAGTTTCGTGCCTGCCGTTAGGCAGGGCGCTGGGTCGGGCCAGAGGGTTGTGCAGGTCTTTCTCGGGGCAGTTCTGCACAGTGATTATGCGGTTGAAGGCCTTGAGGCGGCGCCATAGCTGCAGGTAAATTTTAGACTGGATGTACATGAAGATGAGGCCACCTGTGAGGCCTATGGCCACCACAATCAGCTTGGTCCAGAAGGGCCACTCCAGCACACCTAAGGACACACACACACACACACACACACACACACACACACACACACACACACACACACACACACACACACACACACACACACACACACACACACAGAGTTGCTGTTAGTCAAACTTCAGGACGTGTGATGGCTCATGATGGTGGTGTGTGCAGAGCTGTGCTTACCATTTGGCGCATGGTACTTATAGTACTTCAGAAGAGAAAATCTCCATAACTCGTCTGCAATCAAGAGCGAGTGTAATTTCTCTTTATTTCTACGATCTCTGAATACACGTGTTCTATGCAATTATTTATTAAATGCAATTCATTTTATATACACACTATATATATATATATATATAATGCAGATGCCGCTATAATCACAACACACCACACCGACAATTAACACAAAAGCACTGAGGGGTCTATTTTCACTTTAACAATGATGCAAATTGTGACGAACTCAAATAAAATTGAAGCTAATGTGTGCATCAGACTGTAACGACCATCATGTGACCTGACAGTAAAACACCGAACTACCTGCTCACTTAGAGAAAATGAACATAATCATCACATTTTCTTGAAAGTACATACTGGTGATTTTAGATGTTTTAGCCCATTAACGGAAAATTAGAAATTCTTCTTCTTCTTCTTCACATCACTGAAACTATTGCCCTGCCTTCAAACTTGCTTTCCTAAGGCGTTTGTTTCAGTTTATGTCAGTACAGTGTAACAATCAATTTGCAGAGACTGTGGTGTAGGTTATGAGTCAAAGTGTTTTTCTCTAATGTATGGTTTCATCTTGTGGTGATGAGATAGGGGCTTTCCGACCGGAGGGATTTTTGCAGTTCCTTAAACTTAACGCTCCTAGAACACTTTTTTTCGTCGTGTTCTGACAGGACAAATTTGGGGATTTTCAAGTTACTCAGGCCCCAGTACCGTACTCTTTCAGCTCCTACTTCATAGCAGGGTCTTTTCCCTTTTCCTAGGTCTACTTGATTGGTCGAACTTATAAGTCAGGCCCACTGCCAACCCGGAACTTGCAGACAGAGCAACAACGGGACATTTTTAACAATTTTCACCATCTTATTCATCATTAAAGTCACTTCGGACAACGTTTTAGGCGAGAAATGAACTGTTTAGATTTTGAATATAGCCAGTCTTCCAAAAATCGTTGCCGAATTGACAATTTGCTTCAAAGTTTTCGGAGTTGAGAAGAAGCTCCATAAAGTGACGGGACAGCCAGCTGGTGGCGGCCGGGATCACTTGCTTGCCGGTCGGCCTGTCATGCTGGAACACACCGCTGTAAACAGGAGGTCTCTCAGACCGGTCTCGTAAATAAGAGCTTAATTCTTAATTTTAAGCTTTTATTTCACAGTTGACGGATTGTTTGTTTAAATATCACAACACATGTCCATCATAAGATTAAGGGGACCCTGTGGTTAACTGCCTTTTTGGCGTTAAACTCCACCAGCGCCTGGTCCGCCGTCACACACACACACGCACGCACACACACACACACACACACACACACACACACACACACACACACACACACACACACACACACACACACACACACACGGCCACAGCGCAGCAGGCAGAGAGAAAGATATCCGTTTCTCTTTGGGAGACTTGTTTAAATTATGACATATACATTAGATTTAGTATATAGTTCATACCTTTTTTGGCGTATTTCTTTTCTGATTTTAATGCTATAAAGACCGTTGCTGTGCTTGCATCACTCCCTTACCCCTCCTACCAATCCCTATGGCCACTTGGCCAGTGCGAATGCAAATGGAAAAAATGGTTTTGGGGGAGAGTAGTTCTTAGAACTGCTTAGAAGTGTTCTTTTCATCTAACTACGTTCCAGTACTATTTGGTCGGAAAGCGGCTATTATGAGCAGAGACATGCATTGTAAACTGGTTAATTGTTGTCCTTGTGATTAACTCTGACATCTAACATCTGTTGTTTGTTTACAGTTTGTTTTCTGGGTTTCATTTTTGGAACATACTGTAGTTCTTGCTCTTGAATGAAATGCCTTTCTCTCAAAACTCGAATGTTGGAAAGATTTCAAATAACACTGTCGTGTAACTGCATTACAGTGTGATGAGTTTATCTTAATGTAACATATGATTACACCATAACATGAAAACATGGTACGTGTTCGCTTTGATGGATTATCTATGCCAAACAAATTTCAAGTCTTACAAACACGTAGATTTTCCAACCAAGAACTGCCTAAAAAGTGGGACATTTATCAAAAATGGTGGTCTGTTGTCATGTAAGGTTGAGCTAAAACATGAAGTTTAGCTAAATGCCCTGAACATAATGTTTGTGGTTTGCAGGTCCTAACATTATCATAAACAATACATCTACAAATCAATTGAATGTGTCATTGACATAGCTGTGACTTTATTTTAAAGCTACTGTACTTTGTTGCCTCATTTTAACACGAGCTTCTGGTCATTTTTAAATATCAGTCGTATGATTCAAGTCTTTGTATGCATCAATATGTTAAACTGGGTAAAATTACAAATAAATTGGAGAATGAACAAGAACATTGAAGATGTCTTCACTCTAGATAGACCTCACACACACACACACATATATTCCACTAGTTTCTCTAGATTTAGAGAAAACATGAATACAATGAGTAACTACACAGGAAATGTATCTTCAAAATCACATCAGAGTCAGACAGGTGTAAAGATCAACAGGTGAAAAGGTTGAAGGTACCCTGTGGAGTTTTTGACCATAAGTGGTGCTGCGGTGTAGTGTTCTAATGGTCCTGTATTGTTTGTATTGGGTGACGGGATGTGATACAAATTTCTGCAGAGGGCAGTAATACATTTTGACAGTTTTTCGTATTTACAATAGTGACCTATGTACATTTTACATTTTATATAGTGAAAAAATTGCACAGCCCTACTCCTCCTCCTCCTATTACTACTACTACTATGATCAGATCTATTTTTTAATTTGTATGTTTACTCATATTCTAATTCTTATTCTATTCTATTCAATGCCACCCTGCATTCCACTGCACATTTATTTGTTTATGACAATGTGAGAAATAAAACCTTTGAAATCTTAATCTTGAATCGTAAAGGACAGGAAAAGTGCATGGTGATGTAAACATTGCATTGTCTTTTTTATTAAACATGTAAGGTTTGCAAACGTTTATTGAGGTAGAAAATGTTTGTTAGGTCTTACTCACAATAACTTTAGATGAGGAATTAGGTTATATAATTAAAAACTCCCCATGGTACCTTTAATTTGCCATGGATCATAGCACTTTTACTCTGTGTATCTCTGGTATGTTGAGAGGGAGTGGGGGGAAAGTACTCACCGTTCTTCCCAAGTTTCATCTCTTCCATGGTTCTTTTGACCAGAACATAGACGGACCACAACATACACACTATTGCTATTAGGTGAAACAACACTGAACAGAAGATCTTCCTCCTCTCGCCCTTCGACATGTGTAGCCTCTCCCACTGGAAGACAGAGGGATGGAGATGGAGAGTGGATGAGAGGCAACATTGGTTGAAGGGAGAGAGGGAGAGAGAGAGAGAGAGAGGGAGAGAGAGAGAGAGAGAGAGAGGGTGTTAATTATTACAGCCTGACAGTAGATCCCAGTTCATAGCTGTGTACAAGATTTATGAGTGTGTGCCTACCATGCGTAAAGGTTTGAGCTTTGTCTCCATAATGAAGTCAAACTTGCAGAGTTCACAGCAGTGAGTGTCTGAGGAGTTGATCCACTGGTTGAGACAGGTCCGGTGGACGAAACTCAGGCTTCCCGTGCAGCGACAAGGCATTATCAACGGGCACTCGTCATCCCCCTCACAGTGGCAGATCCTACACACACACACACACACACACACACAAACACACACACACACACACACATACACACACACACACACACGCACACACACACACACACACACACACACACACACAGAAAATACATACACAGTAAGCACAAAGACACACAAGAACAGGTAATGATATGTAGCCTATTTGATATTTTCTTTGCTTTTGGGGTATTTTTTGTACGGAGCCCCTAAGGGGACATGAGCAACAAAAATGTGCTCACGTGAAACTTTTCACTTTCTCTAAATCTCATGAAAGTTTTGTGTGAGCACATGAAACTTTTTTTGCTCATGGCCCCTTAGGGGCGCTGTACTTTTGCATCCCCTGACCAAGAGGATTTCCCTCTTTGGACAATAAAGTTCAAGTTGAACTTATAGTGCACACACCTACCCTCGTACAGTATAAGGCTCACAAACACCCACTAACCTGCAGACCTCCATCTCTGAGTCCTCAGAGTAGTCCCGTAGTGTGCCTCCATTTATGCTGCAGTGTTTCTGTGGTGTGGGCACTGACATGTCTCCACCCCCTGACCCCCTTTCCTGGGATCTCTTTGTGATGAGCTTGTCGCAGTCCTCTGCCAATGAGGAGCTGTCTCCTGACTTGTAGCACTTCTCTTTATCCCTGCGGTGTAAGCCTTCTCTCTGTGAAACGTGGTCATCTCTCTTCATTGAGGCTCTGCTGCTGTGGCGCTTTTTAAGGCCTTCGCTGTCCTCCACCAGAGCCCGGTTCTCCCTCCCTTCATCTGAGCCCACTGACTGCAGCTCCACGACCTCGGCTTTGTCTTCCCCTCCTTTATCGCAGTTCACCCCGTCCCTCTCTCGGCTGCTTCCGCTGCGGCGGCGCACTCTTCGGGCTTTCTCTTTGCTCCAGCTGCGGGCCTCACGCCACGCCTCATCCTCAGAGGTGGAGTCTGGCTGGGGGGCCCCTGAGCAGCGGAGGCGAGGTGGGAGCTCTCTCTGGTTCTTGACAGGCCGCTCCCTCTTTTCCCCGTGTTCACTGCGGTCCGAGCTAAGTTCGGCCTGCTCCTGTTTGCCATTGGTTTCCGAGCAGTCATGGGCGGTGCAGCTGTTCCTCTTGCGGCGGTGACGACGCTTCACCTGCTTCTTCTGCACCTGAGCTGACGAGCCCACAGTTGTGCTGGTGACGGCCATCACAGAGGTGTGTGTGTGCTTGTTGTGTTTGTGCGATTCAGAAACATCCTCCTCTAAACGGGTCAGCTGGCTAGAACTAAACATACACGCAAACAGAGAGATGGAGATGGGTAAAAAATAAGGTGAAACAAAATGGAAAAGACACAACAAATGGGCTGAAATGGTCAGTTCAGCCAAATTAAAGAAGACGTACAGTATTTTATAAGTTACCTACTATCTAGCAATGCAGAAGGTTTTGTGTTAATAATAATGGAGGTGAATTGGATTTCCTTTGTGGTGCTCTAAGTTTGCAAAAATTACATTAGACAGTCAAAAGCAACAGCTTTTTCCAGAATCTGTCCCCCTTACTCTGGAAAATCTACAGACCTCACTGTCAACACTTTTCACAAGGACCATTTCTTATTTTTCAGTGATTCAATTAAGGCTGTTTCCTGTTTAAACAGAGTTGATCAGAGATTTGTAGGTAAGAATGGCAATGCCATATCCCTATAAGTCAGAAAAATAACAAAGTGTAGATGACATGCAGCTCTACAGGTTGCTGTAAGTCAACTTACAAGAAACAAGAAGTCTAAATTCAGCATATTTTTTTTTTGATCAATGTGAAAAACTTAAATTAGTTGTTCCTTAAAACTCCCACCAGCTTCCATGTTGACTGGAAATTATGTTGGCAGGACTGATATGTCATTTGCAGGTGGTTAGGGCAAAATAACAACTCCTCAGAGACAGAAAAATGGGACATGATGTACGACTGAATAATGAAGTGAAAACAAAATGTCAAAATTTTGACTAATCATCACGCTGGGTAATCAGAATAGGAAAGGGTGAATATGGATTAATATGAGCATGGTATGTAACAAATGGAGGTCCAAACACTCACATACATCACATTTGTCCACACTGCTATAAAAAAAACACAAAAAAAAACAGTGTCCTCTCAGCCTTGAAACCACAGGACTGAGCCTGTCAGCGTGACGACCACACCATTAGTGGATATAATAAGCTAAAGGATCCCGTTACTGCAATCAGCCATCTTCCCCTCATTGATTGTGCTTTGGGAGCACCATTGGATTTCGGCATCCATTTTAATTTTGTTAATGCCCCTGCGTGCAGCAGACCATACTAATTCAGTCTCCCACTTAGTGGAGAAAAAGTTTTAAAATGTGCATGGTAATATCCCAGAGACAGCTGTGGCTTAAAGAGAGATTTTTTAAAAGATAGTCAAGAAAACAACTGGCTCACCTGCATATGTCCTGAGAAGACAGCGTGATTGATGTTCTTGAGGCTGTAGTTAGACCTGCTGTAGAGTTGCTGGCCTGAAATAACCAACAGGCAAAGCTCAAATTAGCTTTTATAATAATGTATTAATGTATACTTTATTAATCCTGCAATGTTTTCACTCTGTTATTACACACAGGCCTGAATTACACACACATGCTCAGTACCTATACATGCACTAATGGAGAGATGTCAGAGTGAGGGGGCTGCCCATGGAAAGGCGCCCTGTGCAGTTGGGGGTTCGGTGCCTTGCTCAAGAGCACCTTGGCAGTGGCCAAGTGGTGAACTGGCACCTCTCCAGCTACCAGTCCACCACCACACTTTGGTCCGTATAGGGACTTGAACCAGCAACCCTCCGGTTCCCAACCCAACTCCCTAAAGGATGAGCTACTGCCACCCCCTGTTGGTTTGAAAGTACAACAATCAACTTCAATCAACTATCACCAGTTTGATAAAACATCACAACATCAAAACCCACTTTCCAATAACCTCTTAATCAAAATAAAGATTTATATGAATGATAAATCATACACATGAATGATCTTCTGCATTCATTGATTTTTTTGGCTGTTAAGGGGAAAAAGAACCCCAAATAAGCTGCCAAACATACAGCCCTGACATATTATGGCCTTATAAAGTACTGCTAACATTTTAACACGTACACATCCAGGAGACCTGGAGAAAACACCAGCATTTATTTTGAATATTTCTGGCGACCTGACAAATCTCAGTCCACTATTCACTCTCTTTTTAGCTCTAGTTTGGCCTACACCAACTCCTGAGAAATGTAGCTGAAGCTTTAGCTGGCATTAGAGGCTTTTTGCATTAGCTACTTGTTGACTTTTTCCTGATTTAACTTTATCTTTGGTTTGTTTGAGCATTTTTGCTAAAAGAAGCTCCCTACTCCTGTTAAAAATGTTAATTTGCTAGTCATTAATACAAAACAATTTTCTAAAAGATGCTAAATGGCTCACGTGACCTGTTGAGCTGCAAGGGATGACTATGTGGCTTTCACATTACACCCTGTCACTTGATTCATAGTTAATATGAAAAAAACGTTCATTGGGGGAGCATAAAGCACTATTTAGTGTCTCATGAGTCATAAACAGTGTTTATTTAGAGCAACCGTAAATTGATTGGTTAGTAACACTTCTAGCATTAGCATTTATGCTTATCCGATTCTGCTTGGGTAAACGATGCTACCATATATTGTGAACTGTGAACTTGATATTGGCTCTTTAAGGTGGATGATACTCAACGGTTACCTTGGAGATGTTGCTGGATCTACTCCCTGAGCGCCCGGGGGCCTTCCTCCCCTGCAGGGAGAAGGAGAGACAGGAAATCATTAGAGAACACAGACAAGTATGTGACACGTGGCAATGTAGCCTGAGGTGTTTAAACCAGCAATTTATCTGGCACACAACGCTAGATATAACATTCATAACATATTAATACAATATTTCAGTGCACTTACTTCAACACAGGAGCTAGGGGCTTCTTTGTCTCACCATAACATTTTAGTGTGATCTGCAGTAGATTATTTTCATCATGAAATAATCTGCCGGTTATTTTTTCAGTAAATTGATTCATAGTTTTGTCTATAAAATGTCTGAAAAATAGTTAAAGGCTGATGTCTTCAAATGTCCTGTTTTCTAAGACATTTCATTTAAAATATTATAAAATAAAGAAAAGCAGCAAAAGCTTCAAAAGCTGAAACCAGAGAATATTTCCAATGTTTGCTTAAATAAACAACTGTAATGGTTCATTAATAGTCTTGGTTATGACTTTTCAGTCAATCAACTAATCGATCAATTGTCTGATTGTTTCAGCTCTAATCTTCTGTCAGTTTCAATTTGGCCCAATATTTCAATGTCAGAAAATGTACAAAGGCATAGTTAACTTTTCAAACTAGAAGTTCTCTACAAAGGCGCCCAAAATAAGTGAAATCTGAGAAATGAGGGACCATTCCTTAAATGTTCAGTTGTTGAAATAGCTAAAGATAGACAAATTGGACAAACCAATGCTTTAATCGGCAATAGCAAAAACATAATTAAACAAAGCACCTTTTACCATAATTCGTGTTCTATAGTATATATTTGATGACTGGCTGTGTATTGATTGGTTAAAATCCAGCATCAGGAATCATGCGTGGCCACATGTCCTTCATCGTGACCCAAGCTAAAGCCAGCCAATCCTATTACCTGGTTAGCATCCTCTAAGTGTGCAAGATGCTGCTCTGCAATGTGTCTCTATTTAAAGCAAACTAATAGCACTATTTCTAGAACTTCCGGGAGTGCCAATTGTCCGAACTCAACCGTCAAACCTTGAACTCAACCCACTGACATTTGTGGCCTCATTTACTGCCTGCAGCTTTTTACACAAGTTTCTGTTACCAGTAGACAGTTATGTGTAGAAGTTACCAAGTACTGACACGTATTGACCACACACAAAAAAAAATCATGTGTTTTCAATTTTTTTCCCCAACACACTCTCAAACAAGGTCAGATTACATGTGGGCAAACCCTTTATCACCATATATGCAATGTTATATTATCGATTTAAATCATGATATACAGTATATTACATTTTCTAGAAAAGTAATTGAGAAATGATTAATGAATAAAATAACCCAACAGAAATGTCTTGTTTTGGGTAATTTTAGCAGAGTTAAAACCTGACAAATCAAAGTCACATTGATGCATAAATCATAAAAATCCCAATTTGCTAACATTGGTCACGAGAGATTTTAAAGGGATAGTTACTTCGGTGTAAACGGCTTCTCTTAAAGCAGAAAAAAAATATATCCTAATATAGCCTGACTGTGTGTATGTATATATATATATATATATATATATATATATATATATATATATATATATATATATATATATATATTTAACCAATTTACCTGATTACTAACCCTAAATTGCTCCTGTCCCAACCTTTTTTGGAATGTGTTGCAGGTCTGAATGACAGGAAAGCCCTAATATATATATATATATATATATATATATATATATATATATATATATATATATATATATATATATATATATTGCTCCTGTCCCAATTTTTTTCAAAAAAAAAAAAAAAATATATATATATATATATATATATATATATATATATAGATCAGCTGTGTCTCTGTTTTCACATGAGTTAAACAATGGTTGTTTTAAAACATTAAATTAATGGGACAATATTTGTTTTGTTTGGTCATTGTAGTGAATGAGGAGTGGACAGCATTTCTACATCAGAATCTCTTGGCAGACATAGAATGTTGCCTTAACACTTACTTTGTTAGGAAAGCTATAGTTAGAAACTACCTGTAACAACAAGAAATCTGAGATGAAAAACTACTACTTTTCCTGTACTACTCAAATCAACTTTTCCAAATCACTACTTTAGGTTGGCTTTGATCCCCCAACCACACTGATAATGTAAATATAATAAAACACACCTCCAGCCTCTGCTGTCTTTACTGTGGAAAGATGCAGAATTCTGTATGAGCTATGTCTGGAAATTAGTCCCTGGCACGCACGCACACACACACACACACACACACACACACACACACACACACACACACACACACACACACACACACACACACACACACACACACACACACACACACACACAGAGCAATACATATACAGTACACACAAAGACACACAAGAACAGGTAGCTTATTTACTAAACAAGAAGACTGGAAATTATGTTGGCGGGACTGATATTTTTTTTCCCCCTGATCACTGTGAAAAACATAAAATTAAAATCAGCTTCCACGATGACTGAAAATGATGTTGGCGGGACTGATATGTCATTTGCAGGTGGTGGCGATGGCACAATGGATATAACACAGGCCTTTGGTGTGGGAGATCTGGGTTTGATTCCCACTGTGTTACATGATGTGTCCCTGAGCAAGACACTTAACCCATAGTTGCTCCAGAGGTGTGCAATTGTAAGTCGCGTTGGATGAAAGCATCAGCTAAATAATATGTAATGTAATTCTGTGCTTAGGGCAAAATAACAACTCCTCAGAGACAGAAAAATGACAGACACACACACACTGCCAGCTGTCTGGTGTGTGGGCAGTAAAACAAATTTACTAAATAGAGTGAAAGAAAAAGAGATGTGTTTTGATAGTATATTCCAGTCCCTCCAGAAAAACACGGAGTTTTTTTGTGATTGTTGCGGGCAAAAATCCTTGATTATGCTGCACGTTTTCTTAAAAAATGCGATGGAATATGCGGGATATTTATGCCATTTTATGCGATGAAAATGCGGGAACTTGCAAAAATTGCGGGAACTTGCGGGAACTTGCAAAAACTGCGGTTTGATGAAAAAGAGAAAAGAAGTGATTCCCCCAACACAGTAGGTGAAATTACGTCACTTCATAACATTCCCATGGCAACAGGGGAAAATGGCTGCTCTTGTGTGAAGTAAACGCAACATTTTTCAACTTTCTGCTGAGATATATGTGACTTTTTTGCAACGAAAATGCGGTGATTATGAAATCATGCAAGCCCCGCATATTTTGCGCGGAAATCGGCAATTTATGCGGCGAAAGTGCGGCGTATTTGAAAAAATGCGGCCCCGCATTAATATGCGGACTTTGGCTGATTATGCATTGAATTCTGCGATTCTGCGATCGCATAATCGCGTTTTTCTGGAGGGACTGATATTCACAGGAGGGAAATTTAGATTTAAAAGATAACAGTTGTTAACTTTCTTTTTTTTTAACTTTCTTTTTTTTTTAGGAGCTTAGTGGGCTGGGCGAAATGGAGAAAATCAAATATCACGATATTTTTTACCAAATACCTTGATATCAATACCACAATGATATTGTAGTGTTGACTATTGGTGCTTTCACAAAATATTTACACAATGAGATTTTTGATAAATAATCATCAGTCATGTGGATATAATGACTAAGAGGGTAAAGGCAAATAATAGAACAGCTAGAACAGTCTGGTAAGTTCAGAAAATGACATCACTTTACTGTAATGCAGCCTTTAAAACCAGGAAAAGACGACACTTTTGCCATATTACGATATCCAAAATCTAAGACGATATCTAGTCTTATATCACGATATTGATATAATATCGATATATTGCCCAGCTCTAATTGTTACTATGGTGAAAGTCACTTTGTTGCTTAACAGTAAACAGAAGGGAGAAGTGACAACACTTGACTGTGTGTGAGAGTCACACAAGAGATGACCTTTACTGTTTTTCTATCATGTCCTCTCTTCTCCTGCTGTAATAATATGAGTGACACTTGCTTTGAGAAAGGAAATAAAGTTGTCCATCTTTAAAAAAAAATATATATATATATATATATATAAAAAAGATAACTGATCTGAAAATGTTCCAATACATTCCCATTAAATCCCAGGAATAGACCAAAACAGTGCTAATGTTCATCGTAGTGAGGGAACATGTCATCCTCACTTTGGACGCAATGGAGGTCTATGGCACAGAGGAATAAGATATCGGTATATATGACTTTGGCTACGCAGGTAATACATGTAATTCATTAATATATTGTTTTGATCTTTTGATGAAATTTGTTGAGTATAATAATAATAATAATTAATAATTAATAATAAAATACTCAACAGCTCTAATGGGCTTAATGCTAACAAACAAGCTCAGTTAATTTTAAGAAAAACAGTGCTAAGTTAAAGTATTTAATACATGCCTGCTTTCCTGCAATACATGTAAGATGTCTGTTTGTTTTTGTTTGTATTTATATTATATACAGTATAATGCCTATAGGTGTAGCAGTATGAAAGTTATAGGTTTAATGTACCTTACATGATATTTATATAGTTCAAAGTTCATGTTTGTAACGTCTCATGTGGGTGGCTTCTTTATAAAAAAAATGTTGCTTGACATATAAAAAGCAAAACAGAGCTTGCCTGTACCAACCCACACATTGACCCTGGTGTAGGTACACTCTGTGAAAATCAGTGAAATAAATGAGAGACGCTGACAAGTAGAAGACTGCATCCTCTAAGCTGATCAAGGGATTTGCTGATAGTCAGGTTTAAATCAGTAGTCCTGCATGGAGTCAAACTCTGCAGTGTCCTCAGGGTGGTAGACTACATGGACACATGTAATGGGCAATGGGCACATGCTTGTACTGTTTGGTAGTTTAACAAGACAGGACAGCTTAGGTAAGAAAGGGGAGAGAGAGGGGGAGGCAGGAAATTGTCACAGGTAGGATTCGAACCCCAGACCTCTGCGTCAAGGCATAAACCTCTAAGTATATGTGCGCCTGCTCTACACACTGAGCCAACCCGGCCACGACAAGATGGCCATTTATTATGAGTCACGAAACAGATTATCTGCCAATAATTCCAAATTCACGTAACAATACTCCATAATGTGGTTTAAAGATAAATCAACAACTGTGCATGTGTGCTCTTCAGGTGTAATTTTTTCATTAGTCTGAATTTGCATTTCTGAGAAGATATTGATGTTTGTGCCACTTCATCATTTTAATACTCTCAGCCATGTGGTGCATTCATGTGCTCATGTAAAGCTCTAGCTGTGTTCAGTAGATGTGTTTCACATGAAGGCTTCTAAAGCAATGTGTTAATATGACAATGTTTAAGTTGTAGGTGGAAGGCAGGTTTGACGGAACTAAGCTAACCACATTCGCCTGCTTCCAGTCATTGCGCCACTAAGCTAAATACATTGGACCAGTTTTCTGAACACAAAGATGTTAAACTGCTATCAATCTACCTCCTGGTAAGAAAGCTGTGTTTTTCAAAAGTCAGAGTATTACTTTAACCGGCACATTTGAACTGATTGAAACAACAGTTGAACTCGCTGAATTCATGCGTTGCTATCCAGTCTCGCTATCCTATATATATATATATATATATATATATATATATATATATATATATATATATATATATATATATATATATATATATATATAATGTAAATGTTACTTTTTTTGCACTTTCAAATGTAGGCTGTACAATATGTTTTTGTTTCTTGTATGTATGTAATGTATTTTTTCTCCAGGTCTAGGACAGCCATTGATTTTTTCCTGTTTCTGTACAGTATGAAAATGAACTACCACACAGTGTAACACGAAAACTTTAAGGAAAGTTTTTGCACACTTGACGTTTAATGGGATGGAGTACAGAAAAGTTTCAAATGTGTGCTAATTGATTTTTTTCATATTATGGATAAAAATGGAAACCAATGGATGCCTAGAACAGTAGGACAAATATGTCAACATTTCTTGAATTATTTAAGTATCAAGGATGTGTACTTTATGGGCTAAAACATGGAAAACCACATTTTATTGGTCCAGTGAAATAAAAATTGCATTTTCTGTTTCAACTTGTGTTGCTGGGTATATTGTTCCTATATCTATTGCTTTTTACTTTCAGCTTTGTCACATTTTAAATATGTAAAAATAGGATTAGAGAAAAAGCTATACAAAGCAAAGACCTGCATTATTCAATAAGCTGATTCAGTGTTTCTGCTATTATGTTTATGCTGGACTGACTACAGTCTACCATGGAGATGATTTACACTGCAGAACCAGCAAGAAGTGCAGAGCTAGTGGCATTGATAAAAAAAAGAGTATTATTAGTATTCTATCCTCACACAACAAATCTAAAAAAGTATATTTTTGAGGTTATTTATTTACAATAACAGTCCTGCTACAAAAGACGAATGCATGTCTGTGTTTTAGTTCACTCTTCACTCTGACCACAGGCAGCTGCCCGTAAAAATTATGGATTTTGTATACATTAATACTGAGTGGCCTTCACTGTATGTAGCAGCAGGTGTACCCACTAATTTACTTTTCTGTATAAATCTTTTCTTGGGCTGGTTCCTCCTTACCTATGTACATACGACCTGTGCGCTTGTGAAGTCAGTTCCCCCAAATTAGGATGAAGTTTGGTAGAAAAGCTTATACACAACTTGTTCCACCTGATAGATTGTACAGAACAACTTAGTAAATAATACATTTTAAAGGATCTAGAAACAGCACTTCTCGTTTTGCTCCATATGTATCGCTTTAACTTAATTTAGATAGTTTTGATGAGTAAAAAACCCATGTTCTACAGTTACTCCCAAAAAGATGTCGGATACGTTTTAAGTTCCTGTTTTCATCTTAAAGGTCCTATGACAGGCTGCGTTTCGGATGCTTTTATATAGGCCTCAGTGGTCCCCTAATACTGTATCGTATGTCTCTTTCCCGAAATTCAGCCTTGGTGCAGAATTACAGCTACTATGAGCCAGTCCCACAAGATTGGCCCATCTGAGCTTTCATTTTCTCAAAGGCAGAGCAGGATACCCAGGGCTTGGTTTACCCCTATCACCATAGGCAGGCTAGGGGAACTCGTATGAATGTTAAAAAACCTCATAAAGTGAAATTTTCATGCCATGGGACCTGGTTGTTTGTGTCTGGAATCAAGAGACCGAATATATATATATATAATTTAAAGGTATAGTGGAGGATTTTCTTTTTCCGGGTGGATCATCAAGACTATTGGTCCTCCTAGTTGTCAATCATTCTGGGATATGTTTACGTAAGGCCGCCGTACGTGCCGTGACAGGTCAGCGAGCAGACGGCCACGGCGTCCAACCATAGACAGTATATAAAAGCCTCCGACCGCTGCCTCGCCTCCCCGCTCTCGGCGATAGCTTGTTTGTTGGCCTGTAGCATGCTAAAGTATAGAGATGCTTGTCGTAAATAGATTTCCACTTACCGGTGGCGAGTCTGACATAGTGGAAAAAGTGCAAATCTTCTTTTGGAAAGTAGGCTTGTAGAGCCATGCCGACAGCAACTTGTAAACAGAGCGTGCACGAGGAGAACTAGGCTTGTGCATGCTCTCTCGTGCACACGTTTAATAGGTGTTCCCTCTCAGGAGCAGGTAGGGTGTTGCGCATGTGCATTTTTTCAAAAAGTGGAGAGGGCGGTTCTTTTCTAAAATTCGGGAAAATCCTCCATTATACCTTTAACGGCAACCATCTGACGCACGAGTTTGTAAACTCTATAGTTTTCATTAGAACACAACTCTTTAGTTAATGCATGGCGATGATGACCTTGTTTTCCTTTCTGCTTTAAGTCCCTAACTCTGTCAGACAAAGCCACTACATAGCCTTATGAATGGTGGCATGGTGGCTCAGTAGTCACAGCAAGTAGGCACTGCTGAGTACTTGGTTGGTTCCCCGGTCCGGGCAGAGCCTTTCTGTGTGGAGTTTGCACGTTCTCTCCGTGTTTGTGTGGGTTTCCTCCAGGTGCTCCTGCCAGTACCCCTCGAAGAAGGTACCACTGCTCCTAATTAGTTAGGACTGGTTAAATGCAGAGGATACATTCTTTGCATATGTAAAACTGTAGTTGTCAAATAAAGGAAATATTATAATATTTTCATGTGATGTAACGAGGTGATGCGAGGTGATGGGATGTTCTATGATGTGACGTGATGTCAGGCTCTCAAGTGGGGGAACAGTGATAAAAGGCTGCTGAGTGCATACTGTACATGTACTGTATGTGAGCGACTGAGTGAGTTGAAAAGACTGTCAGCTGATAATGGAGGCTGACACACACACACACACACGTACGCTTGCACTCTCACACACACATATGCAACCTCTTCTAGTCATTTAGATCATCGCTTAAGGACTAATCAAATGATTTCTACCTTCTGACAACACAAAGCTGAAATGTTAAGCTTTAACTGAAAAAAAACATAAACCTACAGAGCTTTTTCTGGTACCTCAGAAGCACGAAAACAGAGCTAAGAGGTCAGTAACTCACCTCGGTCTTGTCTTTGGAGCGAGCAGTACTCTTGCCGTTGCCGGCTGTCTCCCTGGCCGGAACCACACTTATCTGTTGTATTGGCATGCTGCTGTTTCTAGGCAACACTCTGGTATTACTCCCACAGCATTCCCGGCACACCGCGCCTTCCTGTCCTCCGATCTTCGTCCCTGCGCGTGATCTGCTGTCCCATCCACGAGCCGCTTTTAGGGAAAAGGGACAGCTCTCCGGGATCGCTTTCCTTAATCAGCCCAATCCAGATCACCAAGAGAAATGGAGATGGGATCAGGTCACCGTGGCAACAAGAAGACAGCTCTGGAAATGGTTGGGTGTGAAGTCGTCATGACGACTGGGAAACTACTCAACAGTGCGCACCACTTCCTCCTCCTCCTCCTGTTCTCTCGTGCTGAGAGACGTAGAGAGGAAGAGTTGAGATGGAGCCGAGCAGTACACAAGGAGACAAGGCAAATGTGTGTTGTAGTGACGTGCGTGCGTGTGTGTGTCTCGGAGGGGCGGAGCCAGGATTTTGTCGTGCTTGCTAGGTAATAAGCATACAGTCCACAAGGATTAGGGCTTAGACTAACCTCAATCTCCTCCTCTGACCAGTGGTGCTGCTAATAAGCTTATGCAAGTTGTGCACATGGACAGCAGCCATACACACACACACGCACACGCACGCACACACACACACACACACACACACACACACACACACACACACACACACACACACACACACACACACACACACACACACACACACACACACACACACACACAATAGCCTGATTGTCCAGGGACTCCCTGCTGAGAAACAATGTGTTGATAAATGTTTAGCCACCTTATTTCTTCTGTCATGTTAAAGGAATAAAGGCACTTTCGTCGTCTGACCGGCCATGAAGTGAAAAACATTTTCATTGCATAAAATTGCATAAATATCCTGCATATTCCATCCAACACATAAGAAAACGTGCCACATAATCAAGGATTTTTGCCCGCAACAATCACAAAAACTCAGTGTTTTTCTGGAGGTACTGCTATACTGTTAGAATGGAATTGGCTTTACAAATACATTTCATCCATTGCTCCAGTGATTCAAATAGCATCAAAAGTGTTACTAGGTGCATTCACGGCAGTTTACCGGGTTGGAAAAGCAACTGAGCCAATACGAGTTTTGTAGGCGGGATTGGGAAGGGAAAGGTCATCTTCTTGTGCCAGAGCAAGAACAAGGGTAGAAAGAAAACTTGCCACAAAAATGGCATCAATCGACATATTTTTCAAGCTCAAGCCAACTGTTGAAGAATCTCTACTACAGCGGACAATAAAGTCACACTGTACTGTATCATAAAATAGCAGCAGCAGCCTTGTTTTCAACAAGCACAAATGAGAGACGTTCTTGAATATGTGTCCCAGATAAGATATGCAAACCCACATGCTTTTCACACTCCAACACACGCACGCACGCACGCACGCACGCACGCACGCACGCACGCACGCACGCACACACACACACACACACACACACACACACACACAAGCATTTGAAATAGGGAAGTCAGAACACACTTGCTTTGTGGTCATCACACTTGCGGAACGCAAAGTTTTAATTCTTTTTAACAGAGAAGGTTTGTTTGATCAGAAGATGAGTGGGGGGTTTCAGATGTCATATTGATTTGTTCCATTGCAGGGCAGCTACCACATCCTGCAAAAAAACAACAACATAAAGCCACTTGAGCTTCATCTTTTACAGAAAGGTTTCACTTTCAGAAAGTGGGACTGTGATCACAAACGTTTTCAAATTCAACTATCTCCCACTTTTACCAAGTAAAGCAAATATTCCACCTGCGAGCAATATCATAAATCTTAAAATTAATAAATGTATACATGGGGAGCTTCTACTTAAACACACAGGCGCAAGGCCCATTAATAATTAGGGTTAATATGATCTCACTTAACTGAACTTGAAAGGGGATGTGTTAGTTTGCTCTTCACAGCTCTTGCAAGTCTGTGAAGAGACAGAGGGTGTGTGTGTGTGTTTGTCATGTGTCACAAAGCTGCTGTGTGATGGTCAACATCTGAACGCTCCAGTAACATACACCGGGTAAGTGTTTGATCCTAATTTTGATTCAGTGTGTCATGGGAAGAGAAGAGACGTCACCTTTGTGGGAAACCAGGTGATTTTACAAATGAAATGTTCACAGCTGAGGCAGCGGGTGTAGATGGCATCTCCATTTACTGAGCTGGAGGTGTTGACGATCATGTTTTCTCTCCTGGTATTCGCCCTCTTCACACTCACTGGGATGCTCAATGAGGACCGTGCATGCACGAATGGTACGACTGCAAATACACACACACACACACACACACACACACAAATGTCTGATTTTGTACATTTAGTTACTTTACAGACACTTATTTAGTCCATGCGGAAAACTAAGCTATGACAATCTCATGTGTTGCTTAACTTAACTTTTACACAGTGCACTTTGCATTTATGTTATCAAGGGACTTAGTATGCTGTGATTACTGCCACTTTCATACATGTTTGTAATATGGATGGAAAAAAAACAAAAACACCTCTGACTATACATGTAGTATATAACCTAGTTAAAATGAATGCAGTTCATACAACAGTGCTGCAATACATCCTCCCCTCATGAAGGTTATAATGTTTCCGTTTTTGTGGAAATTGTTTTAGAGGTGTTGATTCAATTGAATGATTATTTTGAATTCTGAAGTATGTATGTCTACCCTCATTAATATAAATGTGGTGTAGACAATTGAGTATAATACAATGTAATTCTGCAGTCCGCAGGGCAGTTGTATTACACTGCATTAGTTTTAGCAAGGTATACAGTACCTATCACACTGGCAATGGAGGAATGGTATATGCTGAAAATATTTTTGTGCAAAACAATAAACACATCCTACAATATCTCTCAATATAGTTACAGTACTACAAACTACAACCTCAAAGATTATAGTGTGATTAAATAAAAATGTATCTGAAGCATGGCGGTTTATTCATGACAACAGCCATGAAAAGACTGCATACAATTTATGAAGTAAATGAGTCATTTATAGAACAAATAAATATACTATAGATTTTTAAATCTGTAGAATAATCTTAATTTAAAGGTCCACTTAGTAGCTTTTGTTTAAATACATCATAGATTTATATTATATGAAACTCTAAACAGCATAAATAATTGCTACCATTTTCTATCCATCAGAGCCAAACAAAAAGCCACAAAGTGAGGAGGTGATCGTGTGACTCCAGACGAGATTCTTGACTAACAATGTGAAGCTTCAGAGGGCAACAGCGGCCTCTTTCTTCCTGTTCAGTGCCTTATAAGGACATGTCAGCCAAAGACTTGTGTGAGTGTGTGTGTGTAAGAGTGTGTTATCAGTTACCAGAACAAAGTCTAAAAAGTGACTGCTGAACATGTGTGTGTACAATTATTATAGGATCTAGTGTCGCTTGATTCAGGATGAGGCACAAAGGAGTGGCCTAGATGTTACACTGTAAAAGAAAAAGTCAATAAACAAACGCCTGCTTCATCAAACTGTTCAAAGACAGTTTCTCACGCCTGATTTCTTTCCTCTTTGAGAGTGTGTGTATATACAGACACACAGAAGATTTGATCCTTAAATCTGAAAAAAGCTGCTGTGATACTTCCTACATGTAATGATGTGTCTCAAAACCCTGCACCTACCTTTTCTTGTTTAATCTTGCTGTTGGATTTACTAAACAGGAAATATGCCTCAAACAAAGGTCCTCTCTGACTGAGGTCTACAGCTACAGAAAATCCAGGTCAGAAACAAAAGGTGGGCTGGAAGGATTAGAGTGAGATCTCAAGTTCTGCAGGAATGAGGGTCTTGTCAGGGATCAAACGGTAGAGCTTGTGTGAATGAGCAGATCTACAGCAGTAAGAACAATGTGTGAATCGCAGGCCATACAATCAGAGCCGATCCGCCCTATACGCTCACTACGCAAGCTGCGTAGGGCCCCGCAAATTACTTGAGGCCCCGCCTCCCCCTCGTGTCATAGCGCGTCAATTAATGTTTACAACATCCATGACAAAATGAAGCGACACTAGCCTTCTGGTCACGAAAAGAGGAAAAAAACACCATGAGAGTGAATTGCGGGAACAACAATCAGGTAAACTTGTGTTCTCTCCTCTCCAAGTTTGATGTCAGCAAAGTAAAGTTATGTTTATGTGCATTTCTATTGTGTTTTTTTTTTTCGGTCTTGCTAACCTAGCTGGGCAGGCAGGCAGTGCATCTCTGGTCTAGCTGCTAACGCCAGTCACTTCCAGGGCTGTGTTTTGTGACTTTGTGCCTGACAAAAGTGAGAGTAAAATACAATTATGTATTACGTTTGATAAACGACAAAGTGCAACGGTGTTTGTTTACTGCAGCTCGGAAAAGATAACCGCGTCAGGTGTGTTATCATGCGTTAGGCGCGTACATGAAATGAAACGCGCATTTTTCAAGCAGAAATATATGTGAAGACCAGACAGACTGTAGGCTACAATATATGGCCGTGAATGATGGCACTCCTCATCAAAGTACACATTATACATAGGCTAATTTTAAGACACTGATCTAGTCTCAGACAATGTGTAGTTAAAAACTCTAAACAACTGCACTAATTATGCAAGATGGAAAGCAATGTATTGACAATTTGACATTGATTTATAAGTTATATTGAATTTAAAATGTTGATTAGCTGGACATACTGGTCAATATGGATGCACATCCCTCAGTAAATAATAACCATAAATCAAGAATTGCTTCAACATGCATAATAATAAATAAATACAAACTTTAACATGCTATGGCAAGCCATTTGAGCTTTTATTCATTCACAGTTTATGCATTTTTTATGTCAAGAATTCGATTTCTTTTACTATTTGCAAAGTGAATTCTTGATTATTTTATTAGTAGGGCCTCTTAGTTAATTTTTACCTACCAATGTCTATTTTTGATATCAGGAATTACATGTTCACTTGTACAAAAGTTAGTTCTTGATATCACTCACAGGGATTATTGATATCTGCATCACTAGTTCACTATTTAAATATTACAAGAAAATGCAGAAAAGGAATATTTTGATGGTAAGATTTGAATTCAAACATTCAAATGTTTACACATTTGTAACATGTAACAAGTAGTGTAAATGACTGCTTAACTAACTATGTGATATTCTTCTCAGTTTATTCTAGACAGTTCAAATAGTCTGGTGGTGCCCATACTGATGCCCAAAATGCCCAGACTGTAGAGAGAACCAAAGTTAATCCCAAAAGCCAAAGTTCAGGGTTATAATTTATTATTTTCTTATTTATGTTTACGTTAATATTCACTTATTTAATAATATTCACTTGTTATCTTAATATTATAGAACATACTCTATTCAATAAATATTGTTTGTTTGAACCTCATTCTGTTCTATATTGTTCTACTTATTCTTTGACTGTTTTGTTTAAAGGAGGGAGGATTGTATTGGGAGTGTGACTGTGTGGCAAATGGTTTACATAGCTCACGGCATCACGGGTCAGGTAGAGGGCCCCTTAGCAGGATTTTGCTTAGGGCCCCAGGGAGGTCAGGATCGGCACTGCATACAATTCATTCAGCCCCTCAGTGATGATGATATAAAACCACATGGTGCAATGTAGCGATACCTGCTAATGTCTTCACTAATGCCTCTTTACAATTTCACTGAAGCTCCTGACCTTTTACTGCAGTTCTTTCATTGGATGTGTTCACGAGAATATTTGTGCATATAGTCATACTGTGATAACGTTATGGTTAACAGTAAAATGTAGTTAAAGTTATGAAAATGAAAAATGATCACTGAAGTAAACTTTCCCTGAACTTCTTTTTCTTTGATTTCAACACTGTGCCTCCAATTGCACTGGTCACTAATATTATGATTCTATAGTGCGTTTCTTAACTTTGTGATTCCTAAACACAGCATCTGATTCTGCACCGTTTCAGGCTAAAAATAACCAAGAATCAAGAGTTCTGCAACAAAATGTGCCATAAAGCTCTGTCCAGACCAGGAAGAACTATTATTATTCTTGTTGTGAACAGAAACTCATTTTGAGTTTTAATACAGTAGACTGATCAAACCCAGCACGACAAAGATTACTGTAGGTACACTGTAGAGCATGACTCATGCTCATAGTGACTCATACTGTAGGCTGTGGCTCAGTGGTTGAGCGGTTGCCTGCCAATCGGTCCGATCCCCCGGCCCTGCAGTCCCACGTCGAAGTGTCCTTGGGCAAGACACTGAACCCTGAGTTGACCCCGATGCTGCGCATCGGAGTGTAAATGTGTGTGAATGTTTATCTGATGAGCAGGTGGCACCTTGTACGGCAGCTCCGGCCACAGCGTGTGAATGTGTGTGAATGGTGAATGGTTCCTGTACTCTGTTAAAGCGCTTTGAGCAGTTGTTAAGACTGGAAAAGCGCTATATAAATACAGTCCATTAGGCGTTTTCCCACCAGATAGTACTTGTATTTTTTAGGGGGAAAGTACACTTCTAAGCAGTTCTAAGAACTACTCTCCCCCAAAATCTTTTTTCCATTTGCATTCCCACCGGCCAAGTGGCCATAGGGACTGGTAGGAGGGGTAAAGCATCAGTTATACTAGCGCTTCCAAAAGTGCGTGCGGAAATCGTGACGTCACGGGACTGCCGTGAGTATTTATACTCGCACGTGGTGGTTGCGACACTAGTTGCAGTCTTCTTCTGAACAGCGGTGGCGCTAAGGAGCAAAGGCTACCGATGTTTTTCTTTCTAAGGCCTAGAAGAAGAAGAAAAAGATAGACAACGGCAGAACAGGCAGCAACAGTGCCGTCAATGCTTCAATTTGATTCAATGAGCTACTTGATGGGATCAAGCCTTTCATTCACAAAAAAAATAACTCAGTACTCAATCTTAACCCAGTAAGTTTACAAGAGAGTCTTGCAGTCAGTCGGCGAGTCCTGGCATCCGGTTGAGGGGCTGGATGTCTGAAGACAGGAAGCAGGGGTTCCTAGTGAAACTGCCACTGCCTCCACATCCGCTGCCATCTCCCACACATCGACACCCAGCAGCCCAACAACCAGCACATCATCCAACTCCACACCACCACAGACACCATGTACCACCCCAAGGATGCCGCACAAGCGTCTTAGGGATGATGACCTCCTGACTTTCCTCCGGGAAATGGAAATGGCCAGCCAGCAGTGCCACCAGGAGACCATGGCACAGGGCTTGGAGAGCCTGATGACATGAATGGTGGAGAAATTTTGACTTTCATTTTGACCAAATTGTCATCCTCCCTCTATTTCTTTATAGTTTGTTAAGTTGTATCTATTTTATTTTTTATTCCATGTTTTTCATTAAGTATTCTTTATTTCTAATAAATATTTACTTGCATGTCACCCAAGCCTTCACTTCATTTATTCAAAACAAAAACTCAAAACCATACTGTGGGCTACAAAAAGGGGAAGCATTCAATTTAGGGAAACCATTTTTATTAGTACACACAGATTATAAAAATGTTACATCAATTGTAATAGAGTAAATGTAAATAGTAAGAGTAAATGTATTTAGAAGCTTTCAACCCTGAAAATGAGTCTACTCATTGTCATCTTCCTGCCTTGGGCAGCCATGTGGGCGTTCTGCACATACGTCTGAAGCAGCAACACACATGTTGTGTGAGAAACAAGCAGCCATAATGATCATGACCACAGAGTCAATGTGGCTGTTCTGCAGGTCACGTAGACGCCTCCATTTGCACTACATTCTTCCAAAGGCCTGCTCTACAATGACCCTCCCCCGGCTGATCTTCGTATTCTGCTGATTGTCTGCCACCGTGAGAGCCCCATTATCGCGTTTTGGAGTTCTGATGAATGGGAAGGCCTGGCCAATGTAGGCACTATCTCCAAGCAGACAGTGCTCCCCCATCTCCTGCCATTGTGTGTGGAAGTTGGGGCTCCTCAGCATTCTGGCGTCATGCACCCTGCTTGGTGGTCCAGCAAAGATGTCGATGAAGCGGGCCCTCTCATCCACAATCCCCTGAAGGAGTACAGCGTAGTATGCCTTGCAGTTCATGCAAGGCCGCTTTAATGCACGGGCTTACCTGGGCTGAAGCCCAGGGGCCTCCCATATTCACGTTAGTGATGAGCTAAAAAGGTCATATAGTTTTCTAACTTGTCAGGTTTTCTGTCAATAACTCTAGTCGCAGGTTACATGGCTGCTGATTGATCCAAATTAGGAGTGACCCACGTGGCCCCATCGCCTATGGCCCGTGAGCTTACCTATCAGAATGTCTATAGTTAGTTTTGGGGTGTGTCCCTCTATGACTGAGTGATGTCTTCTGTACTGGTTTGCGCTTGAGAGCAACAGCGGGATATTTTTAACAATTTTTCACCGTCTTATTCATCATTAAAGTCATTTCTGACAACGTTTTAGGCGAGAAATGATCTGTTTAGATTTCGAATATAGGCAGTCATCCGAAAATCGTTGCCGAATTGACAATTTGCTTCAAAGTTTTCGGAGTTGAGAAGCTCAGCTGGTGGTGGCCCCATGGATGCATTAAGAGAACGGTGGCCCGGATCGCTCGCTCGCTGGCCGGTCTGTCATGCTGGGACACCCCGATGTAAGTTGCCGGTCTGTCAGACCGATCTCGTAAATAAGAGGCTTTTATTTTGCCGTTGACGGATTGTTTGTTTAAATATCACAACACTTGTCCATCATAAGATTAACGGGAACGTGTGGTTAACTGTCTTTTTACCGTTAAACTCCACAAGCGCCTGGTCGCCGACACACACACACACACACACACACACACACACGGCCACAGGCAGCGAGAGAGAGAGAGAGAGAGAGAGAGAGAGATATATCTTCGGGAGACTTGTTTAAATTATGACATAGGCTACATTAGATTTAGTATATAGTTCATACTTTTTTTTGGCGTATTTCTTTTCTGATTTTAATGCTATAAAGACCGTTGCCGTGCTTGCATCACTCCCCTTACCCCTCCTACGCCATTGGGAATGCAAATGGAAAAAAGGATTTTGGGGGAGAGTAGTTCTTAGAATTGCTTAGAAGTGTACTTTTCCTCTAAAAAGTACAAGTACTATCCGGTAGAAAACCCTAGGCTTCCTCACTCATTGTATGTTTTATCCTCAT
Source organism: Gymnocephalus cernua (assembly GCA_023631565.1). Taxonomy (NCBI): domain Eukaryota; kingdom Metazoa; phylum Chordata; class Actinopteri; order Perciformes; family Percidae; genus Gymnocephalus; species Gymnocephalus cernua. The sequence continues at coordinate 16,900,742 of CM042427.1, read as the reverse complement.
GCCCTCTCGGCTGCTGCTTGCTAACGTTATTTCAGACTCTGGCTCTACAGATAATCAACAGAGTTTGCCTCGGCGGTGGACGAGGAAACATCAACTAACATCTACAGATATAATCTTGCTAAATTTAGCCGCACTACTATTACGGAAGAAAAACTCTTGTATCCTTTTCTGCGACATACGCTTCTCTACAGCTAACGTTCAGTCGACTAGTCACAGCCTGCTCGCTTCTCAGCGAGTCACGTCACTTTACTCACTTTCACTGTCACCTCTATCAGCTATAACGGTTAATTTTTAGTAGGCTATATTTTAGAACCTATCCATAACCCTTTTTTGCTATTTGCCTCATTATTTGATATACAAAAATATAAATAATGTCACAGCGAATTAGTAATCATTTAAAAAATATGAAATCCAGCTCCTGCCAGCAAGTGCATGTGATTGGTTCACAGGGCTTGCTGAGGCCAGAGAAGAGGCTCCTGCTTTGATCTGTTGCTGTTCTTTGCTAATGCTGTTATCAGTTATTATCAATGTTTGTGCAGACAGGTGATGGTTGGTGATGTTTTTTATAATATCGTTTGAAATCATACTTTCACACATTTAGGTTTTATCATCACCATAAGTTGCTGTGTGTGGTTGTTACATAAAGGGTGTTGTGTTTATGCTCAGGTGGACTCAGTGATATGTTAATAACAATATTATGGTGATGTCTGGCTCAAAGAGGGAAAACTCACTGTTGTATGCCTCGAAAGAAACTAATGCATTTTGTGATATAGATTGCCTAGATATTACACTTTTTTTAAATGAGACTGTAAATCGAGGGGATGGGGGGCCTACAAAACCTCTCTTCCCCGGGGCCTAACATTAGGTTAAGGCGGCCCTGAGTTCATGTAATCCCCTCCTCTTATGGGTAGCCTTTGGACCCTGATGTGACAGCCATCAATCGGCCCAATAACCCCATCAAAACCACAGGAGCGGTGAAAGGCAGCAGCAGAGGTAGCTTTCTCACACGCATTGAAAGCCATGTGTATCTATTTTATTTTTTATTCCATGTTTTTCATTAAGTATTCTTTATTTCTAATAAATATTTACTTGCATTTTACCCAACCTTCAATTCATTTATTCAAAACAAAAACTCAAAACCATACTGTGGGCTACAAAAAGGGGAAGCATTCAATTTAGGGAAACCATTTTTATTAGTACACACAGATTATAAAAATGATACATCAATTGCAATAGAGTAAATGTAAATAGTAAGAGTAAATGTATTTAGAAGCTTTCAACCCTGAAAATGAGTCTACTCATTGTCATCTTCCTGCCTTGGGCAGCCATGTGGGCGTTCTGCACATACGTCTGAAGCAGCAACACACATGTTGTGTGAGAAACAAGCAGCCATAATGATCATGACCACAGAGTCAATGTGGCTGTTCTGCAGGTCACGTAGACGCCTCCATTTGCACTTCATTCTTCCAAAGGCCTGCTCTACAATGATCACTCCCCCGGCTGATCTTCGTATTCTGCTGATTGTCTGCCACCGTGAGAGCCCCATTATCGCGTTTTGGAGTTCTGATGAATGGGAAGGCCTGGCCAATGTAGGCACTATCTCCAAGCAGACAGTGCTCCCCCATCTCCTGCCATTGTGTGTAGAAGTTGGGGCTCCTCAGCATTCTGGCGTCATGCATCCTGCCTGGTGGTCCAGCAAAGATGTCGATGAAGCGGGCCCTCTCATCCACAATCCCCTGAAGGAGTACAGAGTAGTATGCCTTGCAGTTCATGCAAGGCCGCTTTAATGCACGGGCTTACCTGGGCTGAAGCCCAGGGGCCTCCCATTTTCACGTTAGTGATGAGCTAAAAAGGTCATATAGTTTTCTAACTTGTCAGGTTTTCTGTCAATCACTCTAGTCGCAGGTTACATGGCTGCTGATTGATCCAAATTAGGAGTGACCCACGTGGCCCCATCGCCTATGGCCCGAGAGCTTACCTATCAGAATGTCTATAGTTAGTTTTGGGGTGTGTCCCTCTATGACTGAGTGATGTCTTCTGTACTGGTTTGCGCTTGAGAGCAACAGCGGGATATTTTTGGGGGAGAGTAGTTCTTAGAATTGCTTAGAAGTGTACATTTCCTCTAAAAAGTACAAGTACTATCCGGTAGAAAACCCTCGGCTTCCTCAGTCATTGTATGTTTTATCCTCATGCCCTCTCGGCTGCTGCTTGCTAACGTTATTTCAGACTCTGGCTCTACAGATAATCAACAGAGTTTTCCTCAGAGGTGGACGAGGAAACATCAACTAACATCTACAGATATAATCTTGCTAAATTTAGCCGCATTACTATTACGGAAGAAAAACTCTTGTATCCTTTTCTGCGACATACGCTTCTCTACAGCTAACGTTCAGTCAACTAGTCTCAGCTTGCTCGCTTCTCAGCGAGTCACGTCACTTTACTCACTTTCACTGTCACCTCTATCAGCTATAACGGTTAATTTTTAGTAGGCTATATTTTAGAACCTATCCATAACCCTTTTTTGCTATTTGCCTCATTTGATATACAAAAATATAAATAATGTCACAGCGAATTAGTAATCATTTAAAAAATATGAAATCCAGCTCCTGCCAGCAAGTGCATGTGATTGGTTCACAGGGCTTGCTGAGGCCAGAGAAGAGGCTCTTTGATCTGTTGCTGTTCTTTGCTAATGCTGTTATCAGTTATTATCAATGTTTGTGCAGACAGGTGATGGTTGGTGATGTTTTTCATAATATCGTTTGAAATCATACTTTCACACATTTTGGTTTTATCATCACCATAAGTTGCTGTGTGTGGTTGTTACATAAAGGGTGTTGTGTTTATGCTCAGGTGGACTCAGTGATATGTTAATAACAATATTATGGTGATGTCTGGCTCAAAGAGGGAAAACTCACTGTTGTATGCCTCGAAAGAAACTAATGCATTTTGTGATATAGATTACCTAGATATTACAATTTTTTAAAATGAGACTTTGTAAATCGAGGGGATGGGGGGCCTACAAAACCTCTCTTCCCCGGGGCCTAACATTAGGTTAAGGCGGCCCTGAGTTCATGGAATCCCCTCCTCTTATGGGTGGCCTCTGGACCCTGATGTGACAGCCATCAATCGGCCCAATAACCCCATCAAAACCACAGGAGCGGTGAAAGGCAGCAGCAGAGGTAGCTTTCTCACACGCATTTGGCCAGGAGATGAAGGTGTTCCCAATGCCTGACATGACGGTGAGCACTTGTCGGATGATTCCGTGCGCTGCTGACTGTGACACATCAAACTTGTCAGATATCTCCCTGAAGCTCGATTGGCCATATACCACAGGCACATTAGCAACTTCTTGTTATCAGGCACCAGAGTCCTTCCTTGTGTGTGCTCGCTTTGTAGGCCGTTCTCCTGTTTGTCAAGAGGTACTGAAACTGGTGTCTTGAGATCCTCAAATGACGAGCAAAAGTGTCATCATTCCAGTTGAGCATGATTTCCCACTCTGTTCCCGTCTTGAGGATGATTTGTCATTTGGAGCGCAACATAATTGAGATCAGTGCCCTGATGAAAGAGAAAACATACATGTTATAGCTAGAATCTAATTAAAAGGGATATTCCATACATCATCCAGTAGAGGCTGCACAATCAGTGCGTCTGTCTAACAAAGAAAGCAGACTGGGTGCGTCTATCTAACAAAGAAAGCAGACTTGGGCACCTTTCTTTGTTACAGGATAATGTATCCTAGTAGGCCTACAGCCTTCTGCTTAGAAAACCTTTGTTCAGAATAAAGTTCCACTAATCTCTTTCAACAGCTTATGTACATCAAAAAATCTGTTACACATAAATAAAGCCTTTTAGGCAAATAATAACATCTAACAGTGACGTTAACGTTAAATGCATTTGTTTACCAGGCTGTAACGTTAGCTTCAGTTCGATTAAAACAGCGGTTAAAACATTTTCATAGACTACTATCAAATAAGCTGAAACATGAACTTACATTATCCGCTTTCTATCATCTTCTTCCAGATTTACCTGATTAACCACACACTTGGATTATAGCTCTCTGTACTCTTTAAGAGCTAGCGCAAGAGCGACTTTCCTTTTCCTGGAGGCGTCCATCTTTTCTCCGACTCGTGGTATTGTATGCCAAACAGAACGAGACAACCTGTGGTTATTTGTTGTTCAACACGGATGTGACGTCACTCTTGAGCTGCAAGTCGCGATTACAAGACAAATAGAATTCGGCATTACAATAATGAGGGTGTAAGGCCCTCTGATGGAAGTGACGTGCTACTGCACCTCAAGCTGTGTGTAAACAGTATTGCTTTGAAAATACTTTTTTTTCATATACGTAATGCAAAACCGTGGCCTTTGTGCTGACCAATATATTCATTTTAGTATGTGGATAATGTGTATTTTAAGATGGCAATAATCTGTAGTTTCACAATCAATTACAAAATTTGTTACAAACAACACAGAGCACATGGTTTTGGAAAGTTATTTCCCTGAATTATACTGCTATGCTTAGGCAATGCTTCCTCTGAGATACGTACAAATCCTACTGCCTTAGCAGAGAATAGCAGACACCTAGTATTGGTCCTATCTCTGTGCTTTGCTTTCTATAGAAAGTGCCTGCTCTTTAGCCCCATCTGCAGTTTTCATAAAATATCACATTGATGCTTCATTAAATTCCACTGAAAAGAAAGCTGGCAGGTTTAGCCTAAGTAAAAACTAAAAAGCACAATTTGAGAAGAGACTGGATGCCTTTCTCTATGTCCTTTGTATCTACTGATGTGTATGGCCAGAAACCCACAAAGACCTAGACTGCATTTAAAAATCAAACCAGAGTATGGACACTGGGTTTGTGTGTCCAGAGAAGCCGTCATGTCTGGGTTAGGATTTAACAAACCAAGTGACTTTTGGCCCCTGAAGCCCTATTGGGGCAACATCCTGAGGGGTTAGAGGCTGCTCCCTGTTGAGTTTGCCCCCTGACCCCTCCGTCACTCCTCCACAGTAAGCCGTCTAGTTGCCAACGAGCAGGAGAGGAGGCGCTCCAGAATAAAGACTAGGTTAATCAACCATCGTGAGATCCTATCTTTTTCTTCACTAATGCAGAAGAAAAAGAAAAGAAAAAAAACGCCCGGCTTATTTGTGTGATGTGTCCTGATGGTTCATACTATTAGTGTGTGTATTGGGTGTTCACTGCTGTTCATGTGTATATGTATCTATTGGGGTCTGTATTGGGCAATCTGAGATAAAGGGTCTTAAGAGTAATTAAGCCCTGGCTGGCTGCGGCCCTCATTAACACTGACGACCTTTATGGCATGACAACAGACCTACTATCACTCCAACGATGGCCAACGAACTGACCCATCAGATCACAATCAACACTCGTACACAGACCCACTGGACTACACCTCAAAAAATGTTTACAACACGGCACATAACATCTCTGCTACTTATTCTTTCACCTACACTCTCCTTTGTATACACTAGAATGAGTCAGTTTGTACCTATAGTCAATACAACTTGGGCTCTCGCAATTTGTTTAGTTGGTTATGATAATATTCTACTCACAAAAAGCAATAACACTACAACAGGTCCAACAGAGCAACACACATCAAAAGCTTTCCCCTAAAACAACAAGTGACAAATTAAAAGAAAAACTTCAGTTAAAATAGATGCTTCCATACATGGTCCATGGGGTCTGATGTGTATGAAAATGATGTGGGCAATATGGGTAAAATCCATCACCTATTATTTTGCAGATTTAGTCTTGATTAATCGTTCTATAAATCAGTTTCTAACGTCAGAAAATAGAAATGTCTTTCACAAGTTTTCAGAGCCAAAAGTGTTTTTAAATTTACTAATTGTGTCTTATCAACAGTTCAAAACCCAAATCTATTTATAACGATATAAAACAGAGAAAAGTAGTAAATGCTCACATGACTGACTAATCTATTAAATGGGTTATTGTTTCAGTTCTAGTTCCAATATCAGGAAAACTACCTCATTTTGAGAAATATAAACATGCAAAATATTAATTTAAATCTAGATCTTCTACTTCACCAAAGAATAAGTAAACTCTAATAGGAATCTGAGGAGACGTTCGATGCCAACTTTCAACTTTTTCGATACTCACTGCTACAGACACATTTCAGTTGGCAGAAAAAAACTGAGCAAATTAGTCAATTAATAGATTGAAGACTTCCCCCTGGACTCTTGAAAATTGTGATGGGCAATATTTTAATAATGGTAAACACATTTGGTGGAAACATTTTGGTCAGTACAGAGGTTCAGTACCCAAGACTAATTATCACATACCAAAGAACAACCCTTTAACAGTGGTGGAGTGCAGCCCTGCCAAGGTACTGAAGCAGTTTAATAGGAGATTGCCCTGTGTGTGTGTGTGTGTGTGTGTGTGTGTGTGTGTGTGTGTGTGTGTGTGTGTGTAAGTCTCTCTCGTAAGGAAGTGTTTGAGCAGGCTGGGTAATCCCTGTAAAGACATATAATCCCCAGGGAGAGCAAATATTACAACACGCTGTACTCAGTCACACAGCAAATCTGGTGGGGAGAATTTGGTACAATTGACTTGCTTTTGTTTTGAAGGGCAGACAGAAAGATATAGAGAGAAACTAAGATTCGCAAGCAGTTGGATGCAGTGGATACCAGGTGGCTTTGAATGACAATTGAAAGAACATCAGCAAATACAAATAGGAAAAATAAGTTTTTTTAAAGACAATGGCAGCTGATATGCAAAGCGCAGCTGCCCCCAGAAACAAACTACATACCTTGGCTGTAGTGTTTGCAGCAGGATGAATGTGTGTGTACGTGAGTGTGTGTGTACGTGAGTGTGTTTGTACACATTTCTGTCATTTCAAGCAACATTTTTGGAAACATCATAAAGCAATAAAGGCAACATTTTCAAAGACATTATGACAATAACACATACAGACACACACAACTAAGAAAACCCACAAATGGAGAGACTCTTTTTGGCCTCTTTCGTCTATTTTTGAGAGCTAAAGAGAGCTGACGGTCCTATGCTTGTTCAAAGTCTCTGTGACTGTTTTGCGTGTCTCAGGTTCATTACTGTCCTGCTGCTTCTCTAATCCTCATTCACATGTAATGGCTGACATTTCATCTTAATGTGTTAATTCATCCGGGAACCATCAGAGGTTTGTGTGTCCCTATGAACCTGAGTTGTCTGGAACCTGGTGCTCCTCGTAGGGTCTCCCATGGCAAAGTGGTCTCAGGTGAGGGGCCAGACAAAGAATGGTTAAAAAACCCTATGATTCAACGAGGAAGAGGTAGAGTTACCCTGCCCAGAGGAAGCCCGGGGTCCCATCTGGAGCCAGGCCCAGATCAGCGAGCGCCTGGTGGCCAGGTTTGCCACGGAGCCTGGCCGGGCACAGCCCGAAGAAGCAATGTGGCACCTCCCTCTCCATCCCATAGACCCACCACCTGTTGGAGGAACCGCTGGGCTCGGATGCGCTGCCACACGGGTGGCAGTGAAGGTCTGGGGCCTCGACGGACCTGACCCGGGCGGCAGAGGCTGGCTCTGGGGGCGTGGAATGTCTCTCTGTGGGGAAAGTAACCGGAACTTGTGCGGGAGGTGGAGTGCTACCAATTAGATCTGGTGGGGCTTACCTCTACGCACAGTCTTGGTTGTGGAACCATACTCCTGGATAGGGGTTGGACTCTTTTCTTTCGTTTGTGCATATGCACCAAAGAAAAGCTCGGAGTATTCGGCCTTCTTGGAGACCTTGAATGGAATCCTGCATCCAGTGGGCTCCAGTGGGGAACTCCATAGTTCTTCTGGGGGACTTCAATGCACACGTGGGCAATGATGGAAACACCTGGAGAGGCGTGATTGGGAAAAATGGCCTCTGTGATCTAAACCCGAGTGGTCGTTTGTTGTTGGACTTCTGTGTTAGTCATGGAGTGTCTATAATGAACACCATGTTCGAACATAGGGATGCTCATAAGTGTACTTGGTACCAGAGCACCCTAGGCCGAAGGTCAGTGATCGATTTTATAATCGGATCATCTGAGGCTGCTTGCTTTGGACACTCAGGTGAAGAGAGGGGCGGAGCTGTCAACCGATCAACATCTGGTGGTGAATTGGGTCAGAGGGTGGGGGAAGACTCTGGACAGACCTGGTGAGCCCAAACGGGTAGTGCGGGTAAACTGGGAACGTCTGGAGGAGGCCCCTGTCCGACAGACTTTCAACTCACAGCTCTGGTGGAGCTTTTCGTGCATCCCTGTGGGGGCTGGGGGCATTGAACCCAGTGAACAATGCTGAAGCTGCAGCAGGGAGCTGTGGTCTTATAGTCTTATGTGCCTCAAGGGGCGGTAACCCACGAACACCGTGGTGGACACCGGTGGTCAGGGAAGCCATCCGACTGAAGGAGTCTTTCCGGGATATGTTATCCCAGAGGACTCTGGAGTCAGTTGCAGGGTTCGAAGGGCTGCAGCCTCTGCTGTTAAAGAGGCAAAGCAGCGGGTGTGGGAGAAGTTCGGAGAAGACATGGAAAAGGACTTTGAGTCGGCACCAAGGTGCTTCTGGAAAACCGTTCACCACCTCAGGAGGGGGAAGTGGGGAACCATCCAAGCTGTGTACAGTAAGGATGGGACACTGTTGACCTCAACTGAGGAGGTAATAGGGCAGTGGAAGGAGCACTTGAGGAACTCCTAAATCCAACTAATACGTCCTCTATGCTCTATGCTGCCTATAGAGGCAGAGCTGGAGGATGATGGGGGATTGTCGTCAATTTCCCTGGTGGAAGTTGCTGACGTAATCAAACAACTCCACAGCGGCAAAGCCCCAGGGACTGAGATCCATCCAAAAATGCTGAAAGCTCTGGGTGTGGAGGGGCTGTCTTAGATGGCATACCTCTTCAACATTGCGTGGAAGTGGGACAGTGCCTAAGGAATGGCAGACCGGGGTGGTGGTTCCCCTGTTCATAAAGGGGGACCAGAGGGTGTGTGCCAGTTACAGGGGTATAACACTTCTCAGCCTCCCTGGTAAAGTCTACTCCAAGGTGCAGGAAAGGAGGTTTCGGCCGATAGTTAAACCTCAGATTGAAGAGGAACAATGCGGATTCCGTCCTGGTCGTGGAACAACAGACCAGCTCTTCACTCTCGCAAGGATCCTGGAGGGAACCTGGGAGTATGCCCATCCGGTCTAAATGTGTTTTGTGGATCTGGAGAAGGCGTATGACCCTTCTGTTTAATTCAGTTCTCCCGGTGTTATCTCCTTGTGCCGCTTCTGCGTTTTCTTTTCAATTTCACTTTCTTCAGTTCCTTCCCAGTCATTGAAGTTGTCATATTCTCCAAAAAGGTTACAAGAAATAATGAAGTCGCTCATTGTTGTAGTAGTAAGGCTAACTAGATGTAAGTGTGTTACAATAAATTGTAACAGGATACTTTGACTGCATTTTGCTATGGTTACTCATAGCTAATGTAGCCAGCGCATTCATTTATTAATTTTGAACAGTAAACAGTCAGTTTCACTGGAACTCCTTTTTTTTATGGACACCGTACAGCCAATAAATTAAACTGACAAACATGTTTTTTTTTGGTTACGGTAAAGCGTGATAATACACCGTCAACCATCCTAGTGGGAAGGATGTTAGCATTAGCTAATGTAAGCATACAGTTACTGTGAGCCTCCTAGTAAAAAAACTACATAAGTTTTAGTAACCTATGGCAAACGAGCTGTAAAGCCAACATCCCTGCCATTACATGTAAATGAAATCAAATAGTTACTTGTTGACAGTAAGGTGATCAAATTAGCTAACTAAAATAGGCTAAAATCAGTGAGATAAAAACATTAATCTATGGGCTACAATGCAGATGTTTGTTACCTAAACCATTACAAATATGTTACACGATAAAATGACTAATCTAAGCTTAATTTCCATTTAACTGGGGTGAAAACATGACTTGATATTAAGTAAAATTTTCCCACTTTCTTTCCATTTTGCCTGCATGGCCTGAATGCAGCATTAGCATAACCAAATAAGCAAATACCCAAGCTTTATGACATGGAGTAGAAGTGCCAAGTGTAAGCCTACCTTCAGGCGTGGGAAGCAGTTTCTTTCAGAGGAGAGAGAGGAAGAGGGAGTCATAAAGTCACCTGGCAGTTTATTTCTTACTGGGCTTGGCTGGCAGTCTGTGAACCGTCTGTGTTAGTTTGCTCTTCACAGATGGTCAACATCTGAACACTCCTGTAACATACTTTGGGAGTTTAATCATAATTTTGATTCAGTGTGTCATAGGAAGAGATGTCACCTTTTTGGGAAACCAGGTGATTTTACAGATGAAATGTTCACAGCTGCAGCAGCGGGTGTAGATGGCATCTCCATTTACGAGCTGGAGGTGTTGATGATGTTCTCTCTCCTGGTGTTCACCCTCTTCACACTCACTGGGATGCTCAATGAGGAGCATGCATGCACGAATGGTACGACTGCACACACACACACACAGGAATGTGCATAGACATTTGGAGGGGCTATTGCTTTTACCTGGAAAAAAGGCAACAGCAGCAGATACTTCGAAGATGGAGCTGTCTCCAAAAGAAATGTTATAATATAATTCTATAATGTACCTTTAAATTAAGAATACTATTGTCCCCAGCATCTATCTTTCTCCTTATCGCACTTTTACTTACATGGCTCTTTTATAGTAACTCTCTAATGGCCCTGACACACCGGGCCAATAATCGGCCGTCGGAGGAGCTGTGGGCCTTCATTTTGGCCAACCTGACATGTTCAGTTGGAGACAGGGCAGTCCAGACAAAGCCGGAAATGGCGAGCGGGTAGCCTCTCAAAATCTGACAAAAATCTTTTAAACTGACCTTTGTCGATCTGAAATGAAGACAGATTCAGCAACTGCATGGCCTATTTCTCGCAGAAACACGTTTCGGTGAACTATCTTCGTAAAATATGAGATCATATTCTAAATGAGCCGGCATTGAAAAATCCAAAATCCTGAAGCAGCAGCCAGACCCACGGGACGTGTTCGTCCAATCTGCTGCCGGTTTAAATTTTTTTTGGGGCGACAATACAGAGTAGCGCTGCCTGCTGTTATGGAGACGTATTACTTACTTTTTGGACCTCAGGGAGCCAACTGATCAGTCCAACTGCCTTTTCTGCCAACGGTTGGCCGTCTGGTTAGTGTGTAAGGACCTTAACACTCACCAACCTCATTATGTACCTGCCTGATTTGTTGTTGCATGATGCTCCGCATGCTCTCCCTCACTCTCTGGTTCGAAGCCTTGTGGTATGGCCTCATCTTGAATAGAAGTATTAGAATCAGAATTAAGTAACTTAAGATAATTGATCACTCTAGTGCAGCCAGTTGACGTTTCAGACTGTGGCTTCACTCAATGATTCTCGTTAAGATAACTTTTTCTATGATTTGGCACCATAAGTAATATTTATGTTTATATACAGTATATTGTATAAAGAACATTACAACATGTTATAAAGACTTTGTGAACCAGCTATCTGGCCTTATATCCCATATTTCACTACAGCTCGTAAAAGTATTTTACCCCGTACCTGTGCACATCCCTACGCACAACAGCCATGAACAGACTGCATACAATATATGAGGTATACAATTACATTACATGTCATTTCGCTGACGCTTTTATCCAAAGCGACTTACAATTAAGTGCTTTCAACTGTGAAGGTACAAACTCAAGACAGCAAGTATTAAGTGCAAGTACATTAGCTTTAAATAAGTAAAGCTACAAAGAGATATGAAAGTGCAAGTACATAGCTTTGAATAAGTAAAGCTACAAAGAGACATATGAAAGTGCAAGTAGATAGCTTAAAATAAGTAAAGCTACAAAGAGACATGGAAGCGCAGGTTCAAATTTTATTTATTTTTTTATTTATTTTTTTTATCCGAGGTGTAGTCGGAAGAGATGTGTTTTTAGCCTTCAGCGGAATGTGTGTAGGCTTTCGGCCATCCTGATGTCGGTGGGGAGCTCATTCCACCATTTGGGAGCCAGGACAGTGAACAGTCGGGATTTCGTTGAGTGTTTAGTTCTCCCTCGCTGTGGAGGAGCAGCAAGCAGTTTGGCTGATGCAGAGCGAAGTGGGAGGGTTGGGGTATATGGTTTGACCATGTCCTGGATGTAAACTGGGGCTGATCCAGTAGTGGCCCTGTATGTAAGTACCAGTGTCTTGAAGCGGATGCGGGTTAGCAACTGGTAACCAGTGAAGAGAGCGGAGGAGCGGTGTAGTGTGAGAGAACTTGGGGAGGTTGAAGACAAGCCGAGCTGCTGCGTTCTGAATGAGCTGCAGGGGTCGGATGGCACATGCCGGCAAGCCAATCAGGAGGGAGTTGCAGTAGTCTAGACGTGAGATGACTAGAGCCTGAACCAGAACCTGGGCCGCCTTCTGCGTTAGAAGGTGACGTATCCTTCTGATGTTATGCAGCATGTATCTACAAGATCGGGTGGTTGCAGCAATGTTAGCAGTGAAAGAGAGTTGGTCGTCAAGTGTCACACCCAGGTTTCTAGCAGTCTGGGTGGGGACTATCACAGAGTTGTCAATTGTTATAGTCAGGTCTTGGGTAGGAGAGCCTTTCCCTGGAATGAAAAGGAGCTCAGTCTTGTCAAGGTTGAGTTTCAGATGGTGTGTGGACATCCAAGAGGAGATGTCAGTTAGACAGGCCGAGATACGTGCTGCTACTTGAGTTTCAGACTCAGGAAAGGAGAGTATTAGTTGGGTGTCATCTGCGTAGCTGTGATAAGAAAAGCCGTGGGACTGAATGACAGACCCAAGAGAGTTGGTATACAGAGAAAAGAGGAGGGGACCCAGGACTGATCCCTGAGGAACCCCAGTTTTGAGTGGGCAAGGATCTGAGCTAGATCCTCTCCAAGTTACCCGGTAGGTACGGTCTGTCAGGTAAGATGTGAGCAATGATAGCGCAGAACCTGAGACACCCAGATTCTGGAGTGTCGAAATGAGGATCTGGTGGTTCACTGTGTCAAAGGCAGCAGAAAGGTCCAGAAGGATGATGATGGAAGAAAGATTGGTTGTTCTAGCGATGTGAAGCTGCTCGGTGACAGCAAGGAGGGCAGTTTCTGTTGAATGACCAGCCTTGAAGCAAGACTGGTGGGGATCAAGAAGGTTGTTCTGGTGGAAATAGGTAGAGAGTTGATTATGAACGGCACGCTCAAGAGTCTTAGATAGAAATGGAAGAAGGGAGACGGGTCTATAGTTATTTACATCAGAGGAATCAAGTGTTGGTTTTTTGAGTAGTGGGGTCACTCTTGCCTCCTTGAGGGCATCGGGGAAACAGCCAGTTGACAAGGAAATGTTAATGACATGAGTGAGGAAAGGAAGGAGGTCAGAAGCAATGGACTGGAGAAGGTGAGAAGGGATAGGATCCAGGGGGCAGGTGGTTGGGCGGGCAGAAGTAATCAAAGTAAGAATTTGATTTGGAGATAGAGGGGTGAAAGAGGAGAGAGTACTGGATGTGATGGATGGTAAGGTGATTTCAGAAGGTGTGGTGGAGAATGAAGAGCATATGTCATCTATCTTTTTTACAAAGTAGTTGACAAATTGGGTTGGTAGGAGGGTGGAGGGAGTAGGTGGACTGGGGGAATCAAGCAGGTTAGAGAAGCTGGAAAAAAGTTTTTTGGGGTTAGAGTAAAAAAGAGCTTTTTGCTGCAGAAATTGAGGCAGCGAAGGAGGAAAGAAGAGACTGATAGGTAAGAAGATCAGCTGGGTGTTTGGATTTCCGCCATTTCCTTTCTGCTGCCCGTATAGTTGATCTTTCAGCACGCACTGAGTCAGATAACCACGGCGCTGGGGAGGACTTGCGAGCCTGTTGTGAAGTAAGAGGGCAGAGAGAGTCGAGAGAGGATAGAGTAGAGAGTAGAGTGTCTGTGGCAGCGTTGGGAGGCATGAGTGAGAAAGAGTCAGATGGGGGGAGGGTTGATAAAGTACATGCCGACAAAGAAGAAGGAGAGAGTGAACGAATGTTACAGCGGACAGGTATAGTGTCTCTTGAGATCGGGTTGTGAGCTTGGGATAGTGGCAGAGAGAAAGAGATGAAGAAGTGGTCTGAGGTATGGAGTGGAGTAACAGTGAGGTTGGATGTAGAGCAGTTTCTGGTGAATATGAGATCTAGGTGGTTGCCAGCTTTGTGAGTGGGTGGTGAAGGAGAGAGTGAGAGGGCAAAAGAAGAGAGAAGGTGAAGAAAGCCAGCCGATTTCTCAGTCTGGATGTTGAAGTCACCCAGAAGTACCAGCGGAGGGCCAGTTTCAGGGATGTTTGAAAGAAGGACATCTAGTTCCTCCAAAAAGTCCCCCAGAGGGCCTGGTGGGCGGTAGATGACAATGATGACTAGTTGTACCGGATGCGTTATGGTGACAGCATGAAGTTCAAAAGAGAGTGAAGTGAACCGTGGCAGTGGGTAGAGAGAGAATCTCCACTTGGGGTTAATGAGCAGACCTGTACCCCCGCCTCTACCAGTGGGTCTTGGTGTGTGGCTGAAAGAGTAGGCAGAAGAGAGGGCAGCAGGGGTGGATGTGTTGGTTGGTGTAATCCAGGTCTCAATAAGTCAGGTATAGAATAACAAATATACTGTATTTAAAAATCAGTGAAAGGTCCACTTAGAAGTTGTTTACTGTATTTCACCTAAGATAATCATTGGTGGTCCAATACGTTATATACATAATTGTATTTTACACATTATTTGTTTTAATACATCATAGATTTATATTATATGAAACTCTAAACAGCATAGATAATTGCTACCATTTTCTATCCATCAGAGACAAACAAAAAGCCACAAAGTGAGGAGGTGATCGTGTGACTCCAGACGAGGTTCATGACTAACAATGTGAAGCTTCAGAGGGCAACAGCGGCCTCTTTCTTCCTGTTCAGTGCCTTATAAGGACATGTCAACCAAAGACTTGTGTGAGTGTGTGTGTGTGTAAGAGTGTTATCAGTTACCAGAACAAAGTCTAAATAGTGACTGCTGAACATGTGTGTGTACAATTATTATAGGATCCAGTGTCGCTCGATTCAGGATGAGGCACAAAGGAGTGGCCTAGATGTTACACTGTAAAAGAAAAAGTCAATAAACAAACGCCTGCTTCAACAAACTTTGAGAGTGTGTGTATATTAAGACACACAGAAGTGCTTTTATTTTGATCTTTAGATCTGAAATAAGCTGCTGTGATACTTCCTACAGGTAAGTCTCAAAACCCTGCACCTACCTTTTCTTGTTTAATCTCGCTGTTGGATTTACCAAACAGGAAATATGCCTCAAACAAAGGTCCTCTCTGACTGAGGTCTACAGCTACAGAAAATCCAGGTCAGAAACAAAAGGTGGGCTGGAAGGATTAGAGTGAGATCTCAAGTTCTGCAGGAATGAGGCATCTGTAATGATACCTGCTAATGTATTCATTAATGCCTCTTTACAATTTCACTGAAGCTCCTGACCTTTTACTGCAGTTCTTTCATTGAATGTGTTCACGAGAATATTTGTTTATATATTCATACTGTGGTAACTTTATGGTTAACAGTAAAACGTAGTTAAAGTTATGAAAATTAAAAATGATCATTTCAAAAATGATTTTCTTTTTCTTTGATTTCAACACTGTGCCTCCAATTGCACTGGTCACTAATATTATGATTCTATAGTGCGTTTCTTAACTTTGTGATTCCTAAACACAGCATCTGATTCTGCACCGTTTCAGGCTAAAAGTAACCAAGAATCAAGAGTTCTGCAACAAAATGTGCCATAAAGCTCCGTCCAGACCAGGAAGAACTATTATTATTCTTGTTGTGAACAGAAACTCATTTTGAGTTTTAATACAGTAGACTGATCAAACCCAGCACGACAAAGAGTACTGTAGGTACACTGTAGAGCATGAGTCATTATAAAACAACAGCTGACTGAATGAACAGTTACAATAACGAGGGTGTAAGGCCCTCTGCTGGAAGTGACATGCTACTGCACCTCAAGCTGTGTGTAAACAGTATTGCTGTGAAAATATGTTTTTTTCATCTCTGTAATGCAAAACCGTGGCATTTCTGCTGACCAATAAATCAATTTTATTATGTGGATAATGTGTATTTTAAGATGGCAATAATCTGTAATTTCACAATCAATTACAATTCAATTTTATTTATAGTATCAAATCATAACAGGAGTTATCTCAAGATACTTTACAGATAGAGTAGGTCTAGACCACATTCTATAATTTCAGGGCTCCACACTAACTTTTTGCCTTGGTTGCACTGGTGCGCCTAACTTTTTTATTTAGGTGCACCAGCACACAATTTAGGTGCACCCAAATTTTTCCTCACGGCGCCGTTAACGCCACAATTTCAAGGTTACCTTTTTATCACGCTCCATATACATTCATTTATATTATGTAAATGATTTTAAACAAGAATAAGGTGTAGGTAAATACTTTTTAGTTGAAACACAATCATACTGCATATAAAAATAAAAATATTAAAAAAAATTTGAAGTGCTTCACTGAGCTGCCAAACTAAAACATTTCAAAAGGTATAATGGGGGATTTTCCTGAATTTTAGAAAAGAACCGCCCTCTCCACTTTTTGAAAAAATGCACATGCACAACACCCTACCTTCTCCCAAGAGGGAACGCCTATTAAACATGTGCACGAGAGAGCGTGCACGAGCCTAGTTCTCCTCGTGCACGCTCTGTTTACAAGTTGCTGTCGGCATGGCTCTACAAGCCTACTTTCCAAAAGAAGATTTGCACTTTTTCCACTATGTCAGACTCGCCACCGGTAAGTGGAAATCTATTTAGGACAAGCATCTCTATAGCTAACGTTAGCATGCTACAGGACAACAAACAAGCCATCGCCGAGAGCGGGGAGGCAGCGCCGCGGTCGGAAACTTTTATATACTGTCTATGGCCGTCTGCTCGCTGACCTGTCAGCGACCACTATACCTTTAAGTAAAACATTTCAAAATAGATCAAAGTGCTTCCCCCTGCTGTCCTCTGCCCCTCAGATGGCCTTCTTCCCCTTTAGCCTTTCCTAA
Organism: Gymnocephalus cernua; assembly: GCA_023631565.1. Taxonomy (NCBI): domain Eukaryota; kingdom Metazoa; phylum Chordata; class Actinopteri; order Perciformes; family Percidae; genus Gymnocephalus; species Gymnocephalus cernua. Next base: position 16,883,694 of record CM042427.1, on the reverse strand, counting down.
ACCAATGACAGTACCAGCTTGCCACACTCCCTAGCATCAAAATTAAAAAAAAATCAAAATTCTCCAAACAGCCCCCCCCCCACACACACACACACACACATTCTTATCAGATCTTCCACTAGTCCAGGACTCAAAATCATATCTCTGTGGACTAAGTGGGCTAAATCTAAATGTTCCGTTAAGTCAAAGCCACTTTTCACAAGCTCTTTTATGAAAACAGGTTGTGATTAAAATAAAATGCAAAGACAGCTGGTTTACTTCTCAGTTTGAAAATATACAGCTGCAACACATGTAAATGAAAATTATCTGAAATAAATAGCCTAGGATACATTTAATATATATATATATATATATATATATATATATATATATCTCTGAGAAAGCTCCTTCACTTGTTATCAACAATAACAGATTAATAGAGAAAGAGGGCGCCCGGATATCTCAGTCGGTATATATAGAGGTTTACTCCTCGACGCAGCGGGCCAGGTTCGACTCCGACCTGCGGCCCTTTACTGCATGTCATCCCCCCCCCCCCCCCCTCTCCCCTTTCATGTCTTCAGCTTTCCTATCAAAATGAGAGAGAGAGAGAGAGCGAGAGAGAGAGACTGAAGCGTATGCTACTCACAGAGTGACGGCTGACTCACTATGAACGGGTCCAGCACGGGTCGAATGCTTTGGCGGGTCAGCGGCGTTACACACGTCTTGTATATGAAATGTCTGTATCGTCACTGCGCTGAATTTTGCAGGCTCCGTCTGAAGTTAGTTGCATTCAATAACTTCGTCTGTGTTTTCCGCCGTGCGGCGGCCGCAGTAACACAGTTACCAGCGGAAACACTGCTACAAATACAGGTTTCCCTCTCATGCTTAACGATATACAGCTGTGTTAATAACAATTAAAACTGTAGACAAATGTCGCAGTGTAAACCGATGCCGTGTCTCTCGTGTTGCACGGTGGCCGTGTGTGTGAATGGGGGCGGGGCTGCGCGGAGGTGCGGCGGGGCTGCGCGGAGGTGCGGCGAGGCTGCGCGGAGGTGCACCGGTGCAACCTAGGAAAAATGTTAGTCGCACCCTTACAAAAATTGGGCGCATGTGCGACCAAAATGGTCGCACTCTCGAGCCCTGAATTTGCAACAAAAAAAACTCGCCCAATGTTCAACCCTGGTGAAAAAAACTTCTGGGGGGTTGTTTGGCTCGAGGTGATGGTGTAAAGGACCCTAGGGTGAAATTACTCCGAACCATCACTTTAAAAAGGGTCGAAATTTCCATCTGTGCTGAACCTTGATGACAGACAGGTGTCTTACCATAATTAAAAGGTTTCCAATGTGCATATATTCCTATTAATTACTCCAAACCATCACTTTAAGTTGAGATAGTCATTAAGCATGGGTAAACTTATGTATGTATAAATATGCAGAGTAAAGGATCATATGACACACTGTAAACTGTTACTTTTAAATATTAAACAGGTAAAGTAGTTGGACCTACAGGGGCGTCTGGATAGCTCACCTGACTGAGCGTGCGCCCCATGTACAAAGGCTCAGACCCTGCTGCAGCAGCCCGTTGCTGCATGTCATTCCCACTCTCTCTCTTCAGCTGCCCAGTATAATAAAGGCCTAAAATGCCCCAAAAAAAGAGTCTTAAACGTAGTAGTAGTTGGACCTACTACCTACTGTATCTCTTGTTGGCATTTGTCTGCAAAGAATAATAGTAAAATCACAGAAGATGATTTGTCAGTTTTTGTGTCATTGCGTTGTAATGAAGATGTTACATAATGTAATGACGTGCTTTGCGCTGGGTAGTTGTGTAGATGGAACTGCCGTTCTCTGGCTTTGAGCTGACCTTCATCATCATTGCCTTCGTCATCTTCTCGCTCTTCAGCTTGGCTTCAGTCTGCATCCAACCAGAAGCAACACATCCAGGTACATACTTCTCCTCTGCTGTCAGATACACACAGACAAACGTTAGATTTTCTAATGCTGCATAATGTACGTCTGTTCTCTTTCAGAAAAAGGTGTCTATAAAGCAAAGGGCTCCCGACCATTTCACAGAAAGCAGAGAGTGATCACCAAGCAAGCCGGACAGAAACCATAAAGTAAACGTCAGAGACGTTGAGCTTAATCTGTTATACTGCAGGGTTTAAATGTAACGTTCTCACAAATGAACTGAAACATTTTGAATATTTTTAATTAAAGAATGTCATTATGGCAGTGTTGCATTTTCACTATATTAAGGCAAATATATTACCCCCGTGAATGACGCAGTCTTAGTCTGAGCCAGTCAGTAACATCTTATACAAATGTGGAAAAACCTCCTTAGTAACGCTGACTGCACTTTCTGATCAGCTGCAATTACAAGATAAGATTAAAACTCTAGCTGCATTGGTCTGAGTTATTCACACTAAATCAGGCGTTGCAGCGATAAGCACAGGGTTGTGCGGCGGTGTGGGAGCGTCATTTAAATGGCCCATTTGTGTCTCCATTGTGTTCCCCATGGTGCTAGCATTTAGCCATGCTGCTAGTATGCCTGGTCCTATGAGTGATTGTCTGTTCATTTATTTAACCTTTATTTAACCAGGTAAGCCGATTGTGGACAAATTCTCATTTGCAACGACGACCTGTCACATTCACACTTCACACATTCATACCTGGAAGCTGCCCAGTACAACCACATCTTTTTTTGTTTTTGGGCTTGCTCAAGGACACCTCATGGGTGGTAATGAGGGACAAGCGCTGCTCTTTCACTACCCCACCCAGATTTTATCCGTCATAAACTCGCTTCCCAGGTTACACGTTACACTCCATTGTGTTTTTTTCTGATCTGTGGTTACGTGATTGGCCACTGCAGCATAACATTGGGTTGTGTTTTTCCAAAATATGATTCTATTTCAACTTTCCAGTGCAGGGCAGCGCTGCACACTACCCACATTCAAATGAATTGCAGGACTGGCATCTTCGCTGCAATATCTGATTTGGTGTGAATTCTGCCTTAAAAACAACACAGAGCACATGGTTTTGGAAAGTTATTTCCCTGAATTATACTGCTATGCTTAGGCAATGCTTCCTCTGAGATACGTACAAATCCTACTGCCTTAGCAGAGAATAGCAGACACCTAGTATTGGTCCTATATCTGTGCTTTGCCTTCTACAGAAAGTGCCTGCTCTTTAGCCCCATCTGCAGTTTTCATAACATATCACATTGATGCTTCATTAAATTCCACTGAAAAGAAAGCTGGCAGGTTTAGCCTAAGTAAAAACTAAAAAGCACAATTTGAGAAGAGACTGGATGCCTTTCTCTATGTCCTTTGTATCTACTGATGTGTATGGCCAGAAACCCACAAAGACCTAGACTGCATTTAAAAATCAAACCAGAGTATGGACACTGGGTTTGTGTGTCCAGAGAAGCCGTCATGTCTGGGTTAGGATTTAACAAACCAAGTGACTTTTGGCCCCTGAAGCCCTATTGGGGCAACATCCTGAGGGGTTAGAGGCTGCTCCCTGTTGAGTTTGCCCCCTGACCCCTCCGTCACTCCTCCACAGTAAGCCGTCTAGTTGCCAACGAGCAGGAGAGGAGGCGCTCCAGAATAAAGACTAGGTTAATCAACCATCGTGAGATCCTATCTTTTTCTTCACTAATGCAGAAGAAAAAGAAAAGAAAAGAAAAAAAACCGCCCGGCTTATTTGTGTGATGTGTCCTGATGGTTCATACTATTAGTGTGTGTATTGGGTGTTCACTGCTGTTCATGTGTATATGTATCTATTGGGGTCTGTATTGGGCAATCTGAGATAAAGGGTCTTAAGAGTAATTAAGCCCTGGCTGGCTGCGGCCCTCATTAACACTGACGACCTTTATGGCATGACAACAGACCTACTATCACTCCAACGATGGCCAACGAACTGACCCATCAGATCACAATCAACACTCGTACACAGACCCACTGGACTACACCTCAAAAAATGTTTACAACACGGCACATAACATCTCTGCTACTTATTCTTTCACCTACACTCTCCTTTGTATACACTAGAATGAGTCAGTTTGTACCTATAGTCAATACAACTTGGGCTCTCGCAATTTGTTTAGTTGGTTATGATAATATTCTACTCACAAAAAGCAATAACACTACAACAGGTCCAACAGAGCAACACACATCAAAAGCTTTCCCCTAAAACAACAAGTGACAAATTAAAAGAAAAACTTCAATTAAAAACAGATGCTTCCATACATGGTCCATGGGGCCTGATGTGTATGAAAATGACGTGGGCAATATGGATAAAATCCTCTATCTCAATACATGTAATTTTACAACATGACAACAACAGGCTGCAACAATCATTTTCTCAATTAATGCTGGAATTATAGTTTTGTCAGTAAAATATGAGAAAAATAGTAAAAAATGCCACATCACAATTTCCCAGAAATTGAAAAGTTGACATTCAAATGACTTGTTTTGTCCGACCAGCAATCTAAAAAGCAAAGATATTAAGTTTATTATCACACAATGCAAAGAAAGGCAGAAGCTCTTTGCATTTGAGAATTGCATTTTTGCTTGAGAAATAACAATTGATATTCGATCAACTAATAGTTGCGGTTCTAATGTCAATATCGTGACTGTAATTTCTCAGAAAATCAGTCGAGAAGTCTTTTGTTAATCTAGTGGATTTAATACCTGACAAATCAAGTTACTTCCCCAAATTGATGCAAAAAAAATTAAAATTGCAATATTACTTATTATTATTAAGCAGTTCTGCTGGCCACGAAGGTCTAATACAACCAGAGACATTAAAGGGATAACTACCACTATATCGTTCTGTGGCGATAGACACATGTACAGTATATTATTTCAAAGGTATATCTATCAATATTGCCTGACTCTGATTTAAATTCAACTGAACACCTATGGGGGGTTTTTAATTAATGTGTTGGATAGCCCTCTCCACCCCCATCAATCAAATCCCCAAATGAGGAAATATCTTTTAGAAGCATGGTGTTCATCCCTTTAAGAAGAGTTTAAAAGACTCTGCCAAGGAGCAGAGCTGTTGTGGAGCAACACCTGACTGAGACACTTGATGATTGAGTGTTATTTTACTTTAATTGAATGCCTATCTGTATGTATATTAGTCCATTTTAGACGTACCTGTGTACAATACAATAACGTTCAGCTCAGTGGTGAAGAAACAGTCATTTAATGAGGCACTGTTCCTCTCAACAACTTTTATCAGGGAGGAAGTTCTTTATCTGTGTCCTCTGGTTAGGAGATGATGACAGAGGAAGAAAGTGAAAATTAAGGAGGAGAGGCTTATAAAGCTTCCTCTGTAGTCATAAAGATCACAGCTACTAGGAAGAGCATGACTACTATAACCGTAGCAATAACAGCAGCTCTGCATTCTAACTCTGTCCAACTCTTTCCTGAGTTACACAATTGAACAATGACAGACAAAAGCAACTGGGATAATGCACACTATTCCACTTGTAGCCTGACATTTAACTGTGTGATCATCAAAGTTCATTTTGAATTGTTTCCATACATGCAACAGATTACACTTCCACGTGTAATATTCTGATTACTGACTTTGCAGATTTAGTCTTGATTAATCGTTCTATAAATCAGTTTCTAACGTCAGAAAATAGAAATGTCTTTCACAAGTTTCCAGAGCCAAAAGTTTCTTTAAGTTTACTAATTTTGTCTTATCGACAGTTTAAAACCAAAATCTATTCAATTTATAATGATATAAAACAGAGAAAAGTAGCAAATGCTCACATGACTGACTAATCTATTAAATGGGTTATTGTTTCAGTTCTAGTTCCAATATCAGGAAAACTACCTCATTTTGAGAAATATAAATATAAATAAAAATCTAATAGGAATCTGAGGAGACGTTCGATGCCAACTTTCAGTGCTTCAGTTTTTTCTCGATACTCACTGCTACAGACACATTTCAGTTGGCAGGACAAAAATGAGCAAAGCAATATTAGTCAATTAATAGATTAGTGAATCCGCAGAAAATCAATCCATCAATTGTTGTGCTTGACTAACAATTTAAGTCAGTTATGATACAGAAACATCATCTGGTTTCAGCTTCTCCAATGTGAGGATTTGCTGATTTTCTACGTTTTACATTATTATGAACTGAATAGCTGTAGATGGGACAAAACAACGCATCTGACGACTTCCCCTTGGACTCTTGAAAATTGTGATGGGCACACACATTTGGTGGAAACATTTTGGTCAGTACAGAGGTTCAGTACCCAACACTAATTATCACATACCAAAGAACAACCCTTTAACAGTGGTGCAGTGCAGCCCTGCCAAGGTACTGAAGCAGTTTAATAGGAGGTTGCCGTCTGTGTGAGTGTGTGTGTGTGTGTGTGTGTGTGTGTGTGTGTGTGTGTGTGTGTGTGTGTGTGTGTGTGTGTGTGTGTGTGTGTCTCTCTCTCGTAAGGAAGTGTTTGAGCAGGCTGGGTAATCCCTGTAAAGACGTATAATCCCCAGGGAGAGCAAATATTACAACACGCTCTACTCAGTCACACAGCAAATCTGGTGGGGAGAATTTGGTACGATTGACTTGCTTTTGTTTTGAAGGGCAGACAGAAAGATATAGAGAGAAACTAAGATTTGCAAGCAGTTGGATGCAGTGGATACCAGGTGGCTCTGAATGACAATTGAAAGAAAATTAGCATATTCAAATAGGGAAAATAAAAGTTTTTTAAAAGACAATGGCAGCTGATATGCAAAGCGCAGCTGCCCACAGAAACAAACTACATACCTTGGCTGTAGTGTTTGCAGCAGGATGAATGTGTGTGTACGTGTGTGTGTGTGTGTGTGTGTGTGTGTGTGTGTGTGTGTGTGTGTGTGTGTTTGTACGTTAAACAAATCCATGAGGAATTTCTGTCATTTCAAGCAACATTTTTGCAAACACCATAAAGCAATAAAGGCAACATTTCCAAAGACATTATGACACTGACACATACAGACACACACAACTAAGAAAACACACAAACGGAGAGACTCTTTTTGGCCTCTTTCGTCTATTTTTGAGAGCTAAAGAGACGGTTGACGGTCCAATGCTTGTTCAAAGTCTCTGTGACTGTTTTGAGCCCCAGGTCCATTAGTGTCCTGCTGCTTCTCTAATCCTCATTCACATGTAATGGCTGACATTTCATCTTAATGTGTTAATTCATTAGCTGGGTGCTGAATGGAGAGTCTCAGTCCACAGAGACGGCTGTGAGCAGACACGCTAATGACTCCCCTCACTTTTGCAAGAGTCACCGCAGAGCTAATGCCAAGTGACCTGGTTTAGGAAAATCCCCTGGTATACCACCAACTGACAACCTGCATGAGAAGTAGGGCTGGGTATTGTTTGAATATTTCGATACTAGTGCAGATACAATAGCAGAAATATATCAAGAAATATAAAAAAGTTTTCTACAAAACCTTTTTTTTATTAAGCAAAAGGGGCCATATTTCTCAAATGTTGAATGTTGTCTAAACACAAGCAGCTCTTCATAAACTTTTCCTCAACAAAATAGTCTAAACATATTTTTTAAATCAGGAACTATGTGATGAAAGAATAAGTAAACAAATGATACATCTGACAAGTCATTTGATTCCAGATTATCTTACAATACTTTTCTTCTAACCTGTCCTGCCTTATCTTCCAATACTCAAACACATTTTAGCCAATACTTGAAAAGAAAATTCTCCTCCAAACTCTTATCATCACACATGGAAATGAATAGCCGATTACATAAAATGACGAATCTGATCAAGCATTCAATGTCCTATTAGTATTAACCGGTTTCGATAATCACTGCTACAGACACATTTTGGTCTGTACCAAAAACACTTCTTTGAGTATCGTTAGTCCAGTGCATGACTCATTCAATCACGACCCCGGCCAAGAAATGCTTGCTGCAAACACCCCGCTCCACCACCCCACCACCACCCAACAGCCCCAGATGTGTGTGTCCTCCTCAGTGCGGGGGTAGGGGACGACTGAAGGAGGGATCAGGCTCAATTCTCGGTCTTGAGGAACCTGCTACTTTTAACTACAGCTTCCTTAATCTTTGCTCTGATGTTATAAGACATTAATCAACATTGCCTGCGTCTTTCAATATTTCAATCACCCATAGTTGCACACACATCCGTGCATACACAACTTGTATGGAGAGCATGTGTTCAAGGGGCAGTTGGAGGGTAAGGAGGGGGCTTCCTGTCATTTGAATTACCCTCTACATGTGGGGTCAATATGTGCAATGCTGAAGTGTGTGTGTGTTTGTGGGTGTGTGTGTAAGGGGTTGAGGAGGGGGCAGCTGTGGGAGCTACACCCCCCCCCCCCCCCCACCCCCCCTTTAAAAGGCTGTATAAAGGAGGTGGGGGGAGAAGCACCTTTGTCACTTTGCTCTCAGACATAGAGACAATCACACTCACTAGACACACAAACACTTTGGACACAGACATTCCTCAGGGACATACGTATTGTCCTGACAGAAGAGATCCTTCTGGGTACTGGACCCTCCCGTGGTGGGCCTTCTGGACTGAAACAGAGCAGGAGACAGAGTACCACATTGAGCATCATCAGTGCAGCTCAAAGCCAGAAGGACTCTCCAGACTTTTGGAAAAGTATCAGTAACTAACCTCTTGAGAAGATAACTGCTGACCAGCCATGAAGGTTTTCAACCTGCTCTACCTGCTCCTGCTGCTCGTAGCCATTGTAGCATCAGTCTCCTCTGCACCAGTCTCCTCCGGCAGACCAGGTAAGCATCCCAAAACTTTTCCCATCCAGATGTCACGATTTGTTGGGCAGGTGTCCGTTAGAATCGTTCAGTCATTTTAAACCAACTTTCTTTGGTTTAAACACAGCCCGGCACTTCAACAGAGTTCTAGTTAAATCACTGCACAAGTTGAACTAGCTAACTACCTAACGTTAGCTAACTAAATTACAGCACGAAACGTTAACGTTGTTCTAATGTTAGGTAGCTAACAGTAACGTTATTTGTGTTTTTTGCTAGCAAACGCTAAGTTACAAAAACTAGCGTAACTAACGCTGGTGAAAAAGACCTAACATTAGCTTAAACATATTTTTTGTTCAAACTGACAAACAAAAACAAAAAACACTAACAATGTATTACCTTTTTTTTTGGATGCGGTAATGATTTAACCACCGTCAATCATCGTGGCGGGAAGGATGTTGGCTAATGTGGTTAGGAATCACTCAGCCATTAACGTTACATGAAATCATATAGGTAGCTAGCTACTTGTTGACAGTAAGGCGATCGAATTAGCTAACTAAAATAGGCAAAAATCAGTGATAACTGATAAACTTGCTACCTAAACCACTACAAATATGTTAGACGTTATCTAGGATTCATTTCCATGTATCTGGGGTGAATTATTGACTATATAACGATATTAAGTAACATTTTTTCCCACTCTTTCCAATTTCGCCAATATGGCCTGAATGCAGCACTATCACAACTAGTGTCGTGTTTGCGTTTGAAATGATAAACTTAATATTCGTCTTTATAACTCCTTTTAAAACTTGGCTACAAACGAGATTGTAAGATAAAAGTTTTGCCAAGTGGAAAGCAGGCATCATGCTGCTCTTGCCTCATGTAGGCTTAACGTTACAGGTGCGCTTTTTGCGCAAGCTGGTTTGCGGCGGAGACATGGCCATTGAAAGAGAGGCTTTGGGTCGTCATTAGGTACATGTGATGATGGAGAGGAGAGGATGAAGAGGGAGGGGACGGGAGCGGAGAGCCGCCGGGGATCGCACAGCGACCCCAGTGAGTCCCTTTGTCCCCGGCTGGAAGGCACTCCGGCGCGCTTTTGTTAATCACGGTGTTAAAACGCCATGCAAATACCCGAGCTTTATTAACATGACATGGAGTAGAAGTGCCAAGTGTAAAGAAGCCTACCTTCAGGCGTGGGGAGCAGTTTCTTTCAGAGGGGAGAGAGAGAGAGGGGGGGGGGAGGAAGAGGGAGTCATAAAGTCATCTGGCAGTTTATCTCTTCCTGGGCTTGGCTGGCAGTCTGTGATCCGCGAGAGTCAAAGTGGATTTATTAGGGACGTTTAAAAATAATCATGTGTTAGGTCTGTGTGTCCCAGTTTATTAGAATGAGCTCGCCCTGCTTTTGGTAAATGGGTCCTAACAATAAAACCCATGAAAGCGGGGATACATAGGCTAGGGTAAACAGAGGATATGTTAGGACATAATTAGTCTTTGGTAGTTTAAAAGTTATACTTACTTAAAAATTGGCACTGTAGGAGGCGATGTTTTGTCGTTTCTGGTGATAAAAAGCTCGGGCTGAGTTACACTCCTCCATCTGGGATTAATTAGGTCTGTCAGGTGATATGCAGGGGTCTGTAGACATACATCTTGCTTAAAAGGACTTTTACATCTAAAATGACATTTGAAAAGCAGTTACTTAAAATATATATATTGTATGCTACAAATGTATCTGTTATAAAACAATCCGCTCATCCAGTAGCTTTATTCTGCATATTAAAATGAAACCTCTTTCTTTCAGATTTCCTCTACCTAAGGAGAAAATACCACAGACACCACTACTGCCCCCACAGACGATGCATGCCTCTCCACTCCAGAGTACCCTTCCCCTAAGGTAAGACATTTGCATTCATACATGTTTTTCTGTGAAAAAAAAAAAAAAAAGGTTATGAGCCGAGCTGTGCCATACATGGAACAAAACAGGTTACAGAGCCAGGAGGTGGTAGTTAAGAAGGTGTGTGTGATTGGTGGCAGAGGTGTGTATTCACGCACTAGTGCATGGGGAGAAAGGCTCAGGCATAAATCTCACTAACGATGAAGAGGAAGGCTTTACAGCCATGAAGAGTGTTTGGGTAAAGGGAGTTTCAGCTTTAAGTTTTGTACAAGCACAGTTACTTGTTATCTTACTCTGAACTCATTTTAGCAGGATACTAAATTATGTTTTTCCATTACAGATTGAAGAACAAGAATGAGGGTGACCTAAGGAGAGAAATATGAATATGAAGACACTGCAGTGTGTGGACCAAACACCATGAATGGGTCCCAGTACAAAGACATAGATTGTGAATGCCCTCCAAAGATACTGTCTTTATTCCCAACAAAATATAAACCAAGCATTGTTTTGGCATCCCGGTGGACACAGATCTGGGTTTGTCCAGTTGCAAGCGCCTTCCCTCTGCGTCTTCAAAAGCCATGCTTTTGTACTGAACAAGAACAAGGGAAAAGGAGTTACAAACCACCAAGTATATTCAACACTCGACTTAAAAGCTACGGACCAAAGAGCTGGAAACATCTTAGTGACTGCAGCTACGATGAACAGCATCCACAGTATTCCTACAAAGTGTTTATTATGCATGTATGCACTTGAAATGTTTATTGAATTACATTTTAAACTTTTTAATAAAAATTTATTGATGTAGTGTTTTGTTTTTACTTCATAAGTTTGTGTATGTTAATATAACAATCGTCTAAAGAGTCCAAATTAATGTGGCATCTTTTAAGTATGATGGTCATTGTGAAATCCAGGTTTTAAGCCAGACTCCATTTCAATTTGGGATTCTTTTGGCAAGGACAGAAAAAACAATCTTTGTATAACTGTGTAACCCAAAAGCCTACAATCAAACGTGGCTCCTGATACCTGCCGTACTCCAGATAAATCAGGGATCTCAGGAGAAGCCACATGGGGAAAGTCGTAAATGTAGCGCTCCCTGTGGAGTTACGAACGCCAGAGCGTAAAAGAAATCACAATGGGGAGCAAACACCAAGGGCTCAAATGACGACCTCGATATTTCGTTAACGAAGATTCCCGTGACTGTTGAAACTTAACACAGAAAAGGTGAGGCGGTAGAAGACATTCACACCGGCTAATGTTGACACTGCAGTGTCTCTATTGTTTGGGCTCTTTCTTTTAGCTCTTGCAGTACATTACACAAAATAAACACAAACCCGCAGTCACGTACTTGGGTTTCACTGAAGTATTGTGTCAACTGTCACTCCTGAAAAGGCTTAAACAGAAATTAGATAAAGAAAAACGTGTATTACATATTTATTGGGATGTGGTCACAAATGCACAAACTCGATGATAGAACAGATTCATTCAAACTGCTCCAAATAAAGCATTTACCTATTCAGACAGATAAAATAGCACGTACGGACGTTTACAGCGTTACACAATCTCTTTTTTTAGTTTGACCCTGATAACCTCTGCCTCCTGTATCTCCTACCCTTTCAGCTCCTCCTTAGTGCTGATAATCTCTAAAACAATTTAGCCTCCTCTGTTTCTCTCACAGTAACACAAGCGGCAGCATAAATGGGTCACCGGGGATCTTAACACTGATAAAAAAAACAACTCATCTCTGATCTGTGACCCATGACTCCTCACTTCCTCCTCCCACTTCACTTCTTTTACTGTCCTCCACTTACAGCTCACCACCTCCTGCGTTATCTGTCCATCTCAGGAGCCTCATGGAGAAGCCCTCCCATCTTAAGTCTGTGCGCACAGGTGCTAGTGTGCACAGGGATGGCCTTAGTCTTTTTATCCAGTGTTTCTTCTAGCTTCAGTCCTCTCTTTCATACCCACAGATCCCCCTCTCCTTTGTGTTAAGAGAGCCGAGTGAATCATCAGGCTCTGGTTCACAGGGAGGAGGAGGAGGAGGAGGCCGGACTGTGGTCAGTGCTGAGCCGTGACGTTGAGCAGCCTCTTGCTCAGTAAGGTGTTGTGCTGTTTCAGGTACTCTATCAGGTCAGCCTGCTTCTCCACCACCTCCTCCAGACTGGAGCCCTCTCTGTGAAACAAATAATAGCACATAAGCCCCTTTTCACATGTGGAATCTGTAACATCGCTGGCTTCATCTGTTCTGTGTTTCTGTTTATGGATAAGGCTGTCAATATTCTATATGGTTCTTATTGTCCACCCATCCCATAAAAAGACTAAAACCAAGTATGGCTTGTCCAAAGCCTGATATTGCTTTTTCTTCTGTGCCATAGAGCTCCATTAACAACTCTTAAAACATATAAATGAGCTACTAGGGCTGTGTATCGAATTCAAAACTTTTTAGGCACCGACCGAATTGCCACTAAAGTATTGAGTATCGAAAACTGTTTCGTCATTCATTACCCAATTTCAATACCTAAGGAGCAAATCTCATCAGCCTCAGTGAGCCAATAAGCATGCAGCACGCTTCTACCAAGATCTAATAATGTGTGTGATTGGCTGTCTAATGTTGTAGTTTCTATTTGTTATGTAAAATTGGTACAGAAAAAAAGTATTGTTTAGGAACCGGTATCGAAATCATGGTACTGGTATCGGTATTGAATATTTTTGAACAATATCCAGCCCTATGAGCTACACTGCTGCACTGGGTGACATGTTCCTTTATTACCATGAACTGGTGCACTGTATGGCCACTTTATTTGGAGTCAATCCCAAACACACCGTACTGCAGTTGTAAATATTGAGTAGCGTAACAAATCAGTGGATGAACGTAGTCACCAACAAATACACAGTTTACTGTTAAATTAGTGACGTGTTTTAGGAAATCAGTAAGCCCTTCTTTAAAAACACATATACATCTTCAGTAGGAAATAATGGGCTTGTGGCCACAGACAGGCTAGAGAAGTAAATAACAAACAGAGTAACGCATTGTTGGTGTGGTCTTTTCAAGGGATTTGTTCAACAAAACCAAAAACATAGAACGTGGCCAGCCATGTACTGCATATATTTTGAAATCTGGTACATGAAAGGGGTTGATGGTACGGCTGAAGAATGCAGTGAGATGGAAAATAATGATACGAAGGAAGAAAAGTGGTCTCAGTTTTCTGAATAGGCTGCAACAGTAATGGATTTTAAAATGGATTTTATTTAGCAGTTGAAGAACACCAGGGACTTAAAAAAAAAAGAACTAAAATGCTACGTTTGCTGATATGCTGTATGAATAAAACATTTTGCTAGATGTTGGCATGGCTCAAGACTGTGAATTTAAGGAGGGAGACTGATGGTCTAATAATTGCTGTAATTTTCCAAGGATTTTATGAATGACTGAACACACATTTGTTAGATGGATTCAACATGAAAAGAAAATCCTCATCAACTTAAAATTGGTCCCATTAAAAGGTTTTCAGAGTTTGTTGAACTGATTTTATTATGTCTGTGAACCCAGACAAAAACCCACATGTATTATGTCTCTTTGTTTATTTAACTTTGTGCTGCTGAAAAGATTGCAGTTTGGAGAGGCAACTCGGAATCTCAAGCATGGAAGCGACACATAAAACTTTTACATAACATGTTACATGAAAGTAAAGGACAATAGGCATTGTTTGTGGGACAAAATGTATTTAGCCTACCTGAAGCCGGTCTCCGTCGGCAGGCTCGTGATACTGTAGGTGTGTGAATGCTCTTCTTGGCTCACATCTGGTGCAGCTCGCTCCCTGTTGAACCGCATCACCTGGACTAAAACCACAACCAAGACATATTAAATTACTTCAAACCAGTGTTTTATCTTGTCAGCTGCACATACAGACACACAGACATTATCGGGCAGTGAGAGCTGTCCTAAAAACATGAATCACTCAGGTGAGAAACTGCACACATTTGTTTTTGTTTTTACTGTTTTCCATCCCTCTCCTAAACACACAGGCTGTTATATCCTGCACTTAGTCCTTATGGGCTGCCGTTTCCTGCACTCAAACCTCTAATTCTAACACCCTAAACATACACCTTTTAACAAGAGGCGGGGTTAGCAGCAAGGTGTGGGTGTGGAGCATCCAGTAGCTGCAAGAGGAGCCAGAGCCAAAAATATGGGAGATGTTGGTGCTGTTTGAATTAAGATAAGGCCGTGGTGTGTTTGGTTGCAGGGCAAGTGTGTGAGGAAGGGCAGAGGGAGGAGCTGCCTGAGTATTGATAAGACTTGAGTGTCATTAGCCAGAGGAAATTGTCAGGGAGGCTCTAAAGAGTGCTATCTTTACTTTGCTACAGTGCAGCATCTCAGCATCCACACTCACACACAATCTAAAGAAATACTGCACATTCCTGCATAATGAAGCCCTAAATCTGTGTGTGTGTGTGTGTGTGTGTGTGTGTGTGTGTGTGAATACAGCAATAGTAAGCAGGTATGTGTGAGAGAGAGAGACATTCCAGAAAGGCAGAGAAATGAAGAGGTTTGTTAAGAAATGACAAAGCAATAACACAAACTGCTGTCAAATAAATACCAACAGGGTCAAATTTTGCCCAGTCTTTAAAAAAAAGACTTGACACGTTTGCATGTACAAACATGAGAGAATAATCAGGTTAAGGTAACACTCTGATTAAAGCATTCATATTCACAGCGACCGGTTTAATAGAAACGTCACAAAATAATGAATTTTCCATTACGCATTTACAACTGATCATAATAGATTTACTTTGATAATCCAACACCGTTGACTATGGTGCTGTTCCTCCATTGCTTTGCATGCATTTCACCCCGTGAACTTTGTAGCTTTTGAACATAATAATAAAAAAAAGAAATAGAAAGAAAAACCCATAAATGAAGAAGTATCAACCATTATTCTTTGTGGTACTGGTTGATATCACTGAAACAAAGTCATGTTTGATTAATCTTGTTTTATTTGGGGGTCAGTTTTTAAAAGGTGCTGTGGGATATTCCTTAAATATGAATGCATTTTCAAGGTTTCTTAAGCATCCTAAACTTTATTTTAGAAAGATTCATACCCTGAATAAGTGCACACACAGAAAAGGGTGAAGGGTTATTAGAATGATGTCAGTCAAGATATTCAGGCGGTCCCTCAGGTCTGTGGAATTCCGTGTAAAACAGCGGGCTAAAAGCAAATAGAGATACCAGCATGGATTGATGGATGGACGGATTGAGGGAGGGAGCAGCGTAAAGGAAGTGACACATTTCACACGTCCCTGTTAGAGACTCACACGGCCGGACAGACAGTGCTCAGACTCGGTCTCTACTCAGATCAATCACCCATCAAGAAGTGCACATTTCCAGGTGATAACAGTGGAGCTGCAGAGGTGCTAACAGCTAATGGTACCACATATAGTGCTCACAACTCTGCACTGCCCAAATCAAAAACAAAGAACTGGAAGGAAAGGGATCCCAACAACCACGGAGCCTGACTAGAGTGACACAAGACGAAGGAGAAGAGCCGTGTGAACGACTTTAAAGTTGCAACACGGCATGTTAAAGTGAGTTCGAAGAAGTATGCAAGCCTACAGGCTGCTGGAAAAGGAATCCTGCTCATGAATCGGTGTCACGTGCAGGAGCTATCGATGTGGGAAAAGGTTCAAAGACTTCAAGGAGAAATCGGAGGAGATGCTCAAGCTTTCTTTTGACTTATCAGCAATGTTCAACAATAAGCAACGCACACTTACAAGTGTCCAAGCATCTGAGTATGGGTACTGCACTGAGAAACTCACATATAACTAAGTTGTCCACAGTTACAGTTTTGCTAGTTTTAAAGGATGAATACAGCTTGTAAATGTACTGTAATGTTGGATTGGCACTTAAAACTGCAGAAAATGACAAGGGGCACTGCTGTGGCTGTTGGTTAACATACAGGTATGCCTGTATATAACTATAACAGGAATACTGTGGGGTTACTACAGGATTAGTACACTTAAAGTTGTGTTTTTCCTTACAGAGCAAGTCTTTAAAGACTGTACTCACAAAGTGACGAAATAAAGAGAAAAAGAAACCTGACAAATTTACATCACATCCTTGTTTACAACAAATGTATACACGAATGTATACACGGTCTGGTATAAGTTAAGGTAAGAGAGACATCTGTATGCAGTGTACAGTACATAGAGGAACAAAACTGTTTCTCCTGGTCCCGGTGCAAAAATAGATGGATAGTGTAAAGTGTATAATGATGTGGATGAAGTAAGGATTGTTCATAATTCAACGTTATCATTTATCATTCTTCTATTGAATCACAAAATCTTAAAATTGAGAGGGTCACATCATGAGATAATACCTAAGAATATAAGTAAAATGATCAACACGAGTTTAACGTTTTACAACGGTTTTGTATATTTTAGTGAATATCATTAACATGACATAATGCTATAGGGATATTTACTTGGCCCACTCTTTGTATGGACTTTCAGTAATGGAATGAACGATAACAACCAGGTATTTATGAGCAAAAATATGTTTTAAATGTACGATGAACATGTCAGGCTCGTCATTAGGTACAGCGGGGTTTGTGTGTGATAGGGGTATACTGTCGGAGAGTGTGTGTGCTAACCCTGTGCCCTGCAGTGCTTACACTAAGTTCTGGCGAGGCAGAGGAGAGAGATGTATTCCAAGTTAAGCCTTTGAAGGCCAAGACATGGCTTTGATGTGCATGGGGATCTATAGAGGACAGTGTATTCATGTTAAAATGAGAGAGGCAGAAACATACAGCAAACCTCAAAGACAGACACACACGCGCACACACACACACACACACACACACACACACACACACACACACACACACACACACACACACAGCACGCACTTCAAAGAGAAGTTGAACGAGGCCTTCCTGTATGGACTTCATAGCTGCAGGCATTACATCTCTCCTTCTGTGTCTCCTCTAAAAAGAGTTTTTCTTTCCTCCTCGTGAACTCTCTGATGTCACCTTGACTGCATCAGTCTGCTGTGCTTGTTTTTGTGCTGTAAAAAGGTTTGCGCTGCGAGGCGTCGCTCTGTTTGCGTCGTGCCTGACTGCACTGATCTGAGCAGGAATGTGGTGGGCGAACACAGATACCCCCCTCACACACTGGATCAGCCTCACTGTAAACACAGGGACAATGTGTGTGTGACTGTGTGTGTCCCTGTGTTTGGGTGGAGTGGGTCGAGGGCTACCCTTTGGCTAGGCTAAATCCTAATGCCTCTTATCTTTTCTCCTTGCCTCTCTGGTATCTCAAGTCTCTATCTGAGCCCTTCAGCTGCCAAACACACCTTTAATATGGATTTCCTTTCATTACAGATTCTTCAATATCCTCTGATACAGCATCTTTAACAGCAGTTTTCCTTTGGTGAGAGGAAGGCCAGTGTACTGGACTCCAGCAACCATTCTGGGGAATATCTAAATATGTATTGTTTATTGTCTATAACTGTAAAAAACATGTACCAGATTACAAATAACGGATTTGTATAATTTAAATAACACACTTAAGCAGATTTATCCCAGACTGGAATACTAATACTAGTGTGGGGCTGGGTATAACTAAAAATGCTTTGATAGCAGGGACAATGATTATACCCAGACTACATCAGGGTTTAACTTGGTGTTACCACAAAACAAAGTATCTACAAACTTTGCCTGAAAAAATTACAGTATAAATTATGACTGTTTTTTTATGCCAGTTTTCAAAAGTAGGTGGTAAAGACACATTTAGGGTTGATCCCCAGCACTGCACTTGTTGTCTGTAATTTTATTGTATGTCTGTATTGTATTTCAATGTTCAGGCCCCCAGGAAGACTAGAGGCACACACCGGTGCTTGTAATGGGGATCTTTAAATAACCAATGAACTAATTGGGAACTTCATCTGAAGATTGAACCTATGCCTAGCCCGATGTGATGGACATCAAACAAACAACTGAAATTTCAATGAGATGTTCACATGGAATTCCTCATAAGAGTTCCCATACCTACAAACCTCAGGATTTTTATTTAACATTAAAAAAAAACTTATTACAGAATTCCCATTACATACATTCCAATAGCGACACCTCCAACAGTTTGCCAATGACCAAAAACGATATATGATCGTTGGAGAGTACCGGCGACAGGCACAGTTTTAGCCATGTGGTTAAAGTTATGAGTTGAAAGAAAACTACTTGGTTAGATGTAGGAAAAGATTGTGGTTTGGGTTAAAATAAGTATGTTTGATTATACCTTATGTAAGTATGTGACATAAGTTAAGTAAGTGGTGTAAGTTAACTTACATACATAAATTAAAATAAGGCAACGTTGACATTGTGATTTCGGACAAGGATGTTTACAGCAACTACACAAAATGTTCTATAGGTCACACTTCATAATAAGTAAACTAAATCATTATTAAGTTATTAGAGGCCCAATGTAGAAGTCAAACATACATAGAACAGAAAATTAGAACAAAACATGAACTCAAGCAGAGCCAAATCAGGGGATGTTTAGTGAAACTTCAACAACCCCATATCAGAAAAAGTTGTGACAGTATGGAAAACACAAATAAAAAAAGAAATGAGTGATTTCTAAATGTACTTTGACTTGTATTTCATTGCAGACAATGTGAACACAAATTATATCATGTTTTGTCTGGTCAACTTAATTTCATTTGTAAATATACATCCTTTCCTGTCATTCAGACCTGCAACACATTCCAAAAAAGGTTGGGACAGGAGCAATTAAGGGCTAGTAATCAGATAAAATGGTTAAATAATGATGTGATTTGAAACAGGTGATGTCAACAGGTGATTGTAATTATGATTTGGTACAAAAGCAGCATCCAAGAAAGATCTAGTCCTTTAGGAGCAAAGATGGGCCGAGGATCGCCAGTTTGCCAACAAATACGTTAGAAAATTATTGAAATGTTTAAAAACAATGTTCCTCAAAGAAAGATTGGAAGACATTTGCTTATTTCACCTTCAACAGTGCATAACATAATTAAAAGATTCAAGGAATGTGGAGGAATTTCAGTGCGTAAAGGACAAGGGCGCAAGCCTCAGCTGAATAACCGTGATCTCCGATCCCTCAGGCGGCACTGCATCAAGAATCGTCATCTATAAGCGATATCACCACATGGGCTCAGGACTACTTTGGCAAACCTTTGTCAAGTACCACAATACGTAGTTACATCCACAAATGCCAGTTAAAACTGTACTGTGCCAAAAGGAAGCCCTATGTTAACAGTGTCCAGAAGCACTGTTGACTTCTCTGGGCTCAGAGGCATCTGGGATGGACCATCACACAGTGGAAATGTGTACTGTGGTCAGATGAATCAGTATTTCAGGTATTTTTTGGGAGAAATGGACGCCGTGTGCTCCGGACCAAAGAAGAAAAGGATCATCCAGACTGTTACCAGCAACAAGTCCAAAAGCCAGGGTCTGTCATGGTATAGGGTTGTGTCAGTGCCCTTGGCAAAGGTAACTTGCACTTCTGTGATGGCACCATTAATGCTGACAAGTACATAGAGATTTTGGAGCACAATATGCTGCCTTCAAGAAGACATCTTTTCCAGGGACGTCCATGCATATTTCAACAAGATAATGCAAAACCACATTCTGCACACATTACAAAGTCCTGGCTGCGGAGGAAGAGGATACGAGTACTTGACTGGCCTGCCTGCAGTCCCGACCTGTCTCCAATAGAGAATGTGTGGCGCATTTTGAAGCGCAAAATGCAACAACGAAGACCCTGTACTGTTGCCCACCTTAAGACTTGTTTGCAGCAAGAATGGGACAAAATTACACCTGAAACACTTCATCACTTGGTGTCTTCAGTCCCTAAACGTCTTTTAAGTGTTGCGAAAAGGAATGGCAACATTACAAAGTGGTAAATGCTTTACTGTTCCAACTTTTTTTGAAATGTGTTGCAAGAACCAAAATAGGAATTTTGTTTTTTTTAAACAAAAACAATAAAAATCATGAGGAACACATTAAATTATGTGCTGTTGTATTGTCTGCAGTGAAATACAAGTCAAAGTACATTTAGAAATCACTACTTTCTTTTTTTATTTGTGTTTTCCATACTGTCCCAACTTTTTCTGATTTGGGGTTGTAATTTGGCCGGTCCTAATGGATGATACCATGTCAACGACAAGCTGACCAACTTCTCAGCATGTGAGCAAGTATGAGAAGAGAGCATGTTGGGATAATTATTAATGTCTCCACCAGTCAGCAGTTGAGTATGAAGTACAGTATGTCATGATACTTTCCAGTGTTTCTATGTTGTTGTTTTTCGTGGCAGTCTAAGGTCAGAATTCAGATATATGAGAGCAAGCTGCAAAACAGCACTTCATTCACGAGGTAAGTGTGGACTCGTTAAATCAGTTAGTCATACATTTGCCATTTTTACACATTAAATCAACATTATGGCAGTCATTTGTCATTTAATCCAAAACTTTGGACTGCATAAAGGCTTCAAAGGAAATAATAAATGCACAAAAAACGTAATAGCATTCAGCATATTCTCTCAAATGCTGTGTCTTTTTTTTTTCTCACAGCAAATTAAGTAATGTGTTACATTATGGGCAGTATGTTCTGTTGTGTTGCAAAGTGACTGAATTCCCCTGGTATATTTTTTGCAGCTTAAGGCCATTTCAAGTGACAACACACACAGGAGTCAGGTGGAGTTAACCAATTTGCTCCTGACCTCAAGGGCACATATAAAAAGACAATAATAGATAGATAGATAGATAGATAGATAGATAGATAGATAGATAGATAGATAGATAGATAGATAGATAGATAGATAGATAGATAGATAGATAGATAGATAGATAGATAGATAGATAGATAGGTATGTGCATCATCCAACACAGCAACACACACAGCAGTTTGCATGGTGTTTGTATCAGAACCAAAACATCAGCAGATCAGCAGAGAGAGAGGGAGGGAGAGAGAGGGAGGACAGAGAGCTGAATGGTTGATTGTCATGCTGTCGAGTCTGAAAAGGGCAGGGCAGGTATTGTGATGCGAATGTGCTCAGATAGAGTGTGGGGGGTAGTGTGTGTGTGTGTGTGTGTGTGTGTGTGTGTGTGTGTGTGTGTGTGTGTGTGTGTGTGTGTGTGTGTGTGTGTATATAATGTAATCTACAGGGTGTGTCTCTCCATACACCATTCCTGATATTACTACCACCCTCCACAGGAAAATGATGCTGCATTGCTCTCTGCAACCCTAGAATAAAAACCCACTCTGCACATAAACTATTAAATGTGAACTCATCGGAGGAAAGTCTCATAATATCATAATTCAGCGAAATTAGTGAAGTCTGGGGATGTGATAGGGAAAAGGAAATTACCAAAGAGACCTGGAGAAATTTTATCTTAGCTTTTTTCATACCTCCTCCATTAGCCTAAGTTAACTGCCAGGTTGCCTTTTAGAAAGTAGAATACTTAGGAATTGGACAAAAAAGTGTCATTTGAGAAAGCTGTTAAGACATTTGCCCTCTTTATTGTTACCATGGTCTTCTTTTTTTGTGGCTATTCAGGGTATTTATACTGCTGCTACATTTTCTACATTGCTACTTAGTTACTGTACATTAGCTCAGGTATCATGTTTTTTTACTAATTTATTATTTTCTTGTTCTTTCCTTCTGGCCACTTACAATACACTTACATTGCACAGTACAATGACATTTAAAATTAAGTGAATTGTACTGAAAGTAAATAAAGTTATCTAGAATGTAACCAGAATATTTCAGTTCAATTCAAATTTCGTTCAAGGTACTTTTTTTATGTGTATTCATTTGAGTAAAATAGACTTTGTTCTTTTTTAAGGCATACATTTGAATGTTGTTAATCTCTGGAATACTGTTCTTACTACTGGTATTTCAGTTTGTATATTATATTTAGTGGGTGTTGGATGTGGCTTTGTAGTTCAAACGCAAAGGTTTATTGTTAGCTATACACTGTATATGTTTTTAGGAGGGCGTGTGTGCGTGTGCATGTGTGTGTGTGTGTGTGTGTGTATGTGTGTGCGTGCATGCATGCATTGGAAGTGTGATATCCTAGTCAATCACATATCTGCAATCCCAGAGTGAAATAATCTTACTCAATATTAGAATATCTTAACTGAGATCAGTTTACCTGTGTAATACAGCAGACAAGGCAACGCCACCAAGAACTCCAACCCCAGAACACTGAGCAGCACGTAGGTTTGGACAGTCGGTAATAATTGTAGAGACAGAACAACCAGAAGCAGAACATTTCCTGCACACAAACATACAGAAATACAAACACACACACTCTTCATTTAGCATTACTGCCATCTTGTGGAGAAAACTGACCTCTACATGTGCAGTAAATGGATTCCTAGTTCCCTGACAACATGTGTGCAGCCGTACCTGCAGAGTGTACGATGAACGGCAGGTACTTCAGTCCCTGCGTCTGTCTGTAGAATCGCAGGTATCCTCTGCTCCTGGCCTGGCTGTGGTGGTGCTGCACACACCCAGTGAACAACATCACCAGCAGCCATAAACACACCTTCCCAAACACGATGACACTGTCGCCTCGCACGTTACCCAAAATACTCGCACACACCTCCGTTTGGCCTAATTCCAACACACACAGCACTGCCACACACACTGACAACACCACGTACACGACCTGAAACAAAGAGGAGAGCACTGCAAGTGAGACAGATGTACGGAGCAGGAGACGTTAGCACAGACCAGCACATACTATGAATATTACACGTAGAAAACAAAAAGGTCACTTTGAGTATCCAGGTTAAGAGGGCAGATTAGATAAATGCCTCTACGTGTGCTGCATTAGTCAGATTACTCTCGAAAAGTGATCTGTCATCGGCCAATTATTTTCTCAATTCATCGAACTTCCGGCAAATTTGAGATTTGCTCTGCAAGTCCGTCTGGCCAAGAGCCCATTCAAGCCCATTTCCAATTTTTCCAAATCGAGGCACCAATCAAAACCGTTGAGGCGGGCTTTACACGATGACGATAGCGCAGCAACAGCAAGCAGCTTTTTGTTTACATTCGACATGACGGCCACATGGATGTATTAAGAGAACGGCCACCGAACCCGTTGATGCCGCTGTCGCTGCTACGTCACCCGGATCGTTGGTCTGATTGGTTGAAGGACTATCCAATTGCGCCCAGAGGCATTTGAGCGGCGTCCGTTGGTGACGTCCCTTTGGAAATGGGCTGTGAATGAACCTTGCCTAGACTCACTCTCAGTTACAGCTGAGAAGGGTCTGGTGTCAACCAGGCTAGCAAAACAGAGAAGCAAGCAAGCAAATGTTTGCCATTTTTGCTTGGAAATTACTCAGATGATTAATCGATTATCAAAATAGTTGCACATTCATTTTCTGTCTGTGTTCGTCACTGTCGACTAATCAATTAATTGACTAACGGTTTCAGTTTTATATATTTATAAAGTGGTAAAAATATCACAATAACAATAGTAGCATGATATCAAAACAAAAATGTTTTTATTATTGTGGTTATTGCTTGGTTATAATAGGGACTAATCTCATCACTATAGTGAATGTGAACACAAAAATGCACATCCTACATGCAGCAGAGACAGCAGGCCAGCATGGCAGGGTGTCGGTACAGTCTGAAACTCTCTCCTGATGGCCGAGTGGAGGGCGTCATCAGAAATCAGAGGTCCGTCCACCAAAGAGTCCTCCTCTATGCTTCGTGACATGTCTACTGAGGAGCCTGCCGGCTAAAACACACACCATATTATTAAACACAAGGCCTGTCTTTATTTAATTTGACTGATATGTATATATAATTTCCTACGGTTAAACTATATATACTGTATTTTGTGTATACCGTATGCTATTTCCCTTTGACCACCATTGTATCGGCATATCTTATTTACGCACACTGATCTAAGGTAACATGCTTTACATAACTTTCTAATGTTCCACCTGATTTATTTGTGATTTGTATGTATTTTTCTTTGCAATTGCATCCCTTTTCCTACCTACTTGTCTTTTTCTAAATAAAACAGAAAATATTCACATTAAAGAAGCTGGAATCAAAAATTTATAAAAAAAAAACTTAAAGCGACGACTCGACTATCAAAATAGTTGGCGGTTAATTTAACAGTTTACTTGTTGTAGCTCTATTATTAATAAATACACTACTATGATGTATTATTAAAGGTTAAGAAAAGTAGATCAATATATAAAGAAATTAAAATGAGCTCCACCTTTACCAGCTGCAACATTAAAGTGATGTGCATTAATAACGATCATATACATTATTCTGAAATGCAAAACAAGTACTTTCACTTCTGGTACTTTGATTGGTAATTACTTTTGTATTGTTACCTAAGTAAAATTTTGAATACATGACTTTTACTTGTAACAGAGTATTTCTACACTGTGGTATTGCTACTTCCACCACTGCTCTTATCTTATATTGTGTCTCAGTGCTTACTAAAGACCAAAGCATATTTGTTTGTACTCATGTGACGTTTATTTATCGTCTTTCAGTAATGACTAATGGCTCATTCCCCATTAAATAAATAACACAAATTAACAACGAATTGACTAAAACAGATACGCATCACCGTTATTCAATGAATGGACTAAAAGGAGCAATAACAGCTGGTGAGTTTAAATTAAATATCTGTGTTAGTCATGGTGTTTATGCCTGAAAGAGAAACTAAAACTAAAAATGTTTGCTGTGAATGATCTAAAATCTGCACCACAACAATCTTTTCGCACTGAAAACAGGAAAGAGCTGAGAAACCACGAGATAAAAGATCACCAGTGTAAGCTTTACAAGCTGTCAGAGCTGTTTAGAGTTAACGTCTGGCTAATTTGATCATTTATAAAAGATAACTGTTGCTACACGACATAAACACAGTCGTATATCCTGCTGTTTTTAGCTTACTGGCTAGCTAGCTAGCTAGCTAACTCAGGCTAACTGCCACCAGTATTTACTGCTCTTTACCGAACAAGCCAACCGTTGACATCGCAACCAGCTACCGTTAAACGGCATGTACATACTGCATAAAGAGAGGGTCCCTTTGAGTCCATTTTGTTTTGAGGTTCGACGTTTTAAAAAAAGAAATGACAAATCCACAACAAACAAACAGTATAAAAGGGGCGGCCAGGCACACTTCCGGTTCCCTTATTGTATGGTTCCGTTCTCTGTTAAACATTGGTTCCTAGCACAAATACTGATCACCAATTTGGGTCCTGCTTAAGGATCAGCTAATTAAGGCCCTCTGTCCAGACCCTCATCATTACCCCACATGTTACATATTCTTAAATTAATCAGGAGCCAGGTAGTATTCCAGTATAGAAAAACTGTAAATATTGTACAGAAAGTGGGGGCTTCATGCCAGGTTAATCTTGGCACGGAGTTTAAAAAGCGTTTATAATATTGCGTTTTCCTATGTTTGTAGAGAATTGACAAGACTGGTGGTTTTTTTTACCACACACAAAAGCACACCCACAGATATACATTTTGGTTTTCTGTTAATTAATATACATTCAAACTACTCAATTAAAAAGACATGCTTTAAACAGATTACAATAGCATCTAGAACAATTACAAAACTTTTCAAACTAATGCACAGAACGTCTAATGTCAAGTCTAGTATATATATATATATATATATATATATATATATATATATATATATATATATATATATATATATATATATATATATATATATAATTGGCCAGAATAGGGGGGTCTGGGTGTCCTCCCAGGGAAGTTTTGAGCATTAATGACTTCATTTCCTGTACGTGGATACACTTTTATGAACCAATTTATGGTGGAAATAACTTTATTTTGTGTAGAAGAAAACCACACATGACAATTCAAAATATATCAAAAATATAATGGAAAGTACATGTTGTTGCATGTCAATGGGCATTTTTAAGTGGGTATATGGAAATCCTGCAGCTTTCTTAGTGGGTATACTGCGTAGTCTACACCACTTTATGCTACTTAATATTTATACTCCACTACATTTCAGAGGTAAATGTACTTTTTACTCCACTACATTTATTTCAACAACTTTATTATAACAGCTATAGTTCCTAGTTACTTTGCAGATTAAAATTAAAATGCAGTTTACACAGTAATGCATGGTAATGACAGGGACCACTCTGTTGCAAAATAAGTACTTTTACTTTGGATACTTTAAGTACATTTAGCTGATATATTTTTAATGCAGGACTTTTACATGTAACAGTTTATTTCATATCATTTTATCACTACTTTTTAAGTAGTAAAAGATCTTAATACCTTTCCACCATTGTTGACATGTTGATCTAAGCAGTCAGAGTGGATTTATTACCTTGCCTGCTTACTTAAAGTGTATTTTAATTAAAGAAAAGTCAAGGCGAAAAAAAAAACCAGACAGCATCCCATTTAAAATATTTTATTGGTAAACATACACTTGCTATAAAAGACAATGAACTGAGCGCTCTATTCCTCTGACTGATGAAGACGCTGTGAGGTGTTCAGATAGAGGCAATGACACACAGAGGAGAAAGGCATTCAGCTCAGACTCTGGAGAGGCAACACTTGTGATAGAGGCAGACAAGGAGATTTTAGGACATTGTGAAACTGTCATTATACAGGGGAATAATTAACAGGGAAGCAGCAAATCACTTTGTGTCATTGGTTTATCTCACGGGAGGGGGTGGAAGGGAACAGCAGGTGATTTGGAGATCCATTTAAAATGTTTGTTGCTGGTATGGAACTGTGCTTCAAGTCAAATCACACATTGCATACATCCATATACATGTATGATTTCATACACGCACGCATGCACGCACGCATGCACACACACACACACACACACGCACGCATGTGCTGAGAACCAGAGGTCTGTGTGTGTGTGAATTACTCCTACACTATACACTAGCCCTCGCATTCATTACATAAGGCACTGTTTCAGATGCAGTCAGACTATGAGAATTAACAATGGCAAAAACATTTTAAAGGGAAAATATTTAAAAATCCAAAAAACAACAAGTATATACTTAATAACATGCATTCTCATTCCTGTAAAATGAATTATGAAGAAAAAAGCTTGCGTAAGTTAGCCAGATTCCCCCCCAAAAAATCAAAAATATCATGATGTACAACATACAAGAGGGAAGTTAAAGTTTAGGTGTTGAGACGATAACAACGAACGTCAAGCTCACACTACTCCATCTGAGCAATAACTTATATATGTTCTTCTTTCATGCAAAACTGTAAACACAAAACCCAAAAAGAATACGAAGGTATGATGATGAGTAAGGCATTATAAAGGTCGAGCTACTTCAGGTTATCCAACCCAAACCATCATCAGTCATCAGTGCAGAAGCAGGGGTTAATGAATCAAGACTTAGAGACTGATGTGTAGTGGTTCAGCTTTTAGCGTAACATGTTAAGCTTGTGACAGAACAGATCCTTATTCTAGTATCTTAACTGTGCTAAGTATGGATGTGCAAAGGTCTAAACACACTGATTTTATTAATTACATCCATGCTACACATATTAAAAATCTTAAAGTGTATAATAAGTACACACACTGTACTGTATGTGCATGAGATGTTTTGTCACTCAGTCCAGGTCAGTCCAGTTTTCGCTCAAAGTGGCATCCATAAAGCAGTTTGTGCATTTCAGGAAAAAGACAATGATTCCAAGAGTTTTCCAGAATGAAAGTTATGGTTCTAGAAATCTTCTCCATCCAATCACTGACAAAGACAGAGGAGGTTCCAGTTCAAATGCAGGTCATCATAGTGTGGTGGGCTGACCTCTGCCTGCATACAAACACATGGAAATGTGTTAAAGTCTGCTCTCATAACTTATAATAAGGTTGTTTAATAACAGTGTTTGTCTGTCATTGTTTGTCTGATCTTATTCTTGCTGGTGACACTTTGTTAGACCCTTAAAATAAGG
This sequence comes from Gymnocephalus cernua, assembly GCA_023631565.1. Classification (NCBI taxonomy): domain Eukaryota; kingdom Metazoa; phylum Chordata; class Actinopteri; order Perciformes; family Percidae; genus Gymnocephalus; species Gymnocephalus cernua. Next base: position 16,855,094 of record CM042427.1, on the reverse strand, counting down.
ACCCATTTTATTAAGGGTATAGTTTAAGGTTAGGACAGTTTAAACAATTAGTACTGTTTAAAATTATTTTCAGATTAGAGAAAGGGTTAGGCATTTAATTGTGAGGAAAAAGGCCAATATAAACTTCAGAAGAAAAGCCTTTAAGAAAATCTGTAACACCATGTATGCATGTGCCAGTGTGTGTCAGTCTGTGTGTGTGTCTTTGTGTGTGTGGGCATGTGTTCTCACCCCGAGATGCAATATAGCACTCATGACAGCTCAGCAGTCCATTACGAATGCGTACATCAGTCCCTGCAGAGGCGTCACCCAGCTGCTCATCACACACTCCACACTGAGGGATACAGAATACAGAATACAGTAAACTATTTACATTATACACACATCTTACATCTTGCTACCTTGGACATAATTGTGATAGAGTACACATGCTTTAGTAAACTCCGTATATATTCAAAACCATTACACAGAAGTCAAATGCTGCTTCTGTTTAAAGTAAAATAAAGTATAAAGTTCCATTATCAGTGTGCATGCGTGTACTAGAATAACACTGTACCTTGAAACACTGTACGTGGAAGAACAGTCCCAGTGTATCGATGATCATGGCAGCTCCTTTTCCCAGTGGTTGAGAACAACCAGAACATAGTCTCTTCCCACTAACACACCTACACACATGCAGGCAGCAGGAGGAACACAGACATTAAAGCACCTTCACTCCATTAAACAGTGCAGCCTAATTTCTTTTAGAAATTATTTTTGTGTGCTCGCATCACTACCTGCTGGGTGAGGGAGGCTGAGGTGATGAAGGGGAGGGCTGCTGTTTGCCTGTTACAGCATCATGGGACTCAGACCTGTGGTAAAAAAGAAAGAAAAGCAGAAACATAAATACATGCACATCCAAAACATCTATAACATGCTTGTAACACATAAAGAATGGTAAAGAGCATTTCAGATGATCATTGTTTACACATAAAAAAAAGTCTGTTAGGGTGAAAAAACGAAATGTATATTTTTCAAGGTTAATATGAAAAAATAAAATGCTGCTTAACAAATGAAAAATGTTCACCTTGAACAAGTGGTTTAGAAATTATGAGTGCATTGTTGGCATCTCCACAGTAATCCAAATGTTTCTATTACTGAGTCAGTTCACTGAGTGACTGAATCTTCTCCACTTGTGCTGCTGTTACATTAGTTTAGCATCTTAACTAAATGTAGTTTAAAACTTTGCATTATCTCATAGTTATCACTTGTATCCATAGTGGCTGCTATGTAGAAAAAGTTACATAGTCTTGCTTTAACTCACAGTTTCTTTATACATTCATTGATATGCTACCAAATTAGCTGGAATCCAGTTACATAGAAAAGGGCACTTCAGACCCATGCATTTGATCAGCCTATCTGAAAGCAGAACATTACTTAGTTGTTTTTCCACAATGTGAAATAAGAAAAATGACAGAAAGGCAAAAACAACAACTTTACATACATTCAGAACAAACATGCAGCACTACTGGACAACCCTAAAATGCGGTGCACAAAGGTGCACAAAAGCATCCTGGCATACCTTTTAACAATATGTGGCTGGTTTAACTGAGGGTTGCGGTCCAGAGAGGCCGTCTTCCACAGTTCCTGTTTCTTTGAATGTTCACCATCACATGCAGAATCTACAAGAAACATCATAAAATAATAAATAGTAATAATAAAAAAGAAAATAATAAAGACATAACCTTTTATTACAGAAACTCTAAGGGACTATACACTCACCTAAAGGATCATTAGGAACACCTGTAAGATTTCTCGTTAATGCAATTATCTAATCAACCAATCACATAGCAGCTGCTTCAATGCATTTAGGGGTGTGGTCTAGACAAGGTCTAGACAATCTCCTGAACTCCAAACTGAATGTCAGAATGGGAAAGAAAGGTGAGCTAAGCAACTTTGAGCGTGGCATGGTTGTTGGTGCCAGAAGGGCTGGTCTGAGTATTTCACAATCTGCTCAGTTACTAGGATTTTCATGCATAACCATTTCTAGGGTTTACAAAGAATGGTCTGAAAAAGGAAAAACATCCAGTATGCGGCAGTCCTCTGGGCGAAAATGCCATGCTGATGCTAGAGGTGAAGGAGGAGAATGGGCCGACTGATTCCAGCTGATAGAAGATCAACTTTGACTCAAACAGGAAAATGAGGCTACAATTTGCACAAGCTCACCAAAATTGGACAGTTGAAGACTGTAAAAATGTTGCCTGGTCTGATGAGTCTTGATTTCTGTTGAGACATTCTGATAGTAGAGTCAGAATTTGGCGTAAACAGAATGAGAACATGGATCCGTCGTGCCTTGTTACCACTGTGCAGGCTGGTGGTGGTGGTGTAATGGTGTGGGGGATGTTTTTTTGGCACACTTTAGGCCCCTTAGTACCAATTGGGCATCGTTTAAATGCCACAGCCTACCTGATCATTGTTTCTGACCATGTCCATCCTTTTCTGTCCACCATGTACTCATCCTCTGATGGCTACTTCCAGCAGGATAATGCACCATGTCACAAAGCTCGAATCATTTCAAATTGGTTTCTTGAACATGACAATGAGTTCACTGTACTAAAATGGCCCCTACAGTCACCAGATCTCAATCCAATAGAGCATCTTTGGGATGTGGTGGAAGGGGAGCTTCGTGCCCTGGATGTGCATCCCACAAATCTCCATCAACTGCAAGATGCTACCCTATCAATATGGGCCAACATTTCTAAAGAATGCTTCCAGCACCTTGTTGAATCAATGCCACAAAGAATTAAGGCAGTTCTGAAGGCGAAAGGGGGTCAAACACGGTATCAGTAGGGTGTTCCTAATAATCCTTTAGGTGAGTGTATGTTTGACCTGAGATTAAATGAGCTGTGCACACACACACACACAGATGTGGACACCTCCTGCATATCGTATGTATTTCTGCATGCATCTCACCCTGGAAAAAATGCAGCTTGGATGCATGTTGATCCTCGTTCCCTTCTCTTCTTTGGCCGTTTTGCTGTAGAGGAACGTTTCCTCTTTCTGTCTCATTGTTTTCTGGAGCTGATGAAGTCGTCCCTGTCTGGACTGAATGCTGGTTTAACAAGCCAGTGGGATTTAAGGGTGTTACAGTCTCCTCTAGGATTCTTCTCTCCTGGAAGATGTACACACAAGAACATGTAAGACACACAAAAGCAGTGAATGATTTCATGTGTTGGTCAGTCTGTGTGTAATAGTACCTCTTCATTGTGTTTTCTTTCCTCCTCCTGCACCTCTAGCTGTGCTTTCTCCCACTCATTCTTCAGCTTCTCCTGTTCTTTCTGGTATTGCTCCTACAGAGAAACATTGTGCATGTTAAGTACTGTATGCACACAACAACCCACATATGACACACACATAAACACATATATACACACACACACACACACACACACACACACACACACACACACACACACACACACACATATATATATATATATATATATATATATATATATATATATATATATATATATATATATATATATATATATATATAGTATCTTACAAAAGTGAGTACACCCCTCACCTTTTTGCAAATATTTCATTATATCTTTTAATGGGACAACACTGAAGAAATTACACTTTGCAATGTAAAGTATTGAGTGTACAGCTTGTATAACAGTGTAAATGTGCTGTCCCCTCAAAATAACTCAACACACAGCCATTAATGTCTAAACCACTGGCAACAAAAGTGAGTACACCCCTAAGTGAAAATGTCCAAATTGGGCCCAATTAGCCATTTTTTCCTATGTGAGGTATCATGTGAGTCGTTAGTGTTAGAAGGTCTCAGGTGTGAATGGGGAGCAGGTGTGTTAAATCACACTCTCTCATACTGGTCACTGGAAGTTCAACATGGCACCTCATGGCAAAGAACTCTCTGAGGATCTGAAAAAAAGAATTGTTGCTCTACATAAAGATGGCCTAGGCTATAAGAAGAGTGCCAACACCCTGAAACTGAGCTGCAGCACGGTGGCCAAGACCATACAGCGGTTTAACAGGACAGGTTCCACTCAGAACAGGCCTCGCCATGGTCGACCAAAGAAGTTGAGTGCATGTGCTCAACGTCATATCCAGAGGTCGTCTTTTGGAAATAGATGTATGAGTGCTGCCAGCATTGCTGCAGAGGTTGAAGGGGTGAGGGGGTCAGCCTGTCAGTCCTCAGACCTTACGCCGCACACTGCATCAAATTGGTCTACATGGCTGTCGTCCCAGAAGGAAGCCTCTTCTAAAGGTGATGCACAAGAAAGCCCGCAAACAGTTTGCTGAAGACAAGCAGACTAAGAACATGGACACTACCACAACGATCCCCGCGGCAGAGAATACTACTCTCCAATGCCAGATGGATCGCACACAAAATGGATATATATCATATATATTCATATATATGCTACAAATACACACGGGACTGCTGCATGATGATTATTACTGAAGCCTGACTGAACACTCTCTTGTTCCAGACAACAGCTAGCTAGCTAGCTAGCAGCTAACAGGGTAGGTGAATGTTGAAAATGCATCTTGTTGTCATGTAAGGGCCCTGTTCATGTTACACATACATTTTAATTGCATTTTGTGTCTGTTAAGATACACAAAGGCACTATTTTATTTATGCCCCCATAACTGCCGTTTAGCTAAGTGGGAGCGGTGGGCATTAGCTGCAGCAGCTCCGTCTAGGTAGCTGCTGTTGCGCTAACTGTTTTTGCTATAGACAGGTCTTGCATAGTTATATTTAGCAAGATTAACGTAAAATTGGCCGGAGTTCTCCTTTAATACTTTACATTGTAGCAAAGTGTAATTTCTTCAGTGTTGTCCCATTAAAAGATATAATGAAATATTTAGAAAAATGTGAGGGGTGTACTCACTTTTGTGCGATACTGTATATACAATACATATCCAGTACATTCTGTGCGTTCTGTTTTCTGCTGAACATTCATGGTGCCATGCACATTCCACCAGTGTACCTGTAGGAGGCGCTCCTGCTCCTGTTGCCAACTTTCCAGGCGTTTACGTTCCTCATTGGGGTCCCAGACCCAGTGATTAACACGTTTAGCCAAGTTCAACATGGGGGTCTCAATCTACCCAGACCCGACAGACAATCATACGCACACACATGTATACGGACCAAAAGGACAGAAAGAGAGGAAAGGTGAGAGGACATGTTTGACTACAGCGACTACTGGAGACGAAGGGTCAGGACAGGGCCAAATTTAAGAATGAAGGAGAAACAGAAACAAACAAAACAAGCTGGAGCTGCTGAGAGATACTCACAGTCACACTGCTCTCCTCAAGTCCCTCTGTGGCAGAGAAAGACACAGACACACACAGATCAAAATTCATATTAGAATAAGAATCAGCTCTATAGGCCAAGTATGTGTACACATACAAGGAATTTGACTCTCTGTTTTGGTTGCTCTCAATATACTTACACACAGAATAATTCACAGGAAAATAGAAACAGACATACAGCTAAACACAATGACAACAAAGCTGATCAAAAATAGGTTAAAATAAACATAAAACTATTATTTACATACAAGTAGAAGTTACAGTTTTACCTGTGACAGTGGGAGAATATTCTTGCATGCTGTTTGGTGATGTAGCTGGCTGAGTCTTTTTCCCCCCCACTGGACTCCCAGATAACCCAGAAGTACCATTAACCTGAAAGTCAGATATTCAATCAAATGAATAAAACATTAACTGAAAAGTGGATCTATAATTCTTTTGTTTCTATTTGTGTATTTATAAGAAACTGAATGGACCATTCAACTCCAAAATATACCATAGTTGCTCTGTAGTCTTACTGTGTCTGTTCTTCAGGCTGTCGCTGGCTTCAGTTCATGTAAATACAATATTAAAATCAACCTGAAGAGACTTGAAACTTGCTTTACATAGGACATCCATCCCCGTGAACAGCTGAAGAGTGTGTCAGGTCAGGGTCATGTCTCTCCACTGTGAGTTACAACTTCTGCATTGTTTAAGACGATATATAATGTTCCCCGACTTAGATTGAACCACAACAAAACATTCTTTTGTACTTCACTTTTGTGTTTTAAACTATGGAAGGCAAAAAATGCATGTTGCCTCGGTTTTGTGCAATAGCCATGAATAGTTGTGTGTAGCACGGAATGTCTATTCATTGTTTTTAATGTCTTTTTTATGTTTTATGTCTGAACTGTATATCATATTTATTGTTGTATGGAGACTCAGACAAATTTCCCCATGGGCACATTGAAGTATATCGTATTCTCTTCTCCAGCCTTTCTTCTGTTTGTGCTCTCACTTTGTGGTAATAAAGACGAAAGAATGACTATTTTGGGGGGAGGGGGGGGGGGGGGGGGTACTCCTCTGTGTTGGTGTATACAAGTGCTTCCAATACCAGAATCGAGTTGATACCAAAGGTGCTGAACTGCATCCTTTTAATGGAACAAGTAACTACATTCTCAACATATTTTTTAACTCCGCCCATGTTTGCTTTCAGTTTATCCTTTGGGTTTCATTTTCCACCAACACAGCTCATGAATAGAAAGAAAAAGAGTGCTGACGACACTCATGTCTCAGGTGTCAAGGCTTTACACAAACACCTGAATGCACCAGGATGGAAAATTCATGATAACAATTCACACGTTTAGCAGTATTTAGTTGCAGCTATAACACAACTTGAATAGACAACTGCAAAGGCAGCAGTATTTTCACTGTGTGTCTCAAAAGCTATTATGAAATTTCTGTAGGTTGTTCCTCATAGTGTATTGTAAAGAACTGAAATCCATGGGTGTCTGGATGGTTAGAAAAACATATTCATTTCCAAAAACATCATCTTGAAACCAACTGTCTTTTTGAAAATGGCCAGCAGTAATGTGAAGCATATTAAATGGACAAACACACAAACATATTCTGTCCTTAAACATGCCACTTGTAATATTACCTGTCCATTGCTTTGGATATCTGGGTGATGTGGCTCCACATGTGTGAGCTCTGTCACAATAGTTGTCGTGATGGTACAGTTTCGGCCTCCAATTAGGGAGCTGATGGCAGAGCCTAAAGACGTGGTCGATCTTTCTGTCTTTGGAGGTGGCGTCTGCTCTACCATCTCCTGATTGGTCGCAATAGACTTGGAGGGAACATCTTTTTCCATCTGCTCGGAGGGAACGTCCTTCTCCGTTTGTATGGAGGGAACATCGTTCTCCATCTGCTTGGAGGGAACGTCTTTCTCCGTCTGTATGGAGGGAACATCCTTCTCCATTTGTATGGAGGGAGCATCTTTCTCCATCTGCTTGGAGGGAACGTCTTTCTCCGTTTGTATGGAGGGAGCATCTTTCTCCGTTTGCTCAGAGGGAACATCTTTCTCCGTCTGTTTGGAGGAAACGTCTTTGACCTCCAGTGGCGAATGTCGAGCAGATGTAGGTGGAGTAGAAACAGATAAATCTTCTGTCACCTCTCCATTTATTCGCACCAACCCGTCCATCTGAATGGGACACATGCATACAAGTCAGGATTACATGGATATTCTATTTTTCTTATTTAGCGAGACTAACTCACAAACTAATGGATGCCATGTCATGCTCTGTGGGGCATTTTGAAGATATGGTAAACTTATAGCCTTGTTTAACTCACTCAAGGCTTAAGGGATCAGTTGCCGCTCCTGTCGAAACACATCTTCTTTAAATCTTTGATTTTATCATTGTTTTTGGGACTACTTTTTTTAGGTTCAAGGTTTAAGGTTCAATCCACAACATTATAGAAATTACAGCACAGACCAACACTTAGGACTTCAGAATTAGGAATATAGGAAAAATAAAACAAAATAAAGCCATAGATAAACGGAGGGAGCATGGTCGACCACATGAGCAGTGACCGGAAGCCAAAGATCTTGGAACTGGTATGTACTGTAAGTATATAAGTACACATATTTGTATTCATCCAGTGTTTAAAGAGAAACTGCATTCGAGGTTTGACCTTCAATACTTTTTTGTCAATAGAGATCAACATTAATATCTAAATCACAAAACATGTTGTTCAGTAAGATGGTGCTTCTTATTTTTTTATTTTAAAGAAGTTGATACTTGTTGCCAGCTTGACATATTATTAAGCACACATTTAAACTGCATGCAGAGAATAACAGATAAAACAGTGAAGTATCAGATGACGTTGACTGGTGTGACTGACTGATATGGAGCCCTTACCTTGACAGGTTTGTGTCCAGACAGTGTGTTCCTGGGCTGGCAGTAGGGCTTGGCTGCCAGCAGGGGGACGGGCCTGGAGGATACAGATGGAGGGAAAGGGAGTGTGTGCACAGGCTGTGTGGTGTGAGGCTGCACCTGTGCAATATGAGGTTGCGTGTGTTTGGCTTGAGGCTTTGCATCTCCTGCAATCGGTTGTTTTTGTTGTTTGGTTGGAGACTCTGTCGGTTTGGATTGAGGTTCATTCAGTTCTAGTGACTGAGGTGGCACATGGTCTGAGGTTGTGACCGGGCTGAGGGCGTTGCCAGGTGTCGGGGAGCTGGAGGAGACAGAAACTGATGTCTCTTGTTGAGCAGTTGTAGTTGTTTCCATCTCTTCAGGCTCTGTGTGCCACTGGTCTTTTATAAAAGGTGGTTCTGATTTGTGCAGAGGTTCTGATGTTACATTTACAGGTGATGTCGTTTTGTGCTCTGTATCCGCCTTATCAATGTCCTGTTTGGAATTTGCAGATCTGGGCAGTTTTAGGCTGTCCAGCGTTGCATCACTGATGGTGAAGCGAAGAGCATAACGCTGTAAAACCATGGCGGCCTCCTCCGGAGTGGCTGCATTCCTGTAGGCGTCACACAAATCCGCCTCTCTGCGCTCCCTAGAAAAGAGAAGTACGTAGAGAGACACTAAGCATTTGGTGTTTAGGTAGTGTTTCTTATATTGTCAGTTATTATTTTTTTGACAGAGATCAAGGTTTAAATTTGGCCTACTTTAAATAAGTTTGTCTCATAATAAGGGCCATGTGCAACAAAAATAAGGGCCTCAATATCAATATTATCCTCACTTCTCCTCCACGATCTCTTTGTAGGTCTTAATGCTTTTCCTCTTGTTGCAGTCACTTCCCCCTTCCTTCATCCTTTTCTCCATCCTCTTCCTCTCTTCCTCTTTCTTGATCAGTTCCTGGGACGTGCTGCGACGCCGATTCTTCCAGCGAGCCAATTCCTGTCACAGTTTCACAGTGTTCAAATAATGGCAGTGTTAATTCAGGATATTTCTGTTACTTGAATAAGATACAGATATTTTCCCTTTTATTGAAATGGACACAACGTGCTCAATGTAAATGTCATTAATCACTTACGTTTTGCCAGTGGTCATCATCTTCCTGAAAGTTGTTGTACTGCTCCTGCATGCGCTCATATCGTGATTGGCTCAGTGACGGTAAGTGTCCAACCTCTTCCTCGTTAAGCATGTCACCCATGCTCACACTCCTAGAGAGGAAGAAAACAGTATAATCTTGTATAAATTACTGAATCACTTAGTCCAATTTGGCTCTGGAAAACATTCAATATTAATTTATTCATTGTTTACGTCGGTCACTTACAATTGCCCGGTAATGTAAAAAATTAAAACACATTCAATAATCAAAAAAGGAACAGGGAGGGGAAAGAAACGAAAGAAAATGAATAGACGATGTAAACAAAGATGGTCTACAAGATATGGACACAAAGCAAGACATACTTAGATGCAACCAATACCAGTCCAATAAACACAAATATTACAGTGTAATTCTTATTGTTCTTTTCTGTATATTGTGGATTTATATTAGTTGCATATGTGCTGCACCACACCTCCACACAGTAACTGAAATATGTTACTGTTTCCATAAACTAAACAGAAAGCAATTAAACAAGCAACTGAGCAAACATAACTAACTAATTTTGGCAAGACAAACAGAATAAAAAAAAAAAGATGACAATAAAAAGCTGGATGTTAGCATTCGTATATTAGTATATTTTTCGACCGTACTCTTGAAATTGAACGTGCACAGTGTGTATATATTGTTATCATTCATAAGCTCATCCAGATTCACGCTGAAAGACTTACTCAGTATCCTCAGACATAAAAGCAACTCGCCGGCTCATCCTAAAACAATAGTGAAGAGGAAACAGCAGATGAATGAATGGACAGCAGCATTATTGCTAATGTCACACTTCAGACTGGATGAATGGCAGAGCTACATCTGAGAAGGAAGTGATGAAGACACAAAAAGAGTTCAATGGGCATCTCACATGATGGGAGGTAGATCATCGTCATCCAGCCAGAAGGGTTTCTTTCGTGGTTGCTCGTTCAAGTCTCTTTTTCTCTCCTGTACCTTTTTCTCAACTCTTTCCTCCACACACTGCTTTTCCAGCTCTGTCTCCACTTTACGAGTCTGGGCAGCAGCAGGACTGGGTGGAGGGGTGAGTGATGGAGAGGAGAGGGGCTCAGACACATCAGTGACAGAGATTGTCATGTCTCCTTCCTTTCCATCCTCCTCCTGCCTCTCCCTCAGCCCCGCACACTGAGGGAGGGTTGGTGCTTTGGAGAGCAGGGCCTGAGGTTCTGCTGCCACGGTAACCATGCTGCTAAAATCCAGTGACAATGCCAAGATTACAAGGACGGGTAAACGGGTAAATCAAGACCGCATCACAGATAACAGAAGACTGCAGTTTTCATTGGAACCACTTTTTACTCAAGATATAGTTCCTATGAAAACTACTGGTAGCAAGTTGTGTAGATTGTAGTGTAGTGCAAGGGGCATTGTTTACATGTCTCTTGTAAGTCCCCCTTCTGCATGTGAGGACAACACTAAATTGCTAAAGTATCCGTACTAAACAATTATCAAAATAGTTTTCTGCTGATTGAGGAATTGATTAAAATAAGGTTAACCGTATTTACTTGTGTCTTGGGTTCTAACAAACTTTAAAAGACGGACATTATAAAACCTGGGAAATAACACCAAAACTATCGGTCTGGCTAGATAACATTACAAGTAAGCCAAACCAATATGTGCTTTTGGCAACACTTTATTTTATATGTCTGTGATTTCTTAATCATTTTCTTGGACATTGCTTGGAAAGAAAATATGTATTTTGGTACTAGTTATAGGAACATTAGGTACAATCTTCAGTTGGTAGGGTAACCTGGAATCTTTTATTTATTGGATTTGGAATTGGTCTAATTAGTATATTACATAGTTCTTTCCCAATAACCTACAAGAAATTATTAGAAAATGACTTTTCTTTATGTAATTTGGGTGAACCAACCCAAGAATTTCAAATACTACAAGGTCGAGCAGCAGTTGTTTCTGTTCCTATGTGATTCAGTATTGATTTACACTTTAAATACAACGACAGCCGACTGTTCTATACTCAACCAGAACCAAACAAAGCCAAGGTTAAACCTCATCAGCAAAAGAGCAAAAATGCCAGAAAAGTCCAAAGCAAGCACAAACTTCGCCAAGCCATATCAGAACCAGAACTCCAATAATCCGACCACAACAGGAAACCAAAGTCGACCAGTCCTTTCACATTCAAATAATACAAATGAAACCACATCAGACATCCAGCTGCAGGCAATCAAACATGCTGGCACAGAACCGAAACAACACAGTCAAGTCAGGATCAAATATAAATCATCCACAGCAATGTGTTAGTGTTAGTACTTCAAGCCATTTAACTTGCAAACACAAACAAACCTTCATCTTTGCCAGTAAAATATGCTTTGTTAGTTGCAGTAGTGGCAGACACCTCAATCCCTTCATCATTCAAACACAGTAAATACCTTTCAATAGCCATCTTCTCTGTGAGTTTAGGCTTTCTGTGTAGTGCCTTCATTGCAGACACTGGGGCAATGTTATATTTAACCGATCCAGGTACTGGCAGGAACTGGTTGATGGCCTGGTTTGTTCTGACTGCACTCGGTTTTTGGAATGATCCGGTCCTTCGAGCCATCATATCATCCTTCTCCAGGTCAGGCACAGGCTCATTTTCATCATACTCATCCTCCTGCTCATCATATTCACGTTCGCTGTAAGACGTTGCTCGGATTACAGTCTTGTCGGGGTGCGGTTGAGGTGTTTCCATGGGAACTCTGGGTTGCTGTTGCTCCACTCTATGAGAGAAACTCCTACAATTGAAATAACTAAACATCAAGCTGGAGAACCTCTTTGAGGACGCAAACCACACCAAGCTTGTTAGTGCCTTCTCATACTGTTAGACGCACAAATCTCAGCCCACCTGACGTTCAGTTTCTTGCTCCTGTCTGCCTGCACTTTCCTTTTGTTCCGTGGAGCAGCATCAGTTGTGACCTCTTCTTGTGTGTAGCGCTTGGTGCTGGGCATAGGCAGGAAACTGTTGTAAGTCACTGTAGAGCTGCTTTGTTTATGGAAAACGCCTGTCCTCCTCGCCATCATGTCATCTTTCTGGAGATCTGGGATCCTCTCCACTTCCTCCTCATCCTCCTCCTCTGCTCTCCGCTCATACTGAGCCAGACAAGCATCCAGCTCTGCAGGAGTTAGAGGGGTTTCAGGGGTGCAGGGTGGTAGGTCAGCGGACGGAGCGGTGGATTGATTGAGGTCAGGTCCATTTACCTGGCTGTGAGAGCATAATATAAAGCTCAAATTGCAGCAACAGCGATGGGTACTATAGTCTTACAATCCAGGTATGAACATGCAGAAAAGCAGGCCACAGGTGCTGACTAAGAGTACAGAATACAGATTGTAAAGAAGGAAACATTTCAAACTAAAAAACATTCAAGAGTTTCCCAGCGACAAATAAATAAGGGTTAGAAAAAACATGCAAAACCAATGCAAATCTACAAAAAATAAATAAATAAAAAAAGACCTGTGACGACATTTTAAGCTCTTTGACCATCAGAGTCATGTGATAACATCCACCTAAGTGTTTTGATTTTATGGAAAATATCTGAAACATATATCAAAAGTGAACAGATAATATCTCAGGAGAAAAAAAGGTTACACAAACATTACAGAAATGCTTGAATTGTGCATTTACTATATATAGGTTGTTTCTGTAGCCCTGATATATAGGCCAATACTTTTTGATTTATCTAGCTCTACTTTTCATAGCAGCATATACATGCATGTGTGCACGTAAGTGTGTGCCTTTGTTGCCTATTACAACTACATTCATATCAGCCAGTGCAGAGGTGCATCCAAACTACCTAATTTATCAATTCAAAAAGCATTTTCCAAAAGGACATTGACAAGCAATTCCATTAAACCATTTAAAGAATATTCCAAAGGAAGGCTAATGGAAGAGAAAGGGACATATTTACTTCTCAATAATGTCCACACTAATGCAAGAGACTTTGGATTCAAGCCAGTGTAGCTGTAGCACTGAAGTTGTCTTGTATTTGGCCTCATCCATACCTGCGTTCCCGCTCTGAAAGCTGGGAGCCCAGGCCAATGGTAGGCATGGCTACAGTTGCCTTGGAAAGGAGTCGTCTTAGCAACTCTGTCTCCTCCCCTTCACTTGAAGTGAATGTGTCTACTGGCTGCTCGATCTCAGTCACGCCCCCAAAGGTCACAACTTTGCTGTGACCTCGTCCAGCCTTTGCTGATCTGCTGAAAGGACTTCCATAATTTTTCTGCAGACAAGCCTGACATACAGGGGACGGGCTAGCCTCACTGTAGATACAATCTCACAAATGAAGACAGGCAGGCACACACACACACACACACACACACACACACACACACACACACACACACACACACACACACACACACACACACACACACACACACACACACCACCACCAAAAAAGCAGGGGGAAATAAGGAGGGTGGAAAAGAAATCATGAGCAACCAGAGACAGAGAATCAGACTGTGAAGACAAAGGAAGGACAAGGTGGAAATGATGAATCAAACAGGAAGTGTGAATGGAATAGAAGAGGACAAAGCATGGGACTGTGCACTTAAATCCTTTTAACACATACGTACATTCACAACATACACACCAAGCTTTTCATCTACTCTAGGTAGTCACATTTTCCTGGTAACTGCTGCTTCTCTGGGAACACAAAAATCTCTTTATCCTATCTAATGACATCAGCGCAGAGAGAAAAACAAAGCCAAAGCAGTGCTCACAGCCAACAGTCGCCTTTTGGTCACACACATAGTCTCACACACATCGGCCAATTCCCTGCTCTTTTTCAATGCCTGTCAAAGAAGACTGAAGAGGCCTGAAGTGCACAATAGTGAGGAGAATAAACAAGCAGATGAGAACATGGGGAGCAACAGAGAAAAGAAGAGAGGGGAAACTAAATCTAAGGGATATAGCTGCTTACAAAAGGATATAAGAAACTAAAGACAGACCAGAGCTGAAACTGTAGTAGACGATCTTATGAGTTTTTTTATATTTCTGATTGTTTAATAAAATATGAGGGGGTGGGACCCTTAAATCTATCCAAGTAAACGTTAGTTAGTTAGTTACAACTAATTACATTATGTATTAACTTGTTGATATTTTTTGATTACTTAATCATCTAATGTGTTACATCAGTCAGAGAATAGTTGAAAAATGCCCATTATGATTTCCCAGAGCCCAAGGAGACATCTTGAAGTTGATTTTGTCTGTCTTAATAGTCAAAAACCAAGACACTCTATTAATAATGGGATAAAACAGAAAAAAGTGTCAAACTCACATTTGAGAAGTTAGAACCAATAATTGGTATTTTTGCTCTAGATAAATAAATATTCACCCATTTTAAAATAGCTGAATCAGAAAGTCATGACACTTTGTGCTTTCATATAATGCATATTTTGTAGTAGTAGGTGAGGATACAACTCGGATGTCTTTCAAATTGAGGTACTGACTCCCCATGTATTCAAGCCACTGTGTGGGTTAAAAAATATATAGTGGGTTAGAAATTCATGTGAAAGTCTCTGCAGATTAAAGATCCTCTCCTGCCTGCAATGATCTGCTTCAAACTGGAACTGGAACTAGAAGCGCACACACACACACACACAAACACACACACGCACACACGCACACTGCACATTCTCTGTCATTATCAAACCACACACTTGACATACAGCAGCTTTTAAATGCTTTGTACTGCATGTGTGCAGAAACAGAGTGTGTTGGGCACCTGGGTTCAGTCATCTTGAGTCTCTCCCACTTCTGCATATCGGCCTGGCTCATGGAGGCAGAAACAAAGCTTATTGGTCCGTCCCTGTGAGGGAGGGGCTTCTTACTCTGAGCCCGTCTACGAGCCAGGTCATCCTTCTGCTTATTAGGCGTCGCCTTAACCTTTCCCTCTTTTCCCTCTTCCTCCCCATCCTCCTCTTCCTCGAGGTGAGAGGCGGAGCTTAGGAAGGGGTTGTCTCTGCGTGTAATGATGTCAGGAACCGCTTCCTTCTCACTGTCCAATCACAGAGCCAGCACAATGGCATCACACGTCACACATCACATTAAAGTGGAGCACGCACATGTCAAACCACACATGACCACAACACCAAAAAAAAAAGAAAAAGTAGGAAAATAGGACAGAATATTTAGCAGTGACTTAGAGAGAAAATAGAAGAAAAACGGCAACACACACAAACACTGGCTAACCTGATCTCCTTCTCCTGCAGTGTTTGCTGCGAGGCTCGTCTAATCCCTTCCCAGCGCTCTCTGTCTTTGTTGCTACATACAGGTGGAGGGACAAACTGATGCACCTTGGGAGCAACGGGGCCGCGATGAGCTCGTCTGGATGCCAGGTCGTCTCTACGAACATCCGGGACTTTCTGCACCTCTGCCTCCTCTTCCACATCAGAGGAGGAGTCCCACACAGATTTGTGAGAGCTCAAAAAGTCGTTATCGCAGCGGAGGATAATGTTCGGCGACGGTGACCTCACTTCCTGTTCCTCCATTGTGGGAGGGCTTGGGTTGGAGACGGGATGGGGTGTCAAGGTCATTTCAGAGATAATCAAAACATCCATCGTTGCATGTTGTGAGCAGACGTAGTCACATGCAAAGTTTGGATTTGACATGCTTCCACAAATATTGTAATATGACAAGGTTGTTAATTAGTCATAGTTCACAGGCAAACGTATCACCGTGTGCGTCAAAAAACAAAATACCACACCGATTAGGCAGCAATTCATGGCCATTAAAACTTACATTACAATATTAATACCTGACATTATTTAACTCAACCTCTCTAATATGTGAACCACAGAGAAGTAGCAAGCAGTTAGTCAGATCTGTATGCCAACACACAAAACTCATCATTAATAAGCCAGTTTGCTGCAACCAGATACCTACACAAACCCCAAAGTCAAACCTCATCACCAGTGTAAATGGATCACCAGGAGAAAAAAAACACAAACAAAATTACCATCATAACGATCCGTTAGTGAACACGACCAAAACCGTCAAACCACAGCAGCAGCAGCAGCTGTCATGCATCTCCTCTCTGACCTGCTGTAGCGAACAACAGCAGGCAAAACTTTAATCCCTGCCTTCTCCAACATCAGCAGCCTCTTCTGCTCCAGCACTTCCTGGGTCACATTCTCCTCTTCCGGTTTTAGTTTTCCCCCATTGTTCTCAGTTGCCCAAGTGACAGTTTTAGGACTTTTGTGGTGCGGTCCAGTTCTTTTGGAATGCTCTGGAGTGGCTTGAGGGTGACTGGGGAACGGTGTGTAACGACAGGGAAAGATTAAGAATGAGGAAGTTTGTGTGTCTTGTGTGATTTACCTTTCCTTCTGCTCAGTTTTTGTATTTTTCCATTGCAGCACTTAGTAACTTGTGTTGTGAAAATGCATCATCTATATATGACTTATTTATTGCACTGATGTGTTGGTCATTACCTCCGCTGCTCTCCTTCCTCTGTATGTGGTTTTCGCCGTGGTGTAGGGATGTAGGAGCTGGCGTTGGTTCGGTTGGGAAGAAACTGGTTAAAGGGAATCAAGTTTCTTGATTCACTGCTGGCTGTCCGTCTGGCCAACATGTCGTCCTTCCGCACATCTGGCCTCCTGCTGGGGGCATCGGCCTCCGAGTCGCTGCCTCGCCCTGGGTAACAATGAGCGATGGAGCATAAAAGAGAAAACAGTGAAGAAGGTTAGAAAGTATGTGACATTAAAACATTTTTTAATTGGTTCTTGCATAATAACCTCTGCAAACGCTATATGATTTTCAAGACATATTAGCTGAATGTTACACCAAAAGTTCATAATATCTTCAATGCAATTACCAATTTGTTCCATATCAGCAAGGGCAAAAAATGTTGTCATGATATAGCCAGTTTGTAGACACTTTAAAGCATTTGTGACGTTTACTGTAACAACACATCACAGTCAAATTCTGTATCTGTTAATGGGGCTGCCCTTTTACCACCGTATTTAATTTGAAAAGACTGAAAGAGTAGTTGTGTGCAGTAGACAATTTGTAGATTTTTAAAAGGGGGACGTTCACCCGCAAATAGAGAACCACCCAGTGAACAACTCTTTGTATCCCCCTCCCAGCTATATAGTTTAGAGAATATTATAGATCCAAGACAAAACTGACAGAAGGGCCGGACTTAGGGAAAAAAAAAAGGAATTACAAATCTGTCTGCTACTTTAGCACCACAGACAGTGCCATTTGGATTTATGGATTTATCAGTATGATGATATTCCAGAGCCATGGCCGGGCAGACTAGACTAACATACTGTATTCAACTCAACAAACCCTCTGCCCCTGCACTCACACTGCTACTAGGGGATTAGATTAGGGGAGGGGGGGATGGTGGTGGTGGGGGGGGGGGGGGGGGGGGGTTTGGCCTCTGCCTATATCTCCTTATGGGCTCACAAAATCGGAAGGTTTTTTGATTCTAATAGTAATAATAACATGGTAACTGCTGAGTTAATGTTAATGTGGTAACTATGCCAAAAATAAGTTGTTCAGACAGATTTTAAACAAACTCCAAGGTTAGTCAAACTTATTTGGAAGAGAATGAGGGATTATTAGCAACATTTTGAGTGTGTCCACTTTCAATTTTACCTCAAAATAAAGTGGTTTAGATAACCAGCTAAACTGTTGGCTTGTTTACAATCAGATTTGTCCCCAAATCCCAACAGGTACTTTTGATGAGTACAGTGTTAACATAACTGATAGAAATACTGACCAAAACTACAACAATATGACACACGTTGTATTAAACCAGAATTCTTTTTTAAATGTAACTGCAATACCATTATATGGGCAGTCAGTGAGAAACATGGCTTATTTCTTCTTTTGCCAACCGTTTGACAAGGTTATTGTGCATAAATCTACGAAGTATTCTGCAAACACACATTTAGACAGAATTGGACAATTTATATTCCCTGTCCATCCTACTTGTTGGGTTATATATATTACTTGGTAAGACAGCATACTTTTCCTCTAGGGAATGTAGGGAATGAGTCTATTCCCAGCTCTAGAATAGTGTTTTTCTTGTCACCCTGCTGCACACATATTATACCGTTAACATAAAAGACAAAAACAGGATGCCTGTGATACTCCCCTCAAACACACACACACACACACACGCAGACAAACACACACACACACACACACACGCACGCACACACACACACACACACACACACACACACACACACACACACACACACACACACACACACACACACACACACACACACACACACACACACACACACACACAGACTGACATACGACAGGCAGGATGAGACCTCATGTCCAAATCTCTAGTGATTGCTACTCAGACCAACAGCTGCTTTATCTGGGGCACACACACACACACACACACACACACACACACACACACACACACACACACACACACACACACATATAAACACACACTCACATGCATGCATGCATGCATGCACACACAAGCACACGCACGCACGCACGAACGCACACACACACACACACACACACACACACACTGTGCCTGAGACATTCAGCTGTTATCCACAGCCCGCCTGACTAGCCATAACATACCAAGGTTAAAATCCCAACATGTCAACATGTTAGAGAACAGCAGTCAGATATTTATGGATAAGTGGGTTTTGGCTGCTTTAAAGGAATAGTTACATCCACTCTCATGTCTGTATGCAAAGTATGGGGCTAGCTTATTTTAGATAACGACTGGAAGCAGGGGAAAACAGCTAGCCTGACATGTATCAGAACCAACCATCACTGTGTCCTCGATTCACCACATCAGGAGAAGGGCTGTGCTGTGAGCGGGAGCCAAAGGAGTCCAGGCTGTCAAAAACAAAAGTAACAGATTAAAACACATATTACTGTTTAACATTAACCCCTTTAATACAGAGATCCCACAATGCCTTGAATGAATTGAATACTGCTGCAAAGAAGGCTCCTCATTACACCGGATTTGCTTTTTTACATTGAACCATAGAAAGTCGGCATAATGCTGCCCCCTATGGCTGCCCCACTGATTTTAGATAGCATGATGTGCAACACAACAGCGTCGGTGTCTAGTGTATATGTTCTAGAAAGCATGAGCCTCTCCAGTCGCCTTTCCAGTCGCCTCTCTGTCAGTTCTGCAACATTTATGCTGAATTGTCTATTTTACAAACATTAGTTGTGCTTAATGTTGTTGATGTTGGACGGTGATGGCATGTGGCTATAAGTCAACTTGGCAGTTTCCTGCCGACTCTGCTAACCTCCTGCCGACTCTGCTAGCCTGGGCTTGCTAGCCAGCTAGCTCAAGTTTTTAAATGTAAACATCAGAGTAAACACCAATGAAAAGGTGGAGAAGATAAGCTCAAGCTAGCAAAACCATCTCTGCGGCCATCTCATGACTACAAGTCGCTCATCAGGACAGGGAATTCAACTCACCAGTCTCCTGCTGACTCTGCTAGCCTGACCGTTAAAAGTTTTCAAATGTTAACATCAGAGCAAGCATAGAGGAAGGGTTGGGTATGGCTAGAGGGGCTATCGAGGCAAGTGTGGAGAAACTGAATGATGATTGTGAATTCTCTGCTTGGAATCCTGCTATCCACTGTGCAGGGGTCGGACAGTGAGCTGTGGTGTCCTTTCGCTCACTTCGATCCTTGAGTGGCGGGGGCATTCAATTTGGTGACTTTTTTCTATGTGCCAATCTGACGGCCACATTCTGCTTAAGCTCACGGTACTGATGGGATAACCTTTCACTGTATCTGAAAAATTGATTGATTGATTGAATAATTGATGTGTGTCTTATACAGAACGAGGAGGCAGAATAAAGGCGCAACATTACTGCGTTGAATAGGCTGTGTAAAAGGGGCTGCTGTAAAAGGGGCTGCTGTAAAATGACGTGTGTTTTGTATCAATGGGATTAGTTTTAAATTAGTTGAAAATGTCAACAGCTGTATTTAACGTCTTATCAGCAATATGAAATACCCCTGGTGTGTGCGTCCACATATTTGTGTGTGTGTGTGTGTGTGTGTTGACAGTCTCTCACCTGTCTAGGGAGTTGTCGCGAGTGTGTCGTGGTGGAGAGAGTGAATCACTCCTCTCAGAGTCCCAGCAGTCATAGCCGCTGTCTCTAACGCTGCGCTTCTGTGAACTGTCGCCTCCTTCGTCACTCTCCTACAAACACACACACAAACACACATCAGCCATCAGGAACATATTTGAAAACGCATATAAGGTAGTAAAGATGCATGAAGATGCTCACTAAAGAGACAACACATGGGTTGAAAAATGTATTGAAAAGGAGACTAGGAGCCAGGTGTTCTTGTTATTTGAATACACTTCCAATTATCCTATAGATAAAATGTGCAGAGCCATTCTTCTTTCTCAACTCATATCCTGTGTCTCTTCCTGAAATAGGAGTAGCTGTGGTGTAACAAAAACAAAAATGTGTTTGTCTCCTGTCTCATGTGTCTCTCCTGCACCCCAACAAAGACAGGAAACTAACAAATCCATCCCCCGCATCTCCTCCACAATGCTATCTGTCTTTCTGTCAGTCTCTTCTCCCCCCCCCTCGCTGCTCCGTCCTCTCCAGTGTGTTCACTCACCAACTTCATTTGAGCAAGAAGCCCTTCAAACTCCTTGAGGTTGAGAGTAGGGCCGCTGTAGGATGCGCAGCCACTGGCAGCCTTCCCAAGCCAGAACACTGTGTTCAGCACCTGAGAGACATAGACACAAGGGTTTGATGCATATTCATAAATGCTAAACACGCTGACATAAAAGATAAAACAAGAAAAACAAAACAAAAGGCATTAATTACTTACATTTTTCAGTTTGCGGTTGCAGTCAGAGTCCCTGATAAGAGAGACAGATGTGTTACTGTCATGTGACCCTACATTAAATTGGACATAAACAGGAATAAAAAGCCACACACGCCTATTTACTTTAGGTTAGCTCGTATGGAAGTGTCTTGCAAGTCCCCAGGGTCAAACAGCTGGGAGCCCTTCAGGCCCAACTCCTCACAGCCCCGCAGGAAGACTGACAGGTTGTCCTAGAAGACAGACAGCAGGGCACCACACTTTATCACTTTGACGAACAGGCTGGTTTACAGGGCTGAATGTCACACTGGAGAGTGTCCTCTTACCAGCCCGGCGATGGGGGTGGGCAGTCTGTTGATCTTCTTGACCAGCCCTGGTTTGATTGCACTCAGCAGCCTGAGTGGAGGAGGGGAGAAGCAGAGATTTATTGAGTCTTAGGAGTTTATGTATGTTGTTGCGACTTCAGACATCAAAAACTGAGTGGGGGGTGATATCAGAGGCTTACTCGCATAACAGGATGCCATTCTCCAATCCACTGCGGAAGTCCTTGTCTCCAAAGCTCTTCCCAGTTACAGCCTGGGGGACAGGAAGAGACAGATGTAAAGGAGGTAGAATGGAATTATGGCTGCAACTAATAATTATTTTTATTAATCATTCAATTAATTAATCATTCAATTATTTGCTTGTTTTGCCCAACAGTCCAAAATCGAAAGATTGAATCCTCACACTGAGAAGATGGAACAGATGTTTGCCATTTTTTTCTTATTAAATGATTGAAATAAATAATCGTAATTGTTGTCAATTAATTTTCGTTCTAATACAAACAGGAACCAAATTATTAAAGCAGACTATGTAATATCCTCAAAAATGACAGCAATACCCTCTATTTTTGGCCATGCTGCAGATATCAATACAAAAAGAACAAAAAAGTAATCATCATCAACAATCAATTAATCATTTAAGTAATTTATCAAGCAAAAATGCCAAATATTCTATGGTTTTAGTCCTCTGTTTTATAACAATGTATATTCAAAATGTGGGGGTTTTGAAGATGTAATTTTGGGCTCCTGGTACTTGTGACAGGGTCTATTCTACCTGCATTTTCATAGTTTAATGAAGTAGTAAAGTAATTGAAAAATAATCAACAGCTTAATCGATAATGAAAATAGTCATTAGTTGCAGCCCTAATATGATCGTCGTCATTAACAGATAAATATAAGGTACAAAAGTGCTTGCTTGTTGAATTGTGCTTCACTGTGTCACTGACAGAGGAACCTGCTGCTGCCCGGTTTACCCTTCCCCCAACATTTTTTGCTTCAGTAGAACCCAAATTAGAGTGACACCAAGTCAATAGACACACTGCTCTGTGTCCTCATTCCATTTTCGCTGATTTAAATGCACGCAGTCAGAGCCTGAGAGAACGATAACCTCAATCCTCTAACCTGTCTCCAATTTTTCAGTCTATCCTGTATAGGCAGGAGAGGAGGAGGAAGCCCACACAATCCACACACATATGCACTATTTTCTGGAGCTGTTGTGTAACCAGCAACCAAAGATGGAAAAGAAGAGGTTTGGACTGTTTAGACTTCTAATCCAGATTAGCCCAGATTATAGTTAGCACCGAAACTGTTAACTGCAGGCACACGCTCTCTCTGTCTCTACTGCTCATATACTGTATAATGTATGCTCATATACAGCCATCCACAAAAAACACTCTGAGAAAATGTGTCACAAATACCAGTAATGATCTGAGGTCAATTTGACAGCAAATATTTGAGTCCTTTTGCTTCCTTTAGTCTTGGTCTGCACTTTATTCATGGTGATATTTATTATTTATTTCCTGTACGTGTACCACATGTATGAGAGGAACACACACACACACACACACACACACACACACACACACACACACACACACACACACACACACACACACACACAAAGTGCATCCGCTGCTATGAAAACAGCATATTGTTTTATCGTTATATAAGTGATGACCAGATGTTTCCCATTGGCATCGCTTTCTTTTTCTTGTATTTCATCCTGCTGTTGTCACACACACACACACACACACACACACACACACACACACACACACACACACACACACACACACACACACACACACACACGCTGGCATACACCATGTTTATCAAGGTTTGACACCAGGTCTTTGAAACATTTACAGCATGGTCATGCATCATTTACTGACCAAGGAGAATACTGTATTGAGTGTGTGTGTGTGTGTGTGTGTGTGTGTGTGTGTGTGTGTGTGTGTGTGTGTGTGTGTGTGTGTGTGTATGTGTGTGTGGGTGTGTGTATGTGTGTGTGTGTGTGTGTGTGTGTGTGTGTGTGTGTGTGTGTGTGTGTGTGTGTGTGTGTGTGTGTGTGTGTGTGTGTGTGTGTGTGTGTGTGTGTGTGAGACAGTTGGCAGTGAGTGGAGGTTGTTAACAATTGGTTATGTGAAAAATTCTAAAAATGAAATACAGCAATTGGACACAGTGACTGATGGGAGCGTGCATGTTTTGGATGAAAAAGTCATGAAAATTTAAGCAGATGAAAAAGGATTGTTATGAGTGTGTGTTAAAGAGAGAGAAAATGTATATGTGTTAAGTGAGCATTTGTGTCTGCTACAAAAACCAAGCCAAAGGCCTTGGGGGTATTTCAACACCAACATTGGTAATTCGACCCTTCCTCGCTCCCTCTCCGTCCCCATGGCGGATTGCTTTGCTCAGTCTGGGTGAATGGCAGCAGCAGCTACCGTTCAAACCCTGAGGTGAGATTGTGTGTGGGGGGCAGAGGAGAAGAAAAACTAGGCCAAAGTACCCTTTACTTTTATTTTACCAACTGTAAAAAGATGGAAAGAAAGTGAGACTGGAAAAATAGAAAGCAGGAGAGGAGAAAAAGATGCAGTACATCAAGTTAGTGCTGTAATTTCTATTAAACACATTATGTGCTGTAATGCATTAAAGCAACAAAAGCCAGGATTTTGCAGGCCTAAAAGTAAAAGTGATAATAATACGGGGCCTAAATTGTGACTATAGCCTGAGACTGTAGCCAGAAATGAGTATGACATATCTCCTTTCTGGTTTTGTAATACACAAGAAAAATATATAAAATATCAGAAAACAGGAAATAGAGTCGCAATTTGGGGAAACAAATTAAAAATCCTTTAACTGTGAAGCAGAAGGTCAAAATGGTAAGAGGACCTTCAGAACAGTGCACCAGTGTGATGCACAGTCCACTGAGGGAGGCTGGTGTTTTCATTTGTGATGTTGCAGAAGCATTGCCTTGTTATAATATTGTAATGTGCTGTAGGCACTCTACACACTAATGGACTAATGTGGCATACAGAGAAGAAGAGAAGACAAAACTTCGTTTTTTTAAAAATGAAAAAGAAAGACGGAGAGATAAAGTCATAATCCAGATTGAGGATGAGTTTAATCTGGATCAGAGTAATGAGGAACAAAAGCATGTCCACTCTGTAACGCAGAGTTACACTTATTGATCTACACATCTTCATCACAGTAAAATAAATTAGCAGTAAAAGTACAGTAAAATGGAATTTACAGATATACATTGATATACCCTTATATTTCACTCTGCACTGTGCATAGAAATGTAGCCTACTTAACATACTTAAAGCTGTTATTGCTGTTATTTGTTATTAAAGCTGTATTGTTTTGCAATACAGATACAAAATACTGTCAAAATTGAAGTGCTAAATGTACAAAATTCTGTGAATTATTTCACTCTACTACTAGTCAGTTTGCATGTAAATTTCATAGCACTTTGCATCCTGAATGTAGTATAGTTTACTGCACTGCTTTTTTCACAGCATAAACTAATGCTACTTGAAACCTCTGCACAGTGCTAATCAGAGCCAATCAATCATATATCATGATACTACATATACTATTATAACTAACCTTTCTGCAAGTTGTGTGCAGCGTTCTAATGCTTCACAAAACATGTTTAGTTTTGTCGGTGGCAAACTGTGACTATTCACAAAAATGTCAAAGACACTGAGGCATGAAGGACATCTCTGCCAACAGCATGTCTGTGCCATCATTATATCTCATTCTTTCATACAGCGTTTGATGCATGGAAAATCCCATAAATCCCTGCTCTCACACTCTTTCTCGTTCAGGCACAGCTGGCTGTCTGTGACCATTGAAGTTAATCCGCCTAGGACAGACAGCTGTGACATCTGGCACGCACGCACGCACGCACACACACACACACACACACACACACACACACACACACACACACACACACACACACACACACACACACACACATTCTTTCATTTATTCCGTGTGACAGACCCTTCTTGCTATGTACCGTATATGCCGGTGACAGCAGAGGTTAACTGTTGTCACTAAAGTGAACTTTGTGTTTCTCTAAGCATGTGCAACAAGTTTAAAGCACCTTCCACGGTGTGTATCAGCTTTGAGACAGTCTAATCCTGCCTTGTCTCGTCTATATTAACAGAAAGGTTTTGTCTGTGCCAGTCTAATTTCCTGCTTGGGTCATCTGGTGATATATAGCCTACTGCTCTACTGCCCCCCTAGAAACAGTGACACCTGAGAGCCTGCCCATGTTATGTTTCCATAGTGACCAGTGTCACCCAACCGGGGCGTGTCTGAGGAGTAATAGCTGATCGGCATGTGTGTGTGTGTGTGTGTGTGTGTGTGTGTGTGTGTGTGTGTGTGTGTGTGTGTGTGTGTGTGTGTGTGTGTGTGTGTGTGTGTGTTAATACACTTTGCATACTTTTACAGACATGGCAACACACACATGAATGCTGAATGGAGCGTAGGGTAGCATGGTTAACCCTGAATCATCCCCACCTGTGAGAACGCATACACTAGAAATAGAGTAAGCCTGACCGCTCTGAAAATAACTTGAGAATTAGGAGGCAGGAAGGCGACAAAGCAAGAAGAACACTGAGCAGACACTGCAGGAGAGATTAAGACTTTAGCCAGCATTAACCTAGACTACATTGTTTCACTACTGATGTAGCGAGCATTAATACTTTTTAAGCGCAGAGCAGAATGTGTCCATTGCATTTGGGGATATAAAACTACCAATTTGCTCGTTTTGCAAACGTTTTGAAGCCATTTTTGTACGCTTTGACCGAGAGCAAGATGAATTTCAATTAAAGGATGTGTTGAGGTCAACTCTATTGATTTGCTTTGAAATTTGTTTGAGTTATCCATAAGTGCAAAAGTAGAGACTCAAGTATATCGTGTTTCAGAACAATGAGGCTAGAAGAATAGCCTTTGCTGTTTTTTATGTAACAATTTAACACCAAGCTATTTTTCCATTGATGGGTTAAGATGAAATATTGTATGTTGAAAACATCTTTAAATTTAAAAATGTGGATGTCATGTTTTATATTTTGTATTGACCGCTAGCTATATATTTCATTTTATATCTTGTAAATATTTGCATCAATGAAATGAAATTCTGCATACTGTAAAAAAAAAAAATCTTTTGAAAAAAGATGGTTGTAATGTTATTTATCTGGAGTTTGTAGTGATGTTGACTGATGGATTGCATGTCAATGAACCAGAAAGAACCTAAGACAACATGACCACCATGATGAAGGCAAGTTAGCCAAATACACTGTGAAATAAAGCATCTGTTGAAGAGTTGCGCATTGTGTTTAATTTTGATTAACAAGTATCAAAAAGTGTTATTACATGTCTGGTCAGATTATGATGTCTTGTTCACTTATTCTATGATCACATATTTTCAGATCTAAATCATACCTTTGCTAATTTTAAACTTCTTGTACAGATGCACAATAATCACTGATCCACAGAGTTTTGTCATATTTTGTTAAAGGTACCAAACAACCAGTTCTAACCATCAGTGAGTTAAAACGTATGCTCAGTACAACAAAGCCCGCCCCTGCTTTAAAATTTAAAGATTATAGGAAGGTGTTCTATGTCTTTGAGATGTCTGAGAATTATTAAAAGCCTATCTGATAACTTCATCCTTTCAGACTGGAATAAATATATATATCTTGTACAAGGATGACATGTGAGAGTAAGAGCCATCCAACATCAACGTCATGCATGGCATAACTGTGCAAGTTTGGTGGAAAATTAGACTGTGCATATTAATATCTTTAAAGCCATCCAAATAGGCCATTACTCTCCACAGGCTGATTTTCATTATGCTGATCATTTAAATTTGCTTGTACTGTATTTGGGACACTGACAGATCTGAACTTGGTGGATGGGAGAAGAATGATCTACTTCTGTGGCCGCTGAAATTCTACTGTAAAAGTAATCATACAGGAAAGAGGAACCATTTAACTTTGACAGACAGACAGACAGAGAGACAGACCATCTCTAGTTGCCAGCCCTCACCAGTGGATGCATATTTCTACTGGTTGTGACCATCTTGGGACCAGTTCGGCCAAAATGTGTTTTATTCCTTGATATGTTCAAATATTTTTTTATCTGAGTATTTTGTTTCCTGACCCCTAAATTGGAAACCATTGCGATAACCATTAGCATTTTTTTTTTTAAACTGTTTGGATGGTTAATCTCAAACTGGATTTTAGTTTTATCAGTAGGCCTACGGACTGACTCAACATCCCATTAAAAATGGCTACCGGTACTTTAGTGAGTTGTTGGCTGTTGAACATTCCTACAATTCAACTTCACCTTGGTAAAGAAATGTCTGTTAGCTAATTCATTGTTTTGTTTACCTTCATATTTGACAGATAGACATGCATGTACTGTATATTCTTCTTCTTCTCTATCACAGCCTGTAGTGAACTGGCTTGTGTGTATGACAAACAGAACCAATTGTGGGAGTCTTATAAAAACACAGCTGAGGTGTTAAGTTTAAGCCAAAACTTACTTAATATTCATTTTGTTGTAATTCAAAGACTTTATTTCCAAAATATGAGATTCTAGTTGGCAGGTAGCTATGCTTATGCGGGGACAGCAGAAAATAGGTCATTACTCAGCTCCACGGGCAAAATTATGATTCACCACTCAGGCTTAGAGACAGAGGCGTTTCTTATCCGAGCAGATGATGGTGGAAACGATGCAGCAAACCACGCACATTCATCTCATTCTCATCCGATGCGATCACCGGTTGGTCCTACATAGCATTTCGTGCGTGAATGCTGGCCCGGTTTCATAACCATGGCAACCGGAATCCCCTCGCGCCTGAAGAAGGGGGCGTTTCACCTTCCAGCAAGTAAAAAAAAACATGACCGATACTAAACAACTGAGGGATTTACTTTTATGTTTGTTGTTTATTTTCTAATGGTCGGTGTTAACGTCCCCACAGTGCTGGTGTGTGTAGGCTACGTGTCAAATAACATTAGGGGACACACGTGTGAAAACTTGAGACCCAACGTTTGTCCACGCTGAGCCGTTGTCCCACACGGTAACCCGACACTGCACCGTCCCCACAACAGGTGACGGTGCACCGGTGCAGTAGGCTATGTATTTATATCCCCCAGTATGGCCCGTTTCTGTCCCCGTTGCGCTGGAGCAGCAGGCCCCTGAGCCTCCCTGAGCGGTCACTTCACTTACCTCTATCCATTTCTGTGCCTCCAGACAGGCTGGTTCGGGATGGTTCGGCCCCGAATGTTCCGGCTCGTCCTGCGGCGAAGCATTCGGGACATCTCGACCTGCTGCGGGGCTAGCCATCTCCGTGCAGGCCGTTTAACTAGGACCAGATAGTGTTATGTGGAAAGATGTGTTGGTGGTGCTCCCCTCCCCGCTCTGTCAGCCCGTTATCCTCCTCCTCGCTTTCTATCGTCTAACGTTACACCCCGCAACTTCACGCACCAGTCAGTGCGTTGGGTAGCTCTCTCGTGCTCACCACGAGTCCTGCTCACACAGCGGCACGGAGATGGAGAAAAAGAGCTTCCCGCGACCCCGACACTGCAACACGAGCCAGACGCTAAAAATAATGATTCTTGTACGCAGCCGAACTGCGCGAGGCTGCTGCCGAGCATTTTAGACACGTGAACGCGCATGCAGGAATCTATGCGGGGGAGGTCGAGAGATATAGAAGAGAGAGAGAGAGAAAAGGATGGGGTATTGCACAAGATGTCCCGTTTTTTCACAGTTGTCCTGCGTCAGCTGGATGTGGCTGTTGGAGATTTGCTTCATGCTTACCTAGAGAGGCTTTACAAATTGAGAAAGAAATTAAGCAAGAACATGTCAAAAAGTAGAGCTTTAAAGGGTTCAGTAGTCTGTTTGAGTCGTGACAGATTGTTTGAGATATATTAGTAGCCTATTTATCACAGGGACCACAAATGGGCAAAAATCCCTTACATGTTTCCACAACAATAAGTCTGAAATTATCTGATTTTTCAACATTGTATTTGTGCAGTTCATTATTCAATTAATTGTCCACAGGGCTGGATTACCAAACAGGAAAAGTAGGCATCTAACCTGGGGCCCCTCAGACTCTCAAGGGTCTTTGTTAATTAATTGCAAATTAGTTTAAATATGCACCACAAGGGGCCCTGTAAATGTAGTTTCCATCCTTTATTTCAATTGATATTGTGCTTACTGTAAATGGTGCATATTCCTAAATATAGTTGTTAATCAAATTACCACAAACACATAGCAAACCTAGGCAAAATATAATGATGCCGCCATGTACACAGTAGTGTGTGCTCTGTACCCGAGGGGTACTTAAATGGAACACAATATATACTTTATAAAAAAATGTAACCTTAAACTAGTCAAATTTAAAATACAGTCCACACAATATGTACAAAGGCAAGAAGTATGCCCCAATTTAAAAAAAAAAAGACTCAGAAGATTTCTCAGTTTTTCTTTACAGACATTGAGTAAAATCTACACAAAATCAATACCCCATAAAATCTTACAAACTGAATTTCACACACTGACCAAAGCATGGCTTGGCAGCCGTCAGTAATGTTGCAAGTAATCAGTGCTTTTGATAATAGTTGCATATACAGTTGTGTTGATAACTTCTGCCCTTTAGTATTACATGAAAATGTGACATTTTTAAACAGCAGGTCAAACTTTTTTTTTTCTGAGCATGACACTTTACATCATCACCTGAATGGAGAACTAGGGGAAAGTAGTGCCATATTTCCTCCCACACCCCTTTCTTAACATATAGATATCAGCCTTTGTTTGAATAAGAGTACTTTTTCACAATGGCTTGGCATTTATCACAACAGAGTCCTGTCCTGTAGGTCAGTATACTGTATATCACACTGTGCCTGCTATTCTGCAACATCGAGAAAGGTCTTGTCGGTATCCACAGCGATGAGATGACTGACCAGACAATCTATCGACAAACTCTTCAGTCATCATCCTCTTGTTTCATCCCTTTACAGCTGAACTCTTGCCAAGAATAGTCAGGATGAGCCTCAAGCTGTGAGAGCTGTAGGACATTAACCACTTCATCACCTCATGTGACAGAAGTATGAATGTGTGTACACTGTAAAAAAAAAAAGTTATTTCACTGGAATTTACTGTAAAGTTTTACGTGTTTTTTTCCGTTTTTTCTACATTAAGTGTTAATGCCATAAAAATACGGAAAAATACTTTTATTTAAAAAAAAACACATTAAATAAAGGTTGTAGTCTGTGAATTGATATAATGAGAAAATATAGTTGTTTAACAGGATAATTCCATTGCTTAATGAGCTTGAAAGTTAAATTACATTGAATTTTATGTAAAAAGACAAAAAATAACCATAATTTTACTGAGTGTAAAATTGAGGCATCTTTCTGTTTTTTTACAGTTAAACCTTAAAATTAATATAAAGAAACGTTAAAAAACAATCGTGAAAAAACGGTAAAAAGTCTGGCAGCAAAGTTGCCAAACACTTACCGTAAAATGACAGTCAAAAACCTTATGTTATTCTACAAAGAACTTCTTTTTAAAATACAGATATTTACTGTACATTTTCTGTATTTTTTCCGTCCAACTACTGTAAAATTAAAAAGAATTGTAATCATAAAACATATTTAGAATGTTAAACAAATGTATAAATCTGTACAAACACTGACAAATATTGCAGAATACCTTAAAATTACATAAGTTGAATGAAAACTGCTGTTTTCATACTGTTTTTTTTGGTAAGTTCACAAGATTATCCAATCCATCCACAAGAGTTCCCTGTCAAAGTACAGAGTCTGGATGTAAAACACACAGAAATCATGTCAAATGAAAGTAAAATGACCCTCTTTTTACAGCCCAGTAATAGTATCTTAAAAGCTTTAGGCATTTATTTTATATGATTATCCAGTCTATTTACAGTAAATTCCTGTTTAATACTGGTTTTCTACTGTACAAAAAAGCAACTATCTAATATACCTACATACTTTAACCATTAATATAACAGTTTTACTTTATATAAACAGTACTTTATAGTGATTAAACACAACTATTCAATATATCTACAGACTTATCCCATTAATATACTGTTTGTTTACTTTGTAAAAACATTTGACAGTATTTACAATTAAATATCCAATATATGCATCAGAGACTCTTCAGAAAAATAAATAAATAATAAGTAAATATTGGTATAATGTATAGGGGTCCATTTTAGCTTATTCAATGTGGTCTCATACATACTGTGTTAGTGTTTTAATCGCTGTCAAACATCATCCTGGCCAATATCTCCTAATGGAAGTGTACTAAAGGGGTTAACAGAGGTACTGAGACAAGTAGGACCAGCCTGACCCGTTTAATGCATTGAATGAGGCTGACATGAACCCTCACTGCATGGCCTCAACCACTCCACAGCACAAACCCACAAGCATTGTTCTCAAGTATAGTTGGATCAATGTAATTCTATTAGAAACTAAAATACTGTAATATTTTGTAAGCATATTTATGGTAATACAAACAGTAAAAGAACTTGGCAGCACACAAGCTTAAACAACCAGCTAAAGCCGTATCGCACCAAATCACCACTGGGGCCTATGTGGACAAAGATGCTGTATTCAGATCTGTCTTTGTAAAAATATAGATTCTCTCACCTAAATATTTGTGGAAACAAAGCCATAGCTTCATTTAAGGGAATGCATATGAGACAAGAGTCAACCTAAACTGCAAGCCTTGGATGTACATGATGTCTGTTTTAGTCCAAGTCTGTGATATGCTCATCACTATATAATCATGTTTTGGTCTGACAAATGAGTTGACAAAAGAATCGTGCAGCCACAGTTCACATCACATAGGCCCACAACCCTATAGGCCTACAGGATGGCGATACAGTACACAGAGTGCCAGGCAGCCTACATCTTCACTATCCTAATATTTTAGGGGGCATCTGATGATCTTGCCTCATTTAACTTCCGTGGAGGCCATGTGAGGCTATTTCAGATTCAAGGCCCAACATCTTTTTCCACTGACTGCTTACTTTGCTGAGGTCTGCTGTGATGCCTTATACTGTGTCCACTCTGGCATCTGATGTTTGTTCCTGTCTATGTCATGCAAACAGCTCAGAGCATGAGCTTCCCTCTTATGTGGGGTAGAATGAATATTATGCATGTCCAGTACCTCAAAAGCCTCACCAGCGCCTGACAAGACCTCTGTGATCTGATCACCTCTGCCTCTGACACAGGCATTGATGCACATACAGCCTGGGCAATATGTGTTCCATTTAGGTGTAACATTAATACGTTAATACGTCTGCTACACTTTTATAAGGGGTGGAA
Organism: Gymnocephalus cernua; assembly: GCA_023631565.1. Lineage (NCBI taxonomy): Eukaryota > Metazoa > Chordata > Actinopteri > Perciformes > Percidae > Gymnocephalus > Gymnocephalus cernua. The sequence continues at coordinate 16,822,183 of CM042427.1, read as the reverse complement.
AATCAATATTCATGCACACCAGTACCTCAAATACATACCTGCTTGCCTAACTTGCACACCACCTAACCTAACTTGTTCAACTAGTTCCAACCCTCATACAGTTTAATTCAACCCTGCGTTGATACGCCATAACAGACACAACAGTGCCATACGTGTAATGCCAGATGTTGCTTCATAGTGTCCTATACCTGTAATTTACTGTAACAATAAAGAAATCTTGAATTGTGTGCGGCTGCCCATTTAAAGTGTGTCCCCTCTTATGAAAGTCATGCCTACTGACAAACAGTATGGACATCTGCAACATTATGCTTATTTGAGAAATGATCTGTTTTTTCATAGGCCTTTCATAAAAGGCTGTTAATCCACTTTAAAAACGTTGGAGGCTGTCTTCCAATACAATATGTTAGACCAGAGGTTTTGAAAGTGGGAGGCAGGCCCCCCTAAGAAGCTCCAAACTGTTTTAGGGGAGGCTCGTGAATGTAAATGAAAATTAGGAATTCAGAAATACAGTAGTTTGGGGAAGTTTTTAGTGTTTTTTTCAGTCAGAAACTAATAAATGCATGCGGGACAAACCTCTTTTTTATGTATTTGGTGTACTTGAAATAATATGTAGCATACACATTCTTTTCCTTATGAAGGTGTATGATACATTTGTTACATTATTTTCTCTTAATATTAAGACCCAAAATGAGTGTTCAACAAAATGCCAGGTCTCTGTGCAGTCCTACTGCTCCCTCAAATCATTTTGCCTCTCCCCAGTATCTACAGGTCAAAGGGAATAAAGAGTTTTTCATGGGCTGAGGTAATATAAGGTGAATAAAGACATGAAGTATGAATAAAGCCTTACATTGGTGTGCTATATATTGTTTTAATTTAGCAATACATGCAATGTGTGAAAGACTGGGAAGTGATGTTAGTGCTCAACAGTTCAACCAAGGCTTCTGTAGCATCAACATGAATTTAGTAATCTGGGGGTGAAGCGATGCAAGACCTTACAATGGTTGAAAAAACATAAATGTAAACAGAATTAGTCTCTTTAGTCTCTGTGCTTCAAATATCAAGAAAGTGCGCGCAGATTCAAATAACTGAATGTTGTGAAATCATTGGATGAATCATGCCAGGCGAGACAATCTTGACCAATGGTATTGTTTGACTTCAGAGGGGGAGGGGCTAACGTCAAGATCAACGGCACAGAGACACTGTGGAGTGGATAAGGTAGCTAGCTAATGCAGGACATTTCCATGAAGATTCACATTCAGCTTTCACTTCAGGTAAAGTAATACTGTTGTTTTTATTTACATGCAGTTTCCTCACGAGATATCAACTGAACATGAGTTAAGATAACACTTGCAATTTTAAAATGTCAGCAGGGATAACGTTAGCATTTGCCGTTTATGTGCCTTATCAACATCTGGCGCAACATTATGCCTGTCCTTAGGTAACGGTAGCCTTGAATGTGAACCATGCACCAGTCGTAATGTTAGCTAGCTAAATATATAGGCTAGCTAACAGTTAACTATATTATAGTTGTCAGTTGACTAACGCTAACGTCAGTGTTCCATGTTTAACTTAAGTTCCTATTTCCTCGTGCAAACACGGACCTGACAAAGACAGTGGCAGTTAACTTTGTAACGTTAACTTGCTAAGTAACGTTATGTTAGACTGTTTAGCAGGTTAGCTTGATTAGCTAGCCAGGTACTAATACTAGTAATTAAAGAAACGTCATAACGCTCCGTTGCTCCTAACACTAGGTAGTTAACATTACATGCTAGCTAAGCTATCTCAGCTGACTAACATTAATTTGGTTCTACTTTATGAACAGTGAAACACACGTTGTAATTAACATTTTACCCCTGCTTCATTCAAGATTGTGTATCAAGTTACAACATGACATTACACTGAGAGACTGCTTTGTGGACCACAACATCTTAATTTGAACGTGATCGTTATTTTCACTCATGATTCAGTGTGTCCAACTTAACATTATCATTCTGTCTTTCCAGAGAGAATGTTTCCATTCTCGCTTTCCACATAAAAGTAGATGGACAGAGAATTGAACAAACTCAGAAATAAGATATAGTCTACCTGCTCTACTTAGAAGTGTCTCTCCTTCCAGTCCAGACCACTCAGTATGTAATTAAATATGTATTTTAAGTTTCATTTTTGCTGTAAATCTAAATAAATAATTACCTGGTGGTCAGTGCTGGCAAGCCACCACAAATACATTAATGTAGCTATAGTCCTGTTACAGTAATGTTGAAATGTTAAAAAAAATCTCACCCTAATTCTTTAATCCCTGTTTAGGCAAGATGGAAGAAAGGAGGATACAAGATTAAGAAGACCAAGGAGAAAAAGAAAGCTAAAGTAAAGAGATGTTCACCATACAGTATCACACGTAATCAGCTGTACCTTACCACATCTTTCTCACCCATGATATGGCTCTCATTCTGTGTTCGGTTTGACAGGGATCAAGAGGCCAATGACCAGTTAATGAAGGCTGAACCAACAGACCAGACTGAGAACATGATAGCCCAGAGCAAGAGGGGGCCCAGCAGAGGCTAAGGAGGAGGCAGAACACCCACATACAGCTGAAGGAGGTACCGAATGACATCTGCACTGGTAATAGTTGCTTTACCTGGGCTGTGCTTGTAAACAAAAACAAACCGAGGTCTGAACCGAACGTGTATTTGTCACATTGTTACACCCCTATTTGTTGGTACAGCCTTACTTGAGTCTAAACACAGTGACTTGGGACTTGTTCAAGATGGTGAAGGTTAAAGCGTAACTCTCGGCAAAATGCAACCATGGGTGTTTTTGTGAATGTACCCGAGTCAAACTTCAGGTTAAAAGCATAATTAGGACGGTAGCACAGCTTTTAAGATTTACCATATCTTCGTTTTCCGGTCAAATGGCCTTTTGAATGGGAGAGCTAGGGGCACTACTATGATCGCATCAAAATGACTTTTTTTAAAACACTAAGAAGGCTCAACACAACATGAAACTTTGCTCCAAGTATCACCAGGGGATCTACACATTAACGAAAGTATTGAGAACATTGATTGTGTTCACAGAGTTTACTAAAAAAGGTTTTTGAACGACTTAGTTTAGCAGTTGTTGTTTCCGGGTGCTAACATCTCCAAATGCAGCTTAACAGGGAGGAGAGTATAGTGATACGTGGAGCAAAGTTTCATGTTGTGTCAAGCCTTCTTAGTGTTTTGAAAAATAGCTAATTTTATGCTATCATAGTAGTGCCCCTAGCTTTCCCATTCAAAAGGCCAGTTTACCAAAAACAAGAATACAGTGAACCTTAAAAGTGGTGCTTCCGTCCTAATTATGCTTTTAAACTAAAGTTTGACTCGGGTACGTTCACAAAAATGTAAACAAACAACAAAATATTTGGGCTGCACGATTTGAGGAAAATATCTAATTGTGATTATTTTGACGGATATTACGATTGCGATATGATTCACGATATTGGAGGGAATGATGTTTTTTTATTTTCATTGAAAAATATTTTTAAAAAATGATTGAAGTGTGATTTATTTTGCGAGGATCTGTGCCAAAACAAAGATTTTTTCCTTCAGTCTGTAGGATAGGATTTGTAGGCCGGGACGTCTCTGCAGCACCACAATACTTTATTTACGGTTTGACACATATTTAGCCTTCAACAAATATTGCCCCCCCCTGCGATTTGGATATTGCACTAGTTCATATTGCGATTTCGACAATATTGCGATTAATTGTGCAGCCCTACAAAATATATTGACATGCGAAATAATCGCAAGGAAAAAACGTCCTTGGTGTGCAAATGTCTTTATTCTCACCTCTGATATTTGTGAGTAAGAGCTACTCTCTCACAAAGCCACAAACCAGAGATTTTAGACTCAGACTATGATGTCATCAGGTTACTAAGCTGCTTCTTAGACAATACATGTGAAACTAATTTTGTAGAATAAAAAAAGAAAAGAGGTTTATTCTATGTTAGCGTTTCAATTCTGAAACACTAAATCTCCCGTTACCTCCTAACATCCCCCTGGCTGTTCTCAGAGTCATCTTTAAAATCTTTCTCAAGTCATTGTTTTTGGAAAAGCTTATACATTGCATTACATTATATCAGATGACATCACAAATTTTAGTTTTTGGATTTTGGAGAGAGTTGTTCATGTTCACTGACATTTTGAACACGCACGTATGAATTCCCAAATTGCCCATAGTTCCCCTTTTGCTATAATGCAATGTACCAGACAGTTTCTGCTCCCATAAGTTTATTCATATGTTAAGGATTAAGGTGACACTGTTTAATAGTGCATTTATTTGTAAAGCAAGCAGTAAATGGTCATTTTATGATAGTTTCTGGTTATGATACATTAAAATACTTAAAATCTCATACATCTCAAAAAGGGATGTGCAGTGAATGGATTGGACAATGCTGTAAAATGTCAGCAGAAAAGACTGATATATTTATTGAGTGTAAAAGTAGTTGATGCAAATGCACTTTTACATAGTCCTTTTGGTTTTTGTACATTCAAAACCCCATTTACTGATGAGGTCGTTGTGAACATATATTGGATAGTAATAGTAATTACTGTCAAATAATGTTTATGAAGCAAGTCCCATGCACTTGCACAAAGTCTGTAGATATATTGGTGTTGCTTGTTATTACTGTCAAATAAAGTTTATATAAATAAACATGTATGTACATATAATGGAGAGTTGCTTGTTATTATTGTCAAATAATGTTTATATAAAGTAAACCCCTTCAATGAGGAAAAGTCTGTAGATATACCAGATAAGTGCTTTTAAATTACTATAAAACTATGTTTATATAAAGTAACCTCATATATTAATAGTAAAGGTATGTAGATATATTGGAGAGTTGCTTCTAAATTACTATAAAACTATGTTTATATAAAGTAACCTCATGTATTAATAGTAAAGGTACGTAGATATATTGGAGAGTTGCTTCTAAATTACTATGAAACAGTGTTTATATAAAGTAAACACCATACAATAATGGTAAAAGTATGTATATATGTTGGATAGTTGCTATTAATTACTATAAAGAACAGTTTATATAAAGTAAACCTGCATACAATAACGAGGTTAAGTCTGTAGATATATTGGATAGTTGCTTGTGATTACTGTTGAATACTGTTTATATAAAGTGAACACCCATACAATAATGGTAATATTATGTTTATATATTGAATAGTTGCTTTTTATAACTAAAAAGCACTGTTTATATAAAGTAAACCTCATATAATAATGGTAAAGGTATGTAAATATACTGGATATTTGCTTCTAAATTACTATGAAACAATGTTTATTTAAAGTAAACACCATACATTAATGGTAAAAGTATGTAGATATATTGGAGAGTTGCTTGTAAATACTATCAAATATTGTTTATATAAAGTAATGACTATTATTATTAGGTTTATGCAAGGTATTATCCCATTATATTCTTTTTTTATACAGTAAAAAAACAGTATTTAACAGGAATTTACTGTAAATAGATTGGATAATCATAAAATAAATGCCTAAAGGAGGGTAATTGAAAGTTATTTGACATCATTTTTGTGTGTTTTATATTCAGAAATCTGTACTTTGACATGGAGTCATTGTGGATGGATTGGATAATCTTGTGAATTTACCAAAGAAAACCGTATTAAAACAGCAGTTTTCAGTTAAATTGTGTACTTTTAAGGTATTTCTGCAATATTTCTTAGTTTTGATAAAGATTTATAATTTTTTTTCACATTCTAGAAATGTTTTATAACAAGATTGTTTTTTTAATTTTACAATATTTAGACTGTAAAAATACAGAAAATATTTACAGGAAATATCTGTATTTAAAAAAAGAATTTTTCTGTAAAATAATGTAAGGTTTTTTACTGTAATTTGACGGTAAGTGTTTGGCAACTTTGCTGCCAGACTTTTTACCGTTTTTTTACGTTTTTTTTTTTTACAGTGTAGGCTAAAATGTAGACTGGTGACTGGTGGAAATCAAGTAAGGGCTATATGTTACTGGGTTAAAGCAAGAGCTAGAAACACACCAGGAGACACATACAGTATAAGTCTAATGGTTGCTTTATTGAATTCCCAGAGCTGCATCACCAACAGAACTACAGCAACATATTATTTGGAAAGTGCAGAAAGGTAAACAATTTGTGCACAGCCTAGACATACAGTACTATACCCTTGCACGACAACAACCCAACATAAAGTAGCACTTGATTTTTATTTTCTGTGTTAAACCTGCACACCAATAGTGTACTACTTACTATTGAGTATTTGTGGATTGTTAACTTACAAAAAAAAAGAAGAAAAAAAAAGCCATTTTCAAATGAATTATGTTTTTTACTTAAACTGTATTTATTTCTGAAAACCCAAGTAAACTACGGCAATCCACCACTGCCATTTTGCACTATGAACTCAAAGAAAACCCGTCTTTCAGAGAAATGTCACCCAAGAACACCACTCAAAAGGTTGCACGCATTCTACGAACAATGATTAAATTATTCCTACGGGTACATGTGGCTGTTCTGAAGAATGTCAGATCCTTATAATCACAACCACACAGCCACTAAAGGCATTCAGAAAAACAGGCAAAACGTTTCTCCATGCAAGTTGTTTGCCTTTTCCTTCCCACTTTTCTTTATTGGCACAAAAGGTATTTAAGCATCAGTTTCTAAGTTTAACACAGATCCACCAATGATTACAAATCATTTAACAAGTTGCAAAGAAGACAAATACACACAAGCAGTGGTGAGATCTGACATTATGTTTTACAATACCCATTGCTAAATGCCATCACATAAAAAGGTTTGGACAAGCTTGTAACAGTAAGTGTCAGCAGATCAAAAGGATTTGATGGCGTGTTTGCGTTTATGTGTACATGTGCTTAAGAATGCTTTGTTCATGAGATGAAAGTACAGTATGTGGCAACAGCATGTGCGTTATAGTGCATCGTGTCTGCAGATGTATTATGTGTTTGCAGGTTGTTTCTGCTGATTGCGTTTGCCATGTGAATGCTTCAGGACATTTTGGTTAACAATTTGGTTGCGTGTCCTAACTAATATCTAACTGTGACAAAGAGCCACCGCAGAGAAACGGACCTCGCCTTGCTCTCTTTCCATGAATCCACGGCACACTTTGGATGCATCCTGGGCATGTATGAAAAGGAGGAAAAACAGTTTAGTCTTAAGTAAAATGTGTATGTTGTTATTTGTTAAAATGTACTTTTACTCAAGTTTCATTAAGTTACTTTTACTCCAATGCGCAGGAACTAGAAATACTGCACTTTATCTAAGGTTACTAGCCAGAGAAAAGATTGTCCTAAAGATGGAGGATTTTAAGTACATTTCACTCCATGTATTCTTATACTCCCCAGTAGGGCTGGGAAATATCACTAAAATATTGTAAATACCGTAATATGAGGGTTAATTTAATGAAATCTGGCTGTTGTCATATAGTTTATAATTGAAATGTCATGTGTATATACAGAAGCACCAAAACAGTCCACAAAACAGTATAGTTATATTTCATTGATATTAAATTATATATCAATGTAACATTTGGTCAAAATTATAAAATCGATTACATTGTGTTTTTGCTAATATTGCCCACCAATATAGTAGATTTGTGAATGCAGGTCTACTTTTACTTAAGATAGTTTTTCCTTTATATGAGAGCCAATACATCATCACACCATTTAATGTTGCAATTTCATCACCAATGCATGTAGTGCCCTCTTGTGGTAGTTTGACGTGACAATCTAAAAGACGTAGCACAGACAAGACCCTCAAATTGGGTCTAAAAGCACTTTGTTTTTCCAGTTGTATCAGTCAGTCAAAATCATTATGCTTTTACAAGACTTCTTATTTGTGTTATTTATCTAATATTTAACAAACAGCCCTAACTTATATGGCTTGAGGAGTGGCAGTCGCCTAGATTCCAACTATACTTACATTAAGATTTTTGTAGACATTGATGTTTAATTAGCATGTAACCATATTGCAAAGTTTACCAGCCTTCTTTATAGTTAATGTTTATGATCTATACTGAAGATCTGAGAGAGTGTGCATTAGCCAGGTTTATTGATTGAATCAAGACATTTGGGAACGGCCACTCCCTATTCCAGTTTAATACCATGACTCATCACAGACCACATGCATAAAGGAACTTGGCTCACAATTATATTTCAACGTATCCAGAATGGACACAGATTGATAAGGACTATAGTTTTACCTACCATTATGAATGACTCCTCTTTAGTAGCTCCGTGTTTCACTGGTCCATCCATTCTTCCATCTTAAAAACAAATCAGATAGTAAGGAATCCACAACGTGAAAACACATACAGGTACGCAATATACATATACATAATTCAATGGACATAAGTTGACACGCTTACCAAATTCATAAAGTTCTCCATTCGCATTGACAAAGGCAATAAAGTGGAAGTTGATTTTGTCAGCTTCCATCTGTAAAAGTTGAGATGTTTGAGTTGAGAGAGTAAATATTGGGATACAAAAAGGCTTCAGAAAAGACTGCAAAGCGACTTGTTGCCATCAAAACATATATTAGTTTACAGACAAAGTCTCTCAGCTCTCTAAAGGTCCGTACACACCGGGCCGATAATCGGCTGTCAGACAGTCTGGCGAGGTCAGTGACTCAAGTCTGTTTGGTGTGTTCCGTGCCGTCGTCCAGAGGAGCTGTCTGCTTTCCAAAAATCCGGAAGCAGCAGCCAGACCCACGTGACGAGTTTGTCCAATCAGCTGCCAGTTTTCTTTTTTTTTTGGGCAACAATACAGAGTAGCGCCGCCTGCTGTTATGGAGACGTATTACGTCTCCATAACAGCATCGCTTCGGTGTGTTCGGAGGCACTTTTTGGACCTCGGGGAGCCAACTGATCAGTCCAACTGCCTTTTCTGCCAACGGTCGGCCATCTGGTTGGTGTGTAAGGCCCTTAATACCCCCTTCAGACCAACAGCGATGCGGGTCAAACTGGTCTATCGGTCGATCCTTAATGACCCTCCTCTGTCGACCAGGGTCGCACGGGCTTCGGAGGCTGCCTGGCTTTGGTGAACTGGCATTGCTACCAGGAACAGAAATCAGTTCAATGATAGAGGCTACTTATGTTTAAATGCCATTTAACAGACTCACCGCCAAAAAAATAAAAAAAATAAAGATTAAGAGACAGAGACAGAGACAGAGAGAGAGAGAGAGCTCACACATGGGCTATCAGGAAAACGGAAACTTAACTTTGATCTGGTATTTATTCAATTAAATACCAGCGTAATTTTCAGTTTTATAATTATGTGTATGGAGATACACTGCAAACTGGACTCCATATAAATGAATCCAACGCGCGTCACATGTTGAAATCTGCGTATCTACTTTCTGAAAGGGGTATAAGATGCAAGTAAGTTGAGTAGTTGATATTATGGTTAAAGTATCTTACCCTACACTGGCCCTGCACTGCAACCTCATTGTGAGCCTCACAGATTGCCTGGAGAAGAAATATTCAGAACATGTCAGTATAATACTGCTAAAACAGTCTACACTTTAAAATACACATGCAGAGATCTTTCTGAAAGATAAAACTGCAAATTAGTTGTGACTAACTACGTGTTACTTAGAAGAAGAAAAAACACAGATTTGAGGTTTTAAAGACACATGTTCCTAATAGTACATTCCGTAAAAATATACAAGAATTGTTAGCAGCTATCAAAGAGCCCTTTTGAGTAACAAAGATTTAGCAGTGTCTGGCGCCCCCAAGTGGGTAAAACAAACAGTACAGTAGGTTGTGCATTACTGGCAGGCATTTCAGAAATGAGGTATTTGCTTTGGGTTTATTTAGTTTTTTTTACATGTAGTAATGCAGTTGAGTATTTTTAGTTGATTAGTCATTACATTTTAAGTGCTTATTCAACATTTTATCAAGAGCTTATATTTTATACAAGACAGTCAGTAACCATATTCTGCTGCCGATCATTATCTCATAGACAATGAAATCTCACTGATGACATTCTTTTAAATGCAGTTAACAGTAGCATATAAAGCAGCTTCAACAGTATGTATGTTTATCGTACCTGGTTCTTCTCCAGATGTTTGGCACGGTCATCAGCAGACATGTTTGCAGTCTCATCTAGAAACTTCTTCAGGGCAGAGTCACTATCTAAACAGACCCCCCCAAAAAAATAAAAAAAGGTCTAAAAAGTTAAAATCAGAAACCAAATGCCATTCATTTGCATTCATACATTTTAAAATCACAACCCGCCTCACCAAATAACCGTGTCACCAATTATCCAGTTATTTAAAAATAAAAAAAAGTGAATTAATAGTAGCGCCATCCATTTTAAAAATGCACTTAATTTCGCTGCCCAGCAAATATTTCAAACGGTCTGCCTTTTTAATATACTGGAGAACTAATCTTTGGATCTCTGATTTGACTGGGCAGTGAAAGTAGGGGCTGCTCCATCATCAGTCTATGAAGCACTTAATATGGTGGCCTCATTTTTCAACCCATTGGCGTGCCAATTTCTATAAGCCTAATGAGTTTACATTTCTGGTTTACACATGTTCATAATACACCTAAATGTAAACTTAATTCTGGAGAGAAAACGATTACATGTTGTGTCCACCTCGCTGACCCTAGATTTTACATCACAAATTCAATTTGTAGCTTTAACAAAAGACTGGCGCAAGTTTGGCATTTTCCCTACACAGAAAAGAAACAAAGTAAATGTATGTAATTTGAATAAATGAAAGCAAGATATCTCTGCACTATGAAAAGAAACGGCTGTGTAACCGATACTGACCGTCAGCATTATGCTCCTTTTATAAATACATATTTTGTAATATCAATATTGTACTTACTATGCTACCAGTGCTTATTTGATCTGCACTCACCAAAAGTCAGTTTGCTTTTGTTGTTGGCCACAGCATGCAGCAGGGCGATGGTGCCACAGGAATTGACTGCTGTCTGCTTCAAGAAATAAACCTCAGAGCCTCCTGCAACCTTGTCTGCCTGCTGCTGTCTAAAAGACTCATGCTGCAATACACACAGACAGAGCATGGTCATCAGATATAGAGCACAGTCATGGTCATCTGCTCACGTGAACACGTGTGGGTTAAGATCAAAATTGGAAACAGCAATCAACAGAACAATAGAAATGTTGGCAATATATTATTTGTGTCATTTATAAAGCAAAATAAATAATTCTAGTTACAGCTTCTCCAATGGAAGGATTTTCTCCTTTCTATTTATATTATTGTAAATTTGGAGCTGCTGATCAGAGGAAACAAAAAGGCATTTGTAGACATAATTTTGACCTCTGGGAAACATTTTGTAGACCAACTGATATTTGATTAATTGGAGAGAAAAAAAAAACAGTCAATAGTTAAATTCTTAGTTGTATGTATATTTTGGCTGTTGACCACTGGGATGTGTTCTGGCTCTCATTAACAATACAAGCACACCTGAGAATGATTTCTGTAATTTGTCTGTGATTTGTCTAGGTTTGACAGGATAACTCAAACTCAGGAAAAAAAATAAAAAAATAAAATAAAAAAGCATCCTCGCTATCATCCCAGTCTCCCCCTATTGTACCCATCACATAACAACAGAACAGCTCTCTTTCACTCCATCCATCCATGCCCTCCCTGCACCTCAGTCTCACCCCACCCAAGACAGCCTCCCATCAGTGGATCACCCCGCCCATCGCCTTCCAGGAAGTAGTCTCCACCGCCACGCCAGTATTACCTGTTGTGTCAGTGGGAAGAGCAGCATTAAGGCACAGCATGGTTTCGGGACGGCGGACAGTTGATCACTCTCCAGCCCCAGCACATCAACGAAGCGCCAGCTTTCACCCACGCCTAGCTTGCTCATCATCTGGAACACACAGTCAGGAAAATAAACAAAACACGATGACTTAAATGGATGTGAAACAGCTGTGGTTTCAGAGGCGACATATATAAATGATCCCTATGAGGGTGTTCAAAGATGCTGCGTTGTGCTGGTCCAGTCAGACCACACCCTTTAGCCTAGACACTGGGGACAGCGCTGGGGATGATGCTGACGCTCATTAAAACCAAACAAACGCTTCTCCTGTTTGTTAACGCTTCTCCTTTTGATAGAATTAACTAGCTAACGTTACGACTTGTACATGTATACAGTTCACAATAGCACTATAATCTTTCCATTAATGGCGTGGTTGCAAAGTGATGGTGTTTCAACGGCCGTGTCAGTAATTGTTTAACTGCCCCTCAAAACTAATGTAGCTAGCTACTGTAAAACTTACCTGACAGTTGAATCAAACGGTTACCAATACGTCGACATTGCTCAGCGTTAAACTTAGCTAACCGTTTGTTACTCACCTTGTTCAGCATCTGAAACGACACAAACAGAGACCACATGTGAGTTAGTTGTCGGTGAAAATGTTACGGTGTTAAACAATTAACAAGCCATAGTTACTCCCTCACCTCGGGGTTGATCTCCATTGGGGTCCACTCCATGTTTGCACTGTTTCGGTGTGACTCGGCAAATTGTGCCTACTTGCTGTGTCGATTTCTGCAGCTGGTAGTTGAAGTTACAGAGCGTACCCGTACTTTATGCTGCCGGTCATACCACTAACCGACAGACAGGGGGGTGGGCTCAGATTAAATAACCGGTGGTATACATAATGTAACCGTCCTCCTAATAAATATCAGAGTGATTTTTAACGTTATATTTTTTTGCTATACATTTAGCCATGTAGTGATATCATAGAAAGATATATGTCCATATTATGAAAAAATATTTAAGGCAAATTACACCCTAAATGTGAGATCACTCAACTCTAATCACGTTCTTTCTAGAAAGATAAGTGTGACGTTTTGGTCGCTGGGAGTCTATGCTCCCTATCAACAATGGTTCTAACCTTACAATCTATGGTTCTGGCTAATGTTTTAATTTCTGTTGATGATGTTGTTCTTGTGTTGCTAATTTGCCTACAGGTCTTCTGTTTATTCCATACCAATTGGTGTGGTTGCTGCTGGGAAAGATTTAATTTAGCCTACCTGCCAGGTAAGGTTTATACAAAAGAGGATTAGGGCCACATGTTAAAACATGTATTTGAGTTCTGAGTATAGTCATAATTCTGATAGTAAAGTCATAATTCTGAGATTGTTCTCTCTTTTTTCTCAGAATTCTTTTAAATGCAATAGTAGACTCCAACAGAATATAAAGCAGCTTCAACAGTATGTATGTTTATCTTACCTGGTTCTTCTCCAGATGTTTGGCACGGTCATCAGCAGACATGTTTGCAGTCTAATTTAGAAACTTCTTCAGGGCAGTCACTCTCTAAACAGACCCCCCCAAAAAAGGTCTAAAAGTTAAATCAGAAACTTTTTTCTCAGAATTATATGATTAAAGTCAGACTCCTGACTTTTTTCTCAGAATTCTGACTTTAAAATAGAGGCAGATACTGTCACCACATTTAAGAGTAAACTTAAGACTCTCCTCTTTGATAAAGCCTATAGTTAGGGAGTGAGGAGTTGCAGCATCTGCCTAGCCCGGCCCACCTGCTTCTCTGTCCCAGAAATGCTTGTTACTAACCTAGCTCTGGGGAGCTTGCTCCCCGGAGTCTTTCTGTTTCTTCTTCACCCGGGATGAAATCCTGGGATTAGGATGGCACCAAAATCATGGTTCCAGCTGTTGCCGTGGTTCTGCTGAAATACCCTGCTATGCCGTGCTGCTCCCTGCGCTACTACAACCACTATTTCTAGCCACTGTTTATTAACTATACTGTGATGCACCCCAACGGCACGTCAGACACCACCTACCAAGAGCCTGGGTCTGTCCGAGGTTTCTTCCTAAAAGGGAGTTTTTCCTCGCCACTGTTGCACTAGTGCTTGCTCTTGGGGGATTTGTTGGGTTTTTTGTAAATTACAGAGTGTGGTCTAGACCTACTCTATCTGTAAAGTGTCTTGAGATAACTCCTGTTATAATTTGATACTATAAATAAAATTGAATTGAAATTGAATTGAAAAATGTATATTCTTTTTTCACATGTGGCCCTAATCTTCTTCCGTAGGTATAGGCCTACAACAGAAAATGCAAAAGCTTTCAGTTAATTATTGTAAGGCTAGTTCTTGAGCTTCTAATGGGCTGTATGTAATGTACCATTGACCACTTTGAAAAGAAAGTGAATCGTGTATAAAAAAAAGAATGCCTAGTCTGGCTATCACCAAGCTCCATAGATTTGAGATTGAGCTGCAGGGCAAAATCAAATCGCTGGCAGAGTGGATGGGGTTTACCCAGTCTAAAGAATGCCCACACCCTAACTGAAATAACTGTTGAAATACATTGCCAACAAATGGTATTAATGTTCTTTTATAACTTATATGATCCCATATAAAGAACATAATGTGTAAGTTTTGTTCTCTTATAAGGCACATGTACCTCCAATATTGAAGAAAAAAGATGCATTCTGTGAAATATGTCTGGACTGATTGTGCATAATGATAGAAGACGTGCTGTGGAGATAGTTCTGGCAATGCGAGACTAGACGTATATGGAATGACATGCAAAAATGTTCTTATATTTTGGTTTTTAAAGATAAGACAATTGTAAATTCTGGTGGTCGTTTTTTGTCTTTTTAGAACCATAACCAAATGTTTCAGAATAAAGATATGGAGCTAAATAGCATAAAGGCTAACTTGACCTTTGTTCACTGATACAAAGAGGATGTCAGTGTTTCCTAACAGTTCGGGAGAACATTTTTTTTAGGTCTAATCTACTGCTGCTTTTGAAAGAGAAAATTGCAGCAAGTAGAGCTTTTTATTATGTGTTCTATCTTTGCAACAATTGTTGCCAACTACCTTTAAAGCTGTATGTGACTCATTGTCACATACAGCTCACTGACTCAATTGTAGATTCACTTTTTTTGTTTTTACCAGTGGTGAGTTAGTTGCACATTTAACTCAAGACATTCATGGTAACATTCCACATGTTTCTCAATCCACCATAATCTGCAAGAAAATGCTTGTTTATTGCACTAACATCATCTAAAGTGCAACAGACCTCACTGGCCAAATGTGACCAAAGTTCAGGGTGCTGTTTTTATCCCAGTATAGAGCAATATACTGTAATGTTCTGTTTATTGAGTATAAAGTGCAATTTTAAATTCTATGCATATTCACTCGGTAATCCTTAGGATTGCACACTTTGCATTAATTAGTTACCCTTTACTGGCTACAGTTAGAGGATTGGCTGAATTCTGCCACACAGGGATATTACTTTAATGTGTCCTGTTTTTGTACACCTTTTTGTTCATAGTTTTGTAATTAGCACCTGTCTGTGTTAGCACCTGATTGTTTGTGTTGGTACATTTCCATGTCACTAAGAGTGTGTAAATTAATGCTCTGTGTGCTCACCTGTCACCTGCTGTGATCACCTGCTTCGTTTTAGGTCGTGGCTGTGTGGCTCACCGCTTCCTCCTGGTGGCACTGTAACCTACGTATCTGCACTTGCTTTCATAGTAGCCTATGATGATTGTTCCGTGAACAGTGATGGTGGTGACTGAATTGGCTTTCATAACACTCAATAACACTCTTTTGCATTTTGTTTATGTTTTGTTCTAGTTTTTTTTACTCTGAGCTCTCATTGCATGTCTGACATTAACAGAAAATAGATGAAGCATTTGCAACCATAACTCAAAGGGCTTTCCAAATACAGCACATTTGCTTGCATGTGGAAATAATGTAATCATGTATCCCTCATCGTCCCCCATACCAGTGTTGCTCTGTGGCTGCATATTTTATTCATGCTGGGTTTGACTTTGAAAATATGTTTAAATCAGAAGCGAAGAAAGACTATCCCAAAAGATATCGATTATACATCCCTGCAGGGTGAGGTCAGTGGCTGGCTGGCTGTGTGTGTGTGTGTGTGTGTCAGAGAGAGAAAAATATTGCCTGTGGGTTAATGGGTTCATAGGTCAGCACAATATGGGTAGCTGTTGATTTCTTATATGTGTCTACGTGTTCATCTGTCTGTCTGGGTGTTGCATAAAGTATTTGTGGGTGGTTAAAAAGCGGACAAGTAAGAGTGAGGCAGTGGTGTGTAGATACAAAATTTCAGTAGAAGACAAGAGCGGCGAGAACTCCTACCTTTCTTTTATTTTTGGTTTTCTCTGATTACACTGAATGTGGATGAAGCCGTCAGAGAACAGAGGACACACACACAACATGAGTTGGGATGCTCAGCAGCTCAAAGGATATTCAGTTGCACCCTGAGACAAAACTTCTATTAGAGAATCTATTTGACCGGGATGATTGATGATTGATTGCAGTCATCATTCTTTCCTGCTACAGGATTTTTTTAAACAGCTGGAACAACAAGTGATTTAAGTCCTCACAAGATAAGGAAAACCAAACATTCACTTGTGGACAACGGAACAAAATTGACTTCACTGGAGTTTCACTTCTCCTCTCCTAGATGTCAAAAAGGAACTAGAGAAATCTAACTTTGACCTTTGACCTCTGTTTCACACCAGCATGAATATTTCAGCTAAATTTGGGGAGGTGAATGGTGTACCTCCTTTAGCAGCAGGTTGGGGATGGAGCATGGTGGTGTACTCGTGTCTCTTTGTCTCATTCGTAATGCTCTTAGCTCTGTTGCTCTGGTTCTTACTTCAACAATCACAATACTACAGATACAGAAGGTGACAATGCACTATGACCGACAACTGCTATCTCAAAGCGGCCAGGTTGAGTGTGGGTGGGTGTGAGCGTGTGCTTTTCTTTTTGCATTGTTTCTGTATTTGCAGCGCGTTTGGGTAATTGGTTGTGTTGTGTGTATATGCAGCGTGTTTGCTAAATGCTGCACGTGTTGTCAAATTAATGAAGATGTTTTCTTAATTTGCATGCGTTTCATAAAGTTGCATTGCGTTTTCCTCTGTCGGCCACCGAAGGAATCTGTATTGTGGCATGAAGATCTCTGTAAATGATAGCAAAACAAAAAGCTAGTAATGAGGGGCAATAGTGCCCTAAAGAACTGGCGCTAATGTGAAAGTTGCCGGTTTGATGAAAGAGCATTATTTGCCACCTCCCCCCCCCTCATTAACGCCACTAACATGCCCTTTAGCAAGGCACTTAACCTCCAGCTGCTGGTCCGTATCGAAGCACCTCAGGCTCTGTGTGTAAGTGTGCGTTCCCGAAAAAGAAAGCATTGCTTTCAGGGAAACTCCCCTGAATGAATAAAAATGGTTTTAAATGCACCTTGTGTGAAGATTTCTTCATGCTCATAATGGTGTTTTATTTGTTAATACAATATTAAACATCCTCCTTAAAAAGTCTGTTTTGTGAAGTTAATTTTAAATTTGAATAAGTCATTATTTAATAGTATAACCCACATTATCGCTCTCTCTCGCGCTCTGTTAAGCCGGTTTGTTAGAATTGATCTGGAGCAGCATCTGCTCAGTTTACTCAGTGATTCAGTAACATGCCATGCAGATTCCACACATGCCAACAGAGGCAACAGAATGAACAGCATTCAAAGTAGAAACAATACAAACTAAATCCATACGTTTCTAAGATAAGGTTCTTTTCACCTCTGTGGCAATGAATCAGTTTTGGTGTCAGTCTCCACCTGGTGTCTCCTATTTTCCAGTTTCTGTCTACTGAATTTGAATCTCAATATATTGACTTAATATCTCAAAATATTGACTATGAATCCTAAAGTAATGAGAAACTATAAATGATGTGCATTATTAGCTCTATACATTATTGGTATTATTTTGAACTTCAAGCTACACAAAAAAAAAAAAAAAAGAAAGAAGAAGAAAACAAATATGGATTTGTTTTCTTCTTCTTTCTTTTAGTTTTTTTGTGGGGTGTCTCCTGGTGTCAGTTACAGATAATTACTTTATGTGAAGTTCAGCTGAACCTTCAGATTTCTTAAGATACTGACCCTCACTCACAATAACATTAGCCAAGCCAGTGCTTTAAAGAACTTGGTTACTCTTAAAATGCAGGTAAAAAAAAAGTATACACTTAATGCTTAACTAATGTATGACTCATGATGAATTCCTGTCTATGAGAACATGTTCTGCTTTCAGAGAGGCTCAGCAAATGCATGTGTCTGAAATTAACTTTTATGTCACTGAAATCCAGCTAATTTGGTCGCATATCAATATGAAGAAACTGTGAATTAACATTCCTTTAATTTGTTAAAAAAAAAAAAACAATGCAACTGATCTCAGCTGGTATTCTGTCTATAATGGAGTGGAATGGAAATTTGTAAGTGGCCCCAAACTTTTGACCGGTAGTGAGTGAGAGAAACTTCAAAATATCTAAAAACCTCATTTCCCAGAGTGCTTTTGGAAAAGGGCTGTACCAAAGTCCGTGTGCAGTAGGGTGTGTCCCACACACTCGCAGCCACACACTCACGCGCGCAACGTAGAGTTTTTCCGAGTGAGTTTCTGCAGTCAGCCCTTCTTCTCTTCCTCTCTTCTCTCTCTGCCGCTGGATCTCGCTGCCCGCTCACCTTCATCTACTCAGCGGTAAGTTTCACCCCAACAGTGTTTTTTTGAGTGTATCGCTTCATACTTTACCTTCCAGATATTCTAGTTGAGCAGCAGTCGCCAGGTGCGCGGTGACAGCCAAGGGTCTACCTGTTGACAAAAGACAGACACGGCAGGAAGTGTGACAGCTACACTACACAGAGAGGGGAGCGGACACCGCATAGCCACCAGAAAGAGTATAAACTGGATACACCTGGTTCTCAGAGAGCGGGAGAAAAAGAGAGAGATAGTTTGGTATTTGCAATGTTTGGTTGCTAAACAGCGTTTTCCTCTCTCCAACAGATCCTTCTTCTTCCGCACACATTCAAACATCCAAGACTGACAAAATGGTGAGTCATTTTACCTTCATTTTTTTTAAGCTGTCAATTTAAAGAAACACGGCACTTTTTTTTATAAACTGATGATTAAAATAACTGTTCAAATAAAAGAAACCCGTTATTTATGCAAATAGCCTAGGCTATATGACTCATAAAGTTGATACCCTCTGAACTCCAAGACAACGCCCACTTTTATCCAGATTATATAATGCTAAGAATTTTTTTTTTTATCTAAATGTAGGTTAGAGTTTACAACTGTAGATAACCTGTCAGTTTGCACTAAACATAAAAGCCCATTATCTTCTGTAAATGTATAAGATGTGGCAATACATCTGTTTAAAGATAAAGGAAACTATGAGCTCCAACCACACTTCAGTGTGTAACTTGTTGCTTTCATTAAGGGTATTTTTGAAGTTATCTAATGGACAATTTAACTAAGCAAACTTAGTGGAGTTTGCTCAGTGCTTCTGTGCCTGTGGAGGTTTCATTTGGGGAAGTTTGTTGTATGACTCATGGCTTCCATTCCATTCTCTGTCTGTCTCTCCAACTCTCTCTATGTTTAATACACCCATTCCCACGTCTAGCCATGGAGTTTAAAGCCACCCTCCCTCTCTTAAAGGGCAATGCATCAGTTCTCTTTTTCTTTGGGGGAGTTGTCTGTTACCATAAAAATGTGATTCACGATAATCAGCTGTGATGATGCAACACTGTAGACAGTTTAGTCTGGGGCAATAAACCGAACCTCCCTTTGTTATGAAAGGCTCGCAAAAGTCAGTTTGAATGCGTCTTTCTTAGACATCTATGGACATCGTCAATTTAAGGATAAGGATAAGACTGATGCTATTCTGCACCTTTCTGTTGGTCAGCAAATGTGGTAAAAAACAAAAACAATAAATTGATCCTACAAGTATAAACAAGTATCTGTGTAGCCACAGCCTGATATACAGCATTTCTCTGTCATCATGGACCTTGTTGAACTATTCAAAACAAATAAGTGAGCCACACCTTTGCACTGTGTGACATGCTCAAAGGCACTGTGGTTTATTTGAAGTTAGTCCCACATATACTGTCCTTGAGCTGCAAAAAGTGCCCAACAAATGCAAATGCAATATTTACTCCTGTTTTAATCTCTTGCTAGACTAGAGCACCCAGCTGGTTTAAAAAAAATGTTTAACGCCTTATCAAAAAGTGAGATATATATATATATATATATATATATATATATATATATATATATATATATATATATATATATATATATATATATATATATATATATATATATATATATATATATATATATATATATATACATACATACATACACACACACACACACACACACACACACACACACACACACACACACGTTTAAATATTTAAGTCTTCAGTAGAAAGGAAGGGTTCTTCAGGCTGCAACCAGATTGTTAGCCTCCCCAACCCAAGATGATTTTAAAGAGACCTGAAATTCTGTAAAATGTTATTTGTTTCAATGTTTTTCCAAATATAATTAATAATTAATATCATTCTTCTTTTATGCATTTAAAAACAGTTGTTTTTCCCAGAGCTTCTCTACACGATCCTTCTGATTCTAAAGAGTTAACCCTAACCCTAACCCTACATTTTTGGAGAAAAATGTCAAATGTTCATATTCAAACAATTAAAGATCCCATAGATGACATTTAAAGACGTAAAAATTAGGGCTGCCCCCTCTTAGTCGATTAGTCGACTAATCGGTCGTTTTGGTCTTAGTCGACTAAGATTTCTTTTGTCGATAAGTCATTTGTTATGCTTATTCATGCTCAATTACTCATTTCCAAGCAACTTATGAGAACATTTCTGGTGAACACAAGATTTAAAGTGGTGCTTTTGCAGGATTAATTTCGGAGAAACTCAGTTTTACAGATGGTTAATTAACTACATTTATATTGCGCTTTTCTAGTCTTAACCACCTCTCAAAGAGCACAGCTCTGTCGATTAAATCAACTAATCGATCAGTCGACAAAATCATATAAGTGTTAGTCGACTAAGAATTTCTTTAGTCGAGGACAGCCCTAGTAAAAATACTCTCCTATGAATAACAATTTGTGTCTGATATGGTTTTTCCACAAAAGCTACATAAACCACCTTGTTAATTTCTTAAAGGTGCCCTGCCACACGTATTTCATTCCTTTGTGGTAATGTCTGAAGTTCTACCATGGACTCTGTAACATTTTTTGTGGAAGAAATGCCTTGGTTACCTTGTTTCAAGCCATTCTAGCGTGGTATAGAAAGCCTGCAAGAAGACTCAGCTCGATTTCCGCCTGTTCTCATTAATATTCAATGAGCTAAGCTGTTTGACTCTGATTGGCTAACAGCTAGCCAATGAGGGCCTGGCTATCAGCATCCTTTACCCAGCTCAACTGGGCGAGCTCATGAATAGTAATGAGCTCGGGCAACATGACGTCGGACTGACCAGCTTTTGTAATTGGCCTGATTTCTCCGCATATTTCTTTTCAGTGGCTAGAGCTGACAGAGGAGGTAGCAGTTCATTTTCACATTCACCACATAACACAAACACATATGGACCTAACATATTTCAAAAAATGCAAGTAAAAACGGTTTTGTGTGGCAACGCACCTTTTACGATACATCTACTCCTCCCTGGTTGAAATATTCTGAATCCCTGAGTCTGAAAAACTTTAACTACGAGATGTCTCCTACTTCACTGAAAGTCCGTCATCAGTGTTTGTATTTTGTATTTTTCTTGGCCTGAAAATTGTCAAAGTTAAGGACACTTGAGTCTAAAAAATATTAGTATCCACATATGTAACTTTAACGTTTAAGAATGTAAACTACACTTTGAATTCCCAAATAAAGGATATAGGGGGCATCACCTTTTGGGTCCTCAGCTTTGCTTAGATTGCCACAAACATGGGAGGGAAGTCAGAGACTGTTGAGAGACAAACTTGTTAGTTAGTTAGTTAGTTTAATACTTTGTTTAAGACAAATATAGAATAACGCCAGCCATATTCTTCAATCTCTGAATATAGACACTAGTAATGCAGTTAGCAGTAAAATACATTAGATGACAATATAGGACTTCTCTTAATAAAAGCATTGCTAAATGTATTGTGAATTGTTTGGTGTCACTGTATTTGCTCTAAAGCAGGACACCAGTTGTGACAGCCTCTGTTTACACAGTATAGAAGGTCAACATACCTCCATCAGATGGCCCCAGCCTCAGGTCATGTCTGAGCTTGCTCCGTAGGACCAACTTATTACTCTCTAGGAGCAAAATCTCTCTAAAATTCCAGTGGAAATGGTCTGCGTTGTGTGTGCTGTTCTAAATATTTCCTTGTTCAACTGTTTGTCCGTGCAGCCATCTGCACGTTGATTAGATTTTAGTTTAGCTTGTGGTGCAGAGTGTGTTTATGAGGATGGAGAGCTCGTGGACGTTTTGGCATTCCTGCCTGCCGAAAAAGACAGAATCCTGGTTGTTAACGTTAGCGACTTTTTTTCCTCTAGATTTTCAGGGTCAGAATTCCAGAGACATTCCCGTGGTTTTCCTCTCCAAACATCTCTCCCCCTGAAATAAGAATGAACCACTTGGCTATATTATTGTTAATGTGTCACAGGTTTAGGGAGTGTCTGGAATGAGTACAGCATTGTTACAGAAAGAGGCCTTTTTACTAAAATCAATCTTAAAGTTAATGTTTTTTAGCCTTATTACATTCTTACTGTCCTTAGTATTTATCAGTCTGCCTGTCTGAAACACTTTTTCCGCATTCAAAGAAATTATTAGTCTTATAATCCATCATATTTGAAACACTGAACAAATCTGAGATGAGACGGCAATTCCAAGGCTAAAATATTGTGGTGGGACATGCTGTTGATGAAGGGAAGTGTATGAAAATAAGTAGTTTGATGTGAGAGCTTGTGTGCACATCCGCATGTATTTTAATGAAGTCTGTAAGTCAAAAATTCATTAAGTGTATCTAAAAGGTCTTCGATGAGTGTATGCACATAACAAATCTGATATACCTGATATATGTACAGTATTTATACATGAATGTAAAGACTGATTAAGTGTGTTATTAATTGGGAGATAGGGAAAAGTATTTAATGGCATTATGCATATGAGGAATTGGAGACAGATTGATTAAGAATGGTCTGCAATGTCATAGCATTTACTTTATATCTGATAAGAAGCCATAGACAGACTAAATATGTTCTTATTATACTGTACATACGTTTCTCTTTCTAAGTAACCACTTCATTATACATGTTATATCTTTCTAGTTAAGTAATATGATTTTATTTTCTTTAGTTAGCGAGAGTAAAATGTGTTTGCTGGTATGTTTGAAAGGTTTAAGCTTGACAACAAGGCAAAGGTCAATGGGAACAGTCTGGTCAATAACGATGGCTAAAGTTTGTGATCTGTGCCCAAAACACACTTCAATAAGGTGGGCATATAGTTAGGTTCTTGCATGGCGTTATGCTGGAAGTTGTCAGTGTATTATGGGTTCTGTCATATTATATTATCTTTGTGTTGCATTTGAAAAAACATTTGAAGTACAGTTTCAGAATTCAAGAGAAGTATGGGCTGCCCTACGAAAAGGATTTTTTAGAAAAGAAAATACATATAACTTTGAAAAACCTACATCAGAATGAATCCTCCTCTGTCTATTTCTTCCATGTTGCAGGCCAGCAGAGGAACTGTAAAAGCCAGTTTGAACTTCAATGCCACTACAGATGCTGAGGTCCTGTACAAGGCCATGAAAGGGCTGGGTAAGATGCTACACATCTGCAGTCAGCACAGTGGAATTTGTGATATGTTGAAGGCAGGTCATTCAGTAGTCCAACTCCAACAGACCAATGAGAGAGCGTTTAATGGGGATTTCCTCTCTGAACATTAAGTGTAGTAATCCCTGTTGTCTGCGCGGAGCTCCACCCAGACAGCAGTGAGTCATAAACACACGAGCAGAGCTGAAACATGAGTCACTTTGAGAAAAAAAACATCTGCTGACCTGGACTGGAGGCTGTAATTGTGTGGGGGAAATAATTGTAATCCAGAGTCCACCTCGACAGAGCATGCTCATTGTTATGTAATGTTTGTTTTACTGCTTGGTTGAGTAACCATGGTGCTTGTTGCCGTAGGGACCGATGAGGCTGCCATCTTGCAGCTGGTGGTAGCTCGCAGCAACGTCCAGAGGCAGCAGATCAAGGCCGCCTACAAAACTCTGTTTGGAAAGGTTGGACTGACATAACAGCTGTTAAACCACATTCACATATTACGTGACATTAAATTCAAAGAGCTCAAACTTAAAAAAAAAAAAAAGGCTTCAGTTAGCTTTAAAAGAACTACTGTGTGTTTTAAAGGCAAAATGTTTATACCCGTTTCCGAATTGGAAACGGCTAGACTGGCTGCTTCCAGTCTTTATGCTAAGCTAAGCTAACTAGCTCCAGCTTCGAGGGTGGTATCAATCTTCTCATCTATCTCTCAGCAAGAAAGCAAATAAGCATATTTCTCAAAAGGTTGAACTATTCGTTCAAAAGTTGTTTCAGTCGTGCAACAGAAAACTCAGATTGGACAGATAGTCTAGCTAGCTGTCTGGATTCACCCTGCAGAGATCTGAGGAGCAGTTAACCATAGTCCTCAGAAATCAGCCGGACTTTAGAATGCCAACACAAAGAAAGTGAAAGGTAACGGACATCCGGCGGAATTGGCGGCACTTGAACAATCCTGGAAATGAAACGTCGTCGATACAGACTAGCTGTTGATAAGCTAACCATTTGAGCTGAACGGGGGGGGGCTTAGATGCTGTCCCGAGTCCAAATCATGCCTAAATCACACCTCTGCACACCTGGCCAATCACTACGTAAAATCTGCTGTCTAAAGTGGGTTTCTGAGGCTGTCAGACACCCCGACGTGCTCTGTGTTTGAAGCATACTGAGGCCTTTAAACCAAATGACCACATACATCAAAGTAGAAATCATTAGCAGAAAATCTGCATACATTACACATTAACCGTAACAAAACAATCCAACTACACTCAACAACCATAAAATCCTTCACTGCATAGCGTTACACTGCAGCCACACAGGATTTCATTGAAACGGCTACACGATGTATCATCACAGGATCTGGTAGATGACCTGAAGAGAGAGCTGACTGGCAAATTTGAGACCCTGGTAGTGAGTCTGATGACCCCACCCCTTGCTTACGATGTGACATTGCTCCACACAGCCATCAAGGTAAGTGCTGCTGATGCCGGATGAAAGCCTAACAAAGACTTATGCACTATATGTATGGAGAGTTTCTGAGTAGAGACATACAGATTTAGCAGTCAGAGCAGCTGGAAACTCAAATATGATTTCATCAGACGTTTTCCCCTCTTTGACCAATAGGGGGCAGGAACCAACGAGAAGGTGCTGGTGGAGGTCCTCGCCTCCAGAACACCTCAGCAGGTCAAGGACATCGTCACTGCCTATAGACAGGGTAACGCACGCACACACGCACGCATTCTGGCAGCTTTATATCTTTGTTAAACTGACAAAATGATAAGTCAGATTTAAAGCTGAGTTTGTGTAGATGGACAGTTGTTTCCCAAACATGTGACAAAACCACAAGAAACCTTTTTTAAAGATCAGGGCTGAAATAAAACATTATTGTTTGTACCTCAGAGTATGATGCCGTCCTGGAGGAGGATATATCCGGTGACACTTCAGGTCACTTCAAGAGACTTCTGGTTATTCTTCTGCAGGTAACTCAACTCTCCTCTCCATTTCCTCTTTTCCTTGTCTCCATTCCTCTATCCTGGTTTCCTCTGCAGTCCTCTTCTCTATCCTGGTCTCCTCTCCTCGTTTTTCAATGTCTCATCCAGGGGTGATTTTAGGATCAGACCATGCACGCATACAGTGCCATGCAAAGCCACCTCCGATTGGCCAAAACTAAGTTTCTGTTAACCCTTTCCTTGACAGGGTTACAGGTGCATAGCATTGGTGACAGCGACACAGGATATTAAACCGGTTTCAACTGGTTTTTCCTTTGTCACTAACAGACAAGTTTGCAAAGTCTAACTTGAAGCACTAAAATTGATTTAATTATTTTTTATTTATTATTATGATTTTTAGGGGGGCTGAGATGAAATTTAGCGGGTCTAAAAATCACCAATGGTCTCCTCTATTCTTTTCTCCTCTCCACTATTCTTGTGTCCTTTTCTTTCTTCTCTCCCATATTTTTGTCATCTTCTTTCTTCTTGTCTCCGCTTCTCTCCTCTCCTCCCTTCTTGTCTCCTCTCTAACAGAAACATTTTGTCTCTCCTCAGGCGAACAGGCAGCAGGGGATTCAGCAGGAATACATAGAGGTTGACGCTCAGGTGAGTCTGTTGTTTTGTTGCTGGTCAGTAAATGTTTCTGCTCTTCCCCGTCAATGGTGTCTATGTTTTTCTGTCTGAGGGTGTGACTGTCACATGAGTTTGTGGATAGGATCTAAATGCTGGTCTTTGAGGCACGTGTGTGTTTTGGAGGTAGGGGTGGCAGATATGAGCACATGAAAATGATGTTATGACGCCTTCTAGTGGAGGGAGAGAGTAAAAATCCCCTTAAAATTGGTTGAATATAAAAAAAAAATTACAAAAATACAGTGAAGGAGTACTCTATGGCATAGATAAACTATTTTCTTCTAAAGCTTGCTGCCACTCTGCTGAATGTGTTCTGATCTAGGACAGCCTCTGTGTGAAAATAATCCATCCCTAGTACTGAGAGACTTTGTTGTAACCAGTTGCAGTTTCTATCAATAGCATTGCTGATAGATTCTCTCTGATCTGTTATACCAGTAACTCTAGCGAGGCTCTAGGAGGACTTATTCTGTTCAACTCATTCCTCTTTAGCACATAAAAAGTACAATATTTCCCACTGAAACTAAGTGTAAAGTAGCATAACATGGTAATACTCAAGTACCTTAAAATTGTACTCAAGTACAATACTTTAGTAAATGTACTCTGTTTTTGAGGGACACGCAATACGTATTATGTGTACTGTTTGTTCCTGTGGTCACAGGCCCTCTTCAAGGCAGGAGAGCAGAAGTTCGGCACTGATGAACAATCGTTTGTCACCATCCTGGGAAACCGGAGTGCCGAACATCTTAGGAAAGGTTTGTCTGTGTGTCTTGAGAGTTGAGGCAATTAGAAAGCCTCTGTAATTGTTTTGCGGCCTCCCATAATATCCATTCTAGACTAATTATGAACCTATGTGTTTCAGTATTTGATGCATACATGAAGTTGTCTGGATTCGAGATAGAGGAGAGCATTAAGAGGGAAACATCTGGCGCCCTGAAAGATCTGCTTCTGGCTGTCGGTACGAAACTACTGCAGGCTGGTTCTGTTGTCAGCTTCTTGAGAGGTGGTGACTTCGAATGAATAATAATAACATCTTTTTGTCTTTTCTGTTTTCCTTGTAAAGTGAAGTGTGCCAGGAGCGTTCCGGCTTATTTTGCGGAGACTCTGTACTATGCTATGAAGGTAAGACAACAAAAGGTGTCTGAAATGGACAGTCAAGTATAATCAATGCTATGGTTTAACCACCATAAAAGCAGTAGTAATTACACATTATAACGGCAGCAAAATGCAATCCATTGCTGCTAAAATAATAATAATAATAATAATAATAATAAGGTACTAATCTACATTGCCATTGTGGCTTTTAATTCTGACTTTTTAAAACTCATGATTATTTTTGTGTATTTTCATACCGATCTGGATTCAGATGCACATTAGCTGTTAATATTTACAAAAGCTTACACTGTCAGATAATTTTATACATTTATGAGGCATACAGTCATCATGTGTTCATGT
This sequence comes from Gymnocephalus cernua, assembly GCA_023631565.1. Lineage (NCBI taxonomy): Eukaryota > Metazoa > Chordata > Actinopteri > Perciformes > Percidae > Gymnocephalus > Gymnocephalus cernua. The sequence continues at coordinate 16,794,461 of CM042427.1, read as the reverse complement.
GTTTGTTGGGTGCAGGGTGCAGGAACAGATGATGACACCCTGATCAGAGTGATGGTGAGCCGCAGTGAGGCGGACATGTTGGACATCAGAACTGAGTTCAGGAAGATGTTTGCCTGCTCTCTGTTCTCCATGATGAAGGTACACATACACACATGCACACGCACATAAGTTGCCATACTATGAAGCTTCTTAAATTCTGCATGTGGTTGTGTTACAGGGAGACACCGGTGGCGACTACCAAAAGACCTTACTGTTGCTCTGTGGTGGAGATGATGCATAACCGTGGCAACAAGCACACCTAAAGTGCCTTTTCTCCAAGTCAGCCTTTTTTTGGGGCCGTCGGCTCACCAAAACAAGAAGCTAACATGAAGTCAAAGTTCATCACACCAAAACATACTTGTTTGTAAGAGACGGACGGTCCAATCAGGTCTTTTTAAACTATGTCTCCAAATAATGTCTTTGAAAGGTAGCTAACATTTTGTTCCTGTCCACATTAATTAATGCAGCTTTTGGTCTAATACCCTTCAATATGACTAATATGTTATTCATTTGTAATGGAAAAGTATCAGACTACAATTGTTTTGTTTGCACTTTGCATGGCAGCAACAACATATGCAATAATAAACATTCAACTGATTTTATTTTCTTGTGTCTGCTGTGTCTCGGTTCTGATCCTGTCCTGCTGCAGTACAAGTACCTGTTTTAGAAGTACCCATTTAATTTCTGTTGAGCATGCACTGGCCTCTCATAGCCACTTGAGGGAGATAAAGCAGCTTTACATCACCGAAGCCATCACTAAACAGTCATAAAGTGCTTATGTTAAATTTTTAGGTAGGCTATTTGTAATTGTGCAACTTCTCCTACATATTTAATATAATGTACTTTTTATTCCACTACATTTATTTGACAGCTACAGCAGCTGTTTACTTTGCAAATTGACATACAAAACATATGATCAGTTTATAAAAGACAGATTAAAGTTTCCTATAATATATAAACTACATAGTTAAAAGCAGCTCCACTTTTATGAAGGACTAAAAATGACAAAAGGAAAAATAAATAAATAAATAAAAGTAAAATAAATAAATGCAGAAATATAGTGAAAATAAATACATTTTGGTAATATAAATGGCTATTTCTTTATTTTTACATGTATTTATGCATTTATATGTATTTATATATTTATGTATTTATATATTTATTTATATATTTATTTATTTCTACATTTATTTATTTCTGTATTTCCACATTTCTACATTTATTTTTCCCTGCGCCTGTATGCTAATGTGGGCGGTGCCAACATCAGTCTGAAGATGGATTGGTTAGAGCGATGTGATTGAATCTAGGCTACTACTGCCTGGATTTCACTGGTAAGGAAGCCTACTCGGTAACGCTGCTGCTTGAGTTAAGCTGTTTTCAGTTTTATGTAGCCTGGATGGAGACTTTTGTTCAAGCGATTGCTAATGATTTAAGATCATTAGCGCAGGATTGTGAGAACAATGCGTCCAATGTCAGGACGAAATGTCAGGCTGTTTTTAACCTGAAATAATATAGGCTACACATTATTTCAGGGTAAAAACAGTTATTCAAGCAAATCACTTCCTGCCTAACATGCAAAGGGTCCGTCCTGTCCTCATGTGTGCTATTTTATGTGTCTACTAGGTCACAATAAACAACCTGAGATAATATGGAGATGTCTATTTTATAACAAAAGTTACACAGGGGATACACAAAATATCAGGTGAAAACAGCCTGCTATTTTGTGTATCCCCTATGTAACTTTTGTGTGCTCCCGCAGTCTATTCAATTTCCCGGTAGATTTTTTGGTCCCACTCCGCCGCTGCTGCTACCTCAACTTCGACATCCATGTCAGCACTGATCTGAACTAAATCCTCAAACGAAACTGGAGATAGTCATTGGACGCATTGTTCTCACAATCCTGCGCTAATGATCTCAAATCATTAGCAATCGCTTGAACAAAAGTCTCCATCCAGGCTACATAAAACTGAAAACAGCTTAACTCAAGCAGCAGCGTTACCGAGTAGGCTTCCTTACCAGTGAAATCCAGGCAGTAGTAGCCTAGATTCGATCACATCGCTCTAACCAATCCATCTTCAGCCTGATGTTGGCACCGGCCACTCAATTAGCCTTTCGTCGAGCCCCGCCCCCCTTAGTTACTGTTGCTACGTCCGACAAACAAATGGTCAAACACGACCAGCGCGCATAGACAGTATATAAAATGGACACAGCGATCCCGCTGTTTTTGACGGAGACAAGTGAAGCCTCTTACCAGCACTTTTCCGGTGATGGTAAAGTGTTACTGAGCGTTACTGCGCAGCTGCAAACTTAGCTTCCCGCCGCCGATGTGACGTGAACAATGTCTCTGAACGTTGTAAGTCTTCTGGTAGCTGTGCCAAGAGAAATCTCAATCATTTCCAATCTATCAGAGACGGAGAGCGTAGGTATATGTAAGGAGATAACATAGGCACAGGCTAATTATTGCTAACTAAAATGCTAGTTAACATTAGTAATTAAACTAAACAGCTAATGTACGTCGAAACTGCCTGCGAGCTTCTCCTGTACTATACGGTAATTCCTCTAGTATGCGACAGTAAGTCGCGTGGTTATGACACAATCGTTAGCCTACTTTTACAAAAACGTCTGCTACGGAGCCATAACGTGAGGTACAAGGCAATGGAGCCTTTCATACATTGTCGTGTTTCTTTAGAAATAAACGAGGGACAAATGAAGTCTTGAAACGCTTCAGATGTAAAGTTATTGGCTGTCAAAGTGACACCAAAATGAATGGCAGTGAATGGGATGCTAACCGGGGATGATGGCTTATTAGCATCAAAATGGCGCCATAGGAGGCTTCACTCTGAGGAGAGAAGCCTGGCCCCTTGCCAGCGCGACAGATTGCCATGACGGGAAGAGGTATACCCGTGCGTGTCAGTGACCTTTTTTGGAGCAATACCTCTGCGATATCCTCCAGATCGAGGCAAAAGGGGTTACAGTATGCAGTGGAGGGATATATTCAAAATATAAAAATATGCAATGAAGGAGACACGACTACTATCGAGGCTAATGTTTACCGGTCACTCGATGCATTCTTCTTTAACTACTATATTATGTGCCAGTGATTCTTATTTTGTTCTACTGTTTGGTTCAAAGACCCAACACAACAGCAGCTAATGTAGCTAGCGTTAGCTAACATGTTAATTAATGTTGGCTAAAGCTAAAGGGCTCATTAGCTTAGAGAGTAGGTTAACATTCTGGCAATGATATTTAACATTCTGGCAATGATATCCATGGTAATCATAACTTTGGTCCAATTTGTGTTCTTGCCTCTAGTTAGTAGATCTAGACAACACGGTAACTAGTTAGCTGTTAGCCTTACCTTTGAGCAGACGTATTTAGCTATGCTTCGTAATGTTCGACACATTTAACTGGGAGTGGGGCCATCCACACTGTTTTATCCATTGCAGGCACCGCTCACGTTTTTTTTTTTCAGCTTTGGGAATGGAAAGAACACAACTCCTCCAGACAATCTCTCGGGGTATCTAGTGTCCGATTTACAAACGCCGTGGGCGCACCGCTTCACCGTCTTGCTTGGAGTCAATGTTTGTCGGACCTGCTCACATAGTAACGGTTGCTATGATGTGTGATTGGACAATGGCCGTTTTGGGGAAGGGGCTGGCGAAAGGTCAATTAGCATACAGGCCCAAGGAAAAATAAATGTAGAAATGTGGAAATGCAGAAATAAATAAATGTAGAAACGTGGAAATACAGAAATAAATAAATGTAGAAATAAATACATAAATAAATATATAAATAAATAAATATATAAATAAATAAATATATAAATAAATGTCTAAATATATAAATAAATACATATAGAAATGCATAAATAAATAAATAAATAAATACATGTAAAAATACAGAAATAGCCGTTTATATTACCAAAATGTATTTATTTTTCACTATATTTCTGCATTTATTTATTTATTTCTACTTTTATTTATTTATTTTTCCTTTTGTCATTTTTAGTCCTTCATACACTTTGACCAGCTTGGCTACAATGTTAAAATCCAGCTTACATTAATGCATTATAAGTAGGCCTAATTCAATAATGCAATGCAAGAAAGTATTCAGCTCTCTGAAAGGTGTCTCCATACTAAATCAGTTAAATTAAATACATTTAACTGATACGCCTAAAACTTTCTAAAGTTAGCAATCCAGGACTTTACTTTGTTATGCATTATTTTTTTTTTACATTGTAGCATTGCTGAAAAAACATTTGACCCAGAGACACAAACCCAATCGGCACCGATTTGACAGCTGATTGCTATCACCAAGTTAACTTACCTCCTAGCCTCCTGTCCTGGGCCTGGCCATCCTCCTTGTCGAGAGCGTTGGTAACTTCCATCCAGGTGGTCTGTGATTCCTCTCTTGCTGATTGAAACAGCATGGCTAATCCACTCGTTATTTCACCTTAAACGTCCCCTTGCTGTCACGGTGACAAACCAGAATCACAACCAGCTTCGCAGTTTTGTTGCATCTAGCATAATAAAGATAACGTTGCCCCTTTTACTGTAAACTACAATACTGATTGCTCGTTGCTTCGGCTGCTAACCAATGACGGTTATGCTAGCATAGCTAATTTGCTGCCTGACCTGTGTTCTGTGACCCTTCACCTCCTGAGCATGGGCACTTGCTCGCGTGCTCGCGTGTCATTTGGTACCACCTTGTGGCCACAGACGCTTTGAACACACACACACACACACACACACACACACACACACACACACACACACACACACACACACACACACACACACACACACACCTACTGTCATGAGCAAACATGAATACAATCCAGTATGTGTTCACACAATATCGTTTATCAGGTAATACTAAATCGTTGACCTTTTGAGTGTATGAAATAAGTAGTCAAATTACAGAAGTTACCCTCAATTTATACACACACACACACACACACACACACACACACACACACACACACACACACACACACACACACACACACACACACATTGCCACAAACGGGACCGACCCCTTCAGTCACTTACTTTCCAGAACTAAATGAGCTGCTGTCAGTAAAATGATTTCAAATGAAGATCTTTTGTTCTGTGTGTGTGTGTGTGTGTGTGTGTGTGTGTGTGTGTGTGTGTGTGTGTGTGTGTGTGTGTGTGTGTGTGTGTTGAAGGAGGGGTCATCATAGCTCCTGTTACACTACTTTTCTGTTATTCTTTTTACAGAATCAATGGCCGTTGATTGTTGCCACAGAAACAAGCAGCCAATGACAAGGTCCGAACAGCAGGGTGTGGGGTCAGGCCACGTCGAGCCACAGGAAGAACAATACCTCCAACTCCTCCCACTTTGCTGCTGTGCGTGTTTTTGGGTGGGCATGTGTCTGTTCAGCTTTGAAGGTCAAGTCTCAAGTATTTAGTGAAGCGTTGAGTTGTGTTTTGATGGTTTCAGCCCCTCCTGACATCCAGAGCCCCTCCTCTTCTTCATCACACTGGCTGAGGCTCTGTGAACTACAAACAGTAGTTCAAGTTCAAGTTGACTGTGAAGTTTGCTTTCCAGCAAAGCTTATGACAGTTACCATTACAATTTACAGAGTAGGAAGAAAAAGGACTGAATGACAAATGGTTCAAATCAAACTTTATCCTGCAAAAGTTTCACTATAATTGTCTCAACTTGCAACTGCAGAAACAAAAAAACATACAGCTGCTGGTATTTCACTTAAATTGTCAATCAGCAAAACAAGTAATCAACAACTATTTTCGGTTAACCATTTCATTCATTCTACAAGCAAAAACAAAAGCCAAATTGGCTATAGTTTTAATCTATATGTCAATTAACTGAATACCGTTTCATTTTTTTTGAACTGTTGGTTGAACAATTGCTTTTTTTTTCTTGAAAAATCATAAAACAAATGAGTAAAAATGCCACACTTGATTGTAACAAATCCAGCAAAGCCTTCTACATTTTATATTTTCGGTGGGATTTATGGAGCAAATCTGATGTTTTCCCTTAAATCCAGCAAAGAATTGTTGCTTTGACATCAAAGTCTTAAACGATAAATGCTCACAAGAAGAAACCAATAGTCCTAAGCATGACGTTAACATGTTTGCACCCGTTTCGTTCATCAGGAAAAAAAATCTTAGTTTTGTGTCTTGGGGCACGAGTTAGATTGAGAGATAGAAAACACTGTCTGCTGTTTTATGTTTTCATGTTTTTACTTTAAAGGTCTGAAAGCTCAAAGGGCTTTTAAAAGACAATAGCCTGACTGCTGTAGTCAAAGTGTGTAGGAAAATAGCTGGAACTGCCTTAAACGACCTCAGTGAGGTGTACAAGGTTAGATGTGTGAAGAAGGCTAAGGCTATTATCGCTGATCCTTCCCACCCCTTGTGTCAAGAGTTTTTAATGCTCAATTCTGGGCGCCGCTATAATGTTCCACGGTGTAAGACTAACAGATTTAAAAAGTCTATGATCCCAAGAGCAATTAGTTTTTTAAATGATTGAGTAAACATATTGTATTATTATGTGTTCTGTATGTTTTATGTAACTGCTGCTGTAAACCAAATTGCCCCATGGGGGACAATAAAGTTAAACGAAACGAAAGACGTTGGTTTAATACTTTGAGCAGAGGAGTCAAAGGCTGCTGCTTTCACAGGCATTTGTTTAGTTTGTAAAGCATCAACCCTGCCGCCCTGCGTGTGGAAAAGAAACAAGACGAGACCTGCAGCCATTGTGATGAATATAGGTGGGAAAAGGACAACCATACCTTAAATATCACACAGATGAGTTGATAATTGTTGAGAATAATGTGTTTTCCTTCAGGGGTTTCTTCACCTCATGAAGATATTACCAGGAGAAGTGAGAGGATTTGCACTGAATAGGCCTGTAGTCTGTAGTACTGTACGGTGTGACATTAAAAGGGCACAATTTACTTGTCATGAGGAGTACTATTCAGCCTGTGAAAACTGTTGTTTTTGAAGGGGCTTTGGAAAGTATACAAAAATGACTCAAGTGACTCTCGGCTTTGGCTCGGGAACTGACATGTATTTTTTTTTATTTGTTTGCTTTTATTTGAAAGTGGAGAGATGACCAAAGTAAAGGCATCAGTATATTTCACTGGACCTCCTTAAATTGATTGACCTCTGAGAACAATAAATCTGGCTCTAAGATCATAATTGATTTAGGAGAGAATCATTATCTGGCAATGCCAAGATGTCTCACCAGCAGCTGCGGCGGTGACCAGCCAGCAGTGGTAACTCAAAATAAATAGAAATGAGAAGGATTTAATGCCAACTTAACTATGTTTGCTAAGTTTGTTGCAATGTGAATGTAATGTGCATGAGGTCAAAATGTCAACAAACTAAGTGAGGAGAAAATTAACTATTACGTGTAAACTAAAAGGTAAAGGTACTTTATTGTCACATACTGTACATACATGTAGCAAAATTCATTCTCTGCATTTAACCCATCCCTCAAGAGAGCGGTGGGCAGCCATTTACAGCGCCTGGGGACCAACTCCTGATCTGAGCCAGTGCCTTGATCAATGGCACTGACTGGAGAACCTAGTACATGTTTTTTGATGGTGGGGGGAATTCGGACCACCTGGAGAAAACCCACGCCAACATGGAGAGAACATACAAACTCCACACAGAAAGGATTTGAACCCAAGTCCTTCTTGCTGTGAGGCCACAGAGCCAACCATTGGGCCACCATTCTGCTAACTATAAAGAAAACTAAGGTGAGAGCAGGAAGTGTACCAACATTTAATCAGCAGGTGCGGTCACAGTGGTGCTGATGATATCCTGATAAATATTGTACAGAGTTGGCACTGCCTAAAAGCAAATTCCACTGAAAACACCTTCTAATAATAAAGGCAGAAATCACACACACACACACACACACACACACACACACACACACAGACACACCCTACTATCATGAGCAAACATATTAAGAGGTAAGGACAGCAGCCTACTCATGAATGTCTAAAGACTAAAGACATGATGATGGACTTTGGGAATATATCAATTGGTCCTCGGTGGAGAGGGTGGACAGCTTAAAGTACCTTAGTGTCCACATCACAAATGGTCTGACTTGGGTGCTGCATACTGACTCAGTGGTGAGAAAGGCAAGACAGAGACTGTTGCGCCAGAGACACCTTAGGAAATTCTGGGTATCCCCATAAAACACTGAGGAATTTCAACTCCTGCATCATCGAGAGAGTCCTGGAAACAGCACTGAACAGGACCGCAAGGCCCTGCAGAGAGTGGTTTGTTCGGCTGAACATACAATAGGCACAATAGGCATACACCAGACACTGCAAGAAAAAGGCTAGAAGAATCATTAAAGAGCCAAACCACTCAGATAACAGGCCTTCTCTGTGTTGAGGTCGGGAAGAAAGTACCGGATAACACCAGGCCAGCACTGAGAGGCTCAGGAGGAGCTTCTACCCTTAGGCCACTAGGATCCTAAATGAGGATACACACTAAGACACCCCCCCCCCCCTCCCCCCATGAATCATGCACAAGTTGAAGGAGCTGATGGGATTACATTTCACTGACATGGTAACTCGTATAATTACATGTGACAAATACAATTGTTTGAAGATAAAAGAAACAAACCCACATGAGTACTATTAGAGGGGGGGAGGAGGAAGCTGATCATTCGGATGCTATCCTCATTTCCTGTTTCACCTTTGACCTCTAACCTCTCACTACTTCCTCCTTTCTGGAATGTGTCCTTGAGCTCTGGTTGAAGGAGTCAGTAGAACAATATGTCAACAAAAATCCCTTTTGTGACATCAAAGAGAGCAGACTTACATTACGTAAAAGGTGTAAATCTCTCGTCTTTTTTGAGCGTCTGTGAGGAGACAAAGAGCAGCAGGTCGGAGGTGAAGCAGGTCAGGAGCAGACAGGAAAGCATAATACACACATCTGGGGTTGCACTTGTTCAGGGATTTTACACACACACACACACATACACACACACACACACACACACACACACACACACACACACACACACACACACACACACACACACACACACACACACACACACACACACACACACACACACACACACACACACGCGTGCACACACAGCTAGATCCTAGCAGTCTTTACTCTGCCCATACAGAAATGGCTCCTAATGCAGCTGGCTGCTGTCTCTGAAAAAGTAATTAGAGACTGCTGCAGGAAACTGGAGGAGATATTTGGATGCCATGTACAATCACTCAACTTGTATGTATGCCCGAGGGCATGTCTGTGTAGTTCACACAGTTCAATCTGCTCAGAAAAGTGTATTCTGACAAAATCTAAAATAAAGTTGGGATGTACTGAAAACGCTTGTTTTTCACACTCAGAAAATCTTCATCTTATCAAGCAAATTTCTTTTATATCAACCCCTAAAAGTCTTGTTTTCTCAGAGCAAGTAAAAGAAAATCTGCCAATACAACCTATTAAACACCATGCATTAAGAAATATTTCGAAAATAAGTCTCTTAAAAGAACTTCTGCCTCCCAAGGACTCACAACACTGTTAATCCTGTTTAAATGTCAATTTCTTTACATTAGAAAAACTACAGACTGTACCAAACATAGAGCCAATTTACTTTTTTTCTAATGTGGGAGTGTTCAACAATGTTGTAAGTCCTTCGGAGGAAAGAAAATCACGTTTTTTTGAATCAGCACCTTGACAAGAAAGATGCGCATAGTCTAGGTTTGCACACAATTTCCCTGAGGGGATCAATAAAGTATTCTGATTCTGATTGTTGTTTTCAAGAAATGAGACAGAATAGGGCGATCTCTGCACTGAAATGAAGGTTGTTTTTTTTTTAGATTTTAGAAAATGTCTAAAACAAGTTGATTTGTAGTCGATGGAAATGTTTTAAGACAATAAGATATTTACGACTGAACAAGAGAAGAAAAACTGATAAAATGGGTATTTTAAAGCTTATTTTCACTATCCAGATCACAGTGTTCATAACATCCCTCTGTTTCTCCCAAATACAAGTTCTTTTTCATATTCTTCAAGGCAACAGGACACGTATAAATAGAAAATATTTATTTGTGGTGCATAAATACAGTGGGGTTTAAAGCATTCAGGGCAAATAGAACAATACCACACTGTACAAATACTCTATTACAAATAATAAAAAAACAATTCTCAATATCCAAGATGCAACTCTTTGAAAGCACTTCAAGGCAACATTAATTTGCGGTTGGTTTCCATGTTTGTATCTGTGTTTAGTGGTCATACATGTACATTTTGGAAGCTTGGAGTGATGGTGTGGGTTTATTAAAAAGTTGAAGATTTCAAGTGTCAAAGTAAAAGCATTAACTACACAGAATGGTCACTTTCAGAATTTTATGTCAACTTTTTGGATTATTATTACACATTGATGTGTGAGAAGCTTTTTGATGGTGTAGTTGATCAAGGTGGAAACAACAGCTGATTGTCTACAATAAATCATATTTTATAATGGCATCATGTTTTGGATGAACATTTAAATCTAAAAAGTAACTACAACTGTCAGATACATTGAGTTAAGTAGGCCTACAAGTGCTTCAACGTTGTACTTAAGACAGGTAGTTACTTTCCACCACTGGTGATACATGACTTGATATTTATAATATCCACATATGCATGAGTAGCCATATAGCTACTGGTGTTTGTGGTATAGTTGAAAATACCTCAGCTCACTTCTGTAAAATGCACACTGTGGAGAGAAAATCGGACTATTACTGATTAAAAATGAAAGATTTTAAATCCTGTATCCAGTCTGATCATGTCCACGTAGATCTGAAGCTAACAGTCGTCACTTTGCAACATGGTTAGAAAGAAAGCGCACACACTGGCCCACGAGCCGCTGCAATTCTCTTCTGCCGTTTTCTGGTGGTTCGCGCGCCCTGCGCAGGCTGTCGGTCCGGACGGAGCCGCAGCGGTGGAGATGGAGCGAGATGGCGGCGGCTGGGAAGTCTCCGGTTCCCCGGACTGAGCGGAGGCTACGGAGGACTTGTCCAGCTTGAAGTGCGCATCCCGGGGCGCGCTCTTACACATGCCAGCCCTCACCAGCGCCCGGTCGTCCTTGCACACTTTGCCTTGCAGTCTTTTGAACGCGCGGGCCACCTGTTTCCAGAAGCCCTTGGAGTCGGTCTGGTATTCCGGGCAGCTCTGAGGTTTGGCGTTGTATTTACACTGCAGATCGCTGGCTTCGCCTTTGACGCGCGCCTCCCGGTCCTCGCATTTTACCGACAGCCGAACCGTGTCCCCGACGTCTTTTGCCTCCCACGTACACTGCATCTTGTCCTTGGTGGAGAACTTCCCCCGGCCGCTTGCTGCAGGCTTGTTCCCGCCGCCCCTCTGCGCTCTGCCGGGGGCTGGGGTCACGCTCTTTTCCGCTCCTCGGTTCTTATTGCGCGCACCGGAGGACAGAGAGACCTGCTGTCCAAAGAAGGCCAACAGCAACCAGGGAACGAAAGTCTTCAGCAGCAACATGTCTTCTTTTAGCAGACAATGATATCTGAAAGGACAAATTATGGTTAAAAAAGGGCCAGAAACCTCTGTGATGGAAACAATCAGGTCATCTCGTAAAAAAATGTTTAAAACGAGTTAGGCTTATATAGGCTGAGAAAACATTCATTCGTATTTCGTACGCATTTTTTTTTTTCTAAAGACGTAAACCAACACTTATTTTGTGAATTAACAGTAAACAAATGTGTTTTCACGCCAATATATTAACTCAATTACGCATACAAAAAGGTGCAATCAAAACTGAGCCTGCAGTAAATTCAAAGACACCTGTGGAACGTAACGAGGCCGCAGGCTACTACAATCTACTAGACATACAGTACATACAAGAAAGTCACATACATCGACTCTAAGCCACCGAAAATAACGAGTGCTGCTGTGCGTAAAGCTGCTTCTTGTGGCTCTCTGTGGCCTCGCACATGGCTTTCATACACAGATGCTGCGGCACGCTCACCGTTCCCGCCCAACAACACACACACACACACGCACACGCACACACACACGCACCTCCATTGAGAAAAATCATCTTGGCAGGCTGAATGTGTTTTGTTTTGTTCTGACCTGACCTAACTGAAGTTTAACTGAAGATCAAAGAGATTAGAATGAAAACTCACACTGATGTTGGATCTGCGTGTCTGCACAGAGTGGGTTTGCCTCGTGACCACATCACAACTCCACCTTACACACGCACATTCTTCGAGGCTCGTCTCCGACTTTCCACCAATCCGCTGCTGCACTCAACCATGAGGAGATCCTCTCTTTTGACTTAACACGGGGTTTGACTTGTGTCAGCAAAGCAAAGAGCTTTACAATTGTTTAGATTTTTGTAATTTATACAAATAGTTTTTTTCATGAATTCTTCCAGCTAAAATCAAACAGAAAACAAAGTGAAGAGGTGTAGGCCTAAATAATTTGTAAGTCCAAGTGTATGTTTATTGTATTTCACTTTATTTTTTTGTTTGATTTGTTTTTATTTACTTTATTCACTTCCAAGTTTATTTACTTCCAAGTTTGTTACGTAATTTAATAAATGAAGGAAAAATTCAATGTAGACTTTTGGTTTCACACACATTGTTATAACGGCAGAGAATCAAACACTGAAAGTAAAGGTAAAATAGCTCAAATAATATGGTGAAATTCAAGGCCTTACAGTCTAGAATATAGTTACTGTTTTAGGCACATCTTAAAGCTGACATTGACCCCACTGTCCATTCTAACTTAAACACTGCTATCTATCAGACAGTAACACATTTACCAGATGTCAAATCCCTCTCTCCCAATGAACTCTCAGTTGGTTCCTCCATCCTCCTTTGATATCCTGACATTAACTCAGTGAGCTCTTTCATGTACTCATTCAGAAGTCAGGAAGTCAACAGTTGAACAAACAGGGTCATACGTCTAGAAATCAGATTTGTGTTGACAAAATGTCAGAAATTAGATTCAAAAACCCATGTTTGGATTTTTGTAGGATATTAGGACAACAAATAGGGCAACTTGAATGTAAGTTGATGCAAATAGCTTAGTAGTTGTTGCAAAAAATAATTACATTCTACAATTCTCCATTCAACAAAACAAAGCAACACAAGCCACAATATGTAGATATTGGTCTTAAGATTGTTCGTATAGTTGCTCAACATGGAATAGAAAGAACTGTATGCTAACTTATACATCCATAACTTCGCATTTTATTTATATATTTGATACTTTTTTGATGCTGTGAAGTTGACCTACATATCCGATTACAGCACACCACTGTTTCAACAAAGGTAAGTTATTAATGAGTCAGCCCCACCCTGTCATCATGTTTCATTCCTGTAATGACGCAGCTGCTGCAGGTGGGAACCAAACATCACAGTAACAGGGAAGGAGCCATATAAAGGTTAATATGGCCACAAGTCCAATAATGTCACAAGTTACGGTAGTTTGTTTATCACTGAGTCACGGTATCGGAAGCAGTAGTGGTAGTAGTAGATTTACTGTAAGTAAACAGTGGCAGGATTTAGTGTGTGTGTGTGTGTGTGTGTGTGTGTGTGTGTGTGTGTGTGTGTGTGTGTGTGTGTGTGTGTGTGTGTGTGTGTGTGTGTGTGTGTGTGTGTGTGTGTGTATATGTATGTGTGTATATGTGTGTGTGTGTACATGTAGCCAGGGGCGTCGTACTGGGGAGAAAAAGGGGACTGGGTACCCAGGAGGGTCCAAAAAGATGCTACAGTGAATATCTGTGGATGCAGGGAGGGGCCCATAGAAAATGCCTTTCTACAGGGCCCAGAATTTCGTGCAACGCCCCTGCATGTAGCTCTCCCTATTACGACACTCTGTCCAGGTTGATCCCTAGGGCCTCTTCTCCCCCGAGCTACTCTGACTGGTGTCCTCTCTGCACTCACCAGCACCATCTTGTGGTTGTTCGAAGTTCAGCAGCCTCCTCACCATGACTGAGTAACAGTACATTTACATGTGATCAGTGGTGGAAAGAAACTACATTTACTCAAGTATATGTACTTTAAGTACAATTCTGTGGTACCACTTTATACTTCTCCTCCACTACTTTCCAGAGGAAAATATTATAGGGTACTTTTTACATTTATCTGGCAGCTTTAGTGAATAGCTACTTTTCATATTAGGATTTTACACTAAGAAACCTGAAACATTTTTAATTTAGTTTTTTAATATACGACACATTTGCTAAAGATTAAACCAGCGATTCCTATAACGTTTTTGGCTTGTGGCCCCTCACAAAAAAAGCAGTGTGTGGGTGTTGCCCCTTGTCATGTGTCAGAGGTTAATGAGTTGTTAGCATTTCCCCTCAAAACCTCTCAGATGGTTTCATTTAAATAACTGTTCAAGGACTATATAAATAATCTAATATTGCACAAATAAGCAAAGATTGGAGAAAAGTCCCAAAAACATTAAAGGAGGTTTGTTCTCTTCTTCTTTCCTGCTCCAATAATCCTCTCATTTATCTTTGGAGGGGGCTCCATCCTTAGGTTTGAAACCACTCAAGTACATTACTTGTTGGGTTTTTTGTAAATTATAGAGTGTGGTCTAGACCTACTCTATCTGTAAAGTGTCTTGAGATAACTCCTGTTATGATTTGATACTATAAATAAAATTGAATTGAATTGAATTGAATTACCTAACGATAAATAAAGCAGTTACAACTAGCTTCACCTCAATTAGCAAAAACAGTCAAATGCTGCCTCTACAATGATACATCAGGATTATCAATAATGTCTACTTTTCTGCAGAACAAGTACTTTTACTTTTACATACTTTTACTTTATGTACGTTTTACTGCTAATACTTTAGTAGCCTACTTTTACTTCAATAGGAGATTGAATGCAGGACATTTGCTTGTAATAGAGTATTTTTAAAATATTGTATTGTTTTTCATTTAAGTTAAGGATCTGAGTACGCCGTCCACCACTAAAGTTTGTGAGTTTGAACAACGCACTGTTAAGGGGTTGAATTACCGAAGAAGGAGCAACACTTCCCTGTGATGAGTGAGTGATTTGCAGCCTCCATCCTCATCCACTGTGTGTGTGTTTGTGTTAACAACGCCGGTGCTGCAGCCCCATGCACGCGTTTCCTCTCACACAGACGTCCTTTGTTCCTGCACACAGTACCTCTTAAGACTTAATTCATCAGCTCATACAAAGAAGTGTTTGGCTCAGACGCCCTCTGTGTTATCTTTACTGCAGTCTGTGTCTGTCCCTTAACAACTCCCTCAGCCAGGCTGCAGACATGTTGTTACAGCCGGCGATGAAGAGAAACAAGGACTCCTTTGAATGAATGAGTGCGAAAACTTTGTAGCAGAAAAAAAAAAACAGAGCGACACAGAATAAGAGAGGTCTCCACTCTGACTTTATTCTCTTTACCTTCACGTGTTGTTGGAACATTTATGTGACATGAGGAGGGAATTATACATCATTTACATAAACAGAATCACATGCCTGCCATATTTTCCCTTTTGCCTTGCTGTGTGTTTTACATAGAAAAAAAACAAAAAAACATGTCCACTACATGACAGCACAAGCAGTCATCCCCTAACCGTACACAGGTGTAGGTCGAGTGTTTTTGGCTCAGCCCGTAAGATGCTGCAGTGGTGGTAGTCAGACCTCATAAGGTGGCGAAATCCCTTCAGAGGATCCCACACAGATCCTGGAGAGGTTGAAGATAGTCGAGAAGAGTTCTGACGCTTATGTTTCCAACCTGAAACAACAGAAAATTTTGGATTTTGTGATTCATTTGAGATACATACAAGACAATATATCTCAAATGAGACAAAGTGCTCCATAAACTATGCCGAGTGTATAAAGCAAGACTACTGTGCACTGTATGACTAACATTTAGCATATCACTACTGATATGACTTTTGGCTTTGTTTAATTCATCCACGCCGAAACAACCACAGAACTTTGTCTTTCTCACACTTTTAATTCTAACTTCTCCAGCCTACCTCTTACTAAACTTTATCTCAACTTTGCTTTTCTTCATCTTTATTTTTTTTTTAACTCACCTGTGTGTCTGCAGTATCGCCTCAGTTTTGGAACCAGCTGATAAAGTAAGAGCAGACGCCGTGGAAGCTCTTCCAGCAGTACTCAGAGGCGATGCGGGAGGCTTTGGAGTCAGTCTGCTCTGTGGGACGAATAGTGGTCTTCCCAGGCTTGGGGGTGGCTTTCTTGGTCTGGGGGCCCTTGCCTGGCTGGGGCTTGACTGGCTGCTGCTGGGGCTTGACAGGTTTAGGAGTAGTGACAGGCTTGTTCTGGGCCGGCACCACTGGTTTACGTGGCTCCTGGACAGGCTTGGAGGTCTTAGGGGTGGTGGTCTTGGGCCAGGAGGCCAGGAAGGTCATCTGGGCATCGTCGGGGTATTTTTTGCACATCGTTGGGCGGTAGACTTTGGGTCCCTGGCAGGCGTGGCTCAGCTTCCTCATGTCCCACATCATCTGGGTGAAGTAGTGGCGAGGGTTGAGGTTGTAGGCGCGGCACAGGTTGGGTTTGCCCTGGAAGTCACAGTAGTAGGAGCGTCCTTGGGTCTGGCCCTGGCTGGGACCTTTGCAGGAGACACGCAGGCGAGTATAGTCCCCGGCTCCAGACACTACCATGGTACAGGAGTCTTTGGTCTTGGTGCTGAATTTGATGGCCTCATCCCAGAGGCTGCGTTGCTGCTGCTGCTGCTGTTGCTGCTGTTGCTGCTGCCTGTTGACGCTGCTGCTGCTGTTGTTGCTCTGAGCGTTTGACACACAAACAGCTGCTGCCAGAAACAGCAGCGCCACTCTCATCCTGGTTCTCATGACGGCGTTAGGTTTGCTAGTGGATGAAGGTACGGGATGATGTGTACGTATGTTTCCGTACAGAAGGTTAAGGCGTGCAAGGGTAGAAAGCATCGGAGTGAGACTTTATAAGGCTGAAGCTCACAAAGAAGGTATTATTCAGGTGAGCTGAAGGACTCAAACTCCTCCTCCAGCACTAACCCCCTCTATTCCTCTCTTACACACACACACACACACACACACACACACACACACACACACACACACACACACACACACACACACACACACACACACACACACACACACACACACACACACACACACACACACACACACGTATGTTCAAAACTGAAAAAAGTGATGGATGAGATGGATAAGGAGGGGGAGAACCTAAACCCAGGGAGGAGGAAGAGGGGTGAAGGGAAGCAGGTCAACAGGTCTATGGGAGCAGAGAGGGGGAAGGAAAGAAAGACGGCTGAAGGACGGCACACACATAAAGCCAAATGTTGTGAAAAAGAGTTGCGATGGATTATATAAAGAAACATAAGAGGTTCTTTGACTATTGATGAGGGAGAGAGGGGGAGGAGAGGACTGATGCTCCGGTGCTAAATTGCAGCCTGAAGTTATTTGCTGAGGGTTTAAAGTTGTTCTGTGACCTGTCATCATGTTCGTTGAGTTCGCAAGTTTGTAGAGACTTTGTTGCTGCACTGCAAACAGAGGTACACACACAGATAGATGGTGAAATCTTTATCTTAAATCTTTACACACGGATTCTGTTTCACGCTTTCAAAGGTGCCATAACTAACTACATTTACTCAAGTACCGCACTTCAATTTTGAAGTACTTCCACTTTACTTTTTGCCATTTTATGCTAATTTATACTTATACTCCACTAGATTTCAGAGGATAATATGTTTTACTCCACTACTTTTATCAGACAGCTTTAGTTACTTGTTACTTTTCAGATTGACATTAAAAACATGATAAACTTAATAAAATCAAATATCACATTTCAGATGTATGAGTTGTTTGGTTCCACCACAGAGAGATTTCAGTAATCTCTTCAGTCTAAAAACATCTTCAGCATTTTCTCATTTGAGCTAGCTTATAAGACCCCTTGCGTTTTTTTGTCGAGCCCTGACATTTAGCTGGCAATCATCAGGGCTTATGGGAAATGGTGTTTGTTAAAGTCAGCTAAAAACATAAATATCGAACAAATAACAAAAAGCTACTATCCTTTTTCAAACATACGAAGTGAGCCACACGACATACTGTCAAGAAAGGCTCAGTTCCAAGCGTGTATTTTTTAGTTACAGTGTATCCACAGCTTACAACTGGGACATATTACAGTAAGAAGCTCGTCCAGATTCCCCTACCATCAGTTTCAGAAGAGCTCCAACCCTTAATGATGAATGAGTGAGGAATCATCTTCCCCCTGTAAAACGTAAACATGGTGGGTAACCACCAGAGGAAGCCACAAGTGGACATTGCAATCATTGTGGTAATATGACTAATACCAAGATATGACTCAAAAAGGGGTGGAGACAGATTTAAACAGCTCTTACAAAGAGAATTGGTTTGGATTTCTACATTGAAAGCTATGCAACACCCAGGTTTGAATGATGAACTTGACTTCTGTAATAGTCTCTTGTTTTTTAGGCATCAGGGCCCTTTCAAAAACACCATGCGCCATTTGGCCTCTGTGTCCTTTAAACTTAAATATTAGGAGGCATTAAGCTGTTTTGTATATATTATTCTACTTGTTTGTTGCTACTTTGCCCCTTACATTTTGTTAGACTTTTGAAGTGTGGTTTCCTCTGCTGAACATGGTCCGTTATGTAACTTTACCTGTTTACACTAATCATGTGACAACTTATTTGTCCATGCCTGGCGACCACTTTGTGAGGGCCCTGATAAATGATGGCATAGGCTGCTTAAAGATTAGGGGGTTTAAAGATGTTCTGTATTTATTTTTCTACATATTTATTGGTATTTTGCCCTTTGGTCTGTCATGTGACTTAACTTGTTTACATTAATCATGTGACTACTTGCCAACAACTAAGAGACAGCCCAAAGGCGACCATTTTGTACTTGATACTTTGTACCCCGATGAAGGCCTTATTTGCTGAAACGTGTAGGCATGTTTTTATAACTTAATAACCAAGAGATATCAAAGTATTTTTAATCATTACCCTCTTAAGCTTTAAGTGCCTCAGATTCCTTCAGCCTTTCTAAACCAGGATCTGCAAACTAAAGAGCACAAGAAGGACACCTTTACACCCGAGCAGCACTCCATGCAGACTGTATCAGGACTGGCTATACAATGACCTTGCATAACCTAGACCTACATAGTCTTGTTTAAAGGTTCTTAAAGCTAAAGAAACAGTTTGACATTTTGGGAAATGCCAAGAGTTTGATGAGAAGATTGATTCCATGCACATATACAGTATGAGGAAACAAAACACTGTACTGTACTGTAATCCTAGTGGGAAATTGCATTGTTACAAATCATAAAATGAAACGAAATGTAGAAACAAAATACAATGAAAAGCCAAACATTATACACTGAAATCTCCATAGTAAATATATACTAGATGAATGCTGTTTAATGGCAGAGCCCAGTATTACTCCATCGACCAAACTGGTATTAAGTACAAAGCCAGGTAGTTTCAATTTATGAATCTAAACAGAAGAACAGGCACTGCCTTTGACGAGGTATATTCCATGTGTACCGGCTGGCTTGGACATAGAGCGGAAGAAGAGAGTGTATGTATAGTCTGCTGCTGCTGTGTACAAATGCACACATGCCCTCAGTACATTCAGGAAGTTCTGTTTTTATAGCCATCAATCTGGTGGGGAAGAGAAAAAAGTTCCCCTGTAAGAGACACCGGGAATGCAAAATAAACAAGTGAAGTATGTGTGTGTATAAACCAGATTTTTCCCTAAATTCAATTAGTGTAGTCCTCTTCTGATAGGATGCAACAGTGTCACGCCACCTCAACCACCACCACCACCAAGCCTCCCCACTGCCCCCCTAGAAACAGATCCGAACCTTCTCAGCTGCTGTATGTGTGTGTTCAGCTCTGCATGTGTTACATGAATATTCTCTGAGCTCCCCAGTGTTCTGTGTGTTTTGGCAGACAGGCTGTAGCTTTTTAGGGGTGTAGATGTCTAACCCATCTGTACATTTGCTCTACTTATATCATCAGGTGTTCTTCTTTTTCATTGCTAGATGTGGCTCAGAGGTTATGTATCGTATAAAAGCACACCTAAAAGATAATTTGGATGATTTATGACCTTCAAAAGAACAATACTATCCGTTTCTTCAGTAGGTGATATAACAGCAGATATATCTACTTAATATTTCATGTGTTTATGAAAGAAAAACACAGCAGACACTTGACTGAAGTTTTTATTCACAGATTTGCACCCCTCCTCACAAACTGAGTGTGTGTGTGTGTGTGTGTTAGCTATTTGCTTCTTGTAGTAATGGACCAGGATAAACTTTGGACTGATCTCTTGATGTCTCAAAGATTTCATTATTTTAGACAGGCAGGAGCCAAACAGAACTGGTAGCTTCCACCTTTAGTGTATAAAGAAATTGTTCGACATTTTGGGGAATACATTTTTTTCCTAGCTTTCTTGCTGAGAGTTTGCTGAGAAGAACAATACCACTCTCATGTCTGTATGCTAATCATGACGCTACAGCTAATTATTATGAATACCACTGCTTTTCTTGGCAAGCCACGCCGGCCATTTTAGCAGTGACGTGGTTAGGCAGATGGTTGAGGGTAGGCATTAACTTTGAGTGGTTGGGGTCAGGATAGCTCATAGGTCAGGGAATATGACCAGAAAAAAATGGGGTTTCTGGAAACGGGAAAACAGTTCAATTCAATTCAATTTTATTGAAGTCATCTCAGGACACTTGACAGATAGAGTAGGTCTAGACCTTACTCTATAATTTACAGAGACCCAACCATTTCCCCAAGTGCATGAATTTAGTGTGATAGCGGCAACAGCAACCTCAAACAGAACCTGGCTCTACTGTAGGTGGGCGGCCATTTGCCTCACCAGTTAGCTTGGCTCTGACCAAAGGAAACAAAATCCACATACCAATTTTATCTTGTTTGTTAAATCTGTACAAAAAAACAAAGTGAAAAAAAAGACTCTAAGTAATCCGGCCAAGAAATAGTCTGGTGCATAATCCCCCCGTAAATTATTATTTTTAGCTATGCTAGTTGCTCTATGGATGGCAATAATGAATGCTCTGAAATTTTGTACAAACATTTATGGTCTTGACAACTATTGGATTGTAATGAAATTGACTACAGATATTTACTGTGTCCAGAGGGTGAATTGTAATAATGTTGGAGATCCCTGACGTTTCATCCAGTGACATCATCAGGTCAAAACTTTGTCCAACACTTTGGTTTATGACCAAATACTTTGTTTATTGATAATTAGCAAATGTTAGCATGCTAACACGCTAAAACTAAGATGATGAACCTGGTAAACATTATTCTTACTAAACATCAGCATGTGAGCATTGTCATTGTAAGCTTGTTAGCATGCTGACGTTAGCATTTAGCTCAAAGCACAACTGCAAGCATGGCTGTAGACTTGCTACACTTTGTTACTGTCTTTATGCAAAACTAAGCCAATAGGCTGGTATTTAATAAAAAGACACAAGAGTGGTATCTTCTCCTCTAACTCTCAACAAGATGCAAACCTGTTGAGCCAAAATGATGCAAGCTACATTACAAATATTGACAGATAAAATAAAGAAAATAGCTACTTCTACAAAAACCTACTTAAGTGTTATAAAACAAACATTAACAAAAATATATAAAACTTTCAAAAGTTTTGAAAGCGTAAAAAATGTACACTTGTGTCACCATGGTAAAACTGATAACGTAAGTGCAAACAAATGTTTTTTCTACAGGTAAAACTAGCTATGCGGGAACATTGCTCGGATACATTAGTTGATAATGTACAGTGACAGTAACACTAGAAGGACTGTTGTGGTACTGCTCTGACTAGTACGCATGTGCATGAGAGATAAATTACAGTTGGCTGGCATCGGAGGTCCTTGTCAAATGGCTTGAAGGGGTTCTGGGGAGTGGGACGCCCTCACCCCACAGTCCCTGATGGTTGTTGTTCTTCCTTTTGGTCCATTGATTACATGATCTGAATGGGAAAGCTGGAAAGTCCAGTGATCCTAGAAAAGAGGGAGGCCATGTCAGAAATAACCTGGAGTTGTGTTTTCTTTTTTTATTATGCCTGAGTAGACAGATGAGCACTCACCACAAGGAAAATATCAGTTCCAGCCCTCTTGTCCGCTGTGGAAAAAGAGAAAATCTAATTATTTTCAGAAAAGTCCAAATGAAAAAACAGTAGTAGGAAACTTTTTTAAACTGTCACTGCCTTTACTGTGATACGATTGTAGAAGACTAAAGCAACAAATACAAATTCCAGATGTAAATAAATATATGTCATGTTTCTGTTGCTTATTGGTTAAGTGTATGATGCATTTTTGGTTACAAAAGAGAACACCGTATCATGCAATATTAAACCATGTCATACGCCTCCAAACCAAATCATACCATTCCCATAAAAGTTCCCATAGTGTTTAAATTGTGACAAGACAAATATAAACTATATGAGCGGAAATTGACTTTGGTGTGAAAATCTTCAGATCTACGAGGTCAATGGAGAAAAAAAAAAAGATTAATATCAGGGCCCAAATTTCTACATCAAAGGCACAAGATGGTATCATCTATACAGTCTTTTTCTTTGCAAAACATTATAGTCGGAGATTCCATCAAGAAGTAATGTTAAAGGATAACGTGATCAGTTGCAAAAATGTGTATCAGCCATTACTTGACTCCATCTTTGACACCTCATCTTAAAAAAATTAAGTCTGTATTCATGATATCTTTGTGTGCATACTTTTTTTTACAGCCCACATAACAGCATGTCAAGCACACTAGTTAACACTGTGTTACCACAAAATGCAAAACCCAAAAATCAGTCATATCCACACACAATTTGGATACAGGACACATGCCTGCGTCAGGTGTAAAAGGGATCTTCAGCTTGAACCAACTCCATCAGGAGAACATTTCCCTTGTTGAGTCCCGATGTTTGAATGGACATCGTCGGTTAAAAAAGAGACAACGAGGATGGATGGAAGGATGAAGAAGACAAGAAAAATAGACAGAGGAAGAAAATCTCCGAGGTGAATCAGACTGACTGATGACTAAATGGCTGTTGGTTCTCAGATGGTTGTAGATGTTTGTTATCGTTGTTAGATGAGGGTTAGCGGAACGTTGTAACTGACAATCAGTACCTCATCGACGAGTTCCTTTGGAGTCACCAGTCGGAGTAGCTCGGGGGAGCAGAGGCCCGAGGGAACCGGGTCAGAGTGTCGTAATAGGGAGAGCTACATCTACACACACACCACACATACACACACACACACACACACACACACACACACACACACACACACACACACACACACACACACACACACACACACACACACACACACACACACACACACACACACACACACACACACACACACACGGGTAATTCTTTGTAAGCCTAATATCCGTGGAGAAATGTAGCAGACTCGGAAAAACATCCCTCCACCAATAACACCGTGGCATGCATGCAAGCAGAAACACTGCTCGTACCTGACCACAGCGAGGTCTCCGTGGATATCACACATGTGTTCACCATGATTACCTGTATTACCCATACTGCAACACAAGAGCGAGGGCGGACAGGTGAGAAAGAGAATGGAAGACTCCGCTGAAAGCAACATGGACGGAGTGATCCTCAGAGTCAAAGTCGAAAGAGAGGAGGAAGACGCAGGAGAAGATGATGAAATGAGGATCCATACAAAGAGAGGAAGACCATGCTTGTGATTTCTGATGAAAAAAAAAAAAGTAAGAAAGATGTGGAGAGATCCAAAGTTGTAGAATCCCATACCAAACAGGGAGTGTGCACGTGGAAGAGGACAGAAAGGATGCATGAATAGCGGACATACATCAAAGTGCAACGAGCCACGGGTAAGAGGAGCTGGAGAGAGAGCGGAAATAACAGGAGGAGAAAATATGAGGAGAATCAAAGGCCATGAAAAGGAATAATGACAGAGAGAAGGAAAGGAGATGATTAATTAATGTTGTTTTGATCTACAGAAAAGATTCAGAAAAACTACGAGCAAAACTAACAACATTTCTGTCTGTGGCTATACAGCATGTAAACACAATGTGTGTGTGTTTGGACTCACTCTTCAAAGACGTCCTCTGTGTCCATCCTTCGGTAATACTTGGCCAGTTTGACGGAGAAGATGATACTGGGGATCAGAAGGATACAGCAGCCGCCCAGACCAAGCCAGAATGCGTTCTGAAAAACACGTTTACAAGTAGCCTTTCAGTTAACCTTTGATCCATTCCTGTAACACTCAATAAAATACTAATATCTCTCAAAATAGATTTTTAATGCTAAAATAAGTAGTCCATTGACTGAGTAGTCGATGAAATAATTCATTTAAAAATGCTGCTCTGAGCTGCTCAAACACAGTGATAGAGTTTTCAGATCCTTTAAAGTAGTAAGTGAAAAGTAGCAATAACAGGGTATTGTTCTCAAAAGTAAAAGTACTCATGTAGCAGAATGGATCCTTCTAGAGTAACATATTAGTATATATTATATTATTGGGTTATTTGTAATGATACATTTTAATCAGCATGTTAATGTTATAGTTACACGAGGTTCATAAATCGTTGGGTAGTTTGATCTATCACTGCACGATCATTTATGAACCACATTTTGTATGTCAAATCTGTAGAGTAATCAGTAGTAACTAGTTTACACATTCAGTAAGAAAGTACTATATTTGCCTCAGAAATGTAGTGAAGTATAAAAAAGTACAAAATGGTAATTATGCAGTACACAAATGAAAAAGTTCTATTTTTCTCTATTTTATATGATTGTCATTTAAATATCTTTTGGTTTTGGACTGTTTGGATGTCTCCATTTTTCTAAAGACTTAAAAGAGTAACAAAATAATGGACAGATTAATTGATAATGATATCGTTAGCTGCAGCCCTACAGATTTCACATGATGGCGCATGGATGCACGAGAAATGTACACATTACGAGCTTTTTATATACAGTCTATGATTATGAGGCACAAATAGGACAGAACATATAAATATAAACACGTGTGAATGCACACTCATGCAGCACAGTGGCTGCAGGCACTGCTGGAGCGCTGATACATAAAAAAAAGTCACTGTTTATACTGACCACAGTCTGTGGCTTGTTTGAGCTTTCATTAAACTCGATATGTAAATATAACATTTTACAACCCCTTGGGGTCGGAGTAAAAACAGTGAAGAATCTATGTGTGTGTAACTCCCCGACCTGCCTCAAAACAGACTCTATCTCATCTCAGTGTGTGTGAGCGAGTGTGTAAGAGACTTGAGAACATAATGTGCATGTGTGGCAGAATGACTCCACAGTCTTCATTGCTCCCAAAAACCCAGAGCTCCCTCAAACCGTCAAAGAGCCGTTTATATTTCTAGTTCAAATCCAAATACACGTGGGGGAACATGTATTGTACATACAGCTGTGAAATGAATCGGTGTACCTTTGCAGCCTGCCACACACACACACACACACACACACAACACACACACACACACACACACACACACACACGCCTTACCACTGAATCCACTATGAAGCTGCACGCTACTATCTCCATACTGTCCATAACGTTACTGATGGGTTTACACTGGGCCACCTCTGCAGTCAACTGTAAGAGAAAAATACACCAAAAAACCCAAAGAAAAGATTACAGTGTATGTATGATTGACGTCAGAAATTAAAACAATAACTTGATGAGTATGGTGTAGCAGTGGAAAGATGATCTCTCCTCAACCTTCTTATTCAACTTCAAATTTCAATCAAAGTGGCTTTTTTTTCTGGTACCAATCGAGACTTTTAAAAACGTCTGTAATCCACTGAAACCTGAACATCCTGTTGACTCTAAAGAGGGTTTTACTGTTCATTGTTGTAACTATCATCAAGTCTAAATCCAAAACTAAATGAAAATGTTTCCTTTTTCAGTTGAGTGTTTTGCCCCTTACAATTATACTCTTCTCTTCTGCTGTCACTAGCTAGGTTCCCATCTAAATGTAGCAAAACTTCTGAAAATCAGCTAAAGAAAATACTAATTTCAGCCTGTTTCCATCCACAACTGTTGATGCAAATATTAGGAGTTGGATCATCGAGATAAGCAAGAGGTGGAGAACGAGCAATGAGATGATGTAATCAAAAGAGCGTCAGTCGAACCCCAAATAGTGGGGGAAAAACTCTAGAAAACATCATGTAAATATGGCATTTATGTTTGTTCTAGGTTACAATCTCCTCATCATATGCCCAAATTGAAGATGTGCATAAAAACAGGTGGATGGAAAAGGCACCCAATGTCTCTACTGTAAATCATAATCTTTTAAAAAGGAGACAACAATACTAAAAAGTGGTAGTATACTCACCGAGTTTTTAACCCATTCTGTGTACTGTTTGAAGTAACCCTCCAAGCTCTGTATGTAGCCCTTTGTTTCCTAGACACCAACAGAGAGGAAACATGTCAACAAATGTGTGACTGCAGTCGGTTGGGGGTTGATGGTGTGGATTCCTAAGTAAGAATTTGTAAGGTAAAGTAAAATACTGACTAATTTAATACAGTCCAGCAAGAGTATCTTAAAGTTGCTATTGTAGTGCTATGAATCAAGCTTGGATTGTAATACAAAAAGTTGCTGTTGTTTAGTGTGGTTATTTCAAATATCTGGTTTAAATCACAGAAAATGGAGCTGAGGAATTGATAAAAAAAAAATATGAATACGCCATCTAATATTATCTGATTGACCAGTCTGAAGCTACAAATGGTGCAAGAAATTAAAAGGAAGATGATGGTATCCACATTTGCACATATCCCTCATAACACTGTTTGTTGTAATGTTTTATTTCTTTTTTTATACCCGTTTCACCACATGGGAGGCGTTATGAGTGATGAGGTACTCTGCTGCATCGATGGCACTCAGGATATTCGTGACCTTGACCTGAGAGAGAGAGAGAGAGAGAGAGAGATTAATTTGAATAATAGAATGACAGTATAACAGTACTACTGTTGTGTTTCGCTTGTTTCCTCACCGGCAGATTGTTGGACATCCTCTGCAGTTGCTTGATACTCTGGCTCAGTGTACTCTGTGTGAGGAGACAAAACCCCAAATTGGTACCGAACAAGGCATCACTACGTGTCTGAATTATTCATTTAACAAATGTCACAATAACATTAACAACACTGCTACCACAAACACGACAAAGAACACGGTTGCATTGCCATGTATCAACAGTGGCTTACCCGCGCTCTGACATATTTCTGTGACCATTTAACGGACAGAAAAAAAAGAGAGAAAACAAGTAAAGTTGAGGAGAGCAGGTAACAAAGACAAATGTTGACTAATATTATGTTTTTGGGATCTGATTATTTAATTTCTTTAAATGGCATTTTTATGATATATATTTTGATATCTTTTTCTGTAGTTTGCCAGAAATGATAAATAAGGGACATTGTTTTTGTCGCATATTATCTGAAATTTTAAAAGCCATAATACAAAATGCTAGTCTGCTCAATCTTTTAAGATTGAACATTAGTCTGGGGAGTCTGCTCTGTATTTTCTACTGCACAAGAGGCGTGATCAACGGGCATAGTTCAAATGACTCTGTACGCAATTGGACAGTCCTTCAACCAATCAGACCAACGATCCGGGTGACGTAGCAGCGACAGCGGCATCAACGGGTTGCTGCGCTTCGGTGGCCGGCTTGTTGAATGTAAACAAAAATCTACTTGGTCGCTTCTCTATCGTCATCGTGTTAAACACGCCAATAGCGCGCCAGGTGGATAAGTCAGTATGTGATTGGTCCCCGCAGATTTGTAACGGAAGCAGGAGAGATAAACATACAGGTTTCCAGCCTGAGCTGCAGGGCGAAATCAAGTCGCTGGCAGACTGGAAGGGGTTTACCAAGAGGCTGCACAAGATTGTTCCTGCTACTAAGAAGCTGAGTCACTTAAAGTAATATACCGTATGTTCATTTACTTAGTCAGTAGAAGAAAGGTGTTTTTTGGACATATGAGAGGATCTGTGTGCATATGTGCAGTATGAAGTGTAGTTGTTAAATGGGAGCGATGATTACCATTGCTTGCAGCATGGGAACCACCTGTTCTCTGTGAATCTGTCTGATACTGCTGGCGTGTCCTTTCAGTGCGTTCTCCAGAGCACCACGTGGCTGTAAACACACACACACACACACACACACACACACACACACACACACACACACACACACACACACACACACACACACACACACCAGAATACAGTTGTTTGTTGCAGTTAAATCTTTAAGATATATAGATACTAAATATTAACTCAATGATTTATAATTTGTTCCTTCCTTAGAAATACATGCACAGACTAATCCTTCTGTGGTACTGTATGTCCCATGTGCCTTTAAAGTGCCCATATTATGAAAAAAATCACTTTTTGTGGGATTTGGGGTGTGATTTTGTGTCTCTGGTGCTTCCACACGCATACAAACATTGAAAAAAATCTATCCATGCTGTTTTGAGTGAGATACGGGTTTCTGAATGTGTCCTGCCTTCAGTCTCTGGGTGAGTTGTTCAAAATCTGCAGGGCTTGTTACGTAACTAGCCGAAACGACGGGCTAAACACAACCGTTAGCATGCTAGCGCTAGTGTTAGCATGCTAGCTCGTTCTCAATGGCAAAGCACTGCTACAACACACACAAGTTCACCATAATTTACAAAAGAAGTACTTACATGTGCGCCTTCCTTTAGAAGAAGTCTCCAAGCTAATCCTGCCTTGTAGCTAGGGATGGGCATCATTAATCGACGATCGACGATTGATCATTAAGAATTTCGTCGATCACGTTAATTTGTCATCGATTAAACTAATGCAGGTTGCGTTGTGTAGTGTGATTGCAGCTATGAAATTAATTCCAGTGTGGCAGCAGTAAACATTTTACCACCCGGGGGCGCCATAGACTGCTCAGTTACCTGCGAGGTACGTTTTGATTCCAAAGTAAACATGAAGAGGTCACGGCGAAGTGTGGCGTGGGACCATTTTGATTTAAAAAACGACTTAGTTCACTGCAAACACTGCGACGCCGTGTATAAGTACAACACGGCCACGACTGAAATGATGTACCACAAAGTGCATCCGACCCTGGTTAATGTTGGTGGCGGTGCGTCGTGCTCTCAGTCTCAACCTAGCATCAACTCGCCGTTAGCATGGAGGAGCTGCGATGTACAACGAGCCAATTACCCAAGGGATCTGCAAGTTCACTGAGATGGATATTGGAACCAGCATGTCACATTCCGTCACAACGTACCATCACCAGACTGGTAGAAACTCACTATGAACAACGGAATAAGGTTCCCCGGCCCGGGCTGGCCAAGTTAGCGCGGAGGTAGCTACCTGCATCCCGGCCGGCGGGTGTGTTCGGCGGCTGGACTGACGGTTACCAGGTAGCGGTCAGTAGACTGGTGCAGAAGTTGTATGTGAGTTACTGGTTATTTTATATTAGGCTTTGTCCGTGCCTTGGATAGTTTTGAGTTACATTTTGACAAAACCTGTCAGATCTAAGTAGGCTATAATTATGTTTTTGGTTAAGTTATTATTTAACATGATTCTTTTTATTTATCATTTTGGAACAAACGAGGGTCTCTGTTTAAGAAGGCCGGCTCACAGCAGCAGGTTCTACTGCTTCAGAGCACCGCAGCACATGTATCTTCAAGTTTAGCCTAACCTTCAGTTTAACTGCCACAAGTTGTTCTTCTTGTAATTTAGATCTCATCAAGGAAAACACGCTGCATTTTTGTATTTTTATTGCGTTTTTAATTTATAAAAAGTTAAATAAATCATTAATTTTAATATAAAAATATTAATAATTAATCGATAATTGATCATTAATTCTCCCGACGATCGACAAAGAAAATTTAATCGAATGCCCATCCCTAGTTGTAGCTAACTGACCAAAGTTGGAAAAACAACCTTTCTTTTACTGTCTATGGAGCTAACTGACATGATCTACGATCTGAGCTACTGCGCATGTGTGAGTGGAATCAAAGAGTACAGAAGGAAAGATGATTCACTCTGTAGCTAAAACAGAGACCTGAACACAAGGTGAAAAGAGGAACTGCAGCAGTGAGAGAGAGATGTGCACAAAAATATGGTGTTTTTTGAAAATTAAACCATGTAAACCTATTCTGGTACAACCTTAAAATACAATTATGAACCTGAAAATGAGCATAATATGGCATCTTTAAATGGCACACTTCCTGTAATACAGTATGTACTATGCATGTACCATTCATGTGAGTGTATAGGTGTGTTCAGGGTGAATGGGCAGCTTGTTCACACAAACTGAGCACGAAGCAAAATCATTTTCCAGAGAAGCTAGTCCAACTGTATATTTGGTATGTTTGTTTAAGAATATTTTTTTATCCCATTCCTACAGTCTACAACATGTTCATTTTGCATTTGAATGATAAAAGCAATTAAGCTGTTGCTGTAATTTGTTGGTACGATGATGATGAGACTCACCAGTTGGTCGGCCTGAGCCTCCAGGTCAGTGGAGAAGGACAGGAGATCCACAATAGTGACTCCCTTATTTACCTAAAGCAACAAAACAAAGACATTCACTCATAAAGCATAGTTTAGATTCCCTCAATTTGCACAGCGTTCAGTTTTCACTTTAAGGTTTGCTAAGATTTATTTAGGTGTCAGTCTGGATTTAGTGGAAATGCTACGTTTTACAACGCATGCAATCTGAGTTAGAATTTGCAGAAAAGTCTCTGCCCAAAATTAATTAACTTTTTATCATTATTAACAAAAAGTAGAGCTGAAAACATTTTGTTTGTATGTATTCTTTTTTAGAAGTGAAGTGAAGATAATTTTTTGTCTAAAAATATAATTTCAAATTTAATTTCATATTGCAACAGTTATACTTATGTTTAGTTTATTATAATAACCTTGACAAATATGAGCGACAATCACATACAAAGAGAACCACACTATGACTGTTTATCACTGGTGTGGAAAGCGTATTATTAACCTGAAGGTCTAGCCGAACCAAGTCTCAAACCATAAATAAATGCTTTACCTTGTGTGTGACTGCTTTGTGTTCCCATATGGGATAAAAGAAGTATTGTACACACGCACGCACACATACACACACACACACACACACACACACGCACGCACGCACGCACGCACGCACGCACGCACGCACGCACACACACACATACACACACGCACGCACGCCCACACACACCTCAGCCAGGTAGGCTTCATAGTCGATCTCTCCGACTCCAGAGTTGGCGAAGTTCATGAGGTTGTCTCTGCCGGCCTGCTCCAGCAGCATGACGTCCTGCAGGTCCACCTGCACACTCTCAAACACTTTGGCCAGATCCTTGTTGTACTGTTGTAAAACACACACATTTATAAACTATATAAGTTACCATTCATCTTGCTCCACCAATGCATCAGTAACACAGATTTCTATCAGCATTTCCTACACAGTAAACTGTTACTAACCACAGTTCTGTTGAGGAAGGAGTTGATGTTGAACATGGTCTCCAGCTGCAGAGAATGGTACAAGCCGTTGTTTTCATGGCAGTCCCTACGAGACAAATACAGTATGGTCACACACTGAAACTCCTCCGGGAATTCATTAGTGTTTATTTTGAGCATAAAAAGTAATTTGCAGCAGAAAAAACAGTTTACACATTTTTAGATGTGTAAATACATAAAGGTGAGTCCAGGTGAAAACAAGTAGTTAGTTGTTGGTATGTTACCTGTACAAGCTTCCCAAAGTCAAGTCAATGTTCGGATTCTGAAACAGCATCCCAGCAAGGAAGTTCTTCTTGGCGGGATGAACAAGGAATGGTGTATCTATGATCTACACACAGAGACACATACACAGATATTTTCATCAGCACAGAGCCACAGTGTTGTCCGTTATGTAACACGATCCCGCTCCGATTAAACTCCAAGATAAAGACAGAGGGAGGCAAAGAGCAGAGTTAAAATAAGATGATTCAGGAAGGAAGAGAGTTTGTTTTCAGCACCTTGAATAGCTGTCGGTTAGCCAGCGGTTCACAAATCAACTTCTCAACGTTGCCACCAACAACAAACAAGGTGGTCACGATGGCCATCAGCACCCACGCGAAGATAAAAGAGAAGCCCACCCCACTGAAAGAGCAAGAGACAGAGTGTGTGAAACATAATCACACAGAAACATCAGTAGGAACCTGCTAAGAACAACTTTTTACTGACAAAATGAACTATTCAGCAAGGGCAAAGCATCCAAGTGTGTATGAAACTAAACTATGGTATGGATTTTTATCCATTTAGTCCTTTGACATAGACTATAATGTGTCAGTAACAAGTCTCTACTACATCTCAGGTGATTTTCATTAATGTATGAATTACAATCTATAAAAAAACGTTCTAGTACATGTCTGGAAATAGATGAAACAAATGTTCAACCCTACAAACATCTACCTGTTGTCACTTGAAATTAGCTCAACTTGACAGTTCAAATAAAGTTTTACCAAACTATTCAAATGGTACTGTCTCAGTCAGTTACCAGTTGGATTGTTTACCCTTATTGTCTTTATAATCTAAAGACATATTTTACCTCGTGTTACTTTATGGATTTGACAAACTCCTGCTCAATCCTTGGCTCTAACGGTCTTATATTTCCCTCATTATCTATCTTTAAGTCCCTATGCTACAGTAATAAACCTATCTCATAGCAGACATTTTGACTTGTCAGAGTAAGAAAAACACAGGTGTATCTACAATCATTGATTATGGCTTTGTTTCATTCAGGTGTACCAGAATTAAGTAGCAGTGTATGCACAATAACAGGGCCCTGGAACTGGTCCACTTACATGGATTTTAGCCAATATTATTGTTATAATTTACACCTGTATTAGGAGTCAAAATCTCTGCTTTGAAAAGGTCTAGGATGTGTCTGAAAAAGCACTTCCTATTTACTATATAGTGGACTATATTTACTGTCTGCCACTTTATTTAAATGTGGCTATTTAGCGTCCATTATATAGAGAGTAATAAATGAGTAAATGGGGGAGTGATATCAGGCACAGCTTTACTCTCTTTTCAGTTTGAGTGTTAATCTGTTGTCTTGGTAACATACGCCATTAGCAGGTTTCCGCCGGTGTTTGATAAGCAGCCTCGTGTTGTTGGCGAAGCTT
Organism: Gymnocephalus cernua; assembly: GCA_023631565.1. Taxonomy (NCBI): domain Eukaryota; kingdom Metazoa; phylum Chordata; class Actinopteri; order Perciformes; family Percidae; genus Gymnocephalus; species Gymnocephalus cernua. The sequence continues at coordinate 16,761,226 of CM042427.1, read as the reverse complement.
GCTTGTCGTAGCCACAGGCGCCGCACAGCAGTCCGAGGGTGTTGAAGGCCAGGACCAGGACGACCATGCAGAGCGCGGCCACACACCCGATCCACCTGCGCCAGAAAAAAACATACACACACTTACAGTTGTTGTTTGTGAGGACACTGTATTGTATTGACCATACTAACTGACCATAACCGTGTCATAATTTTAACATTAAACCTGCAATAACTGTTTTGTTGGCCAGTTGGGGGCAGTGGAAACAAACTGGGAACACAACATTGACATATTATATCATCACTGTATAAATTAATATGTAGTACTTGTTAGCAACTGATCACTTATTTACACATACACAAAGTAACATTATCATTCATTTGGAGTTGTGTTTCTGGCCACCTGTCGGTAAATGTAAATGTCCAATATTCACTCTCTATAACCCTGTTTTGGTCTCCAGTAACTCCTGCTGCTAAATGCTCCACTATGTTCAACTGTTACTCTCTAACTTTGTCTGACTGCTGTCTGGTGCTGAGAAGGTAGTGTGAAGTACTTTTTGGCTGAAAACAGATGCCTGCTACTGCCCAAAACAACTTAATAATAATAATAAAATAAAATAATAAAAGAGGTGAGATTGAACCAAAGTGGGCCGAACAGCAAACAATAAGCTAAGCTATACTTGATATAAAGCTCCATGAAGACGAAGGGAGCTGTAGATTCGGGTGATAAATATATTTAAAATATTATTAAAATATTGATCATAGACACTTTAAGCCTAAATCAAGTCTTAACCCTAAAATAAATAGTTAACCTTGTGAAGGCCAATTTTTGTTCCCACAACCTGATAAATAAATGTACACAAACAAACACATATGCACAAACCTGTAGAAATCCAACTGGTCAACCTGTGGGTAATAAGACTCAATGTATTTCTGTCTTTGGTTGAGAAAATTGGTGAAATTGACCAGAGACTCTTTCACTGGGATCATCTTGGAGAAGCTGTTGATCTCTGTGCCAATCTTATCCAGCATACCTTTTACTCCTACACACACACAAACAATAAAGACAAACAAGGAATCAGAATGCAACATGAATAAGTGGTGTTTATTCTATATCAATTAGAAGGCCTGTGAACTCAGAGGTGACAACATATAGAAAGGGGGTTCTAACAGAAAGTGAAAAGAGACAAACAAGGACTTACGAGGTAGAACTGTGGTTTCATCGTTCACAAGTACGCAGGGTGAAGGTGAGAGAAGGAAAAATATGAAAGTGAAAGACTACAGTCAGACTTAATCTCATATAGTTTGTAAAGAAGAAGGGAAAACAGCTATTTGTTAGGCAAACTAAATACACATGCATACAGTACCAGACACACACACACACACACACACGTGTACCTGAGACAATGTTTTTTGTTTGTTCATGAACCAGTTTTGGCGTATCATTAAAAGATGAGTAACCCTGGTGGCGGAAAGTAAGAGAGAAAAGAGGATTTAGAAAAGATTTAGAGAAGAACATTTTTGAACCAGGATTTGTTTCATAAGAATATGATGGGTGAAAAATAAAATGACAACATAACCAGTAGGATGATGATGAGCTGCAGACAGAGGCTCACCTTTTGTACAATGTTGCTGAGGTCTGTTGTCAGGACGGTATTGACATTGGCCAAGGCATGACTGACATCTGGCAGCTGACAGACAGAAAGAGAAAAATAGGGAAGATTAGTTAAAATATGTATATAGTTTCCATTATTTTCAGGTTCTGACTGTCATCTCATGTTTCAGACAATCTTTAGTTTCTTGGTACCTCGGAGAAGTCAGCGTTGATTCCCAGCTGGGACAGCGTGGAGCGGATGGTGTTGCAGGTGTGGGACACAGCTCCATTAGTGCAGGCAGGGTCTGATAAGGTGTTGGACAGAGAGGCACGCTCCCCTGATAGACTGGCCTGAAGTTTCGCCGTCCCCTCCTGAAGAACCTCCAAGGAGGAGCTGACGTTCTCTAGGGCCTCTTTGGTCTCCCGCATGGCTTCAGGAGAGAGAGGAAGAATAAAATGGAATAACAAGTTAGCATTTTCTTTTACTTTAACTACAATATTCCACAATTGTGTGTTGTTTTATGTTGTCAAACTGGTAAAGCCTTATACAATGTATATTAACATACATTCACATTTCACGCAACCACCAAAGAACTACCCAAATTATAACAATAACACTGAATACACCGACCACAGATCAATCAAATCACAAAGGAAAACCACATTAGAAGACGTTTAACAGGGTACAACAGTGCTTCAGATCAGCTCTGATTACCTTTGATTGCATTCTCAACTTTTGCTTTAGATAAAAGGAAATGTGAGGAAATCAGAGGAAAAAGGAAAGTTAAAAAATTGTGAGAATATTCCCTTAAAAAGGCACAATGGGATTCTGCAGTAATAAAATCACAAGAGAGAAAACTGAGTGTAATAAGAAATCAGTATAAGTGTGGCAACAATTCACAAAAATAATTAGATACATGTTGCAATGGTGTTTTCAGTTCAGCAGAACAACAATTTCAGTTTATATATGCTACACGTTTTTAGGTTTTGTGAGCATTTTATGTGACACAAAACATGAACAGCATTTTACATTTAAAAAAAAAAGTTAATGATGAATTTCGGCATAAATATCACCCATCATATGTGGTGACAGACAGAAAAAGGAGATACTGTTTTATCAACACTGCATTGTGATACATGTACTACGTCCCAACTGTTTGAACTGAACAGCAGGTCGTATTAAAGGCTAATACAGTGTGTGTGTTACCTCCTGCCATACGCAGCGCAGTGTCCAGCGAGGGAACCACCTCTTTCTCCAGCTGACTGTGGATCCTCCCACCCAGCAGAGGTCCAATGTCTGTCGGGAAACACAGCCAGATCAGACGGTTTTATGAGAACACTAGTTATACAACCCCAAATCAGAAAAAGTTGGGACAGTATGAAAAACACAAATAAAAAAAGAAAGTAGTGATTTCTAAATGTACTTTGACTTCATTGCAGACAATGTGAACACAAAATATTTCATGTTTTGTCTGGTCAACTTAATTTCATTTGTAAATATACATAATTTCCTGTCATTCAGACCTGCAACACATTCCAAAAAAGGTTGGGACAAGAGCAATTTAGGGCTAGTAATCAGATAAAATTGTTAAATAATGATGTGATTTGAAACAGGTGATGTCAACAGGTGATTGTAATTATGATTTGGTACAAAAGCAGCATCCAAGAAAGGTCTAGTCCTTTAGGAGCAAAGATGGGCCGAGGATCGCCAGTTTGCCAACAAATACGTGAGAAAATTATTGAAATGTTTAAAAACAATGTTCCTCAAAGAAAGATAGGAAGACATTTGCTTATTTCACCTTCAACAGTGCATAACATAATTAAAAGATTCAAGGAATGAGGAGGAATTTCAGTGCGTAAAGGACAAGGGCGCAAGCCTAAGCTGAACAACCGTGATCTCCGAGCCCTCAGGCGGCACTGCATCAAGAATCGTCATTCATCTATAAGCGATATCACCACATGGGCTCAGGACTACTTTGGCAAACCTTTGTCAAGTACCACAATACGTAGTTACAGCCACAAATGCCAGTTAAAACTGTACTGTGCCAAAAGGAAGCCCTATGTTAACAGTGTCCAGAAGCGCTGTCGACTTCTCTGGGCTCGGAGGCATCTGGGATGGACCATCACACAGTGGAAACGTGTACTGTGGTCAGATGAATCAGTATTTCAGGTATTTTTTGGGAGAAATGGACGCCGTGTGCTCCGGACCAAAGAAGAAAAGGATCATCCAGACTGTTACCAGCAACAAGTCCAAAAGCCAGGGTCTGTCATGGTATGGGGTTGTGTCAGTGCCCTTGGCAAAGGTAACTTGCACTTCTGTGATGGCACCGTTAATGCTGAAAGGTACATAAAGATTTTGGAGCACAATATGCTGCCTTCAAGAAGACATCTTTTCCAGGGACGTCCATGCATATTTCAACAAGATAATGCAAAACCACCTTCTGCACACATTACAAAGTCCTGGCTGCGGAGGAAGAGGATACGGGTACTTGACTGGCCTGCCTGCAGTCCCGACCTGTCTCCAATAGAGAATGTGTGGCACATTTTGAAGCGCAAAATGCAACAACGAAGACACTGTACTGTTGCCCACCTTAAGACTTGTTTGCAGCAAGAATGGGACAAAATTACACCTGAAACACAGTCCCTAAACGTCTTTTAAGTGTTGTGAAAAGGAATGGCAACATTACAAAGTGGTAAATGCTTTACTGTTCAAACTTTTTTTTAAATGTGTTGCAAGAACCAAAATAGGAATTTTGTTTTTTTTAAACAAAAACAATAAAAATCATGAGGAACACATCCAATTATGTGCTGTTGTATTGTCTGCAATGAAATACAAGTCAAAGTACATTTAGAAATCACTACTTTCTTTTTTTATTTGTGTTTTCCATACTGTCCCAACTTTTTCTGATTTGGGGTTGTATATTACTACTGTAGGTAAACACAGCAGGCTACAGGCAAACAGTGTGAGAGACATTAAACAAATACTTTATGTGAACAGTCTGTGGTCAACTTACTGTCGAGGTCTGACAGGACTTTGTTCTTTGCTGTGGTGTACTGGGCTGTCAGGTATTCAACTTGCTGCAACAGAAAACACACATGTACATTCACTAACAATGTGTCTTTTACATGGCGTGTGTGTGTGTGTGTGTGTGTGTGTGTGTGTGTGTGTGTGTGTGTGGGCATACCGCAGGTGTGTTGTTAGCAAATGTCTTCAGGTCTCTCATATTGGTGTTGATGAGCCGCCGAGTGCTCTTAACGTGGGTGGTGACATTATGGTTCGCAGCATAGGCAATGAGTACTCCCAGACTGAAACACACACACACACACACACACACACACACACACACACACACACACACACACACACACACACACACACACACACACACACACACACACACACACACACACACAGTTAGACAGATCACACCAAAAGGGTTACAAAACAAAATCTAAAGAAAGCAGCGGTATTCACCAGCAGAGGGCAGCATGGGTACATAAAGATGCATGTCTGCAGCATGAGCTTCAAAAGTCACTCACTGAGAAATCACAGAAACATGCGACTGGCCTGCAAAGTCTCATTTCTCAGCTACATATCTCTCTTTATGTATATAACTGGTTTCTTCACAGTCAAGGTTTTTGATCCTACACACGTATCAACAAGACTTTCTGATAAACAAAACCTTTGTCCAGATTGTTGCCAGTTGAGATTCTTTGTTGGAAAGATCTACATGATGTACAGTCAGTGAATGTACACAATCTTTGAGCATCTTTCTTGCTTCATCTCCCTTCTCTGCCAGCTTAAAATGATTTTGTAAGGCATTTACCTGATGATTGGTAAAGATTTAACAAGGAAAACGAGGGATGATGGATAATGACTTTAACCCGGTTTTATCTCAAGTTTGTCCAATAAATTATGTATACTTAGTGTTGTTATATAGTGTAGCAAACTTACTATAGTAAAGTAAGAAAGCAGGATGGATGGAAAATGCTGTGACAAAACAATGGACAGTGATGAAGTCTGCCAAGGTGCTGAGCTGATGATATGCAAACTTTCAGCTGTGTATTTGTTAATTATTGCAGTGACATTTTGTGTTATTCCTGAACTTACACTAAAATAGTTACATATTATTTTTTATACCTTTTTAAGGTATTTAATTTGAGCAGAAAGCAAAGATTTGACTGAATGTCAATTGAAAGAGAAAAAGAAAGAATATTCTGTGTGATAGATTATAAAAGAATCATAATAACAAAACCGGATCAGATAATATCGCCACATCTCCATATGGCCACAAAGTGCTTTATGTACTCATATATACGTGTGTGTGTGTGTGCGTGCATGCGCGTGTGTGTGTGTGTGCACGTGTGTGTGTGCGCGCGAGCATGTGTGTGATGTGAAAGCACTCATTCAGACAGAGAAGCCTCTCACATGCAGCCAAGTGTATCAGTAACAACTAACTGTCCTGCACAGTTTGGATCGTATTTCTCCGACCGTGCACCTGTCTTCTACACTGCAGGTATGATCCACTCGGTGTGTGAGCAGATGTTGTGAAAGGGAAACTTCAAAGACTTTACACATCTAAGTGTGCTTACAAGTCTTGTGGAGTACTACTCCATATGGGGGAAAAACGTTTTATAGAGCCTTTTGTGGCTCCAACAGGAGCTCTGTGAAATCTGATAACTTGCCTCAAGTGACGCCACTTACGGTCAGTTGGGGCGGAAGACTACAAGTTTCTAAATGAAAAAAAGTGAGGTGAAGTTAGAAAGAGGTGAGGTTACCAGACCTCTGTAGCCCGCTCTTCATCTCTGCGGCCTGAGGCTACATTATCTGCTACTAGCACAACACACCTGCAAACCCCAAAACTATTAGCGGTCAAGTTGCATTATGGGTAATGTAGGCACCAGGTTTTGACAAGGAAGAAGAATGTGTGGAATACAAAAGACAATATATGTCGTTCAGCAACATCACTTTGAGCACTCTTTTAAGAACCCACATGGAAACACACATAAACATTCAAAAACGTTTGCTCACCCCTTGACTTTTGCATAATTTGCTGCGCTACAAAATAATTTTACAATAAAATTATGCTTGCTATTGATCGAGTATCACTGAGTAATCAGAAATTTCTGTTACCTCCATTTATCTCATGAAAAGAAATAAGTAATCCTCCTAGTGATGATAAATAACATGATGATAAAGACTGGAAAGAAGATGCAACGACTCACATGATGAAGATGGAGGTGGCGACGAGCGAGGCGGTGTAGAAACCTCTCTGACAGTCGGCGTTCTTTCTCTGTCTCTGGTGCATCTCCCCTCCGCAGTTCTCACAGCATCGACACACACAGAAACACATCCCTATGATGGGGAAGAGGACCACGAATGTGATACCGATGGTCGCACATGTGAGGAATCCGACCTCGTAGTAGATCCACTGCAGGAGGAGAGGATTCATACAATCGTCATTCCCTCTCACATAGTCATTTTTTGAGAAATTATAGAGTGTATTACGTATGTAAACATAATGTCATGAGAAGTTTACCTGTAGTAACAGGACCACATTATCTGGCTGTGACCCCATAGCACGTGCACACAGACGCATGCAGAAAAACAGACAACGCCATAGCAAGAGCAAAGAAAGACAAACAGAACAAGGTCAATGTGTCAGCCAAGAGATTAGGAGGCAGCAGAATATCAAAAAAAAGAGGGATGTAAAGGCAACATCAAGTGTCAAGATAGAAAGATTATTTAAAAAAGGTATAATTACTGCAAACAAGTTACAATCAATTATCACATAAATCAAACGTACCTTTCTCCATTCTTCTATTTTGATTCCGCCCATGTTTTGTTGAATGACTTTAACAATCATATCTGAAAATAAAATAAAACAGATAGGTAAGTACACAAGTTGTTCAACCACAGGAATAGTCCAACAGAATTTTAATCACAACACTGTTTTACAGTTCGTATACGGTTTGTACGTGACTCATCTGCCAATTTCACAGACAATCAAATAGACTTCAGGTATAACATTTGACAAGCTACGCTGGAGTGAAAAATCCATTTATTTATTCATGAGCAGACAACAGATTATGAGGATTCATATTTTAATTTCCGAGGACAGTTTTGCGAATGTTTTTCCTCATAACAGCTGTGTGTTTTTGTGGAAGCTATTTGAACCGTGTAGTTTGTCAGTGAGGACTGTAGTTCAGTCCAGCTGTCTGTGTGTTTATATAGGTCAGCCAACACTAAGCCTACCTGGATTGTGACTCACCCAGACTGTTACTCAGCACGTGAACACAGATTCTTACACACACACACACACACACACACACAAGGAAATTTCAAATATATTGGGGGCAACTTTTGCCCCCACTGTGTATAAATAAAGTGAATGAATATAAAAATGATGGCTTAATGTAAAATTAGGATATTGGCATAAAATGGCAAACATATAACACACACACACACACACACACACACACACACACACACACACACACACACACACACACACATATAATATATATATTCAAAATCTTGGGGGAACTTCATTATTGTATATCATTATTGAGATATGAAAGGACCTATATTGGGAAAGAGTTTGTCCATTTCGCCCAGCCCTAATACACAGTATACCAAACAGGGAGTGTTTAATGACAATTTTATGTGTTTTTGTTGTTGTTGAATGATTGGCTGCAAAGCAACTTTCTCTAAATCATGTGAGGTTTTAAGTCTGTCTGCTTTAAAAGTAAAAATGTCTGTGAATAAGCCTTTCTGGTGAGTAAAAGGAGCTGAGATTTTGGATGTCTTTTGAGAGCATATGGATAATCCTCTCAACACCATCCTCATCTCCTGCTGGGAGGTGGCTGTCTTACTTTTCTCAGAGCTGTTTATAAAACGGGTTCACCAGCAGGAAACCTGACTGTCATTTAGGGTAGACACAGCTCCCTCTTTTAACTCTGCAAATGCAGCATATGAGCACATCTGAGTCATGCAGATGCCACCTGTTGTTGCTCAGGTACTTAGTTAGCATAAGCCACGAGGGCAGTTAAGCTTAGACAGCTTAATTCAGTGACCCAATATAAGAGGTAGCTACTGTAAACGAAAGGAAGACAGGAGGGATAAACGACCATCAGTTAGACCTGAAAGGATGAACAGACCATCGCTCAATTTGAACTAACGCTCCTGCTGCAATAGTCAGGATGAGGAACTGATTTCGTACCAACACATGCATATGTTTTGTGGTATTTTCAAGTTTTCAGTGACTGTTGTGAATATAGAAGAGCTACCTTTGATAAAACCAACTTTTTTAGTACAGTAATATTGTCGTTAATGAACATTCTATGTGTGCATCTCTTCACCTTTTCATAATAAAAGGCCTTTAAAGAAACCCCAGTTGGATCTATTAGTGTTTTACTTAAGTTAAACAAGGTGAAGTAAACATTGGATCCACAACAGAACAAACACACACAGGTTCATTCAGGCCACCCTAAGGCTGAAAATGTCAACAGCAAACCATCAAACACTGCTGCTAGTTAGCTGTTGTGATATATAAGGCCGAACCTACAACCCTCTTACTGTAGTGTGTAAATATAGGCTCACACAATCCCCTACGCTGACCTGCTTTGAGAGATTACTGGAAGGTGTGGACCAAGCCTTATGCAACCTGACAATCAGCTCTACTTTTCTACATTAAAGGCCTGATTTTAAGTAAAATAACAGTCTCAGCAGGCAAAACACAGAAGGAATTTTTGCATTTGCTTGACTGCCCCCCAACAAGTTTCATAGTTAATTTCAGAAATGTATTAGCCAACTTGTTTGCTTTTATGGCGCAACCTCAGAAAAACGTTGCCTTTGAAATTATTCAAGCTTTTATATATATTTACATATTCAGTGGAAGTGATGACAATAGTTCACAAACTATGTTGGACAGTCTCTGCTCCCTGGACAGTGGAGCTGACTTTAACAATTTGAACTCTTTTTGGAGGAAGTACTTAAAATTCCAGTTAACCTACCAGAGAAATGTACATTTCAGATTACATTCAATGATTTAAAAAAACAGAAGTCATGGGAATAAGGTGACCATGGCGGAGTTACTGGTAGAGAAAAGTGCCAAGCAGTGGCTGTCAGTGGCGCTCTTTGGGTCATCATCACCCCTTAAAATGAAGCAATGTCTACTTGTAACCCCTCATAACAGGTTGCACATGTTTACAGTATGATCTGTGAGCAGTATAACCAGAGCGTGATTTTCACATCTGAGATTGTATCTAAAAAGAATCGATTCAAACTGTTTTGTTTGAGGAATTTTTGAGACTTGCAGAGGTAGAACTATGTGACAAAAAAAGAGAGAAAAGCCTAAAAAAAATTATATACAAACAATATTTCCACTACTTAATAGTTACCACGAAATATCATATGAACGGACATTGTCTTGATTGAAATGGTTTTGAAACAAGTTTAACACTAAGGGGGTGACAAAATGAGATTGTAGCTCTAAAATGTAAAAAGAGCCAGGGTCACTCTTTTTCTACAATTTGTATTACGAGCCACAACGTTACGGTAATAGGAAGTGATGATGTGGGCTGCAGTTCAAAAGGTGATACGACGTAAGTCATGTCAGGTTTGTAGCAGAATGTAGCACTTACATTTTACAAACCAAATAACTTACTTCTATGCTCTTTGGTATTACACAAGGCTATAAGTACAGTATATGTATTTCCATGGCACTAGGATCTAAAGAAAGGCAAACAGCCCACAGGAGGCAGAAAGCAGCAAATATTTTATTTTTGCTAAAAGAAATTACTTAAACAATGAATTGATCTTCAAAATTGTTGCCCATCAATGATCAGTTAATCGGTGTGCCTCTTGTTTCAGCTCAACAGGATTTAGGATATATTTATTTTATTTATATTTATGCAGAACATCATCACTCTTCCTGGGGTCCACACAAAACATAAAAACATAATGACAATAGATTAGACGTTTGAAGACAAAACAACCAAATGATATTAAAATCAAGAAAGTATAACCAACAATATTTTTCTTGCAAACATATTACTACCGTATACATATTCTTATTCATATCCACTTATTACCACTACTTACTATATTAATATACCCTAAATTCATAAGCACTGAATATACATAGAAAGTGAAATCTTACAACCTACTCCTATACATAAAACATAAAATAAGAAATGAAAAAAGTACAAAATGTACTGGCCTAGAGCTATTAGGTGTTGCTGCACTTGTTTTTTAAAGCTTGCTTTATGTGTGCTTTAGCAATCTGAGTTGGAACTGAGTTCCATGCAACCGCTCGGCTCGATACAATACTGTGCGTTGCTTTGATTGCGTTGGGAGATACCCAAAGTGCATGCTGTCCAGTCTACTATCAAGAAAAACACATTGAAAGCTCTGTGTTGGCAAATAGTTATATAAAGTGCATGGAAGATGAACGGTAGCTGCAATGCAAGATGCAGATGTGCAAAGTGTTACACATAAGCTCAGTGCTCTTCCTCTGGTCTCTGTTTGGGCAGCTCTAAAGCATCAATTCATGATACACTGGAATTTTTGGAGGGAGTAGGCCTACTTCCTCCCTTGTCTTAAATATCCTTAGCAGACAACTAATTTGAGTGTGATCGGATTTAAGATATGTGCTTCTTGATAAACAACCTGTTTTCAACCAATCACAGTAATTAAGGCAAACACACAAATACCAGGACTATGACCCACTTTCAGCATCTGTGTGTATGTGTGCACATTTGTGTGTGTGCACATTTGTGTGTGTGTGTGTGTGTGTGTGTGTGTGTGTGTGTGTGTGTGTGTGTGTGTGTGTGTGTGTCAATGCCATCTGTAGCAGAGGTAGCTGTGCAGTGTTAGCATTAGCCCTGTGGATGCTAATCCTCTAATCTACCCTGTGAGGGATAAGACATGGCCTCCTCACACACAGTGAAAGAGTCCAAAATGCTTCTTCATCATAAAAACAACCGTCGCACAGATTTGAAAAAGAGGGATGAGCGAACCAGGAGAAGGAAAAGCCAGCGCCGGTCATGAACCAGTGATGAGCCCTTTAGCAGTAATTCACACTCAGATACAAGCTGCTCTACTGGAAACCTGAAACAATCTACATTATATAATATAATAACTGTAACAGGGATTTGTGGAGATTTTGCTGTATACTTGTTGTGAGATTGTTCAACCTTAGACAATCCAATTGATTTGACATGACCGATCAATCAGCTACATTTCCTCAGTATACCTAACTAACCCTGATTTGCGTTTCTCTATCTTAACCTCAGGTCAACCTCAGCCCTGACCCCAACTCAGGCACCTCTGCAACAGCTACTTATAACCTAACTCAAGCCCATACCTCAACCATGGACAGCAGCAAGAAAACATTTGATGGGGCGACAGAATTCAATGCAAGACTAGTATCAACATAAGAGACTGTACCACCAAGGAAATATCCGCGTATTATACTGAAGTATACTGAACTGAGATGTATAGCACATAAACTGTTTTTTTTGCAGTTTCAGAGGAGAAACATTTGCAGGGAAACAACCCTTGTCAGTGAAACCACAGTAATGGTAATATTGTTTTGATCAGTAAATTGTGTTTATGTTGCAATGCTCCAACTTCATGTTCAGTAGCCCTTTTGTAGCTTTTTTTGTAAAGTTTAATGTAGTATGTTTGCCTGCTACAAATGCTAACTAGAATAGTTTAGCGAGATTTAGGGAAGCCAGGGAGAAAACTATGTAGGTGTGGTCATATACATTGTGTTTAACATGAGTAAAGACAGAACGTTTTCGAACAGTTGTAGCAGTGTATTACATTACCTTCAGTTCTTACCTAAAATATGTCCGAAACCTGTTTCTAAAAGACTACACACCAAGTCATACCAGTGAGTTAATAACTATTACAACCAGTACTGTTGTACAGGCAACTTAGTGTATGCAGTTTGAACATACATGAGTAAACAGCTTGTGTTATCTCATAAGGCTGGAAAAGAAAGTACATTTGTCTACTACATGTAATACTCATAAAAGTACATGTAGGTATGCTCTGTATACAGTGAAGAAAAAGAAAACAATGTGACCCTGGGTACAGTTTGGGGTACTTTGTAATTTGTTTATAGTTGTAAAAAGCTATTTTGATTTGCATAATGAGAAATGGTAAATTAGGAGGTATAATGCAACCAAATACTTCATTCAGAGTATATTAATTCAGTCTCTTATTTGTGCCAAAGGCTTTGTTTAAAACTGTAAAACTGTTATCTGTCTTAAACATCTTCAAGCTGTTTGAGTAACGTGCACATATACTACTAATAATAATCATAGCAATACCTTTTAAGTTTTTGGACTCACAGACTAATGGTTAATAAGAAACGTTTTGTTGAGTTTTTTTTAGGTAATGCAGTTTGTTTATGGTCATCTGAACCGGCCCAACCGATTGCCTTGCGTAAATGCTGTAAACAGTCTAATAATGAACCTGGAGGTATGTGTATGTGTTTGATGTGTGTGAGCAACATGCATGATTTTGCATAAATATGATATGTGATGTGGTATCCAGGTGGTCTCTACCTATGTGTGCGTGTGACAGTCATCCATACGGGAAAGTCCCTGGCAGTAGCAGCATATGGTCCAGTAGATTAAGGTATTATGCAGTGATGCAGGTGACTGAGAAAGCCTCTTCTAATCGCTGATCTGCTAATTGATTACCCAGCCAGCGGCACTAACCCTGGACACCAAAATGGCAGCAACTTAAAAACCTTCAATCCTATTGCACTATGTCATCCTCCAACGTGACCACTCATAGTTATACAGAAGACAAACGCACTGCTTTGAGTAGGTTGTAGCCTACAGGGTGCAAAATTAATTTTTTCATTCCACCAGCCAAATGGCTAATGTTCAAATTTGACCAGCCACGCAATAGATTACCATTGTTTAGATTTGTTTTGGCTGGTGAGTGAAGCAAATACCAGCCACTTGCATATTTGCCCAGCATTTGGATGGCGGATGGTGCTAATTTTGCACCCTGGTTGTAGCTCTCATCTGTCACTGGCTTGTACAGACAGATTGTACTACACCAGGCAGCCAAGAGAGCAACATTCACAGTGTAGCCTATGTATTGATCAAGTGACAGACCTGATCACCTTTTAATCACCTCAATAATGTTAAAACACAGGCCCCCAAGAAGATCATTAATGAGCTATGACAGCTATTGATCCAATTAATCTTGTAACGTCGAGTTATGAGCTCAACAAGCACACATCATCAATGCACGCAGTCCCCTGTGCACTTGCTCTTCTGACCCAGTAGCATTTTGGGAGTGTTTTTTAAAAGTCATGCTTTGAGTCAGCCATTATATATGGTACAGATTTACACTCGGAGAGAGAAAACAGATACAGCAGCAGTGTGCAAATAATTCATGCCACAGCTGTGTCTTTGATGTTTTCAATGTTTTTTGGACTTTGTTGTTTAGTTTGTGACGTAAAACAGGTCAGTCAGAGTCTGTTGCTAGAGAGATAGCTAGGGCAGTGGTTTCAGTCCAGTTGTTACCCCTCATTACAGGTTATGGCTTGGCAGGTCTGTGTTTCCTTCTCAGATGGTTTCATTTGAAGGATTTTTAAGACCTAAAGATGTGTAAATATCCAGTATTTTACAAAAAAAGCTAAAAAAAAATTAGAGGAACAAGTCAGAAGAAAAAAACATTTTTTGTGACAGTAATCTGTATATATTTTTTTAATTGCATCCCCTATTTGCAGTGTGATGGACCCCTAAATACAGATCAAACATGTTTATTGTCCATTCATACTTTATATTGATATGTTTAATTTGTAATATTTGTAAAACACTGGACAGATGCGATTATACAGTAACATGGTCATATTGTAACATAGATGCACCTGTCATTGTGTTTTTGGATCAATTTGTAATTTATAACATGCATTTTCATTTATGCGCCAAAACATCTTTTTGTCATTTATTTTACTATGTACATATGTATCTTTTATTTTACTCTTACCATTTACTGTATACTATGTAACCTATACATTTCTTATCCTGTACTGAGCATCTGTGTCAAAAAAAAAAAATCTTATTTAATCTTATGACCCACCCTATCTAAATTATTTGGGGGTCACACATTCTGTTTGACGGCCATCCACAAAGTTTGTGGCCAATAAAAAACATTTGCAGTGACAATAAAGGTCAATAAATGTTGAGTCACAGAATTTAGAGTAACAGGGATAGTAGTTGGAGCTTTGTGTTTATCTACAATTACATGTAGGCTATCCAGAAGAAAAATGAAAGTTGGCTCGTCCTCATGTGAAAGGAATAAGAAACAAGAGTGAAGATGCGACAGAAGGACATGGATGGGGATGAGGAGGGGTGAAGGATAATCTCACCTTTGGGAAAGGGGTTTGGTTGAATAACGTAGAGAAACGCGTGGACCATGTGGAAGAGGATCCCTACGGGCCCCGGCTCGTAGTAAGCGTGGGTATCATAAACTGCCGCCGGTACAAACCCAAAATCCAACGGCTCCACCGGTGGAGGGGACCGCTGTCTGGGGGGGTCCGCACGGGCCTTAGCCGGGGTTCCGTCACTCTCATCCGCCTGCTGCTCGCCGCTTGTGGCCCCCCAGCAGAGCAACAGGACGAGCCAACTTGTCCACAACATGGCTCAGAAAAGTCCAGTTTCGTACAAAAAAGAAAAGTTCAAACTCCAAGCCCGGGTCCTATTACAGACTAGCGGGGGATGGAGAGGGGAGACGGGCTGGTGACTTGAGGACACCTGTCCTTCTCGGTAGTTTATCCCTGCAGCTCACAAACAACCGTACGAAAGAAAACTTTTAAATTTAACATCCAACGGTCGAGGTTCGAGCATCCGTTAGCTCCTGGTTTCTCGGTACGGCCGCATCGCAGACATTTTCCCGGAGACCTTCGAGGACTAAAGAGGACCAATAGCCGAGGATGAGCTCGTTATCTCGGTGTCCTCATTCTCACCGGCCGGCGGCGAGTAGCCTAATCCCGCGTGCACGTAAAGCTCAAGAACGCTCGTGCTCGCTGAAAACTCGCCTGGAGCTTCTGTGGCGCGCGACACCGCGGGGTCCGTCACCTGTCATGTGTTAGCTGCAATGGTGGAAAGCAAGTACATTTACTCAAGTAATGTAGTACTTGTAGTTTACTTGAGTGTTTTCATTTTTAGGCTACTTGATACTTTTACTCCCCTACATGTCAGAAGCTAATATAGGCCTACATATTATAGTTACTTTCCAGATTCAGATTAAGAATACTATAGGCCTATTATGGGGACCTTTCTCACGGCAGACATGTTGTATAATATAGTAGGAAAAGCACAGGTGTATTAAAAACCATTAATGATGGCTGCATTCCACTTAGGAGAGGCCCTGGTATTGTGCATGCTGACTCACTGCAATAGCTACTGGGACACTTGATGGAATTGAGCCATCGTTAAGGTTATCAATTTCAGCTGTGCTTTTCCTACTATGACTAGTCAAAATGTCTGCTGTGAAAAAGGTCCATTAACAAATTACCCAGAGTTACATAAAATTATAATACATATAAAAATAATGTAAAATTAGTACTTTCTTGGTACATTTTCATGGTAATACTTTTACTTCAGTACAATTTTAAATGCGTGACTTACTTGCAGAGTATTTTTAAATGACTGTTAGATATAGTCACCAGATTAAGTCTGTACATCAATATACACGTCTATCGTTCATTTCATATACAGTTGTATGAAAAAGTTTGGGCACCCCTGACAATTTCCATGATTTTTATTTGTAAATAATTGGGTGTTTGGATCAGCAATTTCATTTTGATTTATCACATCAATATTTAGTAGAGCCTCCTTTTGCAAAAATAACAGCCTTGAGATGCTTCCTATAGCCTCTCATGAGTGTTTGGATTCTGGATGAAGGTATTTTGGACCATTCCTCCTTACAACACATCTCCAGTTTTGTTAGGTTTGATGGTTGCCGAGCATGGACAGCCCGCTTCAAATCAACCCACAGATTTTCAGTGATGGTCTGGGGACTGGGATGGCCATTCCAGAACATTGTAGGCCTACTTGTTCCTCTGCATAAATGCCCGAGTAGATTTTGAGCAGTGTTTTGGGTCGTTGTCTTGTTGAAATATCCAGCCCCGGCGTAACTTCTACTTTGTGACTGATTCTTCAACATTATTCTCAAGAATCTGCTGATATTGAGTGGAATCCATGCGACCCTCAACTTTAACAAGCTTCCCAGTACCGGTAGGCCTACTGGCCACACAGCACCACACAGCATGATGGAACCTCCACCACATTTTACTGTGGGTAGCAAGTGTTTTTCTTGGAATGCTGTTCTTTTGCCGCCAACGCCCCTCGTTATGACCAAATAACTCAATCTTTGTTTCATCAGTCCACAACACCTTATTCCAAAATGAAGCTGGCTTGTCCAAATATGCGTTTGAGTACCTCAAGCGACTCTGTTTGTGGCGTGTGTGCAGAAAAGGCTTTTTTCCGCATCACTCTCCCGTACAGCTTCTCCTTGTGCAAAGTGCGCTGAATTGTTGAACGATGCACAGTGACACCATCTGCAGCAAGATGATGTTGTAGGTCTTTGGAGGTGGTCTGTGGGATGTTTTTGACCGTTCTCACCATCCTTCGCCTCTCCAATATTTTACTTGGCCTGCCACTTCTGGCCTTAACTAGAACTGTGCCTGTGGTCTTCCATTTCCTCACGATGTCCCTCACAGTGGACACTGACAGCTTACATCTCTGCGATAGCTTTTTGTAGCCTTCCCCTAAACCATAATGTTGAACAATCCTATGCTGCCACTCTTCAGAGGAGAGTCAAAGAGAACAACAACTTGCAATTGGCTACCTTAAATACCTTTTCTCATGATTGGATACACCTGTCTATGAAGTTCAAGGCTTAATGAGCTCACCAAACCAATTGTGTGTTCCAATGAATCAGTGCTAAGTAGTTACAGGTATTCAAATCAACAAAATAACAAGGGTGGCCACATTTTTTGCATAGCCTATTTTTCATATCTGATTTAATTTCATACAACTTAATATTGCTACACTAAAACTCTTTGTCTGGAAAATACCCCAGTACTCAGCTTTAATTAGTAAATGAATGGCATGCCACTGTGATCATTTTCTTATGCAGCCTCAGAGGGGTGCCTAAACTTTTTCATATCGCTGTAAATACATGATTTCTACATAATATTGTTGATCACATTTTTTCATTTTGTCACTATTGACTCCAACGATCACACACATTTGTAAAAAGTGCCTGCCTGCTGGTCTGCCTGTAATGTTTATGCAGCTAAGAATTGAAGTGTGTTTGCAATTTCTACACCTAGTCACCTGTACAGCAGTAGAGGTCAGATAGCATGATGGTGTCTTATGAGAGAACTGAACTAGAAGATAATCTCAGCTGGTCTCTGAATGAATGTGACGCAGGTCGGTGACTCTACTGTGGTCAATGAGCAGCTGACCTTCAGCTCTGACGGTGAATAGAGGGTTAAGGCTAGTAAAGTTTTGGCAAGCACACAAGGTTTGAGTTCAAAAAAGGGAAAACCAACCAAAGTTCATACCCTGGTTAGGTCTTTGATATATCAGCGCTCTCCTTCATCCTCTGTCACCTCCTTGCATGGCTCAGTCACTTTACATGATACTACACTGGTTAAACGTACATGTGAAGTTTGTTGACGTAATCAAGAAAACACAAGTAATGTATCCAGAGGCAAATCATCTATCAGAGTTGGAACCTTGAAATAAAAGTCCCTGAGTCTGAATGACTGTGATGACAGACCCCCTCCAAATGGCCATTCAAGGGGAACAGTGGACTGCAGTGTTTGCCCTGTGAATAGAGCCTGCAGTGACTCCTGAAACACCCGCCACTGTTCCCGTGCGCTCTCTCTCTCACACACACACACACACACACACACACACACACACACACACACACACACACACACACACACACACACACACACACACACACACACACACACAGTTAGACAGATCACACCAAAAGGGTTACAAAACAAAATCTTGTTTTATTCTCCTTCTACTACGTAGAAGATGCGTTACATACTGTAGATGGGTTGTACATGAAAATATAAACAATGAAATATCCAATTCATACGTCTTTAGGTAGTGAGATCCATCCATGCACTGCAAATGATCTCTTTCTCTCTCACACACACACACACACACACACACATTGCTCTGTCATGATCCACATCCTTTGTTCACAAGACACAATTATTTATTTTATTGACTATCCTCCATTAGTAAGGTTGGACTTAAAGGGATAGTTTGGATATTTTGAAGTGGGGTTGTATGAGGTATAATCTCCATAATCCATCCATAGCATTGCCAGACCTTCCCCCACAGCGCTGTGGAGGAGGGTCTGGCGAGTACACACAGCATTGAGAGAAGGGAATATTGTTTTTTTTTTTAGGTGGGCCTTTTCTTTAGGTGGCTAAAATACATTTTTGCTGCTGGCCCCGTCCACAGCAGTACATTAGCTTCCTTGTCAGTACTCCTGCCTGCTTCTCATAACTGGGGGGGCGTGCCGACCACTTTTAGGCAATACACTGACTATGGATAAGCCAACCTCATACAACCCCATTTCAAAATATCCAAACTATCCCTTTAACCCTAGTTTGTGCCTCTCATGTATTACATTTAATTTTTTTTGTGTGGGATTGTTTGCCATCTATTTAATCTATTTTCAAAGTTGCAACTATAATTCCTAGCCTATTCATTTATGATCTTCCTAATCCTTTTGCATGATTCAAGAAAAATAAAAACACAAATAATAAATGTATAAAAACTTAAAATAAGATAGTTATAGATATCTATTTACTACCTAATTTTGGTTCACATAGCAAATCTAGCAACTTTAACAGAGTTGCAACTTGGAGAAACAAGTTTAAGTCGATTATTGTGCAGAACCTTTTTTTCCTTCAGATTGTTAGAAGAGTCTTTGATGATTTTGGAAATATCTTCAGAAGAGCATTAAGGATTGTTAGAAGACCTGGGTCTTCCAAAAATCAAAACAGAATGTGTTTGTGAGCACTGTGGCTCAAATCTAATGAAATGGGGGGTATTGACATGAGAGGCAAAACTCGGGGCTAGGTTGGACTTTCTCTTTTGCCCAGGACATGCAACTCCTGGCACTTCAGAGTTCCATTATCCACTTAATTTGTCAAACAGTGCCTTCAGCTTTTATAGCATCTAAAGACTGCTGGGTGCACAAGCATTTGAAAAGAGTTTCTTCCATTAACCAAAGCCAGCAGCAGATGAACACAGCAAACAATGCCAGCAACCTTTGTCAAACAAATGAAAAATTGCTGGGTTCACACAGTGCTGCTGATATGATCCTTCTTGATTCTTGTTATTGACGGGTGATTCACCCTCATCAGCCTTCAGGTATCCTCGAACATTTCACCTGCATACATGTAATCTGAATAATTTTCATCACTGTCAAGATAATGGTAAGGAATTGCAAAACATGTTAACTTGATGGTGGTATGCCAGTGTCACACATCATGAATTTGAAACAAGAACACAATGGTGTTACACCAGGACGTGATTATCTGTAGGCTACATGCTTGAATGATGAGTGTACACAGGAAGCATATTGGAAGAAATATAAAACTTAAAAATGAAATATCTTCCAAACTTGTCGGGCTTGGAGTCCACTTCAAAATAAATACTTCTGTCTTTACAAACAGGCACCGTCTTATCTCAGTGCTTCAAAGTAACAATATCAATACAAATTGCATGACACTAAAACCTCCAAACTTGTATCCGTGTCCAAAAGCCATTGCACATGATTGGACTTAGTGTCACTGCTGCCATGTCTGACAGCTACGGACATCTGGGCTCATCGCAGTAGCTCACTTTAAACAAGGACTTTTTAAAATGTGTGTTGGTGGGGAGTGTGTCTGCAGAGCAATTTTAAGATTTCAACAATGTGTTTATGTGATTGTGAGTCTTAGTCCTGCAGGTTGATTTTTAGAAAAAAAAGCTATATTCTAAACTTCTTAATAAAAATTTAATTTCAAATACTCAAATCAAAATCAAATTTGTTTTAAAAAAGTTTTCTTCTTTCTAAAAGCAACGCTGCGCTGTACATGATTGTGCTTTTGAACACCTACTCGCACAGTCCAGCTGTCATGTTCCTATGATCACACAGCGACCCACGTTGTACCATTTCACATGTGCAGATTTTTGTTTCTCTCTTCATGCTCTGCTCCAGCTCTGCATGCCAGTTTTGACCCATCATCGTCATCAGCAAGCATGTGTGCAGATTGCCATGGCAACCAAGACCCATCCTCAACGTCGACCTGGTTCACGAGCCATCGACTGGACTAGATGGAAACATCTGAAGCGGCCTCTGATGCTTGAAGTAACAGCGTTATGCCTTTGCTGGTTTTGTCAGTAATAAATAAATAAATACTCCAGGGGTCAGGTGCACAAAAATATGTCCGGTCTGAGCATGCTCCATGACCCGCGTCTGATCCCTGAAACTTGCTGTTTCAGCAAGCAGGACACACTGACTTGTTGTTTTATGCGACACTCAGTCTATTCTGTTGCCACAGATGGTGAAACGGTCTATTTCCAGCAAATCTTTCTTGGGCGTTCTGTGTTCAAGTCTGTCCCCTTCCAGTCCTGTGTCGGCGTTAATGATTTTGTCATCGTCTTCTTCGTCGGGCGTGGTCAGGAATGTGTCTGAGTCGCTCTTGGGGAGTACTGGGTCAGAGGTCTCTGCCATGTTGGGGGGCGGAGGATTGTCTGCTGCCAGTGATATTCCTCCTTTGTCAGTTGCAGGTTCTATTAGAGAGCGAGTGGCAGAGTTTATTGTACAGTAAGCATAACACAACTGGGCGTTTACTAAACCCCCTTTACCAAAGAGCAATCATACAATCATAGCTTAGCAACTAACTAGGCACGGCAGGTCTGGAAAGCTTTGAACTTCTCTTTACCGTGTGCATGGGGCTGTAGTAAGAGTGATATTTAGCCAAATAGCTTGGAGGCTGGTAACCGAGCATC
Source organism: Gymnocephalus cernua (assembly GCA_023631565.1). Taxonomy (NCBI): domain Eukaryota; kingdom Metazoa; phylum Chordata; class Actinopteri; order Perciformes; family Percidae; genus Gymnocephalus; species Gymnocephalus cernua. The sequence continues at coordinate 16,739,572 of CM042427.1, read as the reverse complement.
ACTTCTAAGGCCAAGAGGCACATCATTAACTAACTAAATTAGTGTAATGTCATTCACGACTAGAACATCCACTGTGTAGTATTTTGTGTACAAAAGTCAGTTCTGGATGTTACTATATTAGAGTAGGGCAACATTAACAGCTCTGTCCTGTTACATTTTAGGAAATTCACACTCCAGCAACATGAAGCCAACATTATCCGTGATAAACCAACATTATCCATGATTGATTATAATTATATATATATATATATATATATATATATATATATATATATATATATATATATATATATATATATATATATATATATATATATATACATATATACACACACACATATACACACACACACGGTCAAAGGTTTGGGGTCACTTAGAAATTTCCATTCATAGCAACAGTAACTAACAAAGATATAACAAGATTTAACAAATGCTGTATTTAGCCATTTAGGAATAGAGAGGTAGATAAACTGATTATTATTACCTTGCTGTGGTGAAGTGTGAAAGTGTTTGGTGCGGTGAGCTCTAGAGTTTGCACGGCTGGAGACAACAGAGGGAGGAGGGTCCGAGAGCTTTTCTTCCATGTTGGCCTCTTTGACGAACACACAGGACGTCCCAAGCAGAACGATACTGTTGAGCACCTTCAGAGTGATCATCCTGCTCACACACACACACACACACACACACACACACACACACACACACACACACACACACACACACACACACACACACACACACACACACACACACACACACACACACACACACACACACAAAACATGTGGATATGTAAAAAAGGGTCAACATTAACAACTAAACACAAACATTAAGAGACACTAGTAACACTGCAAATGTGTGTTCAAAACTCAGAAAAAAAAACAATTGGTATTTACCCCAGGTAAAACAGCAGCACACACATAAAGGAGAGCGAACCCTGGATCTTCACTGAGCTGGTCACGACTCTGATCAACTGAAAAAAGAAACACACACACATAATCAGACTGTGTATACTGTGTATAAATGTTTATACAGTCAAAATACACAATATCAATGGATATTTCTATAAACAGTGACTGACCAGCAGAGCTAAAGGAAGGGGGATGAAGCCCATTCTTCTGGATACTGAGTCACTGTAGTCTGTGTAAGCCTGGAGACACATCAACAACAATCAACATTATTATTCCTACCCAACCAATGCATTAGTCATTCCATAACAACACTTACAATTATGACATGTCAAATCAGGAAAGATTGGAGGACATCTCCTTAATATTGCAAATATCATTCTGTTTGGCATTCAGTCTTTTACAAGTACTTTTTTACTGGATCAGACAAATACAGACATTCTCGTCTGGTTAGTTTATCTATAAACTATGTTGTCTGAGAGGGCTCAACGTAGTGCAACTTAAGAAATCACAAGAAAATAGAAAGAAAAAACAAAACAAGCACAGGTGTTTTGTCCACCTTTTCTTAGATTGCAGTGCATTGAGCTGCCTGCCACAATGAAAACCGGTTTTACAATTACATTTCTCAAAAATTTACAAAGTCACAATGATATATACTGATATTACAATATAGGTTAAAGAAAACTTTATTATCCCAGAGCGGCAATTAGATTTACAGCCAGCAGTACCACACACCAGATAAGCAATCACAAATGAATGATAGAAGATTTTATCCATAACGCTCACCCGTAGTTAAAGGTTTCTCAAACTTTTATGACCTGACTTAATTTGACCTGAGCAATTAGCAACCTGATTGTTATCAAGTCAATTTACTGTCAAAATGAAATATTATGTACTGTATTTCAGGAGCACAGTGGAGCACCCGAGTGGGGTTATGTAAGAATGACGATATACAGTATTTAAAAAAAAAAAAACACATTCTTGACTAAATACAGTGTATAAGACGTGTATAAATACACCCCTTTCCTGTGTCCCTGTGTGCATAACAAGAGACCCAACATGGGATCCTGACCTCAAGTTTGAGAAATGTGAGATATTTGAACTCATTTCACTCACATTTTTCTGTCGACTGCTGACAAGGTCAAAGGCAAGGCTGGCTCTGTATTCCCCGTATACCTGGAAAATGACAGTAACACAGCATTAGTCAGTCAAAGTATAAACATCAAAATATCAAACAAATTTAGTTACTGAGTATCTGGTATGAGTTGTATGTATCAGTTATATGCAAGTGTGAAGTGAAAGTTAAGTGGGTAGTGGCAGAAGATGAGCCAAATTTAATTTTGAACAAACCAGAGTAAAAAGATAAAAACAAAACTGTGCACACATGGATTAAATGTGGACGAGCATGGATGCACAAGCGCATCGCTTACTACGTGTGAGTGAGGTTTGTGTGATTAGGTTTAACGCTTTGGAGACAACGGGGCCAATCCCTTCCTGTGGAGTTGGTTTCCATTACATAACCACAGATACAACTCCTTGAATGTAATCAAATAGGAAGAAAACACATGAAGGAAGGAAATGGGAAGAAAACAAACTTGTGATGAAACAAGAGAAAATGGCTCAGCTGACAGAGAGATATATATATATATATATATATATATATATATATATATATATATATATATATATATATATATATATATATATATATATATATATATATATATATATATATATTTGTTTGAGTGTGTGACTATTACTTTACAGAGAGATCATTATCTCTAATGTCTATCGCAGATAAACATCAATAAATCTGATTAGACTCGTAAAAAAAGATGCACCTTAAACTCTAGAACTTGTTCAAGAATCATCATGTTTTTAAGTTTTCTTGCGTATAAAAGTAATCCAGTGATAGTTGTCTGTTCACCCATGAGTACAATGCAAAGAGGAACTTCTAATAGCTAATTCAGCATACTTTTAATGGTGCAAATTAGCCAAAATGTAAACAAACACAGGCTAAAGAAAACAGGGCTCAAGTTAACCCACCGCTGGCTAACTGAATCCATGGTAACATTGTACTTCCTGTTTACATCTTGCAAAGGATTATTAGGACCTATTGTCCTAAAACTATAGTACAACTCACATGCAAACTGATGGAATTCCTGAATATCCCAACTTGTTCTGTAAATAGCAATACATGTATGCCTGGCTAACATACAGTATGTAGTGACTCTGCTAAAAGCCTGTAAATACAAAATGGAATTAAAGCCCATTACCTGAGCAAACTCCATCTACCTATGAAGACTAGAAGACGTTGAAAACACGGTTTAAAACACTAGAAAAAGCTAGTAAATGGACCTGGAATTAGATTATTTTGCCAAATTTAAATGTGTTTTTTGGACTGTCTTTAAAACAACATTGCTTAACACACTTAACCAAAACCTAATGGTTGAACTGTGAAAGTACTTTATGCAAAATGGGACTCACATCAGCACTGATGTCATTGAATTTGGTGATGAAGGCGTGCTTCACAACATCCACGGCAACCTCTGAGGCAATCACCATGACTACATCAGGAAACAGCACCCACAAGTGGTCTGAAGACAAACATTAAAAAGTGATTAGTGTCACTATTCAATATAATATTAGTTATAAAAATGTCAGTGACAGTGCTGAGTCACAATAAGAGGACCTGATGACGTAGCTGAGCAGTGTGATGTAACTAACTGTCATATACATTATTCAGCCCTATAGATATCAGAAATGTTATATTATCGGTGCAGCACTGCATTAGTTACCAGGGTTCCATGAGAACTGCTCCATGTTTCTCAGACAGACGATGAGCAGGAGGATGTAGTTGGTGAACCTCTCTTTTATGTCTGTGGGAAACAAACAAATCAATCCAGGATTAACCTACTTTGTACTCACTGCTGCTGAGCTCAATTCCATAAATGTACCTTGTACCAAATCACCAAGTTCAGTTACAAAATATCCACAGTCCACTTATTTTGATTGTTTTAGGTATCGTTTACCACTTACCACTGTTTGACATCTGGAAAAGGTTGTTCTTTTCAAACTTCTTGAACACACTTCCTTTGATCTCCACGAACTGCGAAAAAACAAAACGTACATATAGTGGCTGAACTCATTCTGCACGCACTTTAATTGAGTTAAATGTGTCTGTGTGGATCATACTCACGTTGTTTGACATCATGATGGTGAGCAGGGACTTGTTGTGGGAGTTGAAGGCTACGTTGAGAGTGGTTGCCTGAACCATGATGAGGATGGCATGGAGAACTAGATACAAACATGCTGAGGAATATATATATTTATAATATATATTTATAATATAATATAAATACAGTGAGGACTACGGTAAAGAATATCATGCTCTGTGTTCTGATGTAAGCCCACTAATATGCACATTCTACTAGTCTGAAGTAAAGCTATGTGAGGTTGCAACTAATGATTATTTCATTATTGATAAATTATATTCAGTAAATTGACTCAAACATAGTGGAAAAGGCCTCTCAAAGCCAAGTATGACATCTAGATTGAACTAGGACTCAGTAGCCTACTTGTCAGTTAACGGTAAAAGATTGGTTAACGAGGGTCAGCTATCTGTCAGAAAAATGATCAAAATTAGCATTAATGTATGCGTGTAGAAAAATGCATGTGTAGATATCATTTTCACAGACTGTCGACAACAATCACAGGTCCTTCTCAGTGAGGATACAGACGTAGAGCACAGCCATGAGGAAGTGAGGAATCACGCCTATGTGCGCTCTCTTCTTCTCCTTGGGTTCTGTGGCTGTCCAGTACAGAGCATCCAGGATGTCCTGGCCAAATGATGAGAACAGGCGGTCCGCCACCTGGCAACACAACAGGGGAAGGACGCAAGGAGGCAATGAGAGCGAATGAGTTGGTGGCTCACTGTACAGTACAACCAGAGCTATCAACAATTCGTGTGCAGCATAATCTAGGTGTACCTCTAACATGTTGTATATGATGTACAGTTTGATGACAGACTGTCCTCTGATGAGGTGGTACATCATGGAGTAATCCACGTAGCTCATCATAGAGTAACACAGCACCATAATGAAGCCTTTCAGCACATCACACACCTGGGCTGGCTGGAGCAGGCGGGAGCCACTAAAACACACACAGACACAAATTACACATGGAAGAGATGTTCACGGAAGAAAGTCACAAGAAGAGAAAGAAAAACAGGTTATCCGTTTGGCCTGAAAAAGTCAGAAGAAGCTCTACTGCCCTCTAGAGGTTAAGAACAACATTGCACTGATTGTTTCTGTTACAAATGCAGACATTGCCATGTGAAGATATTTACCAAATCAGATTAGTCAGTTTGTTCCCAGGCTGTAACTTACAATTATGTTCTTATATTTATTTATTTATTTATTTATTTATTTATTTATTTATTTATTTATTTATGTATATATATAAACTGATATTAACTGATACATATATATTATAAATATATAATATAAATATATATTAACTGATAAATAAATCGGTCAATGAAATGTGAGAGGATACAAAAACAAATTCTCAATTTCCCTGAGCACAATATTGCATCTTCAAATTGCTTGTTTTATGCAACAAAAATCCAACATCCAAAGGTATTCAATTTACAGTGTGACCATTAGTCATGTTTGTTTTATAAATGACTTGAATAATCTCGACTCAATCTTTTATCAACGCTGATAAACGTTCTATTGATTAACAAACTCTTAATCAACTAATCATTTCAGCACTAGTTTATACAGACGCACAAACACATTCAGAGAGAGGGAAAACTTTCAATCAGAGCTAAAACATTCAGTCGATGAACAGAAAATTAATCTGCAACTTCTTTGATAATGTCTTAATCAGTTAAGCAAACAGTTGACGGTTCCAGTTACTCACATGCGAGGATTTGCTGCTTTGTCTTCTTGTCATACATATAGTAAACTTAATATCTTTACATCAGATTTGTCAGCTAAACCAAGCAAAGGGCATTTTTCACTATTTTCTGATGTTTCATAGACCAAACAATTTGAGTAGTAGGCACAATAACTGGTGATAAAAATAATTTTTTTTTTTTTAAATTTTTTTTTTTTATATTAATTATGGAATCTAATACTACAGCTAGCAAAATTAGGTCTTTGTTCAAACTGTATCAGAGGCGTGCTGACTCAAACATATGAGATCTTTTCAGGCTTATTAAAAACGTATTGCGCAAAAGCTTTTAATTTTAGTCAAATATGAATGTGGCCAACGATTGATTAAGGAAATGTTTTTACATTTGCATCCCTAATACCTACGTGTATACTTTACCTGAGGCCACAGCATGGCAACGTGATGAGTCGCAAAAGGGCCAGAATCACCCTGAGGGGCAGCAGAGTGAACACATAGAGAAAGGCATCCAGACAGAGGAAGAAGCCAAATGTCATCAACTAAAGAGAGAGAATGAGAGACAGACATAGAGAGGAGGAATATTTATTTATTTATTCGTGACCTTACATTTTTTTCCCCCACAGGGAATTGTTTGTGTGTTTACCTTCTCGAGCTCCTTGGGGATGCGGAGGCAGGTGTAGACCCTCTCTCTGCGCTCTGTGTATTTGGCCTCATTGTGTTCCAGGAAGTAGCCTCTGGTCAGCTCAGTAGTTATAAATCTGACCAGAGACAGGTCTAGAGCCAGAAATGGACAGAAGACAAAGCATTAAAAAGGCATACACATAAACGTTTACAGCCTTTTAAGGGAAATTCACCTGCCAATGATGTTTCACACCTCAGTTGAACATCTCATTCCAAAACCATAAATCTGCTGCTATAACCGCCTTCACTGTTCTGGGAAGGTTTTCCAAAAAAAAAAAAAAATAGATCCTGGCTACAGGGATTTTCTCTCAGGCTTAGTGAGGCTGAGTACTGATGTTGGGTGATAAATCCTAGCTCACAATTGGGGTTGAAGTTCATCCCTAAAGGTGTTAGATGGGGTTGAGGTCAGGGCTCTGTGCAGGCCAGTTCAGGTTCTTCTCCACCAAACTGGGAAAACCATTTCTCCATGGGCTTCGCTTTATGCACAGCAGCATTGTTGGATTAAAACAGCAAAGGGCCTTCCTCAAACTGTTGCCACAAAGTTGAAAGCATATTGTTGTCTGAAATACATTTAATACTGCAGCATTACGATTTCACCTGAAGGCGCACTGCACCTATTTTGTATATTAGTCAATTTATTAGTCAGAGAGTACAACTCATGCTGTGAAAACAGTTGTATAGTGTTTTCTTTTGTGGCTCCAAAGAAGGTTGGGCTTGGATTCAAAATGTTTAAGCATGCATTATAATATGAGGGCCAGGGCGTTTACCAGGCAAAAAGAGTCTAGTGAAATGCTCTATCAAGCTGCAATACGGAAGGTGTAGAAATCCAACATTTTGCATATCTCAGGTCCTCTTGCATCAATAGGCACAGTAGGAAAACCATGTGTAAATATTAAAATGAATGATGGCTGAATTCAATTTTAGTACTTTTTGTTTCAGAATCCTGGTATTGTGCATGCTGGCTCACTGTCACCCTGTTATGGCTTTCTGAGACGCTTGAATAGAGCAGAGCCATGATTATTTTATGAGTAACACCTGTGGTTTAACTACTTTAACAAGTCAACATGTTTGCTGGGAAAGGCCATTTTTTTTACCGGTATTTTTAAATAAGTGTCTTCCAACTTTATGGAAGTGCAATACTAAATCATTGAGTATTGCTTTGATTGGAACTAGAAGGCCTAGTCAAAACCAAAAGTACAGAGGGTTGTCCACACTTTTGGTTGGATACAGGATACAGTATGCACACACTCAGCAGCCCTTCTGAATGCGCATGTGCAAAGAAACGGCACGTCTTGATAGAAAAGCCAACTGGCCTATATTTAGACTCCTTCATGATAACATGCAGCAGTGCTGTCTTGGTTACAGTCGGGGTATAATTTGGATTCATATAACATAAGTTAGCCACCTAACGTTACTTTAATTCAGCTCAACGTTTAAGAAACAGTAGCTGTTGTGTTAGCTTCATCCTGAGATCAAGTGCAAACTCAGAGCATCGCCCAAAGCTGCACAGAATTAGTAACTGATAGGAATTGTAACTGCGTGGCCAAGCAACACAGACAATAACACATACAGTGCATTGATGTTATCTAGCTAACCAAACACTGGTTTGCCAGTTAAATAGAAAAACAATCAGTTCAGCTGCTAGCTCCGTTAGCGCTGTCAAACTATGGGCTGTAATAACGAGGCAAGCTCTCACCTGACAGGTTGCGTTTCTTGTCCTTACTGCCGCCATTTTTATCGTTGAACGCTAATGTTTCCGTGACTCCGTCCTTCTCGTTGATCTTCTCTGTTTTGGCTGCCTTCTTGTCCCTCTCCCTGTCCTCCTTCTCCTTCTCCTGCTCCTCTCCCAGACCTGACGACAGCGCGTCCGCCATCTTCGCCAAACGGTCTCATCTGCTGCCTGGGAGACTGACATCTGCGTCACGCGCTCTGATGTCATCACGCCCTATAGTTCCACCGAATCACCGGCAGATGTCGCCAAAATCCCCTTGATTACATTTCATACCTAATATTAGTTCAGTTGATTGATTCAATTATGTATTTTCCCCTTCAAACATCTTTGTTGACATAAACAAAAATAATTCCCATCTTGAATTAAAGGCACAGGAATTACAGAATAAGATTCAAAATTAATACAATAAATATTCAGCCAAAATAGCCTATCAAATGACAGTAAAGAATAATAATAGCCATACATTATAACTAATACGAAGAAATAACGAACTAAATAAATCAAAATGTAGTGCTACAGAGACCTAATGTTGTTTAACAGTATAATTTTCATGTTTTTCAGACACTTTTTTAAACTTTTTTTGTTTTTTACTTTTTAATGAGATTATTCAGGGAAGGGTCATGGCGAGATTTTTTTAGGGGACTACTATTGCGTTACCTCGCACAACTGTTCTTCTTCCGTTCCTTCTGAGCCCTGTGTCTATTTCCACTCAGCTGACCGGCGCAATGAATCAGCTCGTTGCATTTTACTTTGAGCAGCTGGGAATTATGCTGATATACTGCTCAGTGGGCACATTCATATCTCATATAGGCTATAATCAATAGCCTATTTATTAAATGTATAAAAAATGAGAAAGGGGAACGCAAAACGTATTGGGTGGGAATGCAAAACATATTGCGAGGGAACGCAAAATATTGCGAGAGAACGCAAAACACATTGCGAGGTAATGCAAAAGTAGTCCGCAGTGACCCTTCCGGGGCTCCGTAAATATGCACTTGCACATATAGACCTTAATGAATGAAGCAAGAAAAAAATATGAGGGATGTATGACTATAAAGGCCACATATAGCCTACTATAGGCTAATCTAAACTCTGCCCCCTCTGTGTTAATACTCTGATCTGACCTTTAGGATCTGAGTTACAATGGATATATATCTGTCACCATGAAATATGATTTTATGGTCTCCAATCGTGATACATTTCCATCTCAAAAGGCCAAGCTGCAAAGGTTAATTCATCCCCTGAATAAAGAGGGGTGTGAGAGAGGGAGGGAGCCGGATAGAGTTTCTCCCGGTAACGGATCTCTTTGACAGCCATAGATTCGGTTTCTCCTCCTCTGTGACTAACACACGCTGACACACTTCCGTAGGCTACATGCGACATTTTACCGAGAAACAGCTATCTAACCGATTATGATTCATTTTTTATTTTTTCAAACCATAGAATAAACTCATGGTGATCGCCGAGTGTGGCTCGCGGTCGCTGCCCGGCGTCGTGTTACCTTCCTCGGGGCACCATGGGCTCGTAAGATGCCTTCGCTGTGGAAACGGATAACGTTCTCGGTGGCTTCGGTGCTCTGTGTCGGCTCGGTGGCGCTCCTGGTCGTGGCCCTGTCCACAGAGCGGTGGGTCACCGGACGGATCCTGTGTAAAACCGGGGCTGAGATTGTGAACGCGTCCCATCCGGAGATGGAGCAGTTCATCGGGGACATTTACTACGGCTTGTTCCAGGGAGGAAAGACCAAGAAGTGCGGGCTCGGCAACAGACGCTCCAAAATATACAGTAAGATCAAATACAGCGTGTAAGCTCTCTGGGCATTCATTAGCCTAGAAGACTAGGTAAACTATAGCTACCCAAAGTGTTCAACAAGAAACAAATAAACAATCATTATACAAAGATATTATTTCTTGAAATATGAAAAATACAGATCAAATATTTAGCCTATGGTATTACCATGCATTGTGAAATAATGCAGCAAAAAAGTTCAAATTAAAGTGTAAACTATTGTGTATTTAGATCCCCTACTATTTAGATAGCTACTAGGTCTACATGAGTGTATAGTGGAAATGGCACATATAACATAGATGCAGGTCAATGTGGTATTATCACCTCTAGTACTCAACAAACCAAACTTTCACCCTCTAACCAATAGCTTACACCATCAGGATTACAAGCAAAAGAAGTCCTGGAGATCACAGAGCTTCCAAAATATACCAGGGTGGATTTGGGGGAATTTCATAACAATTATATGTGATGAAATAGAGAAACAATAAAAAAAACAACCCAGTTTTGGGTTGATTAAATATAAACGTAAGTTTATAATATGAGACTGTTAGACAGTAATTATTCTTTCCAACCTCAAAGCTATAGGAAAAACAGTGTTTTGGCACAAATACATACCTGTTGCTTAGAGTAGAAATGAGTTGCCATGAGTTCACTAGATTTTTTCTGTTTATAATAATTATTATATCTCTATATTTTCTATACAATGTCTTTTAAATACTTTTTGGTAATTTTTGCTTGATATAAACTCCATATAAACAATAAAGGCATGACAATTAAAACTTGCCACATGCTCACATTTTCTATGACAAACACACATCACAGGACACATACTGCCACCGCATGGAATGCAAACATAGAGACATGCTAGTTATTAAGTCATTAAGTTAGTTTATTGACTTAAATATCATAATACAAACATATAAAATAACTTAACATGTTTACATCAAAACATTAGTTCCAAACACTTCTTTTCAGGCAAGTAGGCTGCAACGTAACTCGTCTTCTGTGCTGTTACCCGGATCTCACGAGTCTTGACCCATTCAAACCAGCTCACACAGCTGATAATGTGTGTTTTTCTCTGTTTCTTCTCTCTGCAGTTTTCCCAAAGCTTGTACGGAAGTTGAACGGCGGCCTTCACATGATGGTGATCCTCTTCCTGCTGGTGGCTGTGGGGTTTGCACTGGTCAGTCTGTCTTTCTGCATTTACAACGCACGCAAGGTTCCCTACCAGAGCATCAAAGGGCACAAAGGACTCTACCTATGGAACTTCATTGCTGGTATGTGAGGCAACTTTGTCTTCACTCATTCCCTCAAAATATTGCTGAAATGTTGATTTTTGTTGTTGCCTGCTTCACATTTCCACCCTTACTTTTTCTACTTGTGCTTCTGTCCACTATGTAACTCACCCAGTTAACACCCCTTTCTGTCTCGTCACCAAGTTCTTCTTCTTGTGATTTTTTTTATTTCAGTGCATTTTCTATCACACCTTTTTGTTTTATTCTTACGTGTTTTTACTTTATCTCCCTTCCTCACGCTTTTGAGCATTACCGGTACTTCACCTCTCTATTTTCCTTGCCTGACCTATCTTCCAGCTTTCTTCGGTGCCCTGGGCATGCTGTGTTTCCTGGCAGCCGTGAGGCACCACAGTCTGACCGAGCGGGTGGCTAATCATCAGGAGAACCTCTTTGTGCTGGTTGTCCTGGATGACAGCCTGGACTGGTCCTTCTGGCTGGGTGTAGGCAGCATTGCCACTCACTTTGCTGTATGTGGAGTGGTTGCCATGAGCCGGATCAAACTGCCCAAACCGGAGATCAAGAAACCTGAAGAACCAACCATCGCTGCTCTGGACCTGCTCTACTGAAGGACCAACCAAGGAGCATTGACATCACTGATGGTTGACTGGAGCCAACCACAGTGACTGACAGCAGAGTGAAACCAACACTGTGCCAGTGCCCCTTAAGTCTTAATACTGTAACGTACATGAGTGCAAAGAGTCCTGCATCCCGAACTTTTCCTTTGCATTCTAGACATCCTGTGCTGGATATATTCTGTCTATAGCTACACAATGTAAATACATAATTGTTTTTTTTTATTTTATGTATAGAATGCCATTAACAGATCTGTTATTCTAGCCCCTTCATGATGGATTTTTTTTTACAGTAATTATTCTTGATCCCTGATAGAAAGTGCAGCTATGCATGAATAATGGGGAGTTATGGGCTTATGTGATAAATGTAAACCATAATCTTCCATAAACAGAAATAGACTTACAGTTATCTTTTGATTTTTATTCACTTTAACTTGGTCATATGAACATCCTCACATCTTAAAAAAGTCTGCTGTTATGAATGTGAAAATAGGAACTGTTTAAAAATGTCACTTTGGCCATCATTAAAGGTTTTTTATTACATTGTGTTGGATCGGTTATAATCATACTAACAACCTTGTTACAAACAAATATTAAGTTAACAAATAAAAAATAGTTGGAGAAAGCCTACAGTACGTCTTTCTGCTTTTTGTGTGTGTTTTATTTTTCTTATTATCTTCCAATGACCTGAACCTTTGTATGTAACTCTTTCATTTGCTCTCTACAGTGACAGGGGGAATTACTGGAATTACTGGGTCTTTGTAAATTATAGAGTGTGGTCTAGACCTACTCTATCTGTAAAGTGTCTTGAGATAACTCTTATGATTTGATACTATAAATAAAATTGAATTGAATTGAATTGAATTGAATAATATTCCCTGTCATAAACTTGCAAATATCAGGTCTCGACCCAGTGAGGATTTGATTTGATTTGATTTTATTAGGATCCCCATTAGCTGATGCAGAACACCAGCTACTCTTCCTGGGGTCCACACAAAACATAAAACATTACAACAAACAATAAGCTATTTTCACACTAAAAACAGCCAGATTATATAAAAAGATAAGAGCAGTATAATTATAGCTATATTTACTCACAACTACATATTCCTCTTCCTATACTCCTATAAGTATTACCCTAAATATATAAGCACATAATATAGAAAAGTTAAAATTTACAGCATCTTTGTATACATGTAAATATCCCCATACATCATGAAATAAAAAAAGAAAGAAAAAAAAGTCAGTAATTACAAAATATGTTTACAATGTTAAGACCCTTAGATGTTGCTTTACTACTACGTTGCATTGATTGTGTTCGGGCAGCACCTGCACCATATCATTGGGCAATAAATCTCCATTTCAGTAAAAAAAAGCTAAATAAAGTGAAACTTATGTCTCTTTGAATGATTCATTGTCTTGCTAAACAGTGTGCCAAATATTTATAATTAGATTTAAATTATGTGACACATAATTTATGTGTCACATAAGTTTCTCACTGCCGCCAACAGGTGGCGACAAAGACGTACCATTCTCGCTTGGTGACGTGTGAAAACCGCGACGCTGTCAGATCGATTTGGCTTTTTCCACATGTTTTTGACCTCTAAATCTCTGAGTTAATAGTTAGTTTCGGGGTTTATAGATGTACAACAGATGACAATGCTTCTTCTGAGGAGAACTGTGCAGACGGCGGTGCGGACAAAACACTGCAGGTCATTTTCTGCGTCACAGACTCACCAGAACGAGAGAAAAGTAAGTAGCTAGCCGTTAGCTGTCAAACATTAGCTGACAGCTTACATCACTGACTCACACAGGACTCATCCGCTTTTCACACTTACATGGAACTGTATATCAGAGGGTTTAACCCTTTCTGTGTGTGTGTGTGTGTGTGTGTGTGTGTGTGTGTGTGTGTGTGTGTGTGTGTGTGTGTGTGTGTGTGTGTGTGTGTGTGTGTGTGTGTGTGTGTGTGTGTGTGTGTGTGTGTGTGTGTGTGTGTGTGTATGCGTGCGAGAGAGAGAGAGAGAGAGCATCAGTGTGTGGGTGTTTGTCTTTGGGTGTCAAAAACGGTATGTACTAGTTACTTCCATTTATCAGCCTCACAAAGACTTGCATTAGCTTCAAATATGGATGTATTTCACAATAACCAGGAGTTTGAAATTTAAGGCAAGGCAATCAGTCAGTCAGTTAATCAATCAATCAACCAACCAAAGTCACAGGAGAACAACTTCCTCCAAATTTTGCTTCACCCTGTTTTGTTCGGACCCCATACTGCCAGTTGACTGCTCCCTGAAGATCTTAGGGAATTTAGTAGAATTTAGGTTTTGCCCTGAAGAAATGTTACAATAGCATTTTGTCAGAATTGTGAAGGTTCAAATATGATAGCTCATTGCAGAACAGTAACACAGCTAGTCAGTGTGATCTGTGAGGTTTGTGTTAAAACTGACAAGAGCTGTGAGCTTACAACAGCCTCACTCATAACTAACAATTAATTAAAGATCCGAAACTCAAAGCAACTTCTACTCCGCTTTTACTCTAATCAAACCATGTCACTAACCTTTATGACTTTGTAGGGCACAAGGGTCAACACCTAGAATGTTAATAGTTCACTAAAGCATCATAACCAATAAATAACACAGACAACCTATTTCATCATTAAGTAGAATGGGACACTCCCAAACTTTGATGCTGACATGTTGATTGGATTGCCATAATAACACACAAGGAGGAGTTACAAGTAAGCGCGATGGCTCATTTTGCTTGTAGGGACCAGAGCTATTCTGTTGTGATGATAGGGAGATAGACCAACTGGTTCATGGGGCGGATGGGGTTCCTTACTGTGTTTTGTGTGTGTCTGCAGGGTCTGGTGCTGGGAGTGTTTGAGAAGGAGGGAGAGGAGGGCGGCCTTCATCTGACAGAAGCAGCCGCGGGTTTTGACCAAACTCTGTCTGGGAAACTCTCTGAACTGCTGAAAATGTGAGTCTGTGATAGAGGTGGGCAATATATCAATATTATATCGATATCGTGAGACTAGATATCGTCTTAGATTTTGGATATTGTAATATCGTAATATGGCATGAGTGTTGTCTTTTCCTGGTTTTAAAGGCTGCATTACAGTAAAGTGATGTCATTTTCTGAACTTACCAGACTGTTGTAACCGTTCTAACTTCTATTATTTGCCTTTACCCTCTTAGTCATTATATCGACATTACTGATGATTGTTTATCAAAAATCTCATTGTGTAAATATTTTGTGAAAGCACCAATAGTCAACACTACAATATCGTTGCGGTATCGATATCCAGGTATTTGGTAAAAAATATCGTGATATTTGATTTTCTCCATATTGCCCAGCCCTAGTCTGTGATAACTGTGAGCTGTCTGTATATTTATTTTTGTGATGCCAACAATATACGCATTAAAGTCATTTTGGAGCTAATGTAATATTTAGTTTCACCTCTTTGATAAAAAAAAATGTGTGGAAAGGCTTTTAGAAGCTGAACTGAATTTGAATCAACACCTCTCAACCAAACATTAAACTTGCGTTCGGTCATGGAAATGGTTATATAAAACAATCTTCTCTCAAGGTCCACTTACTCTCTTTTTTCTTAAGTGTTTGACCATATCAAAAGGTCTCCATTAGCAGATGAAGTTTACTCATTTGTTTTGGAGCTGTAGATGCTCAAAGTCATTCCAAAGTCTTTTTTATTGGAAAGTCTAAACAAAATAAAACATTATAGCCTACCTGAACATATGATTTAGTGCAGGGCTGTTATATTTGACTGTGTTAGTTTTAGATATTAAGTGCATAGTGTCAGAGACAAAAGTCTCTAAAATGTTATTAAGAAACCGTATACAGATAAAATAGCCAGAGGTGAATGACATAATGCATAGTTGGTTAATAAACTGGTTTTGTTCTGTTCTCTCCAGCTCTGGGCCGGCTCTCAAGACAGGCAAAAGCAGAATATTTTATGGAATCCACAAGGTAACAAGGTGTAACGCGCAATCAAGAAAAACTCTGTCTCTTGACGAAATGTCAGTGTTTAAATCTTCCCTGTGTCTTCTACAGGACTTCCCGTGTGTGGCAGTAGTCGGGCTGGGTAAGACCAGTGCAGGTGTGTGTGGGTCAGAGAACTGGGACACCAGCAAGGAGAACATCAGACAGGCAGTGTCAGGTAAGACACAAAACTTTGGTTGTCTTAGTGCTGGTGGCTACATGCAGTTTGAACGTGATATCTGTGTATTTGTCTGTGTATGTTCAGCTGGCTGCCGGTTGCTTCAGGACCTGGAGGTGAAGCATGTGGAGGTGGACAGCTGCGGTGATGCCCAGTCAGCAGCAGAAGGTGCCGCTCTTGGTTTGTTCCAGTATGACCAACTCAAATCTAAGAAGAAGACCAAAGTAACCACACAGCTTCATAGAAGGTAGACTAACAGATGGGCTGTAGCACAAAGCCGGGGCAAATTACATTTTATAGGTAGAAATTGGCTCTTGAGTTCATACATGATGTATCATAGATCATCATAGATGTATGCAGCATCATGCTAATGTATATACTGTATGTCTGTGTGTATTTGTTCTCAGTGCTGACTCGGTCGGTTGGCAGAAAGGAGTCGTGTATGCAGAAGGCCAAAACCTTGCACGGCTACTCATGGAAGCTCCCGCCAATCACATCACTCCTACAGCTTTTGCCAACACCATCGAAGAGAAACTAGCGCTGCATGCTGAACGAGTCATAATAAACAAGAGGTTTGTGCATCATGCATCATTGTGACAGTACTCCGAAAAAAACAACAAAGCAACAAGTGCACATGGGAAATACATTATTTTGATTTGTCGCATTATTAAAGGGGATTTTAGACGTGTACTCTTTCTAGATGAGTTTTGAAGGCATCTTGTGACACATAACTATAAATGTATCTCAACTGCTTTTTGTAGTGTTAACCAGATTCAATTCAATTTTATTTATAGTATCAAATCATAACAAGAGTTACCTCGAGACACTTTACAAATAGAGTAGGTCTAGCCCACACTATAATTTACAAAGACCCAACAATTCTAGTAATTCCCAGATATTGAACAACATTTGACTGCATGTTCTGGGGAAACTTTTTGCTTGGTGGGAAGATAAATATTGGACCATATTGGTATGATTTTTTAATTTTGGCTTAAATGTATCTTCTATAATATAATCAGGAAACATTTTGGGATCTACTTTACAGTATTCTGAAAGCTTTGGTCATTTATTGGGCTGGAAACTGTCAATCTGAAGGTGAAACAATTTTTGAAAAGATGACTCGATTAGTCAGTGAATAAGCTTCTATTTTGATAATTGATTTGTTAATTTTTTAACATCTCCTAGTTCCAGCTTCTCAATTGTGAGGATGTACTGCTTTTATGTCATGATAATATGAAGGTCTTTGGATTGTGGATGTTTGGTCGGATACAACAACCTGATATACCTAAAAAGAAAAGAAATTGAATAATTATATGGACAACTCTTACAAAAAGTTCAAAATATTCTATCACTTTAAAATAAGGTCTGGTCTTAATATCAATTGTTTTCTGAACTCTGAAGAGCAGATAAAGGAAAAGAGTTCTTGTCTAAGAGTTCATGTGTTTCTATAGATCTCAGGCTTGGATAGAGGAGCAACAGATGGGAGCGTTTCTAAGTGTGTCTAAAGGCTCAGAGGAGCCCCCTGTCTTCCTGGAGCTACATTACAACGGTTCTCCTGACAGCAAACAGGCACCGCTGCTCTTAGTGGGCAAGGGCATCACCTTTGACAGGTAAACCGTAATAATACACATTCCTGCTCACTACCTCATCATATAAAAATTTTACTATGCTCACATTAACGGCGTTTTGTCATTCCCTCTGCCCACAGTGGTGGTATTTCTCTGAAGCCGTCTCTTTCTATGGATGCAATGAGAGCTGATATGGGAGGAGCTGCCACTGTGTGTGCGTCGATAGTCACAGCAGCAGCTCTGAAACTACCGGTCAACATTATTGGTAAGCGTTTCTTTCTTCTTTTTTTTTTTTATAACTTTTGAGTCATTGCATCAGTGCATTACTTATTTTTGATAAATAGAAAAATATAATGTTTAAGTGAAAACAAATCTCTTAACCTGTGAGTTTTGACTGGTTACAATAAAAGGTCTGGCTCCTCTGTGTGAGAACATGCCCAGTGGAAAAGCTACTAAACCAGGTGATGTTGTCACAGCCAGAAATGGAAAAACAATCCAGGTGGGTGGACCAAACAGTAACATGAGTGTGATGTGTTTGTGCACTTGATGTGTGTGTACAGATGATCAGGTTTTATTGCTCTGTACAGGTTGATAATACAGATGCAGAGGGCCGACTGGTTCTCGCTGACGCACTGTGTTATGGACACACCTTCAACCCCAGGGCCATCGTCAATGTTGCTACGCTAACAGGTGTGATTTTTCAATTAATTTATTTACGCAGTGACGTTGGCAGCAAAAAAACAACTGATGTTTCATGTTTACATCATCATTTACATACAATATTTTTTAACAGCCACGACAGCGGAAGTAGGGGGGTAGGATTAGGGAAGTCTAACTGTAATATAATAATAATAGTGTTTTTTTTGTTTAACTAACATTAGCTCGCATCTACAAGGTGCCCTGCCCCATGTATTTCATTACTTTGTGGTAATGTCTGAAGTTCTACCATGGACTCTGTAACATTTTTTGTAGAAAAAATGCCTTGGTTACCTTGTTTCAAGCCATTCTAGCGTGGTATAGAAAGCCTGCAGGAAGACTCAGCTCGATTTGTGCCAGTTCTCATTAATATTCAACGAGTTAAGCTGCTTGACTCTGATTGGCTAACAGCTAGCCAATGAGAGCCTGGCTATCGGCATCTTTATCCAGCGCAACTGGGCGAGCTCATGAATAGTAATGAGCTCAGGCAACATGACGTCAGACTGACCAGCTTTTGTAATTGGCCTGATTTCTCCGCTTATTTCTTTTCAGTGGCTAGAGCTGACAGAGGAGGTAGCAGTTCATTTTCACATTCACCACATAGCACAAACACATATGGACCTAACATATTTAAAAAAAATACAAGTAAAAACGGTTTTGTGTGGCAGGGCACCTTTTAAGGCGTATGGCTGGTAATTGTTGATTTTGTTTAGATATGCCATTTGTAATTATATAAGTCATTATTAGTCAGACTATATCTTTTTATTATTATTGCAATTGTTAGTTGTTGGCACCTGAGCCTATACACGTTCAGAGCAACAAAAATGACAAGGGGGATGATACAGTCAGTAAAACTGTTTTATGATAATAAAGAGGCATTGTTTACTTCATAAGCTGTGTACTTGTGTTATTACATTATCTGGGTCACATAACAGTGATATAACCAAAAGATGTATCCTAGAGTTCATTTAAAACTTTAATTTGTTTTTTGACTGAAAGAGACAAAATATATTGTTAATCCAAATTATTTTGGAGACAATTAATTCTACAGCAAAATTTGGAATTGTTAAAGCTCTAGAGAAGATACATTAACACATACAGTAAGGTTCAGGAAAGTGCTGCATGATTTGCATGTGGTCCCCATGTAGCGCTTATAATGCAGCATGACAGTAACCAAAACCAGAAGTTGCCTGTCCATATGAGGTAATGCTTGCAGGTTGGTTTTGTTGGTAAGAAGTCAGTGTGACTACAGGTGTGAAAGCAACCTTAGGCTGATAATGGTACATGATTAAATTAAAAATGTGCTAATTATAATTGGTAAATATTAAAAATCTATCTTTTTCTGTCTCCCAGGTGCAATGGATGTAGCTCTCGGCTCAGCAGCAACTGGAGTGTTTACAAACTCTGACTGGCTCTGGGATCAGCTGCACAAGGTCCTGTGAATGCACAATAAACACACTCACAACATCTCAGTCCATCAGATCCTGTGTTGACTGTGTGTGTTGACTGTGTGTGTGTGTGTGTGTGTGTGTGTGTGTGTGTGTGTGTGTGTGTGTGTGTGTGTGTGTGTGTGTGTGTGTGTGTGTGTGTGTGTGTGTGTGTGTGTGTGTGTGTGTGTGTGTGTGTGTGTGTGTGTGTGTGTGTGTGTGTGTGTGTGTGTGTGTGTGTGTGTGTGTGTGTGTGTAGGCTAGTGTTGTGACAGGTGACAGAGTGTGGCGGATGCCTCTGTTCCAGCACTATACCAGACAGGTGACTGACAGCCAGCTGGCTGACCTCAACAACATCGGCAAGTACAGCCGGTACGTATCTCACTACACCCTGCTTCAGGCATCAGCGCAGTACAGGGCCTTGTTCTTCGTACATTGATAATAAAATTATGCGCATTAGAATGATGACTATTTGACTCTAATCTGTTTTTTTTTTTTTTTTTTTTTTTTTTGGTTCTTCAAAATTGGTTTAAAATCAGTTTCAACTCTACTCATTTTTGCCTTTTATTTCAAAATAAGAGCGCAGTTGCTCAAGATAACGTCATCCAGGCTTAACAAATCCATCCTCAGACTGTTTGAACCACATTAGCAGGATGAGAATAAACAGGATTATTTTAGCCTGATAACAGCATGTTAGCCTGAATGAGTTAAGCCACAGTTGAAGAACAGGACCCAGGAGTATACTCATGGATTATTTACCTGAATCTGTCTGTTGTGTGTTGATTACCTTTCTAGTTCTGGCGGTGCATGCACAGCAGCTGCATTCTTGAGAGAGTTTGTCACCGCTCCTCATTGGGCCCATCTGGACATCGCAGGTGTGATGAGTAACAAAGATGAAGTTCCCTACCTGAGAAAAGGCATGTCTGGAAGACCAACACGTACGCTGGTGGAGTTTGCTGCAGGACTGGCCCACGACGGCTGAGAGATTGACACAAAAATCAGATCGAACACAAGACTGACTGTGAGCTTCTTCCCTGGCAAGATTCAACAGTGATCTCTCAACAACGGCCAAGTTCCGCAGTCTGTGCACAAATGAACAGTATCATATCCATGGAAGAGCTCTGAACATATTGGCAGGGATTCATGGCTGTATTTGTTTAAAACAAATCTGAAGGCTTTGATTTTTACATACAGCTATTGCATCAATGTAAGAGGCCACAATGTGAAGCAGGTTCAGTGTCTCCCCACACTGTTCAGATTTCAGCTAAAAACACCTGAAGCTCTGTAGTAACTACACAGCTCACATAATGTATATGTTAATGTTAATAAACTCTACAATTAGTTATGTGTGTGAAACATTTGTTATCTCTATGGCTCTTTTGTTGATAACACTAATGTACACTGCTTGGCCCAAGGTATGTGGACACCAAAACATTACACCCTTTTGTTAATGTTAAAAACCTTATTTCAAAACAATGGGCATTAATGCACTGCTATCACAGCATACATTCTTCTGAGAAGGCTTCACCACCAGATTTTGGAAATGGGCTGCAGAGATTTGCCTCAAGAGCATTAGTGATGCTGAATCCTGAAATTGGGAGTTCATCACAGCTGGCATTTATCCTAAATGCCAGTCAAGTGCTTCTACATTAAACTTTAAAAAACATTTCTTTATGGACCTTTCATTGTGTGAGGGGGCATTTGCATGTGGAAAACGGTCCTCTGTCACTAAGTTGGAAGCACACTATTGAGAGATATACAACCCCAAATCAGAAAAAGGTTGGGACAGTATGGAAAACACAAATAAAAAAAGAAAGTAGTGATTTCTAAATGTACTTTGACTTGTATTTCATTGCAGACAATACAACAGCACATAATTTAATGTGTTCCTCATGATTTTTATTGTTTTTATTTTTCAAATAAAATTCCTATTTTGGTTCTTGCAACACATTTCAAAAAAAGTTGGAACAGTAAAGCATTTACCACTTTTTAATGTTGCCATTCCTTTTCGCAACACTTAAAAGACGTTTAGGGGCTGAAGACATCAAGTGATGAAGTGTTTCAGGTGTAATTTTGTCCCAGTCTTGCTGCAAACAAGTCTTAAGGTGGGCAACAGTACAGGGTCTTCGTTGTCGCATTTTGCGCTTCAAAATGCGCCACACATTCTCTATTGGAGACAGGTTGGGACTGCAGGCAGGCCAGTCAAGTACCCGTATCCTCTTCCTCCGCAGCCAGGACTTTGTAATGTGTGCAGAAGGTGGTTTTGCATTATCTTGTTGAAATATGCATGGACGTTCCTGGAAAAGATGTCTTCTTGAAGGCAGCATATTGTGCTCCAAAATCTCTGTGTACTTTTCAACATTAATGGTGCCATCACAGAAGTGCAAGTTACCTTTGCCAAGGGCATTGACACAACCCCATACCATGACGGACCCTGGCTTTTGGACTTGTCTGGATGATCCTTTTCTTCTTTGGTCCGGAGCACACGGCGTCCATTTCTCCTAAAAAATACCTGAAATACTGATTCATCTGACCACAGTACACGTTTCCACTGTGTGATGGTCCATCCCAGATGCCTCCGAGCCCAGAGAAGTCCACGGTGCTTCTGGACACTGTTAACATAGGGCTTCCTTTTGGCACAGTACAGTTTTAACTGGCATTTGTGGCTGTAACTACGTATTGTGGTACTTGACAAAGGTTTGCCAAAGTAGTCCTGAGCCCATGTGGTGATATCGCTTATAGATGAATGACCATTCTTGATGCAGTCCCGCCTGAGGGATCGGAGATCACGGTTGTTCAGCTTAGGCTTGCGCCCTTGTCCTTTACGCACTGAAAATCCTCCTCATTCTTTGAATCTTTTAATTATGTTATGCACTGTTGAAGGTGAAATAAGCAAATGTCTTCCTATCTTTCTTTGAGGAACATTGTTTTTAAACATTTCAATAATTTTTTCACGTATTTGTTGGCAAACTGGCCATCCTCGGCCCATCTTTGCTCCTAAAGGACTAGACCTTTCTTGGATGCTGCTTTTGTACCAAATCATAATTACAATCACCTGTTGACATCACCTGTTTCAAATCACATCATTATTTAACCAATTTACCTGATTACTAGCCCTAAATTGCTCCTGTCCCAACCTTTTTTGGAATGTGTTGCAGGTCTGAATGACAGGAAAGGATGTATAAAACATGAAATATTTTGTGTTCACATTGTCTGCAATGAAATACAAGTCAAAGTACATTTAGAAATCACTACTTTCTTTTTTTATTTGTGTTTTCCATACTGTCCCAAATATATATATAATATATAAAATATATATATATATATATATATATATATATATGTATGTATACATATATATGTGTGTGTGTATATATATATATATATATATATATATACACACATGTATATACACATGTATATATATACATGTATATATATATATATATACACATGTATGTATATATATATATACACACATGTATATACACATGTATATATGTATATATATGTATGTATATATATATATATATATATATATATATATATATATATATATATATATATATATACATACACATGTACATACATACACAGTGGTGTTCGAAAGTTTGGGCACCCCAGGTAAACATTTGTATTAATGTGCATAAAGAAGCCAAGAAAAGATGGAAAAATCTCCAAAAGACATCAAATGACAGATTAGACATTCTTATAATGTGTCAAAAAAAGTTAGATTTTATTTCCATTATTTACACTTTCAAAATAACAGAAAACAAAATAAATGGCATCTGCAAATGTTTGGGCACCCTGAAGAGTTTATAGCATGCACCGCCCCCTTTGGAAAGCTGAGACCTGACAGTGTGTGTGTGTGTGTGTGTATATATATATATATATATATATATATATATATATATATATATATATATATATATATATATAGCATATATAGCAGATAACACTTGAGATTAAATTCTTTAAATTGTCAAATAAAACAACATAATTGTTTGTTTGTTTACTGTAACATCTTTTTTTCTCTTTTATTTAGTGTATTAATTACTCATGACATAAATTGGAAAAAAAATGTCAACCTTATGTTTAGTTTCAGCAACTACAAGCCGATACCAAGTTGGATAACCACTTCAAGTTACTGCTGAGCCCTAACGGTATGCTTTAATTATTCATATTGACATAAGGTGTGATTACTGTATGCATTTTAATCTGGGTTCATCTAGTTACTCTTTTTTTGCCTCATAAATGTAAATCCTCATTTATTAGACCGTGAACCAATCATTTTACTACATTGTTTACAACTCTCCCCAGGTAATCCCAGATCCTCAGTGAGACATCTTCTTGACCTGATCTGATTAAACCCTGACATCTATTCTGCTGAAACTATGAAAATGCCCTTTGTTTTTCACGGTGCATCATAAAACCCTTTTAATGTTTTGCTCAACTGTTTGGTTGGTATGGAGCTAGATTTGTTTCTTTATTACATGCGAGAAAATAAATGATCTGAGAGAAAAAAAAAATGTTTGAGAGAAAAAGTTATCACACTGACAACACTTCCCCGTCAAATTTGCACTATGCAAGTAAGTACGTAGTGTACGAAGTGCACTTCCCTGAGTGCACTAAGGAAAGGGCGTGATTTGAGACACCTACAGAGACATCATAGGCCCCATCCAGACGAAGACGTTAGGATGAAAACGCATCCGTCTTCCCTGGATTCGGTTCAAGAAAATTCACGTCCACATGAATCCATATGTAAATGACTCAACACGGTACTTCATATGCCAGGCCTGTAGGCAGCGCTGTTATTGCTACAGAAATTAACGGAACGAAGAAGAAGAGCAGCCTTCAGTGACTTCCTTTCATAACCATAGACAGTATATAAAAGTTCATAACATGACTGTTAGCTAGTTCTCTTAGCTTAACACATCCATGGACTAGACTTTAATAACTTACACCACTGCTCGTTATATAGAGGCCACCTAGAAAAAGAATGTAAACTTTGTTTTTCTTGCGGTAGCCTTTCTACAATAAGTGGTGCTAAAAGTTACTATAATCCGTTCAAGGAGTTGATAAGCAGACAGATTAGCGAGCTAGTTGATACATTCTCTACTTCCACTTTATAAGCAGCGTTGCGTCCCTGTTAGCGCCGTCAGCTGGGTTGAAGGCAACCAGCTGTTAGTCCGAGGTGTGTGGGGATGACATCATCAATACGCACGTATGCGGTTTCGCCATACACACAAAGCCAAACGTGAGCCGGCTTTTTTTTATTCACCCTGGGACCAGGTTTCAAAAAAGTGCGTTTACGGGCAGTACGTTTACAGGATTCGTGTGGACAGTCGGCCCAAACGATGCAAAAGATGTGCGTTTGCATCGAAATACGTCTTCGTCTGGATGGGGCCATAGCTTCAGCGAGACGCCAGACCCCCCGTTCCCCCTGGGATTTACGCCCATGCTACGAACCTGTCCAAACACAGCTGTGTGGGACACAAACAGCAGAGAGTTTTTCAGAGGCAGTTCAGCCTAAACCCCACAAACAAGATCATATTGCTGTGTTGTGGAAATTGATCAATTAACATTTTATTTTGGGCCAGTTTGTCTAAAACGGTTTTAGCTTGTGACTGCTTAAAACAAAGCTGCTTGCGTCGCTGCATGAGTTTTTAGGAGGTCATTTTAACCAATAGTGTTTTTTCCTTAATATTGCTGCAGATTAATGATTTAGAAGGCTAAAGATGTGAAAGTATCCATTATTTTGCAAGGAAAAATACTGAAAATTGAGAAGAGAAAAAAACAATTTGTGTAATATATGTTTTTTGTCTTATTACTATCAAGATTACGCTTAACTAAAGTTAGACAAACCATTTAAACAACCCCAGACCAACGTCAAATATAAAAAAAGGGTTGTTGTTCGCAAACTTCTGGCCAAAGCGACAATACTTAGAAACATCCCTCCATGTGCGCATGTGCAGACCGGGTAGACTGAAAACATAATGGCAATGTCCATGAGTGGGATGTTCTCCGGTCAGCAGCCGCCCGTTGCGCATCCCGTCGGGGGTCCCGGTGGACCGGGCCAGCCAGGCTTCCCCGGTACTGCTACCAGAGCCCCGGGAAACAACACGCTGGTGGATGAACTGGAGGCTTCCTTTGAGGTAGGAGGCTAATGTGCTAGCTTCCGTTAGCTGTGTGTGCTAACTGTTGTTAGCTAGTTTAGCGAGCTAGCTAGGTGAGGTTTAATATTTAATTATCTGGTGTTGCTAAGATACTAGAGTCTCACATGAGAGGGCTAGCTAGCTATGCAAATACATATGTCATCATGATTAAAGAGTAATCATGCATAGATAGCTAAAATAAATGAGCTAACGTTAATGCTAATCTTAACCGGACCGACTCAAAGCTTAACATGATCCCAGGCATCGTAACCTTTAACCCGACCGCTCCAGCTCTCTACTCCAGCCACTTTTACCAACACTAAAGCCAGTTGTTGACAGATGACAAGAAAATGTCAAATATAATCCTTTCTTCCGTTGTGCAACTTTATTTCCTAAACCCAAACAACTAGCTACATAACATCACAATAACACAGCTGTATCTTTGGTTAACTTTTCTCGGGATGCGACAGCCAAGACTAGCTAGATACAACTCTTTATGTCGCACTAGCTAGTGTAATTAGTTACTTTGGGAATCATACACTATACGGCCACATGTGTACATTGGTTTATTTTTATTCAAGGGCTGTTTCTATGTTAAACCTAGGCACGCTAGTAGTAAATAGTGTGCCTTCAGATTTATGTGATAGCAGTTTGGGTTAGACAATTCATGTTGTGTCATTCCACCAAGATAATCCACTTAGTATCAGTACTGCTTTCTACTAGGTAGTCCTGTATACATCTATAAATATAATATGTATTATCAAGTGAGAAAACAACAGGCCTTTATCACAGAAGACATTTCGACTTTCATAGTAGGAAAAGCACAGATGTTACTATTAAAGTGTCCCAGTAAGTCATGATAGTGTGACTGTAAGCCAGCAGCAACAATACCAGGTTCCTGACACCATGAAACTGAAAGCTGCTCCTGAACATAGTCATTTTGGCTGCTGGGATTTCCAGGAGATGTGGATCCCACCTCTGTAAGGCTTTTGCCCCAGTGCTCAAAATTAAATCTGTAAATAAATGGTTTTCCCAGTTTGGTGTAGAACAACTTGACTAGCCTGCACAGAGCCCTGGTCGCAACACCTTTGGAATGACCTTCAACCCCAACTGTGAGCCAAGCTTTATCACCCAATGCCAGTTCTCAACCTCAATATGGTGTAATACTTTTAGCCATGTAACCTTATATCTTGAATCTTCAAATAAAGCACATTAATATGTAGTTTGATTGTTTAGACCAGGTAAAACTTTGTATCTCAGAATAATTACATCTCCACTATCCCACAAACTGATTTTATCATAGTCCAGACTGTGTGGCAAATTAGTTTATCTTCCTAATTACTTATAGAGAAAGCTGGTATCCATCAAGGGGAAAGAGATCCTCATGGCAAAAAAGCATTTTACATGGCCTATCTTTAAGAATGTGCTGGTTGTCATCCTTATTCATCAAGTCAGAGACTAGAGGGTTACAAAACCAACAGTACTCAAACCCTAAGGAACAGGATTTTAAAAATACACTCATTTAGGAAATAAGCAAATGTACTCCTATTGTTCTCTATGCATTTATTCTTCAGGCATGTTTTGCATCTCTGGTAAGCCAAGACTATGTTAATGGAACTGACCAGGAGGAGATTCGGACTGGTGAGTAAAGCCTCAGATTTTTGTTTGTTTGTAGTAGTTTTACTTAATCTCAAATTGTAATCTGTATATTGATGTATGTGTCTTATTTGCCTGTTATTTGCAGGTGTTGACCAGTGCATACAGAAGTTCCTGGATGTAGCTCGACAGACGGAGTGCTTCTTCTTACAGAAGAGGCTTCAGTTGTCTGTGCAGAAACCAGAGCAGGTGGTGAAAGAGGTAAATTATTAGACTGACTTGCATTTTCATTA
Source organism: Gymnocephalus cernua (assembly GCA_023631565.1). Lineage (NCBI taxonomy): Eukaryota > Metazoa > Chordata > Actinopteri > Perciformes > Percidae > Gymnocephalus > Gymnocephalus cernua. The sequence continues at coordinate 16,711,776 of CM042427.1, read as the reverse complement.
ATCTTGACAGTTTTTAAGTGGTTCTCTCCACCTCCCATCCACTTTGTTTCCGCCATTTTTCTATGATTAATGTACTTGTACTTTTGATCCCCAAATTATCTATGTAAGCTGTTAAAACAAACTCTTTTAAACTCTCAAAATGTTATCTGTGTCGTATCCAGTCTTAACTATCATTTGTGTTTATTTCTTAGACCTGAATTTGTGACATTGAAATTTATTGAAATTTATTGAAAAGATTTCTGGTACAGGATATACAATCCTCTATCCCAGACTCTAAAAAGAAGAACAAAAAACAAAAATATATATATACATATACATACACATTCCAACATTCTATAAAACACATAGTCACAATTGAAGTTTTATAACAATTCATAAATAAATGACATAAAATTAATTACAATAGTTACTGGCAAGCTTTATAATTATACATTACACCTGTTGACAGGCCAAATGCATCCAGCCTATTCTTAAAAGTATTGACAGAAGGGGAATGCACAACTTCTTCAGGAAGGTCATTCCATGATTTTACCGCACGGAGTGTAAAAAAGTTCTTTCTCTTTTCAGACCGGCATGTTTTCGGGTAAAGTTTTAAAGAATTCCCTCGTGTCTCGTACCTGTTGTTCCAAAACTGAAAGATAGGCTCAACTGTTACATCATATATTCCCTGTACAAGCTTATACACCTGAATCATATCTCCTCTGTATCTCCTATATGTGAGAGTCGGTAAACTTAATTTCCTCAGTCTCTCTTCATAAGACATGTTTTTCATTCCTGGAATTAATTTAGTAGCTCTTCTCTGGACCCTTTCAATTTTTTCTACATATTTTAATTTATATGGACACCAGACAGAGCTAGCATATTCAAGGTGAGACCTTACCAGGGATTTATACAAAGGTAAAAATATATTCTTGCCTAAATTTTGAAACGTTCTTTTTATTATTGCAATCATAGATGTAGCTTTTTTAATTTTTTCAGAAATGTGTGTGTGGAAGTCAAGTGAACCATCCACCACAACACCTATGTCCCTCTCCTCTTGTACTGGATTAACTACTACATCCCCAACTACATAATTGGCTACAGTATCATTTTTTTTCCCAATATGTAAATGTTTGCACTTTTCAGGATTCATCTTTAATAGCCACTGACTGCACCATTTGCCCATGCTATGTAGATCTTCTTGACATGCTGTCAGTGTTTAGATTTTATTCATTTCTCTCCATTTGTTAATGCACCTTCCCACATACATGTTTTTTCTCACTTCAGGATGTGTCAGAGTTACGTAATGAGCTACAGAGGAAAGAATTGCTCGTTCAGAAACACTTGTCCAAACTGCACCACTGGCAACAAGTGCTCGAGGATGTGAGCGTTCAGCACCGCAAACCCTCAGACCTTCCACCTCCTGGACCACTGGCCTTTTTGGAGCAGGCCTCTGCGAGTCTGCCCCCTGCCCCTTTAAAACCTAATTAACACACCAAAGGTGCGGTCACATTACTCTTCTGTTAAACTGTTCCACACCCAGAATATGATGCTGAACTCCGACCTGCAAGTTATCTGCAGCAGACCTGGGAAACACATGTCTGCATTCATCGATCATACAGGCTTGATTTGAAGTGAATGGCAGATGGAGCGAATATTTGCAGGACTGAAGTGTAACGTGACCGCACCTAAACACTAAAGAAGAAACCACACACCACGTACGTCGTGTGATGCCTGCTTTCAGGTGTCAACCTATGAGAAAACCGAAGAACAGTTGCCCAGCTGTGGGAAAATCACGACAGTTTTATTTCAACTTTCAGCGTTTTGATTTATGTAAATATTTCTGTTGCCGACTTTTTTTTTTTTTTACTGTAAAAATAAAATGTCTGGTATTTTGACCAAAGTCTTAATTATGTTTTTCTCATTACACAGTGCATCATTTTTGCGTTTGAAAACAGAATTTAAAGGGACATTACACCACCTTTACACAAGAATATGAGTTTACTATTCATGGAGAGTTGTACTCAACATAACACAGTTGTATAATGTCTTTTGTGGCTCTGGAAGAGCTTTGTTAAGTCTGACAAAAAAAGCCTGGAGTTTCAAAGACATGGGCTTTTACCAAGCAGAGAGGATCTAACAAAGATGATATAGAGTTATGGGCATTATGGGATCCAGCATTTTTGGAGCATTACCCATACTCGGGACTCAAAGTCAAGATCCCGGCTTCTGTTGCTTCAATCCTGACTATTCTATGTTTTAATCTGTCGCTCAAATGGTCTTCAAATTTTATGGAAATGCAATACTAAATCAGTGGAGTACTCCTTTAATCATCAAAGCTTGTCCTTAAGGGAGTAAGTAGCTGGCACTGTATTACTTACACATTGCTATAATAACTATGATGCATAATTTATAATATCAACAAATTTATACTGTAAATAAATATCAAAGTGGAGTCTTGTCGTGGGTAAAAAAAAAAACCATGCAGACAGGAGAAATGTCTTCAGATCAGCCTTGACTAAGCCTCCTGACAGCCTGTTGTCCCTGATGCATTCAGCGTCTTCACACCATAACAGACTTGTTCTCCGCAGCTTCACAGCTATGGCCTGTCCATTGACGGGACAGCCAGACTCAAATCTTCACAGATGGACTCTGGGGACAAAGATTCTTGGGAAACGGGGGGTCTGTGGTCTTGACACGATAAACAGGGGGACCGTGGATTTCTTATTGCATTTCCAGAACTGAACTCAGTACAGAACTCTAGGGTTTTTCTTCTTTTTATACATTCTCTTATTAAGATCATGTCTACTTAACTGAATCAGCTGTAGTTGTGAAAACCCTTGTTATGCAGCTTTTAGCAATCCATTCAATCTTTATCTTGTGGAAGCCCATTTCTGCCAGGAAAAAACACTGATAAAACTAGCATCATGAAAATACAAATAGTCATGGTTAGTCAAATTTATGACTAATTAAGAGATAGTAAATCAAATGAATGAGTTAGTCAAAGTGACGAGATATTAATATTTTGTCTTTAGTAAGTCTAAATTATATTCTCATCTTTTTTACGTACATGTTGGCACTGGAAAAAGGAGTTGCTTTTAATCTCGTACATGTGTATAGTGACAATAAAAGGCATTCTATTCTATATTATATTTTATTTTTAAATAGTTGTATTACATCATTTTGTCTTTCTGTCCTGTTTAAGTGAGTTGGCTGCTGTAACACTACGGAGCCCTCTAAAGTCCCGTTTTTTTATCTTGTGGGAACAAGTTATTTATCTTTTGCGCACAAGATAATTATCTAACTTGTGCGCACAAGTTATTATCTTGTTACCACAAAATAAGTTGTGCGCACAAGATAAAACATATCACATACCATATAGGACTTTAGGGGCTCTGTAGCAATACCTAAAACCTATATATAAGTCAAAATAACAAGTTACTGAGTCAAACATTTTGACTCACAAACACATTTCAATATTTTTTTATTAACTTATTTATTCACTATGAGTGTTCCTATTATGATGAGCCTCCTCCCCGTACCGGTCAGTCTTCCACAGCTAGAGGGAGACAGTGCTTTCTTGTGGGACGCCTTGGCTGCTCAGAGGACCGTCTTTGCCGACATGTCCTTGTTTGTGCGTTTTAATCAGCGGTTGGAAAATAACAGGTAGCCTTGTCCGTCCGCCTCACGCGCCCGTATACACCCAGGAGGCAAGAGAGGCAAAAAATAAAATCACAATAAACCATTTGACGCTGGTGGTCGGCTCCTTTCCTGCGTGTGTTTTTTTCTTCTTTCCGGGCTGCCGACAGAAGAAGCAGTCCGCAGGGTAGGCTACAACAGCCGGGTTGAATCGCAACGTGTTTGTTACTGAGTGTCACCGCAGTCGGGCTGTGTATTCATATGAAACAGGCTGATTTAATGGGGCTGCCGTCAGCCCGTCTCACCGCCTCTGGACAGCTGGTCGCCGCGATTCACGCTTGAATTTAGACCCATTAAAGACGACATTGTGGATATGGAATGGTGCATGCCGCTGGGCCAAGTTTTCAGCCTCTGAAAAACACCGGAATCATGGACAGTCATCCGCTGTAAGTGCAAGAAAACGAGTGTGTGTGTGTTGACGTTTCTCAGTGGCTGCTTGACTGATGGTGCCGCATTGACAGAGACAGCGGGCAGCCGGTGTGGCTGCTTACTGACCGGGGGGGACCGGTCACTGATACCCGGGGACTGATACCGAGCCTGTCCGCAGCAGGCTGTGGGGGATCAGTGGTTGTGTTATAATGTTATGATTTGTTGGGTGTTGTTTTTGTTTATGGCAGAGGTGATGTGTGTTAACTGCTATGTAGCCATGTGTGTGTGGGTGTGTGACAGAAAACAAGGGCCATGTGATTTTGGCATGAGCAGCATGATTATATTTGTGTTTAATGTTTTATTGTGAAAGGGAGAGGCCATAGCGTGTGATGAACAGTGGTAGAAAGTACATTTACAATTGTGAGCTACTTGTAGGCTACTTTACTTGAGTAATTTCTATTTCTGCTGTTTTATACTTTTACTCCACTTCTTTTAGAAGCAAATATTGTGGGCTACGTTTTTTTTTAAAAATTTTTTTACTTCACTACATTTATGTGACAGCTGTAGTTTCTAGTTTCAGATATCAGAGATTCAGAGATTTTACATACAAAACATGATATGCTTATAAAATACAATACCAAATAGCTTCCAACCTTTTTGGCTTCTGACCCACTAGACCACTCCACCTCTAGCAGCTACAGTAGCCTACAACAGTAAATGCTACTTGATGCATCAGTATTCAAAATTAATAATGTAGTAATGCATCACTCATGGGGGTCATTTTTCTGCACAATGAGTACTTTTACTTTGATACTTAAAGTCATTTTTGTTCTGTAAAATTATCTATTTTGACTCAAGTAGGATTTGAATTGAAGGACTTTAACTTGTATTTGCATTTACTTTAACTGAGTATTTTTACATTAAGGTATTGGCACTTATACTTAGTAAAGGATCTGAATACTTCTTTCACTAAGTACTGCTTAATATAATTTTCAAAATGTAATTGCTAAAGATGTGCAACATCCACAAATTTACACATGTCAAGGCTGGTTTATCATTTATCCCCCCCCCCCCCTTTTCACTGTATGTAAATTAGTATAGGTAATTTGATTAATTGCTTGTTAGGGAGCTTAAGTACATAATCAACTATGACCAGCCCTGCATTATTAGCTAATGTTGTCAAAAGCTCATCAGAGGGCTATTATTAGTTTATATTGATCTCACATGGTGCATATTACTAAATAAAGTGCTGGTTTTGATCAAATCACCTGAAACCAAATGAGACACACATAAAACCTGGGGCCAGGTAGTATTAATCCGGCAGAGGAGTACTGGTTGGGTTGAGTCTTTACTTAATGGTAACATGGACGCAGAAGGGTACATATACACTGCTCAGAGGGTGGGAGGTGGGTGGTCGGGTGTCAATAGCCTTGCCACTTTATTAGGTGGTCCTAGCTAAAACTAATGCAGTCTAATGCAACAGCCCTTCCATAATAATGCTCAGTTTTAGTTCAGAGGTGTTGATTCACCTTTATAATCATTTGGCAGGATGCAGATTGTGGTGCTACCATGTTCTACGTGGAAGTGAATTTGTGGTGCTGCTCACAGCATTGAAAAAATAACATTTAAAACATATTACTAACATAAACTGATGACAGACAAACTTTAGAGATAGATGATGATTTAAACACAGGTTCTCATTTTGCTTGTTGTAAGTGGACATCATATATGAAAGATAATACACTCCAAAATGTCCTGCTGAAGAAAATAGCTATAGCTATATTTGCTTGACTGTGTGTAAAAGAAAGCAACAGTCTGATGTCTGCCCTCAATAATGGGCTGTCTTTAATGTCTCTCTCAGGTGCACCAGACTCTGTCCACACGCTCTGGACAAAGAAGATGGCGTCGAGAGGCAAGGTCCTGTCACTCTCAACCCTCGGCACATGAGGAAGGCGTTCAAAGTCATGAACGAGCTGCGCAGGTGATGCTCTCTCTCTCTCTCTCTCTCTCTCTCTCTCTCTCTCTGTCTGTCTGTCTGTCTGTCTGTCTGTGTCTCTCTCTCTCTCCCTCTCTCTTCAGTCATCCTCTGGGTTCCACCTGTTAAACTTTAACTGTAACCTCTCACCTCTCCATCTCTTACATATGCCCATACAGCCAGAGCTTGTTGTGTGATGTGACCATAGTGGCGGAAGATGTAGAGATCGCTGCTCACAGAGTGGTCCTGGCTGCTGGGAGCCCCTACTTCCATGCTATGTTCACAGGTGAGGACTCGCTTCCATCCATCCAGGCTGGACATGTGGCACCCTGTGTTTCAGTGTCCATTTTGGTTGTTGTTATTTTGTTATGTCCTGTGTGGTAATGGTTGTCTTACACGTGTGTACCAACAGGTGAGATGGCAGAGAGCCGGGCGAAAAGAGTGAGGATAAAGGAGATGGACGGTTGGACTCTGGGGCTGCTGGTCGACTACATTTACACAGCAGAGATACAGGTCACAGAGGATAACGTGCAGGTAAACACACACACATTTAAACTAACATATATGCTTTATCAGAATACCCACATCCTGTACCACAGCTGCAATGTATTGGTATGTGGAAACACAGCCTCTTCTGTTTCAACTTTAATACTCAAACATTTAAATTCCAAATTTCTAAGGGCTAAACTAATATTGCAATATTTATTAGTCAGTTAATTGGTTTCATTGGTGTTAATCTGGCTACATAAATATTGTTTCATATCAATGACTGTTTACACACACACACACACACACTCACACACACTCTCACACACGCACTCTCTCTCTCTCTCTCTCACACACACACACACATGCTTTTTTCAAATTATAAAAGTACTAATATTACAATAACAATAAGGTACAGTATGGGTCATAAGTATGGATCATAAAATATAAACAGGCTATTTGTTTCACTTCATCATGTATTAAGCACATCTAAGCTGATTTTTAAACTCCCGCCTTGCCTACAGGGACATTCTCTCTTTTTGAGAAGTGTAATAAAACTAACTAAAAGGACTACTGTTATTTACAGTTTAGTTTGGAAACACAGACCTTGTACTGTAACACACACATATACATTTTATCAGAGAAGTCTCAAACTAAGTTTCTCACTTAACTGTAGCAGTGACAAGCGGGTTATTTTGGGTGACTGAACGTGTGATCGACTGACATAAAGATTGTGTCGCTACACACCAGGCCAACCTGTCACCTCTTTAATTTAATTCATCTGCATTATATCGTCAGGCTGGGCATTATATCAATATTATATCTATATTGTGATATGAGACTAGAATCATCTTAGATTTTGGATATCGTAATATGACATAAGTGTTGTCTTTACAGACTGCATTACAGTGAAGTGATGTAAGTTTTTGAACATACCAGACTGTTAGATGTTCTAATATTTTACTTTACCCACTTAGTCATTATATCCACATTACTGATGATTTTTTTTAAAATCACAAATCTCATTATATAAATGATTTGTGAAAGCGGCAATTGTCAACCCTACAATATCGTTGCAATATCAATATTGAGGTATTTGTTAAAAAATATTAGATTTTTATTCATATTGCCCAGCGCTATTATATAGTACTTTATGCTATATATTGTGTGTGTGTGTGTGTGTGTGTGTGTGTGTGTGTGTGTGTGTGTGTGTGTGTGTGTGTGTGTGTGTGTGTTTGACAGGCGTTGCTGCCTGCCGCTGGCCTGCTCCAGCTCAACGAGGTGAAGAAGGCTTGTTGTGAGTTCCTGAGCTCTCAGCTTCATCCATCCAACTGTCTGGGGATACGAGCCTTTGCTGACCTACACGCCTGCTCTCAGCTCCTCACACAGGCAAACACCTATGCAGGTTTGTGTGTGTGTGTGTTAACAGCTCTTATTGCTGTTCTAAAATCGGTTTGTGTGTGTCCTGGAGGATGTGGGACGGTGGATGAGACAGAATGAGAACAGGTTTATTTAATGACTATGTTGAGAAAAGATGTATTTATCTGCAGTCACGGGGTAGTTTTTTTCATTTGATGCTTTTGCTGACAGAGCAACATTTCTCTGAGGTGGTTGGGAGTGAAGAGTTCCTCAATTTGGGCATGGAGCAAGTGTCCAGCCTGATCGCCAGCGACAAGCTCACCATCCCCACAGAGGAGAAGGTATACGCACATTCACTCTGCTCAATATATGCAGGTAGGACAGCACGACCAAATGTTTGGACCTGATGTGCTTAAAGTGTCTCTGTGTACTTTATTGTGTAGGTGTTTGAGGCGGTGATAGCTTGGGTCAACCATGATAAAGATGTCCGGCAGGAACACTTGGCTCACCTGATGGAACACGTTCGCCTGCCGCTTCTCTCCAGAGAATACCTGGTGCAGGTATGAGTGTCTGCCTCTGCATGTTTTTGTTTGTGATCTTACACTGAATGTGGCTGTTGCTCTGGCACTTAGCATCTGACGTACAGGGTTTTTCCTGGCTTAGAATGGGTCTTCGGGGGCGCCCAGATAGCTCAGTTGGTAAGGCGGGCGCCCATATATAGAGGTTTACTCCTCATCGCAGCGGGCCAGGGTTCGACTCCGGCCTGCGGCCCTTTGCTGCATGTCATTCCCCCCCTCTCTGTTCCCTTTCATGTCTTCAGCTGTCTTGTCAAATATAGGCCTAAATTGCCCAAAAACATTATCTTTAAAATGGGCCTACAGTAAGTATGATCGGTCCACGTACAGTAAAAGTCTGTGTTTTGCAGTTGTTTCCCTCTCACAGACAAGAATGATCTGTAGGTGTGTTGTTGACTGATTTGCTTTCATTGCTAATAAAGCAACTGCGGGTTACTTACATCTTTGGCTGCATGTAAAAAGACTCATGTAAATACCACAATAGGATGTCATCAGTGGTGTTTTTTAAGGAAAGGCAATTGTGTTGTTCGTGAGCAGCTAATGTTTCTGATGTTTGATTATTTTACATTAGTCTTAATGGTTGGACAAAGTTGGACAGTCTAGTATTTAATCCAATTAAGGAAAAACATGTCACCCTCCCCTCATTTCTACAAACTCTAACTAAACAGAACATTTAATATCTTTGGATTATTAACGTTCAGGTCAAATATAAAGACACATTTGTTACGAATCTGTCAGTATCAGTACTAGTGTGGATTTTGGATTAATATTATGGGTCTTCCTTTGATTGTAGTTTGTATGATTTTAGTTATTTCTGTGTCTCAGCTGCTGTGTCTCAACATAATGCAGCACTTTGTAAATCCAGTTGGCTGATTGGCTCCTCTCTACCTGTTTGGTTATGTTAGCGGGTGGAGGAGGAGTCTCTGATTAAGAATAGCAGTGCGTGTAAAGACTACCTGATCGAGGCCATGAAGTACCACTTGCTGCCAGCTGACCAGAGAGCTCTGATGAAAACTGCACGCACACGCATGAGGACTCCAGCCTGCTGTCCTAAGGTATTTACACAGCCTCCGCTAAGTTTACCCTCTCTTAGATAATTAGAAAGTAACAATAGTTGATGTACAATCCTTTGTGTAATGGCTCTGCTGATTCTGTCCTGTGTAGGTGATGGTTGTGGTTGGAGGCCAGGCTCCTAAGGCCATCCGCAGTGTTGAATGTTATGACTTTGAGGAGCAGCGATGGTACCAGGTGGCTGAGCTCCCGACCAGGAGGTGCAGAGCAGGTAGGAAACCCTCAACAACAACAGCATAAACTATATCACAGTTAAGGGGTTGGATCCTCTAAAGAACGCTGCTCCATCAGAACACCTGAAGGCCACACTAAATTGTCACCTACTCCACAAATCACCAAACTAATGTTTCATTCAAGGTGGTCCTCATCAACTTGCAAATTTTAAGTCAATAAAATGGCCGGGACTTTGCCCTTAAACAGCCACTAAAGTGTAAATGCCACTGATAAACTGGACAGGTTGCATCCATGATACATTACCAGTGTTATTAGCAGATTGTGTAAGGTTAATATTTAATATACTGTATCCGTATAGCTTCAGTGGTGTTCAGGCCTTCTAGTGGGTTTTCCATCAGTGTAGTTCAAATTTATAGTTTCCAGTGACTGAAGTCCTTATGTTTGTTTCAAGTATTCCTCAACACAATTAGGTTTTGCATAATCTAATAAAGGAAAAAAAGTGACACTTTAGTTTAAACTCGTACTTTTCACACACACAAGGGGTTGTGGACACAAGAGACACAAAATATATACAATGCAATCTTATCTACAAGATTATTAAATGGGGACCCTTTGGATAAAAAAAACCATTGACCACATAACTAACCTTACAGTTATATATTATATATAATATATTATATGATAATTGATTATATATGATTAGGTTTCACCTGAACACTATTTTACAAAGTTCACACTGGTTATTTTGTCCAAAGTCCGGTAAAAGAAGGCTGTATGTCTTTTACAGTGTATGAAAAGGGAAGAGGCCTTGTTGACCCATTATGATGTATTCAGTTTAGAAATACAGACACAGCTACAGGCGGAGGTAACTTCTGTCTTTTAGATGCTCTCTGGTCAGGTCTTGGTTATCGTGGCTTTGAGATTCAATCCATCTGCGATCAAAATCCATATTCTAATCTAAGGCATTCTTGTTTGGCTTAAGTATTGCACATATTTAAAGGTGATCTGGGTAAACAGCATCACTCTTTTACCATGCCCCCTGGTGGCATGTTTCTGACTCTGCTCCACCACATACGCCCACAGATAGGCCTCACTGTGAAGATGCATGGAGGGAAACAAGTTTGGTAATTTGTTACGAGGTTGCAGCATCAGCAGAAACACACACTACTAAAAAACTACGCTGAAAACCATATAGGTAAGCGTAAAGCTGCCATGGGCACAGCTCTGTCCTCAACGTTATACACTTACTGCAGGCCCATTTGAACAAAAGGGAAAACTAATTAAGGATTCTCTCACACTTGATGCAATTTTTTGCTCAAGGATTATTTAAAATGTAATGGGAAAGTACAGCATGTTAATATTTTGACACAGAATTGACATTGATGTGTGCCATTTACAAAGAAAAGAAGATAAGATAAGACACAAGAAAGTGTGACCTCGACCAAGTTTACCACCCACTTTATGACATTTCCACTCTGAAACATTCAGCCTCACAAGACCAGGCTGCTTGAGTGTGTGTCTTAGTAGATATTTGTGTTTACCTGAGTGTTTTCTGTCTTATTGCCTAGGTGTGGTGTACGTGGGTGGGTGTGTGTACGCAGTTGGTGGTTTCAACGGTTCTTTGCGTGTGCGGACCGTCGACTGTTACGACCCGGTGATGGACCGCTGGACGAGCATGAACAGCATGCAAGACCGTCGATCAACGCTCGGGGCTGCTGTGCTCAATGGACTCCTGTATGCTGTGGGGGGCTTTGACGGCAGCACAGGTACACCCATGTGACTGTGACATTAACATGCTTTTTAAATTGCCGTGATCAGTGAGACAGACGGAAAGAGTTCAAGACACTGAATCCCTACAGGCTGCAGGAAATTATATAATATGTGGTTGTTCATGGTGTTTTTGATGCGTGTTGTGTGCGTGTGTGTGTGTGTGTGTGTGTGTGTGTGTGTGTGTGTGTGTGTGTGTGTGTGTGTGTGTGTGTGTGTGTGTGTGTGTGTGTGTGTGTGTGTGTGTGTGTGTTTGCAGGTCTGTCGACAATCGAGGCGTACAACGCGAAGACAAACGAGTGGTTCCATGTGTTACCCATGAGTACCCGGCGAAGCAGTGTAGGAGTGGGTGTTGTCAATGGTGAATACTATTCCCAGTTCAGTTTTACAGTGTTTAGGAATAGATCAAAATAACACAAGCACTTTATAAACCATAAAATAGTCCTGCAATGAATACATGTTTTTTTTCAAAGCACATAAGTTGTTTTTATTTTGAAACTATCAGAGGTGTTGAAGACAGTTTGTAGAGACAGGAACTGGCTTAAAGCTTGACACAATAACGCACCATGGCACTTGTCTTTAAAAAAACAAGGAAATAGCATTATCAAAATTATTACAAGTAGACCCTTAATAATAAAGAGCACTTAATCAAAGTAAGCCAGCAAACTTTATTAAACTAGCTTAACAACTGTACAGAGGTGCTTCACAGAAAGAAGGAAAGGGGAAAGAGACAAAGAAATAAGTATATAACCCAAGTAAAAGTTATAAAGTTGAGAAAAAGCCTAATACTTAAATAGCAAAATGCTCAAAATAAAATACCAAAAAATGTTTGGGTAAATTGCCTCAAAACCTTTCAATGTTTTGAGTTTTACAAACTTATATTTCCTGCATCGCTTACCATATTGTATTTGAATGTGTTTCTATTATTTTGTCCACCACTGTGCCACCCCTTATTCTGAGTTGCATGCATTTCTTGTGTGTGTGTTTTCAGGGATCCTGTATGCAGTTGGAGGTTATGATGGTGCGACCAGGCAATGTCTGAGTACAGTCGAAGCTTACAACTCTAAAAGCAACACGTGGAGCTACATCTCAGAGATGGGCACGCGACGCAGTGGAGCAGGTCAGTGTGTGTTTGTGTGTGTGTGGCTCAGTTTTTAGAAAGGTAATTCAACTGACAGACAAACCATTCTCACAGCAACGGGATATCATGACTTTGCGTAAATATTAGTAATGGGTCGTTCGCGAATGAGTCGGCTCTAAGAGCCGGCTCTTGTAGGTGAACAACGGGAGCTGGCTCGCATATCCGAAGAGCCGACTCTATTTTAAAAAATATAGCCTATAGAAATTAAATCATTATGTAATAATGAAATAATGAGTGAATTTCTTTTTATTTAAAATAATTGACTAATTCAAAGATCAAAAAAATTATTATATAGGCACACATTAGTTTCGACTGTCTGATCAGCCTCACATTCTGTTCCTGTCAATCACACACAAGGTGTCAACCAATTATACGGCATGAGGGAGGGGCCGAGCTGTCACACACACACACACACACGCACACACACATTTTTTACTAAAGTCATGACAGAGAGACTCTGCATAGTGGCCACATCCGTTCCCTCTGAGAGGGTCTTCTCGAAAACAGGACTAATTATTACTGAGAGAAGAAACCGCATCAGCCCCTCGAAAGTGAGGCAGCTTCTGAATGTAAATCTCTCATAAAATAAAAATATGATCAGCATTGTGTGTGTGTTCATGCTAGTTATACAAAACACAACTAGTGAGATAGTTCATGCTGGTTATAACATCCCAATAAAGAAGAGAGGAAAAAGAGGGACCAGTTTAATCCTTTCAGTTATTTATTTTTCTTTAATATGGGTTCTGTTATGTTGTTCAGATTCAGATTGTATTTGTTTTGAATGTTGTTTCTATACATTCAAAAGTTGTAATTTAAATGCAAATGTTTTAAAAGTCTTCTTTTTTCATAACAAGTCAATGCATTTTTAAAGAAATTGTGAGACATTGTGAGTATGATTTCATTTAATAATTTAATTAGAATAGTTTTTCACACCTATCATAGTCAAAACATAAATCTTTTTAAAGAGCCGTTTGTGAGCCAAACGAGCCGGCTCACGAAAAAGAGCCGGAATGCCCATCACTAGTAAACATACATGCCACTGTCTTAAGCCAAGTGGCGGGTTATCTGTACGCATTTTGAGCTATCCGCGTGTATGTCTATGCTGTATACAGCAGACGGCAGTCTGCAACGTCACATCATGACTTCACGTAAACATACACGGCACTTTCTAAAGCCAAGTGGCGTGTTATCTGTACGCATTTAGGAAAAGAAGAACCGGTTGGGTTTAAGACAAGAAGAACAGGGTTGGGTTTAGTAAAAGAAGAAAGCGACGGTTGAGTTTAGGAAACGTGACACGTGGGACACGAAGGAAACGTGACACGCACAAACACGATCCCCGGTCTCCTGGGTGAAAGTCCTGTGTTTTACCCATCCACCCCCCCCCGAACAATCTCCCTACGTGGATTTTCGCCCTTTCATATTACTCGCTACGGCGTAAATTCACACGCAATCGCGAGGTAATGTAAGTCAATGGAGGCCAAGCGGCGTTGATAAACACGCCAAAAAGCGAGTATGCGTCTTGATAACACACCAAAATGGCATACGAATTGGCGTGTCATACATACGCCGCTTAATGAGATCAGTCTTCTCACAGATGTATACATCAAAACAACAATACATAGTTGCTATGCAAGGGAAATTCATGATAAGACAGAAACGGTGACCAGATCTTGTGTCCGATGTCTTCCTCAGGTGTCGGTGTGTTAAAAGGTTTACTCTATGCTGTGGGGGGTCATGACGGTCCATTGGTGAGGAAGAGCTGTGAGGTTTATGATCCGGCCTCAAACACCTGGCGGCAGGTAGCTGACATGAACATGTGTCGACGCAACGCAGGTAAAGCAGCAAGTCTGTCCACCAGATATCCTCAGGTGTGAGGTGTTAGACGTCCATTCATCTTCATTGTGTGCGTTTGTGTTTTCAGGTGTGTGTGCTGTAAACAACGTACTGTATGTGGTGGGAGGAGACGACGGCAGCTGCAATTTGGCCTCTGTGGAGTTCTACAATCCAAACTCGGACAAGTGGACACTCCTGCAGTCCTGCATGAGCACAGGACGCAGTTATGCAGGTGTGTACGCTGCAGATGTGAACAAACTAGGGCTGTCAATCGATTAAAAAATGTAATCGAATTAATTACAGACTCTGTGATTAATTAATCTAAATTAATTGCATACATCATTTTTGCTGTGAAAGTATTTTAAATATTTCAATTCAAATGAATAATCATCATTAGTGACATTAAAGTTAAAAAACAACTATTTTTATTATTATTTTCACTGTTCAAATATATATATATATATATATATATATAACGATCAACAATATGACCTAATATGCTGAGGAAATAAATTCAAAAGGTTATTTTACAACTACGAATGCACCGCAAGGCTGTAGATTACCAGCTTCATTGAACGCACCGTCTCTCGTCTGTGTTCCGACAACGAAACAGTCAAACTTTAGCGTTAGCTGTCAGCTTTTTACCCGTGTTTAATCCAGCTACTAGCTAGCAGAAGGCTAACGTTACCTGCTGTTGAGTTGTTAAGCTGTTAACTAGCCAGCAATGTTTCTGTTCTGCGCACTCTGCGGTGGCTACATCCATGGTCTCAGAACGGCTCCGGGTGAAAGGTCAATATGGAATGGATTAATTGCGATTCATTTTTTTAACGCACTAATTTTTCTCAGATTAATTAATCGAAATGAACGCGTTATTTCGACAGCCCTAAAACAAACATGTAGAAAACTTATGCCAGGTCTACCTTAACAGTTTGTAGCTAAACTACAGTGAGAGATAACTTTTGAAAAAGGTTGAGCTTTGAAGTTGGGGCCTTAGTTCAATATTCATATATCAACCTAGGAGAATCATATCATAATGATGTGATAAAGTTGTGTCTGCTTTTACTGAATTCTGTTATACAGGTAGATACCGGCACATCACTTTTGTCACTGTAACTAGTGCTTGGCACTTTTTTAACACCTAATTTCTTCCCGGGAATCACTAAAGTGTTATCTTAAAAAAGACAATATATTAAGAAAAAATGATGTGCAGTGCATTGCTAGTATTACAATTATTTGTACTTGTTACAGCACTAGCAACAGTAACTATAGTGGACACAAAAACCTTTTGCTTTGATTTATTTCCATTATTTTTCCATTTATACTAGACATTTTCAACATGTGCTATGTATAAAAAAATGATATAAAGTGTGGCGATAGCGGCGCACCATCTTATCCTTTTGTTGTTTTTAACCACAGGTGTGACTGTGATTGACAAGCCCTTATGACTGCTCTTGACACCTGCCGCTGATTTGGAGCAGAATGTATTCTCCTGCTGAATACTGATCTTGGATCTGTCTATGATGCCTATGCTCCATTGTTGGGCAGCATTAGCACAGGCCCTGACGAAGATGAAGAAAATGACGAGAAGTTTTGTTGTTGAGGATGATGTTTGAAGATTTTTTGCACTTACCTGAAAGGGGGAGCTGTAACAAACGAGGGGATCGAACCCGTGTTTAAATCCCCTCCTGGCAGGACTGCCGCTAGCGACTGGACAAACCAGTTTAAAGCACCACTGCACCACTGCAGTGTCATGGAAACGCTACTGATATGAAGCTACTCTAACTGCTAGTTACTTTAACATTAGTAATGTTAACATGAAGCAGCTCTGAGAGCGACCACTGATCTAATCTGTGGGAGAGGAGCAGAGACTGACCTGAAATCTTTGTTTCTCCTTCGTTTTTATCCTGAAAAGTGTGTTTGTGTGTGTGTGTGTGTGTGTGTGTGTGTGTGGGGGGGGATGAGGGGGGTGCGTGCGCGAGCGCGTGTCTCTTGCGTTTAAAGGTGCACATTTGCTTGTACATGTGAGCATGTGTGTTTGTGTGCATCTGAGTCTCTGTGTGGTGACGCCTGGTCTGACGCCGTAAAAACGCACTCTGTCTGACCTTTTACAGTGTTGCAGTGTGGCTGTTCAAGAGTGCCTGTATGTCAAATTACACCCTGCTTTCCCTCTTCTTCCCCTTTGTTGTGCCTCGAGGACTGTTACTGGACAGAGCACAGCTGGACTCGGCAGCAGTTCTGCGGTACATTCGAGAGCTGACTCTAGATCGGTGATGATGTGTCGGTTGCGTTAGCCCGCATGAATTCAGAACAGCGAGAAGCAGCTGCAAAAAATTTACATTTCTTCTTCTAAAAAAACAAAAACAGACTTTAACTGGAGCACTGCTCTTCTGGTAAAGGAGAAGAGTCATTCATGTTGCCAAAAACAGTGACAGACAGAGAGAGGAGCTGTTTGAGATGAGAAACAGTTGGATGTATCAGTGCTTTACTGTCACCCGGCAGCCATCTTTGCTGTGGTTGTAACCACTAATGACAACAACAGCCTGAACTCACTGCATGGTCCCCAAACTCTAACCTACTATCTTTCAACAGTACCCTCTTCCTCCTTGGTGTAGCAACCGTATTAACTACTGCACACCCTGACGTACTATGAATGTGCCAATTTTAAAATGTCTCTTCATTTCTGTCTCTCTTTGCTACTTTACTAATCTGTTCTCTCTCTTTCTGGAAAGTGACCAAACCTACTCTTGATTTTCTGTTACTTCAGTCTCTTTCTCTTCCCTCTGTTCTTATATTGAAAAAAACTGCTATAATATTTACTGGTATCGCTGTTTTCTTGTCAGTGTATTGAGGAATGTCATGTAGGCTACTGACTTTGAAAATGTTTCATTACTTGTTTTATATTATCATTAATAAATAGGCTTCTTGTATTCAAAGCTGTGAAATGACATAATCTGTTTTTAAAACTTTGCCAAATCAGTAAAACGTTGAAATGGAATATGCTGTGTGTGGTATTTTAATAAGTATACGGTGATTAAATTATTACAATTTCATCAGTCACCATTAATGTCGGGTAAAGCTGGCATCATTTCTGTACATACAATTCTGCCTGTATTTAGACAACATTTAATATTTGGGAACTTTTGCGGTGATGGAAAATGACTAATTAAATTTACCCAAGTACTGCATATAAGTACAATTTTGAGGTACTTGTACTTTACTTGAGTACTTCCATTACAGGCTACTTTATACTTCTACTTTACTACATTTATTTGACTGCTATAGTTACTTAGCCAATTACAATTTTACATGCAACACTCACTGTGATCTTATAAAAAAGATGAACCTACCTAAAACCTACCTGAAATGATCTCCAGCTCTATTAAAATGCTACTTACATGTTAATGCATCAGTAATTGTATTATAATATGTAATAATAGGTCACTGACAGATACAATTCTGCAGCATAAAGAGTACTTGGATCTTTGTACAGAATACCTCACTTCTACATAAGTATTTGAATATTTTGAATAAGGGGCGTTTACTTATAATGCAGTATTTCTACTTGGGGTACTGCTACAGTACTGTACTGAACCTTAAATTGAGAATTTGAATACTTAATATTGTAGTAGCAGTAGTATTGTAAAGTAAGGTATCTTTAAAAGTATTGTTTTGGTAATTGGGTAGCACTAGTATAGAAAACATTCAAATAATACTCAGTTGTACATAGATACAATTAAATGTTAAACATGACAAGAACTGAAATACACCAATGATGCACGTTAAATGTAGCCTACATTTCAGAAAAAAAACTGTAAACCGGGTTAAAAAAAGGTTAAAAAATCAGTTGAGTGGTGCTTTATAATGTTTTTTTTTCACTTTATACCGCGTTTTTTTTTTTGTCTCAAAGCCTCTACAACATTTCCAAAGTTGACATCGTAGTATAAATTTAAGACGGAAGGCCACACACACGTATGACTCAAAGTTCTCCGGACCACCCCATCTTCCTTCATACAGTCCATTCAACACTGCGGAGGTTATGAAAGCCGAGCTCGCCTCTGATTGGCCGTTGCTGTAGAAACATTCAGTCTCACTATCATCGCTCCATCCCGCGGACCAATCAGCGAGGCCGCCCGGCCCTTTGACGTCAGTCTCCTCTCCTCTCGGCCAATCAGATTGTTCGATATGACTACTTCACCCGGCCGGCCGCCTCCTGCTCAGGTAGACTGGACGTAACGTTTCCGCTGAAAGGTGAGTGTTTACTGTCGTTGTTAGCTGCAAATCCATTATTTTTAGCTTAAGTACATCTGTTGTAGGCTATATGTAGCGAAGAATAGAGACTGTGTTCGGGCTTCGAGTTAGGACATAAAGAACAATATGTCGGGCTGTTTTGTAATCTGAAACATATCAGTTGTTCAGCAATAATCATGAATTAGTGTCAGTGTCCGAGTATTAGTGATATTGGATGGATGTGACAGTTACATTGAGGTGTTTGGACTAGTCCGTTAGCAGTGTGATTCTGCATGTTTCTGTGTAGAATTTATTGATTCAAGTAAGCTATGTACCATGATTGTTGCCCTATGCACTTGGTATTAAGCAACAATTATTGTTGCTTTAAAAAAGAAAAAAATATTGATGCCTACGCAGTGGTGGAATGTAACTAAGTGGCCACCATTTACTCAAGTACTTGAGTAAATGGTGGCCATCGGAACCAAAACCGAACCAAAAACCTAACCTTCAGGGAACGTTCCTGCAACCCAAAACTAACGTTCCCAGAACGTTCTGGGAACCATAAATTGTTAGCTGGGACATCCGCTTTACTTGAGTATTTGCATTTTATATTTATAATACAGTAATACAATACCGGTTTATGACTGTGACATGGGCCATTCTGCTTAATGAGTACTTTTAACTTTATTGTGAAGCTAATACAATAGTATTTTTACACTGTAGTTTTGCCACTTTGACTCAAGTAAAAGATCAGAACACTTCTTCCATCACTGCATCTGTAAAAGGAGTTCATATTAACGTTAATTTGTGGTAATATATGCAGCACAATCCTTTGATTTCGTTGTGAAGCTATAATCACTTTATATAAATTCACACTGTGATATATGAGTTAAAGTTTTGTGAGTTTAGTAGTTGTAGGCCTATGTATTGCAGTGGGTTACATTTACTCAAGTACTGCACTCAAGTACAATTTTATGGTACTTGTACTTTCCTTGAGTATTTCTATGCGGTTCTACTTTTTTATTTATTTATTTATACTTCACACTATTTCTGTTCCTGCAATGAGTTTATAAACAACTATAGTTACTTTGGAGATTCATATTTAACATTCAAAACCTATTATCCATTTACAACCCCAAATCAGAAAAAGTTGGGACAGAATGGAAAACACAAATAAAAAAAGAAAGTAATGATTTCTAAATGTACTTTGACTTGTATTTCATTGCAGACAATACAGCACATCATTTAATGTGTTCCTCATGATGTTTATTGTTTTGTTTTAAAAAAAAAAAAAAACATTCCTATTTTGGTTCTTGCAACACATTTCAAAAAAAGTTGGAACAGTAAAGCATTTACCACTTTGTAATGTTGCCATTCCTTTTCACAACATTCGCTTCTGGACACTGTTAACATAGGACTTCCTTTTGGCACAGTACAGTTTTAACTGGCATTTGTGGCTGTAACTACGTATTGTGGTACTTGATAAAGGTTTGCCAAAGTAGTCCTGAGCCCATGTGCTGATATCGTTTATAGATGAATGATGATTCTTGATGCAGTGCCGCCTGAGGGATCGGAGATCACGGTTGTTCAGCTTAGGCTTGCGCCCTTGTCCTTTATGGACTGAAATTCCTCCACATTCCTTGAATCTTTTAATTATGTTATGCACTGTTGAAGGTGAAATAAGCAAATGTCTTCCTATCTTTCTTTGAGGAACATTGTTTTTAAACATTTCAATAATTTTCTCACGTATTTGTTGGCAAACTGGCGATCCTCGGCCCATCTTTTCTCCTAAAGGACTAGACCTTTCTTGGATGCTGCTTTTGTACCAAATCACAATTACAATCACCTGTTGACATCACCTGTTTCAAATCACATCATTATTTAACCAATTTACCTGATTACTAGCCCTAAATTGCTCCTGCCCCAACCTTTTTTGGAATGTGTTGCAGGTCTGAATGACAGGAAAGGATGTATATTTACAAATGAAATTAAGTTGACCAGACAAAACATGAAATATTTTGTATTCACATTGTCTGCAATGAAATACAAGTCAAAGTACATTTAGAAATCACTACTTTCTTTTTTTATTTGAGTTTTCCATACTGCCCCAACTTTTTCTGATTTGGGGTTGTATAAAATATGATGTATATTATATATTAACATTAAATATAGTAGTCTATAGCTCCACATTGACTAGCTGAGACATACAAAATATGCTGTTTACACAAATAATAATCCAATAATGTCATATATATATCACTGTCAAAGGGGTCATTTTGCAAGTAGTTTTACTTTTGATATTTTAAGTATATTTGCTGATAATGCTTTTGCATGGTTTTATTACTACTTTTACTTAATAAAGGATCAGAGTATGTCTTACATTACAGTCTATACGTGAGTGTTTCTGCATACTTGTAAATAGTATTTATTGTTTAAAATAGTATCTAGTTTACTAAATGCAGTTTGCTGATAATGATTTTTTTTTAAATTTTTTAAATTTTTATAACAACTAAGGACCAGACGGGTTGAGATGTGATGAGATTCAGTCAAATTATGCCAGTTACATTCCTTTGCTGACTTTGATTATTTGTTGTTTTTCCTTCATGGATCCTTTGCTATATTTAATCAAATAGATTGCTTTCCTCACAATGTCTCTTCTTCATATTATTGTTGCATTGTTTTTATTGATAAGACAAACTTGCAGTGCACAGACATGGCTGAGAATAGTATCTGTCCACCTGTAGCTGTAATGCTACGTCCTGTCTGAGAGTTGTACATGTAACACTGTGTTCCTGTTTCCCAGTCTTCTCTCCTGACCTGCAGTCACCTTGCGTTGTCCATCATGGCGGTGAACGGCACGTCAGACATCTTGAGCTCTGCCTACCTGGCGGTGGAGTACGTAGATGCGGTCTTGCCAGAAAACCCCTTCCAGCCCTCCCTGAAAAACGCCTGGGGCTACATGCTGGATAACTACACCAAGTTCCAGATTGCCACCTGGGGGTCGCTCATTGTCCACGAGTTCATCTACTTCCTGTTCTGCCTGCCTGGTTTCCTCTGGCAGTTCATGCCCTTCATGCAGAAATACAAGATCCAACAGGTGTGTGTGGGTTTTTGGTTGTTACAATTTTATTTTCAGAATCTAAGATGACTTTCCTCGTAAAATACCTTTTGTGTGTGTGTGTGTGTGTGTGTGTGTGTGTGTGTGTGTGTGTGTGTGTGTGTGTGTGTGTGTGTGTGTGTGTGTGTGTGTGTGTGTGTGTGTGTGTGTGTGTGTGTGTGTGTGTGTGTGTGTGTGTGTGTGTGCAGGACAAGCCAGAGACCTGGGAGAAACAGTGGAGATGTTTCAAGATGCTGATGTTCAACCATTTCTGCATCCAGCTGCCGTTAATCTGCGGAACTTACTACTTCACCGAATTCTTTAACATCCCTTATGACTGGGACTCCATGCCACGCTGGTCAGTGGACGTACCATAAAACACACCTGAACGTGTCATATTCAAAGTGCCCTAGATATAGAGTATTCATACTGCTACACATCCATTTGAAAACATCAAAAACAGGGTGACTCGGCTTTATTTTGGTAGGAAGTTAAAGGTTCAATGCATGCCTGTGCTAACTATGATTATGGTAGTGTCACTGTGACAGTTTTAGACAGAAAGTGTAGCTCTGCATAGCCTTAAAATGAATGACACACAGCTCTCCTGCAGCATTCATTTCTAACCAGGTCATGAAAGGCTATTATCAGTTACCCTTCACATGTTCCCCATGATGCCTTCATCAATCTGTTTCAGACTAGAAAATACATACATGTAAATCTGCTTTACTGTATAAGAAATTAATTTAGAAATTTTTTATTTAAAAAAACTTGACTTAAATGTAAAAGTGCCATTTTTTCATACATTATATAGATGCTGATAGATAAAGTCAACCCATTTTGTTTAACTAAATGCACAGGGCTGGGAAATATGTTTGACATTAATAGAGGGATATACAGAATATTTTTTGCAATATCAATGTATTGAAATATGAGAAATGGAGATAAAATCACATATAAAATGGTCAAATGGAGGTTCTAAACAATTGTCTCTGTTTTACTGAGAAAACCTTTATATAAAACAAACAGTTGAGCAACTACTTTTGTTAGTTTTAAATTACAATTAGCTTGTAATCATTATTTGAACAATATCATTTAAAAAAATAATAATGCATTTATTTATGTAGCAACTTTCACACACCAAATGCAACTTAAAGCGCTATACAAGCAAAACAAAAAGAGCGGGCAATTTAATTTAGACATCTCTTCTTGCCCATACATACAGGATGTGTATGAATGATCATGTATGTTTTTGTGTCTTTTTGCAACTCACCTTGCATTATCTGGTCAAAAGTCATCCGTTGTGTGATGAAAAAGATATTTTTTATTGAATCGATTAAGATTTTTTCCTAGAAATGGCTTTTTGTTACATGCCTTCTGCCTTGACTGGGATCCATCAGTCGACTGTGTTAGTTGGGATAACTCAGTGTGCTGTTCCTCTCTCTTCTGGTCTCCTCCTCCAGGCCCTACATTCTGGTTCAGTGCTTGGGCTGTGCTATTGTTGAAGACACCTGGCACTACTTCCTCCATCGCCTGCTGCATCACCGCAGGATCTACAAATACATCCACAAAGTCCATCACGAGTTCACCGTGAGTAAAACACACAAGCGATAAGATGAATAAACACAAACACAACACTCTGGTTAATCTTTTGACTGAAGAGTTACTTATTAAACATACCCTCGCTGTCACACGTGAAACACACACACACACACACACACACACACACACACACACACACACACACACACACACACACACACACACACACACACACACACACACACACACACACACACACACACACACACACACACACATATATACATGCATACTGTATGTCTTCATCACAGTGTCTCTGCTGTCCCTCAGGCTCCGTTCGGCATGCAGGCAGAATACGCCCATCCTGCTGAGACACTCATCCTGGGAGCTGGTTTCTTTATCGGCATCATGATCTTCTGTAACCACGTGTTCTTCCTGTGGGCCTGGGTGTCCTTCCGCCTGCTGGAGACCATCGACGTCCACAGGTAGGACACTCTCTCTGTGTCATTTCGTTTTTTTTGCTGCCCTTTTCCTTCCCTCTCTGCAGGTACACCTCTCACAAACAAAGCTATGTTAGACTATATTTATTATTATGACTCAAGAGAGCAAACATTTACTTTAATTAAGCATTGGAGAAAAACAGAGCAGCCGTTACATCACTGATTACAGTACACAGTGAGACGATAGTTACATGAGAAACTGCACGTCTCGCAGCATGTTAACTCTGTCAGTAATGTATGAGGTCGACCACTAGAGGGCCACAGAGAACACCAGATGTTACCGTCTTATTATCAGGTCACATAGGACTCCTTTCTCTGGAGATACATTCATATGTTGCTATTATCTGGGATTACATAAATACATTTATACTAAAGGCTTGCATGCATATGAAGAAAAAAGGACTCAGTAAACACAGACTGTGGTGGCATAAGCAATACTACAAATTCATAATGTCTTTTGATAGACATTAATTAATACTGGCCTTTTCTTAAATTTGTATTAGTGTTATGTCTTTTTGCTTTTGTTACTTTCTTAGCTAAATGAATTTGCTAAAATTTCATTTTAAATCTAATTTAGTTTACTCTGGTGCATGCATTTTCCTGGTTTTATATCTTTTTGTAAAGGACTTTGCAACTTGCTTTTAAATAGAGAGAGAGACAGAGAGAGAGAGAGAGAGAGAGAGAGAGAGAGAGAGAAAGAGAGAGAGAGAGAGCATAAATAAATAGATTCAGAAAACAGTATTGATAAATAAACATGAATAAGTCCACCATTCCGCCTTAATTTACACCATTTTCTTGCCTTTTTTGCAATAATGCCCACTGAAATAAAACAATACTTGTGACACAAGTCTGCATCTTCATCCTCACATACCCAAAAGTGCAGCAGTGTTTAATAGGACTAAGTCACCAATTATTAGTGTTTGTGGGAACAAAAGCAGTGCAATAGGGAAAAAAAACTAGCCATCTCTTGATATCCAAGCATTTGTCTTGTTGGAAGGATGTTTTTCATCGAAAAAATATTGAATCTGTGTTTTCTATGAATGAATTGCAGACAGACTTTAACTTCCTTTTTTTCTTCTTCTCTTGCTCCCTCTCAGTGGTTACGACATCCCTCTGAACCCACTCCACCTGATCCCGTTCTACGCCGGCACTCGTTTCCACGACTTTCACCACATGAACTTCGTCGGGAACTACGCCTCCACCTTCACCTGGTGGGACAAGCTGCTGAAGACGGACAACCAGTACAACAGCTACATGCAGAAACAGGGAGACAAGAAGGAGCAGTAAACGGCTCTGCAACGGTTCATGCACTCACCTGGATTGTCAGGAAGGAGAAAGCGGCAGCGAGTCGGACAGACACAAACGGTGCTGCTTTTCCCCACACACTAAAGGTGTACTGATTCTGAATTGGACTGCATGTTGACTTCAGTCCGTCTTCTGTGCCTTTTTGCAATAGAAGTAATTCTGTCTGCTTCTGTCAACAGCTGCTGGCTGAATAAAAACCATCAACATCCTCATTTTGATTTGTTGCTTTGCTTGTCATTGGATGAAAAAAAAAAGTGTGTACCGTATGACTTTCTCGTGAAATGCTTCCGTATACCTCTGAATGTCTGAGCACTTTAGCGCTTCCTCTTGAGTTCCACTGAGTCAGGGTGACATTGTGTTTTATCTGCAGCTCAGTGGGAACTGTCTAAACTCAAGTCGACCATGTTTGATGCAAACCCATGTACACTTGTTAACGAAAAGGGATTGACTCATATGGCTCTTCCAGGTTGTTTAAGCATATTTGATTTAAGACTGTACAAATACAAATAAATAAATAAATGCTGTTTGGTTGTGTTAAGAAGTCTTTTTGACAGAATTTGTTACAAAGTGAAACTTCATGCTGATCACATGTTGATAAATGTGCCACTTTATTAATAAGATATTCATTATTGACACATAAACACAGTTCTACAGGGATCGAGATCACTGGTAGTTTAGATGGTTCTGTCTAAGATTAACATCACAGATCAGAATCTTGTTTTTCTCTCAGTAGACACCGTTGTAGTGTGGGTTGACGGAGGAAGTGGGTGATTTCGCGAGTGTATTTCTTCTGTATGTTTTCCTTCATCTCCTCTCTGCTGCTGCACTGTGGTCACACCCCTACTGCTGCGTCAAGTCAGCCAGCAGCAGCAGGTACCGAACCGGAAGTGAGGCAGTTTTACATTGAGGACCAAAACTGTAAAAGTTAATAAACAAGAGTAAATCAATGGATAACATGGTCCAGCACAAAACGAATCAAATAAATTACTTTATTATGTGTTTGACACACTTTATTTTCTGATTTTTCATCAGTTGTATTTACTTTCCTACTCTGTAATAGAAAAACACTTGAACAGGAATACTTGTTTGGGTTTGCAGTAGGGTTACAACTGACAAGGATTTTCATTATCATTAAATCGGTCCATTATTTTTTGCGAATCAGTTAATGACAGAAAATAAAATGCAATGTAAAATAAATCAAATGTGTAATTTCTAATCATGAAATGGCACAATAAACAAATTCTTTTTTTTTATTGTTGTCATTTTGATTTCTTCCTGCTTCTTTTCACAATAACACAGCTTTTTTCAAGTCTATTTTGCTTTATTTTAGCATTTTTTCCTCTCCAAAATGTCCTTTTAAAAAGTCTGCTGCATGTTTTCCCCAATGACCGTTTTATTTCATAGCACTCTTTGTCTGTCAGTCAAGGCCATCAGAGCAGATTATGACATACAGCTGACTCCCAATCAACTCTACCATTGTGACAGAAGCAGGAAGAAATAACGTGTCTAATTGCGTCTACATAATAATAAGATGAGTTTTAACAATTAATTGGATTATTTTACATTCCATGAATATATATTATGTCTGCTTATTTCATGTCTTTA
Organism: Gymnocephalus cernua; assembly: GCA_023631565.1. Classification (NCBI taxonomy): domain Eukaryota; kingdom Metazoa; phylum Chordata; class Actinopteri; order Perciformes; family Percidae; genus Gymnocephalus; species Gymnocephalus cernua. The sequence continues at coordinate 16,685,075 of CM042427.1, read as the reverse complement.
TTATTATTATTATTATTATTATTATTATTATTATTATTATTATTATTATTATTATTATTATTATTATTATTATTATATATTTAATTTTTGTAACTGTCCTAGATATATAACCTGCTTTTACCAGTTGGATTTGCACCTTAGTGTTAACCAGTTTATATCTTTATACCAGTTTATATTTATATTTAATATGTTATGTTTTATATTTGTACTTACATCAAAAAAATATTGCCCTTTATTTAAAAAATAAAAACAAACACTTTCTGCTAGCTTATCTTGGGTTGAAAAATAAGTTCTTATTTTGAAAATTGTGACCGGATGTAAGAATCTTCTGTCGGGCTTGCCACTGGATGGAGTCTGCGCTCAGGTACAGCAGCGCATCACACACGGGCAGAGAGAGATCAGCAGAGGGAGAAGTATTTATAACCTGAAGCGAGGCTGCAGCACAGAGATAAGGCTTGGGACCAAGGTAGGCGCACACAGGGCTTAAGGGAAACGGGACACGTCAAAATGAAACATTTGACTTCGCTAGTTTTTTTCGGGGCCGCGGTGGTCGCTCTGGTCAGCGCAGCCGGTACCGAGGGTGAGATCTCCTTCGAGTACCACCGCTATGAGGAGCTGCGGAAGGCGCTGGTGTCGGTGTGGCTGCAGTGCCCGACCATCACCCGCATCTACACCATCGGGGAGAGCTTCGAGGGCCGCGAACTGCTGGTGCTGGAGATGACCGACAACCCCGGGACGCACGAGCCTGGTCAGTTTTACGCATACAAAAAGTCTGCTACATAATGCGGTGGATGTGCACCCCGTCCCGCTCCCTTTGTTCCCGCTTTTCCTTCGTTGCAGGAGCCCATCACCACACGCTGTGATAACACAAACACATCACGCACTATTGCGCATAGCTGGTGCTCTTATTTTATGTGAGGGTTAGGCTATTATGCAGAAACGAGCGGTGTGGGCTGATGTGTGCTGAAATGACAGCTAGAGGAGGAGCGCAGGTGTGTCGTGCTCGTGCGTTAATAACGCCGAGCGCAGCCTGCTGCATCACTTCAGAGGAATCTAGATAGATTGTGAGGATCAGCCAACCCAAAGCCGCCATTTTGCTGGTTGATAAAGATCTCTTCGTGTTTATCCCGAGTCGTGATGCTGAGAAAAACATCCCAAAGGCAGTGGGGTCATGCCACGGCTCATTTGGCTGCGTTTTGAATCAACGTCCCTTCCAATCAAAAGCAGATGTATCAGCAGTGTTGGCTGCAACATATCAGAGAAAATAGATCATGCATATAGCATTTAAAAGAGGAAGCATTTGACTGAATATTAAATGAAGTCTATAGGGTTAGAACAATTATGATGGTTCCTTAGTGGAGCTGAGTTATGTTATGACTTCCCATTATCTCCACCACACTTGCTCAGGGCTGGACTGCAGGCTGGAAGAAACCATAGAAGAAGATATTTGAAGGGCAGTTTACACACCAACTGCAAATGTGGGCCACACTGTCGTTTTTTAGGTACAACGCACTGCAGCCTATGTCTTCTTTTTCTAAAGTCACGCCTAAATAGAGGAACCATCCACATTATGTGTATTACTATTTAAAGGTCCATTTAGGACATCACTTTGAAATAAATATGATGGTTTCAGAATATTGGCCATTAAACAGCTGAAGTAGATCACATATTTTAAAAGTCAATGAAGGACGGGCCAAAATGATCTTAAGCTGTTTGTGTGATGGAAACAAACACTGAGAGCCAAATTCTCTGAAGTGTTCCTTTACTTCTTCTTGTTTGTGTCGTATTTCAGTCTGGCATTAAATAACACTATATGGTATGATTCCGTTTCCTCCACCTTGATAAAGGTTGTTGGACTGTGAAATCACCAGGCACAATGATGTAAACAAGTCCAGGACTTTATCGTTCAATCCCTGACGAAGTCTGACATCTTGTACTTTATAAATACATTACAATGTTACTAATAAATTAAACCAAACAACCAGTGCACCACCCAAATAAACTTGTGCTCAAGGTGTTAAATAAAAAGGTACACTCTGTACTCCCGTTAGTGAGAGGACACTGTGTTGACACCTAGTAGAGCAATAATGCAACCTGTATGGATTAGCCTGTAGTGCGTTTAACCTTAATGAATGTCTGGGTACGGATCAGTGATTCCTGTCCAACTCTCTAATCAGGAGATTTAACGTTTACACACAGCAGGAAGTGATTAATTTCACCCAAGTAATCCTGAAACAGAACCCTCAAAAGAAAAGAAAAAAGCATTGCCTGTAATTACGGTATATATATGGTTTACGGTCTAGTTTGTGGTGTTTCAACTGTATGTCTCATGCTGCATTTTTGTGTAAAGGTGTATTTTCCTCTCTGGGTGTATTTGTGTGGACTTAAGTGTGCACCGCAGGTTGTGTGTATTTAGCTGCTTGGATGGTCACAGAGTCTAATGGCCGTATAGTGCGTACTAAATAAGCCCGTAATAGTCTGGTGGGCGTGCACAGGCATGAGTCACAGTAGCGATGTGGAGACCTTATTAATACCAGATGACTTTCCAAGCCGCTGCTGCACCAACAGGGGCAGCATCTCTCCCCCTCCCCCTCCTCCCTCCTCTACTCTCCTTCCACCTCTGCTGAGCAAAACAGAGCAAGAATAAGGGGGGAGAAACAGTGAACAAAAAAGAGAAGAAGAGCTCCAGAGACTGACAGGGCAAAGGCAAATGTGTGTGTGTGTGTATGTGCGTGTGTGTGTGTGTGTGCGTGTGTGTGTGTGTGTGCGTGTGTGTGTGTGTGTGTGTGTGTGTACAATATGCAAAGACCTGAAACATTTTTAAGCTTCCTCTTTTAGGTGCTTTACCAATATTTCATCTGACCCCGCAATGTATTGAAACTCCAAGGTGGAGTCGAAATAGCAGTTGCCGGGGCAACAGATCGGCTTAGTGCACTGAGCCGACTGGCAGCTCGTGGTTGGTTGGCTTGCCGGCTCCGAAGGATGCCGGTCCTGAGCTCATGCATCTGTCAGTAAGCAGCCATCTGTCAAACACTGCGGCACAGGAAGTGCCTATGGCCAAGAGTGTTAACACACCGGTTACTTAATAATATACAGTGAGTGCAGTGGACAGTATGAACAGTGGTGGGAAGTAGGCCTCACTCAAATTACTCAAGTGCTGTTCTTAAATTATCTATAACATATATACCTATAATCATAATTTTTGTCATATTGGCAATGGGTCACGTGACTACTTGTATGTGACAGGGGACACTTGTACTGCAGTTCCCCTTAGCTCTACGGTCCTTGATAGTGTCTTTATTTTAGTTTTGTGGCCTGCAAATAGCCTACTGTTTAGGTTTACTCTCACCACTCTCATCACAATGTTTCTATCTGCAGCAGGTAACTGTTTTCAGCTAGAAATCTCTAGCTAGTAGTGCTACCTGCCCAGCACCAAACAGCAGACACTTAGAGACAAGCTGGTGGAGAAAGTGGAACATCAAGCAGATATTTCCCTCAGGAGTTGGTGTGAAGTAGACTTAAATAGAGCTAAAAGCAGAGTGAATATTAGACTAAACACAAACACCACTGAGAGGGTTGATAACACTCTTTTCTATCTAGCCATTAAAAATAGCAGCCTTTTTGCTTAGCTTAGCTTAGCGCAAAGGCTGGAAATGGGTGGAAACAGCTAGCGGGGCTCTGTCCAACGTAAACAAAAATCTGTCTACCAGCACCTCTAATTCTCATTAATAACAAAACTGAAGTGTAAATTTGTTATGTGGTGGACTACTTGGCCCGGCACAGTAAGTACTTTCTGGAGTCTCAGCTGGTTGCCAGGCAACTGCTCAGTGACAATAAATCATTCATCACATAACCCCCCATAATATAGTGAATTGTCATTTTCACACTTTTGTACAGATTTAACAAACTGAAAATATAATGTGTTTATCTGTGAGCTTCAGAGGTGCTGGTTGCCTTTTTTTTGTTACCTTTGGATGGAGCCATGCTCACTGTTTCACTGTGTTTATTTGTGCTAAGCTAAGCTAACCAGCTGCTAGCTTCATATTTAGCGTGCAGATATCAGAGCGGTATGCCACACTTTTGATTTAATTTCATGATACCTACACGAGAATGTCTGGTATATGTTACTTTATACTTACAGATTGCATTTTACATTGAAAACACATGATGAACTTAAACATTTGAATGTCTTATTGCAGATTAAACTACCCAACAATATTCAAAGAAATGAAAAGGACACGTTCAAACATCTTTAATAAAATTCAACAATATAATATAGTGTATATACAAACGTATTAATCAAACTCTAACGGGGGCCGTTCTGAATCATGATGTTTACTTTTTTTTTTTTACTTTAAGTCCATTTTGATGTTAGCAATTACTATGTATGTTTACCTTTGTAAGATTTTGAATGCTTCTTCCACTACTAAACATGGGTGACATGTTTTCTCATTAGGAGGTGTTTTACTTCTTGCAGCTGGGTCATATTTAAGTGTACAAGAGCTGAAAAGGGGGGTTTCTCTCCAGTGAAATGGGCTCTGGCTAAACTCTTTTGACTCTCATGTCTGGAACTATTCAGAAGGCTTCAAGTATGATGAGAAACCCTATCTTGTAATGGGTTTGGTTTTGTCTGAAGGTGAAAAAAAAAATCATGTCAGTAGGCCTATGAGGGACTGCTTCATCCAGTATGCTGTAGAGACCATCTCATGTGGGGGAGACACTGGACTGTTTTATCAGATGACGAAGGAAGTATGTAATCCCCGGCGAGCACGTTCACAGATGCTCAGTCAGAGTGTATAGCAGCCAGACACACTGCGGGATCTGGTCGTATCAAATTACATATTGAATATAAAGTGAAACACAGACAGACATGGGTTTAATATTACACATTACAATAGAGGAGAATAGAGTATACACCCAGTGCATTGTTTGGACATTTTAGCTGTGAGGAGCCTCCTCAAGAAGAGACAGCAAAAACAGCTGAGAGGAAGGACGAGCCGGTGAAAAATGGAGACAAAAAAAGAAAGGAATGGTAATTGAGAAACCGGGAAATGTGTGTAAGGGTGACGAGGGAGAAGAAAAGGGATGGGCAAAAGAATGTAGAGGGAATAAGGGAGAGGCAGGAACGGAAAGAAGATGAGAGAAAGGCCAAGGCACCAGTCAGAGGTCATTTATTATACATCAGACACCAACATGCATCCTCCTCCTCTCTGCCTTCACTGTGCTCAGACTAGTACATTTCTCATTTGTGTTGCTTTCTGTTTCTTGCTTTTTCCTGCACATATTTTCATTTTCTTTCTTTTTCCACCATTCCTTTTATTCTCTCGATTTTTTTTATCACTATTTGCTATCTTGCAATTTTTTGTGTGTTATGTGGTTTGCATGCTTCATATGGTGCATCTCAACATTCTGCGTGATGTCACTTCATGTCATGTTGTGAATTGGCCATACAAGCAGCAGACAGCCTAAGTCCCACCTCCTTTCACTCGCCTCTGTAGGTTTTCTTCTACAGGGTTTCTTCTATTAGTCTTTCTCAAAAAGCTGAAACATTTTGATTGGCTTTTCCATTTTCTAAGCATTTTGTAACACTGTTGGCATTTTACCTCACACATAACATCAGTTATAGATAGGTTGTTGGTGTCTCTTGGCTTAAATGAAGAAGTGTTGAAATTGTACTACTACCTCTACACCAGTTAATGTAGAATATGGACCTCAAATGTATGAACATTAGAGCTGGAACAATTAATGGATTAATAAATTTCTCGATTCACAAATGACTAAGGAGTAACTTTTTTGACAATCCAGTAATTGTCAACTGAATCTCTTTGTGTTTTGGACTCTTTGTCGGAAAAACCAAAACATTTAAAGGCATAACCGTAGGCATTTAAAAAAAAACGTTTTTATGACTTTACACTAAACTATTTCATACACCAAACAATTAATCAAGAAAATAATCAGTAGATGAATCAATATATAAAAAAAGAATCATTATTTGCAGGCTTAGTAGATATGCAACGCAACTTCTAACAAAATTTGTTGTTGCAAATAAAATATAAAAAAGAACTTGTTGAGTTACAGAAGCAGGTGGAAAAGCTAGGAGGTTCATCATTTAACTTCTTATTATTTTTCAGTTTTTTATTTTACCCGTGTGGTGCTCTATGTCCTGTATCCAATCCAATCCAATCAATTTTATTTATATAGCACATAAAAAAAACACAGGTTTGCAAAGTGCTGTATGTCTGTGTAATATCCGATGTCAGAGCTGGCAGTCATTCCGAGCTAGCAAACTGCTTGTATATATATGAGCGTGTGTACACGAGCACGAAACCGGCAGACAGGCGCAGAGTGAGAGTGTGTTTACTCAACCTGTTGATTTGTCTCCCTAAGCACCTGCCATGTCAGGGTTGCCACGACGACTGAGAGCACTCTAATGTGGTGCTTCCCTAATGACGTTGCAGCGGCAGTCATTATTACGTGGTCACCTAGGAGACCATATTGATCACCCAGACACTTTTGATGATTCCTGACAAAGCGTAAGATGATGCAGTGGGTTTTGCCAGCCTCAGATGTATTATATCGACCTGCGGAGAGCGGAAGGTTCATGTGAGGAGCTGTGGCCCCATCAGACTTTCACAGACTTTCTCTCATATGTTCTCACATGTGAAATGTATAAAAAGCAAGGAAAAGGAGCGGTTGCCTACACACTGAATATCACAAGCTCGCAAATATGAAACAATGCAACCCTCCACCTTCACGTTCTTCTTCACGCAAACATACATGTGTACAAAAAGCAGGACATCTATAGGCTACTAAAGCGGAAACAATTAATCAGTTGATTAGTTGAGTGACAAACAGTTCACTGTTTTGATAATTAATAAAGCATTACAGTAAAATATTTTTTCAAACAAAAATCATTCTCCAGCTTCTGAAATGTGAAGATTTTATATTTATATTATTGCAAACTGAATATATTTGGGTTTTGGACTGTCGGACGGTTGGACAAAACGACTTTTTAAGACAACACATTGAGCTCTGGGAAACTGTGGACGGAACAAGTCCAGTTGTTAGTTGCAGCCAAAAAATGACAGCTCCACCTACAATTTGGACAACATAACCCCATCAAATATTCGCCCAAAGAAGATCCTTGAAGGTCAAAATGCTGCATCCTTGAATCTTTGGAAACTTGCAATAATCAGTGTGCGGACTACCCTTCCTTTGCCTTTGTACGCTGCAGTTTTCCTGTGCCTGTACCCAATTTGGGTTGAATGTGTGCACACTGTCCATCTTTTTTTGTTTTAAATGTACAAACACTACCACTTGTGTGCCTTAACCGCATATGAAATGTTTTACATGTAATGAGTTCATCTGTGAACTTTATTTCTGTTTCTAAAACGCAAATGGGGAAATTGTCATTACATCAAAAGTGAACAGTCCAAAAACCACATGTGCCGATATGTGAGGTTATAACATGTCAAATGCAGTTTCTCATGTAACAGAAATCACGTGCACTATTACTTTTCCTTTGAGTGTGAGGATATGTTTGCGCACAAGAGAATAAAAGCTCAGCAACGTACAGACAGTTTGACACAGAAGGGGAATGAATTGAGAAAAAAGGGAGAAGACACATTTGGCTGCACAAAGAAAATGACATTTTGATTTGTTCCCCCTACACAGTGACGCATCATGGTTGCCTTTGTGCAAAAACAAGCCCTCTGGTCAAAAATGTGTGTGTTTATGTGTGGAAAAAGAGTAAACAGAGAATAAATAATTGTGAGTTAGCGAACAATGAAAATGAATGATATTAACACAAAAGGACGTATGCATGTGTTGGAGAAAGGAAAGGTCTCCAGATACTGAGCATCTGTGTAATAGCTTGAATCATAGTAATTCATTTTGGCAGAGTCCAACACCAACTAGTGTGTGTGTGTGTGTGTGTGTGTGTGTGTGACAGCTCTGTAAGGCCTCTGACGCCTGTAAAAACCATACACCAACGTCAGAACAGAAAGAGTTAATTGTAGTCTTGAAATCATTAGAGCAACCAGATTCAAGTGTTTAAAAATAACCTGACTACCAGATGTGTGCTGGGCGGTGTGTGTGTGTGTGTGTGTGTGTGTGTGTGTGTGTGTGTGTGTGTGTGTGTGTGTGTGTGTGTGTGTAGCCACTGGGATACATCAAACACTCAAAGAAAAACGCTTAAATGGATCAAAAACATGCAAATGTGAAAATATTGACACACGTGCACTTGCATCTTAAAAGCATTATTTTTTTTATACAGGCAACACATTTAATTTAATGATTTGAAAAGTTTAAATAGGCGAAAAAGAAAATTGTTAAATCAGAGTAGAGGTAAAGAAAACAACCCCCAAAACAATGTAAACACACACAAAAAGCCCCTCAATAAAAACTGGACCCCTGCTGCAATTTGGCTTCAAAAAAAAACAAACAGACACACACACACACACCCCCTCACCATCTGCTGCTCTTGGGTTACATTTCATAACTTGTAACTGATCTGAACAAAAGACATTTTTTTTCATTCCTCAGCGCTTGGAGAAGTTTCTTTATTCCTGTATACAGCCACAAAAAGCCACTATTCTCTGGTTTGCAGTTAATCAAAAGAGTGTGCACTGTATACACTGTAGCTCGTACTTTGTCATACTCTTGTTATAGGGCTTCCCTCATGCTAATGTAAATGTCTTTGCATTTGCATGCATAAAGAGAAGTAACGGCTAATTAGTTTATCAAACAGATGGTTAGCATCCTGGTCATTAAAACACAGTTTGACTGAGCATGCTTTACGTAATAAATAACTCTCAAATATAAAACCACCGTCTACTACGATTAACAAAAGCAAAGAAGGTAAAGGGTCTGTAATATGTTTATGCCAGCACATTCAGAAAGCATCAGCAGACGTGGTGTAAGATTGAAATGATAAGTTGATTAATCGACAACAATTCTGATATTCATTGAAAAGTAATTTACCAAGAAAAAAATGACAAATAATCTCCGACTCCAGCGTTTCAAATGTAAGCATTTGCTGCTTTTTCCTGTTTTATATCTCATCTCGACTCACTGAGCTACAAGCTACAAACGGCAGGAGGTTCAAATGTCGCAAAAAATCCCTAATTTTGTATATATATATATATATATATATATATATCACGTCCTGGAGTCTTTGTGATGTAGTTGAATCTGACCCCAGACCTGTCACTCTAGCTAGATTCAGGCAGAACAATCTGACAGCGTCACTCAATAAGCGAGTCACTGTCTCTTGGTCATTATTGTCCAAATGGAGTTCTGGACTGGAGTTTAAATCTGTTTAACCTTTCAGCTGAGTCAGTGTGTTTGTCACAGCTGGAGTGTGAAGATCCAGTGTTGTAGTCTAATGGTGTGTGTGTGTCTGTGTGTGTGTGTGTGTGTGCGTGCGTGCGTGCGTGCGTGCGTGCGTGCGTGCGTGCGTGCATGTGTGTGTGTCCAGGGTAACCTCCCTTACAAATAACAATGCTTATCAGTGGCCTTCTCTATTGTGATGTTTTTTGTGATATTTCCCATTGTGATTGCGTGTCACACTTGTGTTTTGTAAAGTTAAGCATGAATTGGTTTCAGCTGGTAAAAAGGTGCATTAATTGTCAACCTCGTGAAAATCCTCGTTCTTTGTGAAATGTTCCTGTTTGTCTCATTCCAATTTCGTTCCGCCTTTCGCTCTGAGCTGAAAAGACGCTGTACCGAATGTAGAATTAAAGCTCTGTCTGTGTCCCACTAACAGAGCAAGTGTCTTTTTCCTCCCTGCAGGTGAGCCTGAGTTTAAATACATCGCCAACATGCACGGCAATGAGGCTGTGGGCAGAGAGCTGCTCATCTATCTGGCTCAGTACCTGTGCAACCAGTACCAGCAAGGCAACGAGACCGTCATCGACCTCGTCCACAACACCCGCATCCACTTCATGCCCTCCATGAACCCAGACGGCTTCGAGAAGGCCGCTTCACAGGTGATGACACGGCAAGACAAGAACACACATGCGTAAATGAAGACAAAGTCTCACTTACCTTCGCTCCTATGTATGTTTAAACATCATCCCCTGTTTCCTGCTCAGCCTGGAGAGATTAAGGACTGGTTTGTCGGTCGCAGTAACGCACAGGGGGTGGATCTGAACCGTAACTTCCCTGATCTGGACCGAATCATCTACATCAACGAGCGGGAGGGTGGAGCCAATAACCACCTGCTGCAGAACATGAAGAAGGCTGTGGATGAAAACACCAAGGTACGCAAACAGACACACATATATGCAGTCACTATAAGTGACTGAAAGACAAAGTCGCTGATAGTGATGAACATACAGAGAATTATCACCTAAATCTGCAGCTCCCCTTGACTTTTTATTGTTTAGCTGTCTGGCCTATAACATAACTGTTTTAGGGACTTTCTCAGTGACAGCTTCTCAAATGTGAGGATGTGCCGCTTTTTTATATATTTTTGTTAATTAATAACGTTGTTTTCGACTGCAGCAGACAGCTGTTTTCAGTGAAAAAGCAACAAAACCACACGGTACAGTACACTACCTGCTTAGCACCAAACAGCAGACAGAAACAGTTTGCAACTAGTGGAGCATTTAGAAGCTAAGAAAAGCCAGATATTTCCCTCAGGAGTTTGTGGAGACCAAAAACTGAGCTAAAAGCATAGGCTAAAAGAGATAATAAGTGATGATATGTCAGTGTTGTGTTGTTTCTGCTGCCCCCAAGTGGCCAAAAAACCCATCAGTACCTGCAAAAATGATTGCAGGTACTACAGAACCAACCAGTGCAACAGTGTGATGTGTTTTTGTTAACAATAGAACTCTATGGCACAGATGATGTAGGATCAATAAGAAAAATATAGAATATCACCAGATTTATCTTTTAATGCTTTATAAGACATATATTGTGTGTAGGTTGGAAGTGTGGATATTTTAGATCCAGAAATGCCTCTTTGACTTGTTTGCAGGTGCAGTATGTATTTTAAAATATTAGTAATTTTGCCTTTGCAGCTGGCTCCAGAGACCAAGGCAGTGATCCACTGGATCATGGATATCCCCTTCGTCCTCTCAGCTAACCTGCATGGAGGAGATGTGGTGGCCAACTACCCATATGATGAGACCCGCACTGGTACATAAACACATATATGTGGACTCAAACACATCCCTTGTTTTTCTGTTTGGGTTGTTAAATTGTGTATAACATGTTTCCACTGATTTAATGAGACAAATAGTTGACCTATAAATGAAACGACAAACATTTTATTAGTTTTTACTTCAGAATGTCGTAATTCTAATTTAAATCAGATGGAAATTGTTTCCTTCCGAGGCTTCCTGTGCATTATTACTCAAAGTAAACAAAATGTGTTTGCGCAGGAAACACATTTTAATGTGTTGCAGATGCAGGTGTTTAGTGAACTAATACTTAATCACAGGCGCTGTCTAAACAAACAAACATAAACATGTGCACTTTGTTCCCTTCCCTCTCGTTCCTCTAAGGCTCTACCCATGAGTACAGTTCCAGTCCAGATGATGTGATGTTCAAGTCTCTGGCAAGGGCCTACTCCATATACAACCCAGTCATGTCCGACCCTAACCGAGCTCCGTGCCGTAAGAACGATGATGACTCCAGCTTCAAAGATGGCATCACTAACGGAGGAGCCTGGTACAGCGTGCCAGGAGGTAAGAGACAACAAGCGCCCAAACGTGTGTGTAGTGTGGTGATTTGTAGGTAAAGAGACGCCTGGGATTATAGGCTAAAACTGGGCTAGATTTGGTTGAGGCTGATATTAAAATTGATATGGTTGATTATTGATTTGAGAGTTACTGTACATATACTGGGACAATATGGGGTGCTCTGGTTGCCAAGGGGTTTAAGACCCTGACAATGCAATCGTGACGTCCACTGTTTGAATCTGTCTGACCCTTGTTGCATGTCACCCCCATCCCTTTCTCTTTGCTTGATTACCTGTTAACTCTCTACTGTACTCTATCTACAAATCAATTTACATGAACACATGAAGATCTTTGATAAGGATCCTGTTTCATACAAAAGAAGATATGCATTTATGGGGACGTTTTACAATAAAAAAATAAGTATGCCAGTGCTCTCTAGGGTACAAGTTAAGCAATGGCAACACTTTCCAAATTACAACAAACATTTCTTTGGCATTTCACTTCTGCAAAATCTTACTTATCATCCAGCATTTGCAATAATGGTGTATATAAGCTCAAATCAACTGCTGGTGTATTCGACTGACCAGGCTCTATTTAAAATGTCATATATGTAACTAATGTGTCTAAAGTACTTTTTAACAAAATCTAGCCCATTATAACCCTATAAGCTGGCTGAAAATCACAAAACCAGACTTACTGGACTTTTATTTCAATTAGAAATGTCTAACTGTGTATCTTCACTACTGTCCTAGGCAACAGCTCTACTTTATGCCAGTCTCTAACATTAATACCAGTATCGCTCTCTTTCTCCTCCTTTTTTTAAATTAACTGACCCATTATAGGAATGCAGGATTTCAACTACCTCAGCAGCAATTGTTTTGAGATCACTCTGGAGCTCAGCTGTGACAAGTTCCCCAGTGAGGACACACTCAAGTCCTACTGGGAGCAGAACCGCAACTCACTGGTCAACTACATCGAGCAGGTAGGCACTACCACCAAGACTATAAATATGTCTTAAACATGTCTAGTTTGACTGGTAAATGGAATGTAGTTTTGAATCTGGCTTTAATAATTATTTGAGGTCATTCCAAATTACCATTTGAAACAGCAATTTGACTCAAAATCTAAATAAAGATGCTCTAACAATAAAGATGCATAACAATAACAGAAGTAGTCATTGGCAATGGAAATCTTAGGCCTCAGGCACCTCCAACAATGCTCATTACTTTAAATAATTACAAAGAAAAGCAAAATCTGAATCTAAGAAAAAAAAGTTAAGATATACTGTAGGGCTAAAATATAACAACTTGTGAGTGTGACTATTCTAAAAAGAAAAAAAAACTCAAGATGCATTTTTCTGATTTGACACCTTTATGGTCAAGATATGATTATGTTTAAGGTTGGGGGAAGATTGCCTTCATGGTAAAAAGAAACCAGTGTTGAGAGTTGGTGTCAAAGTCACAACCATCCACCCTTACCTTAGTCAACATAACACCACTTGCTTACATTGGTTGTGGTGAAAGTTGCTGTAGTTCTCTCTCTATTCCCAGGATCCACATTTTTTTTACAGTTGGGTAAAGGTCATTTCTTTGTTTCTCTTTTGTTTTTTCTCTCTTTCCTTGTACCAAGCCTTGATTATGCATTTTGTGTGTGTGTGTGTGTGTGTGTGTGTGTGTGTGTGTGTGTGTGTGTGTGTGTGTGTGTGTGTGTGTGTGTGTGTGTTTGTAGGTTCACCGGGGTGTAAAGGGCTTTGTGCGTGACCTCCAGGGAAACCCTATTTCCAATGCCAGCATTTCTGTGGAGGGCATTGACCATGACATCACCACAGGTATCAGCATCAAGTGCAAATTCACACAATCCTGACAACCATACTCCATTGACATGAGCTGTGATGGGATGTGAGAAATGTAGTCTTGCATTGCCAGACCTTTCTCCACAGCACTGTGTCAGCGCTGCAGTATGGTGTGGCCAGACCACCTCTCTATTCTGCGATAGGGGAAGAAAACTCTCTGGCATGTTTGCATTTCTTTAAACCAATCACACCTCTCCCGGTTGGAGCTAAGTCCCGACAGAGATAGCGAGAGGGAGGAACATCTGGTGCTTGAGAGATAAGCGGATGTCAGACTTTATCCCAGCAATGTACATCCATTGAGCCAGACTATGAGAAATGTAATGATAAGATCTTATATTGCCATCTGGTGGACAAGGCTGGTACTGCACCACTTTTTCAGCAGCTGATTTTTATTTGCACCTGCTCATCATACTACAGTGATAGTAACAGGAATTCAAAACACTTTATGTTGTAAGGATGTGTTGGATGTTCCGTTTGTTTCTTAATTACATGTATTAATGAGGAAATGTGTATTTTGTAGCCAAAGATGGAGACTATTGGCGCCTCCTGGCTCCAGGGAACTACAAAGTAGCAGCCTCTGCCCCAGGATACCTGACTGTGATCAAGAAGGTGGCTGTTCCCCACAGCCCTGCAACCAGGGTAAGATTCACAGACACATTAACCCAACAACATCTGCCTCACATTCACTGTGTGCTCACTTCATGTTTCCATAAGGGTAGTTTACATCCTGTACAAATAGCATTTTTGGTTCAGTCTCAGGCAAACTGCAGATTTATTGTACTGTATATTTGACTGATGCTTGGACTGTCAAAATCATTTTTACAAATGCACAAATGGCAAATAAAGCCTTTGAAAACCTGCAAATAAGTGTCTGGTTAGGATTTGATGCCTCATTTACACCTTGTTCATTATAAACAGTTTATATCCGGAGAGGGTTTATCTACTGAAAAGCACCCAAGAAGAACAGAATACAATTTGATCCTTTGAAGGTTCTCAACCTTTTTGGCTTGTGACTGTTTAAAACAAAGCAATACCTATTTAAGAACACTTAAATCTAACCCTATATTGTCAACAAATCCCACGAAAAGACCAAACTTAATGTATCCTGCTAATAATTACTGCCTGTGTAGCTAAAGAGTTACGTAGCTTATTGGCTCCAACTTTGTGTATTACTGTACTTATTTGTGACCCGTATTAAAGAGTTATGTCTTAGGAATGACTTTAGTTTGGTGCTGAGAGCCACACATGTATTGAGTATTGAGAGACAGACTAACACATTGGTGGTTTTGGTCTTTTCATGGGATTTGGTAATAATTAGAAAAATATAGAATAAGAACAGCCTTATTATTCAAGCCCTCCAGGATTACTCTTAGTTTGTTAACGTCTGAAAATTAGAAAAAGTCTGTCTTTGGTTGGATGTCTAGAAATGAAACTCTGTAAAAAAGAAAAGTTGAAAAAAGGTGACTCTACTGCAGCTTTAACTGCTTCACGTCTTCTTTGTCTCCATGTCGCTCTCTCTCCGTCTCAGGTGGACTTTGAGCTGGAGTCTCTGATGGAGAGAAAGGAGGAGGAGCGGGAGGAGCTGATGGACTGGTGGAAGATGATGTCGGAGACACTGAACTTCTAAAGCGTTTGTCTTGCTGATAATAGGACCGTCTGCACATCGATGTAATATATTCAACATTCTGTGTGCCCGTCCACTCTAAAAAAAGAATATATTGTCTCTTCATTTGTTTTGTTCTCCTTCGATCATTATTTTTAATTGATTATTACTGTTTATTAATGTAATGGTTTGCCTCATACTCCTGTAGGATATCCTGCAGACAGAAACATATACTGACGGACACAGGAGGAATTTACAGGGAGTTTGAGGGCAGTGAGATCGGTGTTGATTTCTGTGGTATTGTGTTCTTTATCGTACACGTGATTTGGTAACCATGGCACCCATCTATATAACCAATGAGTGACTGAGTAATTGTGTATGTAAAAGAGCGTTTTACATCATTACCACATGGCTCTGTCCAAAGTAATTCATAATTTTTTCCTTTTTTAATTGCCTCTGTTTCTCCAGTAAAAATACAAAAATGCAACACAAAAAACACCCTTTTGATTCCAAGTAATTTAACACACACACACACACACACACACACACACACACACACACCCACACTGTTTCTCTGTAATATAAAAAATACAATGCTATGGTTTTAAAATATGGGACATTAACACTGTAAAATCACTGCAAATATATTGCAAACAATCTATACAGACAAGTCCATTTCTCTGTATGTAATTGATGTTGAGATTTGTTTTCTAAACTGACAGCAGCACAGCTTTGA
Source organism: Gymnocephalus cernua (assembly GCA_023631565.1). Classification (NCBI taxonomy): domain Eukaryota; kingdom Metazoa; phylum Chordata; class Actinopteri; order Perciformes; family Percidae; genus Gymnocephalus; species Gymnocephalus cernua. Next base: position 16,669,197 of record CM042427.1, on the reverse strand, counting down.
TTTTAGCACAAAATGAATGGTTTTAATACCCTATATACTGTATTTATGAACTATAGGTATAGCAAGAAATGTGTGTTTTTTGTTACTACATAACATCAAAGAAAACAAGGCCATACCACCTATAAATCTGTCCACCTCAGTCTTACTACACAAGAAATAGTGTGGTACATGAGGAACTGTGGTACATGTACAAGTTGTTTTTTCAAGAATAAATTAACACTAATCTTGTTTAGATGATGTATGAATGCAGTTCATTTGGTTCAAGACCACAGAAAGAATATATTGAATGTATATCTATAGAAAAAGTTACAAATGTAAAGAATGAACTGATCAATAAAAGTCCCCCTCTTTATGTTGTCAAACTGCAGTCTTGTCGCCTTTGTTTTAGCTCATTCGCGTGGAAGTATTTACGGACAGAAACTGGGATTGTCCTACATGCGTTAACTGATGTAATGGACTTCTCAATAAGCAGTGTACACTAGTTGGTGGTTAGATCCTATTAGTCCCTCAGCACTTAAAAACACCCGCTCTTCCCTCACTACTACTTATTAAATGAATCTGAATTTGAGAGAACATTTATTGCTTGCAAGGAAACATATATAATTGAAATGGGTTTAGTTGGTGCCCCCTACAGTTACAGTAATACAGTATGAAGTACAGTACAATGACATATTTAGGATCCTTCCTTTAGGTTTATTGCCATCTTGGGTGGGAATAAAATAACATTAATCAACCACAAGTAATTTAAAGTACCTGGCTTGTAGTGAATGAAAAATGTATTCTTATGAATTAAACGGGATAGGTAATAGTTGTTTACATGTCAAATAAATTTCCTTACAAAATGTCTCTAATTACGTAAGATAATATAAGATAAGATACTATAAGATAAGATAAGATAAAATATGCCTTATTGAGCTCCAGATGGGAATTATGTGCATTCTATTTCTGGACGCTAGGGGGCCAAATAACCAGTACACAGGTACACAGATGTTACCATTCACTGAAACACTGGTTTGATAAAGTTGTTATGGCTAACACGGCTAACAACAGTCGCCCGCAGACCCAACAGATGAAGAACAACATTATGTCCCCCCTAAAGTTGTGTTGTTGTCCACCCGACAAATATAAGTCCAATATTATCCCTCCTTCTTTCAGCTCTGGTTTGGTCTTCACCTACTCTTGAGAAAGATAACTTTATTGTTACGTTAATGTTAACGTTAGCTAGCTAGCTCTTTTAGATGCTACAACCTTCATCGGCTAGCTAGCTAGTTCCTAACTTTGATGGTGTTTGGTGCTTGATGGCAGATGACAGAAAGGTTTCTGACTATTCATTCAATCATTGAGTTAGTACGGGTATCACAAATTACACAACAATGAGCTACAATGCAAGTGTTGTCTGGTGATGTAGCCTAGCTATACGTTAAAACCACATTTTCAGGAGTTGAGTCAAGACTGTATATTGAATTGCAGCTCGGCCTCCATGCATCTTTACTGTAAATAGGTAAGTTGTGTTTAGCCCTTGAGCATTTAACGTTACATAATTTATTTGTCACTATTTTTGTCTGAAATAACAATGTTGTCGCAATTTTATTTTGATACACAGTTTAATATAATAAAATATTTGCTGGAATATTGTATTATGGTATGCTGGCCAAAGTTCATATGATTCAAGGAGGTTCAGGTTTTTATATATATTTATTTAATTTTTTTGTAATTCAGGTTACAATTTCTGAATACATGAGCATTGTGTGAGGGCAATGTTAGGTTAATTTATGAAGGACTGTCTGTATCAGTTCTTCGAGAGTCAAAGAAAAAGTCAAAGTAAATGATCCTAGTCTTCATACTATAATGACACTGAGTGTATGTCTCAGATGACACCTGTAAAAGTAGTGATCTGCAGACTTGTTTTTACAGTGGTGGTTTGTCTACATTTGCTTTTTATAGTACAATATGTCTATACTGTGAAAGTAGCCTACTACTTCAATAAACAACTAAATATGTAAATGTTAAATATGAAACTGAATCTAGGTTCAAGTACAGTACAAATGAGTTTAAATGATTATTTGAGAACATTTCCGGACAAAATGTATTTACAGACCTCCAAGAGCTGTTTGAAGGCCACATTTTTGTTTTTGTGTTAGGATTGAATATAATGTTAGGCCTGTAGTTCTGATGGACACAGTTGCATAATGGTCAAATCTGAGTGACTATGAGTTTACAGTAGGGAATGCAAGTTTGACTTTAACTGTGAACCCAGGTGTACAGTTATATACTGCATTTCTTACTGTGGCCTCCTACACACACACACACACACACACACACACACACACACACACACACACACACACACACACACACACACACACACACACACACACACACACACACACACACACACACACACACACACACACACACAGAGCAAGGGTGGCACTTTTAGTCCAACTATGCAGTTGAATCAGCTGTTTTAGCATGAGATGCTAACTCTGCAGATCAATGGCCCCCTCGGTCTATTAGTCATACTGGCCCTATTAGCATCCGCTATTAGCATCTCCTCATCAATACCATTGATCAAGCAGGTCTGGCTTCAGAACAGAGCAGCACACAGAGAGAGAGAGAAAGAGTGGGAGGGAGAGAGAGAGAGAGGGAGAGAGCGAGAGGGGGGGGGGGGAGGGGGGGGAGAGAGGATATTAATCTGATCAGACAGTCAACAACAGTCAAATGTGATGTCAGACATCAATAGATGACACAAAACAAGCCGGCATCATGTAGGCCTAACTTTAATTAGTAAAAAGAAGAAAATTCACATTTTGGCATTACAGCTGAAAATATTAGTTGATTATTCAAATTATATTATCAGTTAATCAAGTCATATTTTTCACTGTTTTCTGACATTTTATAGACAAAACATGAATAATTGAGAAAATCTGCAGATACATTTTTTGTTGCCACCCTAGTCGACATCTTCAGTTTTCATACGCATTAACACTGCACTGTATTCGGGTTTAAAACTCTTGTTGTTGTCTTTTTAAAACTGCATTTTATCAGATGAGATGATATTTCAGTGAGGTTTTTCTCCCCCAAAATTGTTCAGCATCACTGCACACACAGATGATCTCAGACAAGAAGGACTTTTTGAAAGTAGCCTATACTTCATATGTACTTTGTTTTTTAATATATCAAAAAAGTGTTGTTGCTGCATAAGCTATCATTTGTCCTTTTACACTCTGGCCAGGTGTCCATTGTGATAGCAGTCCATCTTTCTTTGTTATTACTCTTTTAATCCTGTAGATGACAGTAGTGTGCTGATGACCTGACAATCACTGAGAGGAGTTCTACTCAAAGAGCGCACTCGGTCTCTGCAGTCCCTCCGTGAGGGTTCACTGCCTGGTCACTGATCATTATGTGGATTTCAGCACTTGCATCATAGGATGTGGCTGTTGTTAGTTGTGGTGATTGTAGACTTGGTGAATGTTCTTCATTAAAAGAGTGGTTTTACCCCTCAGAGCCCTCTGACTCCCAAAGAAGTGCCTGCAGGCCAATCTTTTCATAACCCTAATCTAACTGGAAATGTCTACTTATTTGTTCAAAAAGTACATATCATCTTTTTGACCGTGACCGTGAGGACACCAAGGACCGCTAAGAACACAAAACAGAACATCTCAAAATTCAACCTTTTGGGGTAAATGATTCACTATTTTCCTGAGAGGGGTTAACTTACAAATAATGCCTCAGAACTAGTGTTCTTGAGATTGGAGATTGGATCCCAGAGAACGGTCGACTCGGTACCCATGTGTTATTAACCCCTAGGTTTATTTTGCGCCGAAATTGTCCTTTAAACAGCAGCACTAACTCAGATAGTTTGATTTACCTTTTTTTTTTTAGCAAACAAATTATTAAAGCGTTGTTAACTACTGAATGTGTTAAATAAATATTACTCCATCACAATGAATAATATTCTATTTATTTTCAGTACACAGAATTAATAAGAGACGGAGAATGAGGAAAAGGTGACAGTCACGATACTTTGTTTGCTGTGTTTAGGTAGTACTGCACAGCCCTATGTTATACTATAACTTACAGCTACCATGGCTTGAATAGGAAAAACAATGCATGGAAACACATCACTCAGGAAATGAACTCCTTTTACTGTTACTGTTTTGTAAACCTTGCTTGTGACTCTTTGTGTCTGTATATATGATCGCGCTGTAAGGGTCTGAACTGTTGCTGATTATGCCTTCTTTTTCTATAGGTGGTGCAGGCTGACAGGTTTGGAGCAGCTGTGAAGAATCTGCTCAACATGACTGAGTGATTTAAGAAGTGCTTCATGAAAAAAAGCTTTGAAGGTGATTCAATTGTACTACAATGTTTGTACTAGCTGGAGAAAGACATCAATTTTTACAGCGTGCCAAAGTTGCTTCTTCAGAAATTGTCACACACACACACACACACACTAAAGTCTAAGGTCTTTGCTGCCTATTTCTACAGTCTTTCTGAAAGGAAGCATATCTGTAGGGAGCAGAGGCCGGGACACACACATATACACACACACACACACACACACACACAATCCCAAGTTCCTGTAGAAGTGCTATGTCAGCAAGGGACTACTGTTTACATTTACTTTCACACACACACACACACACACACACACACACACACACACACACACACACACACACACACACACATACATAAAGGCGCACACACATACTGCATCTTGGGCTTTCAGAGCAGTGACGTGGTGTGAACAGGAGGATTTAGTCTGTTATTGCTCGCTCAGTACACTTCTTTCTCTCTGTCACTGTTCAATTCACCGAAATCTAACTCAGCATCATTGGTCTTTTATCCAGCTTTCATCCTCCTTTTGCAGCACTGAAAAAAAATCCCAAATCAACAAATCATTTTAGTCTTTTTCTTCATAAAATGTTTTTTTGTGGCTAACTAGAAAACCTGCAACTGGGCTGAGATTAGTTCATCTGAGTCCAAGTGAAATTTCACCACACAATACTTGTTTGTCCTGAATGCTTTTACTGGGTCACTGCGCCATACATATACATTTGTATGGGGATGATCACATTGAATTCTTCAACTTGATCGTTACAAACTCATACTTACGTGTGCAAGTGATGTTTGAATACACTAATGCATACTTGTATATAAAACTTTAATGAAGATTTCACCAAAAGTGTGTAATGTGAATTACAGGGAAATCTGTTTTAAATAAACCTCAAATTTTTCATTTGATGTAATGTCGCAGACAATGAACGCGTCTGGGATTTGAGTACTTCACACAGTGTTCGTGTAATATACTTTTGCTTGGCTTTAATTAAACACTTAAAGAATCAGATACACGTGATGTTGTTAAAGGAATAGTTCAACATTTGTTTTCCTGAGCAGTTACCTTAGTTTAGCATAAAGACTAAAAGCAGGGGGAAACAGGTAGCCTGGCTTAGTCCAGAGTGAAAAAAACATGTCTTGGCGTACAACAGCTGGAAACAGTGACCCCGAAATTCCACCAGGAGTGGATGCGCCACGTTACGGTTTTGTTCCGTCGTCCACCATGCGTCATACCACACTGGGAGCATCCGAAGCGGAGCATTTTGCCTGCCTGACTCAAGCGCAAGCCCGAGCTCTTCCACTCCCGCTTGAGTGCCTCGCGGTTCACGTTGCCAGGTGTGGTACCATCATGCCTGTACCGAGACCTATACCTCTACCTGTACCAAACATATCTGGCAACCGTATAGCCAGCAACGCTGCACAAAAAGTGATGGGTGGATTTCTAAACTTTGCCAAAAAATAGTTCCACATAACTGTCCCTAAAATAGTTGTTTCTACATTTCTGTTTGTGCACAGATTAAATAAACAAGAGAAATCATGTGAATTAGTAAGCTTTAGAGATATTGGTAAAGTAGGTAGTTTTGAACTTTGGACTCAGCCAGGCTAGCCATTTCCCTGTCTTTATGCTAAGCTAGGCTAATCACCTCTCATCAGCAGCTCCTATCTTAACACACAAACATGAGAGTGGTATCAATCTTCTAATCTAAATCTCTGAAAGACAGCAGAGAGCCTATTTCTCATACATATTGAACTATTCCTTTGAACTGTGTTCTAACTTTGAAGGTGAAATTTAAGGGGAATATGTGGAACATAAGGGTGTAAAAAGGCAAAGGTCTGGCCTTCATCATTTTATAATCAGACGTTTATCAAGAGGATATACTACTATATAACTGAAACTTGGAAAATGTTAATTCCGTCATCTCTGTCTCCTTTTTCATTTCTCTGTTTTCAATCTTTTCCTCCTTATAGCTGCAGACATGTTTTTTGTTTTAGTCCAACATGCATCCTGCGTTCATTCTTCTTCCCCCCTGTTGTTTAATTCTGGTAGCACGAAGATGAAAGCGATCCGTGTCATCTTTCCAAACGCACGACCAGGATCATGAATGTGAGCCACAAGATGGCATGTGCACACCCACGCAGTCGCGCCCACATGCACGAAACGCACAAGAGGCAGCGAAGGAGAGACGAAGGTGGAGAATCTGAGCCCTGAGAGGTGCAGAAAAGAGGAAATAAGAACAGGAGAGAGAGAATGGCACGCACAGCTTGGCATTTAAGCAGAGGATTTCCTCTGTACCTCGTCTTCCCTCCGCTCTTTCTGTTTACATAAGGAGAGACTACTTCACATAGCTCATATGAGAGTCCAGCAGTGTTTGTGTATATGTATGTGTGCTCTCTCCACTAACATAGGACAGTAACAGTCATCATTTATATTAAAAATAAAAGTTTTTCACTGTCTCCATGTGTTAATCAAAAACTTTCTTTTTGAAAAATATGTATTCCCTTAAAACTTCTCCTAACTTGCTTCACAGTGACTACTTTGTCATCTTATTATTTGTTGATTTGGCACCAATCAAATTTAAGATAAAAGTGATAAAGATATTAAACCGCCTAGACATTTTTGGAGCTACTTAACAATATCTAAGCATTATCATCCTCTGTTGTACTCTGCTGTGGTGTCAGCAGACTGTCTTCCTGTAGCGCCTTAGCCAAAAGGTGATGGATGTCTCTGGCCACCTCTTTGCTCCCTCAGGGGGAGTTTCATAAAAGACTTAAGACACTATCAGAGTCAGCAGGCCTGAGAGAAAACATAATATTTTCTTTTTTCCTTACCTCTTCACTCTCCACCTTTTATCAGTTGTCTAATGTTTTAGATGGCATACTTTGTAGACAAAGTTGCTGATTTGGTTACTTTATTGTCCCCAAAGTGTAGAATTGTCTTTGGCCTCATCGCGCATTAAAAACCACACAAGACAAATAGTGAGGACAGAGATCAAAAACATAGCACCAACAAAAGATTAAAAATAATAATATGCCTTGTACTTACTTCTATACTTCTGGTATTTAGCCATATTTTGGCAAAACTGTGAGTGTTTTCAACATTACTTCTCCAAGGCTCTGCCTGCCTCCCTTTTGTGTTTAGAGATATAATGAAAAGGTCACAATTGTTGAGAATATAGTACGCATTTGGATGGGCAGCAGAGAGGAGGATTATGCTGCTGGTGTGGTTGTGAGAAGTTTCTGTAGATGTTTAACTTGTAACTCTGCAGTGAAGATTAGTCATTGTTGGAATCCAACTGACTGAAGTTAAAATAACCACAGCTACTTAAAGGTGCTGTAGGTAGGATTGCCAAGATCCAGGACTTAGCCAAAAAATGTGAACATCGACAACTTCTCAGTCCCTCCCCCCTTTCCGCTGAAGCCCAAAACTGTCTCCTAAGCACCTCCCCCCACAAGGGAGAATGAATGCGTGTTTATGAGCAGTGATTGACATGCAGTTAGACACCCCCCCCCCCCCCCGGCCCAGATTGGATCTGAACAGGAAGCTGTGGATTTTTGCAAATCGCATTACAGGCTGTAGGTGGTGCCAGAGGAGCCAGATTTTTTTTTAAAATAACCTGCTTCATGTAGTTCTACTGGAACATAGGGGCAGTTTCAGCAAATATGACAGAAAGTTAGTTTTATAAGTCTTACCTACTGCACCTTTAATCTCAGTCTTTGACAGAACTCTACATTTTACAACTACATTTTGATTACATTGTTTGATATTCAAGACACATTTTGTGCTGAGTATATACCTTTAAAGTTAAACAAGTACAGTGCAAACCTTGTGGAGTTGAGCTATATAGAATTGATGGGAAAGTGTACTTGAAGAAAACAAAGCTAATAATAGTTCTCCAATACCTGCAGAGCACAGCACTTTGGGGAGTCTCGAGGGGCTGCTGCTCAAATTGAGGGTTCCTTCTGCTGTGTGTGTGTGTGTGTGTGTGTGTGTGTGTGTGTGTGTGTGTGTGTGTGGTGGTCACTGTGCTGGGTCAGAATGCTGGCGAGGTACTTTCACAGAGTTTCAGAGACTCACTGATCAATAAATGCTTTAAATAGGGACACAAATACCTCTACACAGCATTAATCTCAATAGCTGGATCCTATTTAAGAAGGAAGCATTTTGCTGATAAATTGGGTGGATGGCAACCACACAGAGGTACAGTAAGTGGCTGGAGAGGCCCAAACGCCACTCAATGCCTTCCCTGGTGTTAATTAGCAATTGCTCAAGAGGGAAATCCAGGACGCACACACACACACACACACACACACGCACACAAAGTTGTATTGAGGTTTTTGCACACAGTAGCCCAAGTTTTAGATAACTTTATTATACTCCAGAAGGTAAACTAGTTTGGTCGTCCACGCACTGTGACAAATAACAAAGGAGACACAAGTCAGACATGCTGCCACAACAGTAGTAACACTAACATACAAACTAACACTTTCTCCAAATGGATATTAGTGTATCTCTGAAGCAACAGCACTTATTAAACTGTGTATTTAATACAGTTGATCAGTTAATAAATAAAAGACAACTATAAGTGATGCACCTGAAAACGGGACCAAAATGGGAAATGAAACCTTAACACAACCAATACCTCAGGAAACAGGCAAGTATAGCTGACCGTGAGGAGACACTCGCTTAATTTGACTAAGCAATCGTATCAAAATCTCATACTCCACCTTTAGGTTTTGAACTCTCCTCCAAAACGTTTACTACTGAATCAGGAGTCATACCAATTACAAAACCAGCCTTTTTAGTGAACTTGCTAATTTTGTTCTTTTCATTGGCTGTAAAGCTACAGTATTACCCCAACCTACAACAGCATTAAAGCAAGGAACTGGCCAGAGTTTTATTATAGGGCACAGACAAAGCGAGGGCATGGACAAGCAATGTATTTTGTTGTTTCATTGTTGAGGACTTGTTGAGTTGAATCCTCTGAGATATTCTGGGAAACATGGTAAACACTATCTGCTACAATGTCACTGTAAGCATGTTAGCATGCTGCTGTAGTTCAATGCACAGCCTCCCAGAGACACATGGTTGTAGACTTGCTAAAAACACTGCATTCACATTTTATTCACATTTCATATCTATCAATATGGTTGTCCAGATATTTGTATGAAGAAACAATGTCAACCTTGCTGGTTTTTGACCAGAAATCATGAGTGTGTTGACCTACCTCCCTGTGTGTGTGTGTGTGTGTGTGTGTGTGTGTGTGTGTGTGCGTGCGCGCGCGCGCCCTCCAGGGGATTTGTATCCATGCTTCGGGGCGTGTGTGGTGGACAGCTTGCGGCTGGATTGATAGAGTGACGTCAGCGCGCCGCTACCTCTCCCCGAGGGCAGGATTAGTCGCGAGAAGCAGAGACAACGCTCCGATAATCTCCCGGTAATAAATGGGGGGAGACGGGCACGTTCGGAACTGCCGGTACCGAGTGAAACCGGAGGCCCCCCCGAGACTCCTGAGATTTGGCTCCTGCATTTGAAGCATGATGGGTCGCTTCGTGACGCCGCAGCAAACCGACGCGTCCCGGGCAGGTAAACGCAGCAGGTAAGCTGTGGAGACGCAGGGTGACACTCGTCTCAGGAGGATTTACCTTGGCAAGGTGTTCACAGGCTGCACTGTCTGTCAACAACTGCTGCTGCTTTATTTTTACTGCTCGTGTCTGCCGCGTGTGTGCGTGGAGGTTGCACTTTGGGAGATTATGAGCTGGTTGTTGACAACTTGGACAGTTCGTGCAAAATTCAGGGGAAAAGACGCTAAGTTTAACTGGTGCTAAATGTTCCTTGCTCTATTTTAAAAGGGTCCATGGTTTCTCTCACTCACACACACACACACACACACACACACGCACGCACACACACACACACACACACACACACACACACACACACACACACACACACACACACACACACACACACACACACACACACACACACACACACAGAGTAGAGGTCCTTTCGGTGTAGGCCTACTTGGTACCAGTGATGCAGTGGAGGAGGATCGTGAACCCACTTGACCTCGGTTCATCTGTTGTTGACCGAGCTGCTGGCAAGGTTAGGGTTCATGACAAATTAGAGACGACATTATAGCAGAATGACAGATTGATCTATCTATCTATCTATCTATCTATCTATCTATCTATCTATCTATCTATCTATCTATCTATCTATCTATCTATCTATCTATCTTGCTCGAACTAATTAGTGTTTTGCTGCATAATGATCACCCTCTGAATGTCATTTCTTTTCGACCTCGTCATGCTCTTGTACAGGAATGGCAGTATCTCGATCTATACCGCCAGATAGATGGTGTTCAATGTGCGAGGCGCCGCACAAAGCCCACTTAAGCGTAATTGTTTTTTAATTGCAGTTAATCTAAGATCAGGTCTTTTTATTCCATTTCTCTCTTTCAATGATAAAATGGGGAGACGAGAGGAAGTATAAGGACAGACTTGTCATGGTCATAAAGGTGACCTAGCCTACTACCTCTAGGCATTTATGGTTTGGTTGTCACCTAGCCTACTTGGCACCTGCCTCTAAATAACCAGATAACATCCATTATGCGCTGGGTCTATGTGGTGATAGATACTAAAGCCCACAGGGCAATTTGTAGCCGCCGTGTTACTTTTACCGCTACCGGTTTTACTGTAAGTTAATTGTATTTTACGGATCCGTGTGAGTAAGGTCCAATAACCTGTAAAGATCAGTGCGCGCTTCCTCCGCTGTCACCGCGCCGAGATGAGATGGGAGCTCCTGAAGTTTATTACACTGGGTTATCTACATGTAAGCGTTTTATCTGCTTTGTGTGTTTGTGTGTGTGTGTGTGTGTGTGTGTGTGTGTGTGTGTGTGTGTGTGTGTGTGAGAGAGAGAGAGAGTAAGAGAGAGAGAGAGAGAGAGAGAGAGAGAGAGAGAGAGAGTGAGTGTGAGAGAGTGAGAGTGAGTAATTGCACTTGAGACAAAAGAGGACGAAGAAAGTTTTGGTTATGCACCACTTGGGTCGAACAGTGCAGGTATTTGTCTGTGTGTGTGTGTGTGTGTGTGTGTGTGTGTGTGTGTGTGTGTGTGTGTGTGTGTGTGTGTGTGTGTGTGTGTGTGTGGGCAGTGCGCTGACTCGGGCAGTGCGAGACAGCAGCACTACTACCGGATGGGAGAGAGAGAGAGAGAGAGAGAGAGAGAGAGAGAGAGAGAGAGAGAGAGAGAGAGAGAGAGAGAGAGAGAGAGAGAGAGAGAGAGAGAGAGAGAGTCATTACTGGTTGGAAATATTCGAGGCGGATGTTTCTTGTGAGCAGCAGACACACCGCCGTGCGTCTTTGCGCTCAGAGATCATCCACTCACCGCGTCTTTCTTTGTTCCCCCCCCCCACCCCCGCCCCCCCACAGCAGCCTCACCTGCAAAGCCACATCGGAGGACAGCGGAGCTTCTCAGCGGACACTTCGCTGACTGGCAGTCCCCGGGACGGACAGACAGATACCTCAGTGTACTTTTACCATGGAGAAGAGCCGGCCAGAGTAACTAACAGCAGCCTATAGTATCCACAAGCAGACTGTCAGAGAGGAGAGCGATCTTCACAATGACCCGTTAAATTCCTGCCGCCGATGCATTCTTTGGAGAGCGGATTGAACATCTCCTAACTGCAGAGGAGACGAGCAGAGAGGCCTTTATTCGTTTATTTCAGTCTTCAGATGGACCGAGTGCCCTCGGCACTGGCCGCTAAGATGCGCTGGATCACGCTGGTGCTTGCCGGCTTGACTTTCTGGGGCAAAGTGACTATTTGTAACTGTTTCGACTACGAGGAGACAGACTATGATAATTATGAAGAGGAAAGAGCGGAGCCTATTGACTACAAAGACCCGTGCAAAGCTGGTGAGTCTTATTTTAGTTTTTAATCATAAAATAACATTGAAAATAAGTATTTTTACGCGTCTGGTCGCGGTGGTCCAAGCCCTCGAGCGCGCTGGCTCCAAAGTGGCACGTGTTATGTGTGTATTAGAGATGACAGCGTGTGTGTGCGTGTGCGCATGTGTCTGTGCACACTGGTCCAGATGCCCCTTTTCCCCCACTATTTATAACCAAGGGTTATGATCCTTCGGTGGTGCAACGTGCAGCCCGGTAACGGTCCTGATAAGCCCGTGTCCTCCTGAAACGCACGCGCACACATTAAGTGCGTGCATCACCTGTAGGCATAATTATGGTGCTGATTTTGGCCGAACTTTAGGTGCATATATGGACACGTACGTATCTGTGCGTGTTTGCTTGTGCGTCCAGATGCTAAATCAACCATCAAGGAAGATGAGAAACAGCTGGACTCAATTGTACCAAAACAGACGCTGATGCACGGTCTCTCTCTCTCTCTCTCTCTCTCTCTCTCTTTCTCTCTCTCTCTCTCTCTCTCTCTCTCTCTCTCTCTCTCTCTCTCTCTCTCTCTCTCTCTCTCACACACACACACACACACACACACACACACACACACACACACACACACACACACACACACACACACACACACACACTGTGATAAAATGTTAATTGGACCTTTAGTGACAGTCAGGGAGCTGCTGTGGAACAACAGTGAAACCAGATGAGACAGATAGTAGAGGTGTATATAATTGAAAAAGGACAGTTTTGATCATAAATTCATTTTTCACTTTTGTTGAAAAGTTGTTCGAGTTCATACATTAAAAATATATGTTTTTCCTCAGTATATTATAGGTCTTTTATAGGTGTGTGTCGTGCGTGGTGTCTTTGTGTGCTCCACCCAAATGAACTCATGTTTTTGACACAAAGCTGGAGATTCACTTAAGATTTTAGCCAGTTCCTGTTTTAAACTAAGCTTTCTGTCTTTTTTTCTTTCTTTAACTACATATTGTATGTCCTGCATGTGCAGTATGTGTTGGTGTCCAGTCCATCTACTTTTTGTAATCTTAATGTGTGGCATGTGTGACCCCCCCATCATAGATCAGTCCCTTAATCTTTGCATTTATATTTACATTCTTTTTCATTTAACAAAATATGCTACAATACACGTAAGCAGTCATATAACTTTGCCTAAAAACATTGTTTAAAATTACTAAGTGTTGTGATTTCCAGATATAGGAAATATATGATCAAAGAATAAATCTGCCTTCATCTTGCACTTGTTCTTGTGTGTTTCGGTATTTCCTTCTGTTTGTTGCAAAAGAGATGTGGTGGTGTTGCATCTTTGTCGGCATTCTTGTTTTGGTTACACCCGTCTGACTGTGTATTTGCCGATGTGTTTGTGCACACAAATGGCCATATGTGTTTTAATGGCACTTTCCTTAATGTTGTCTGTGATGACACGTTGGACTGATAAGAACTCCACCTAGAACACTGAGTGTCCACATGCTGGCCAACACACATTCCTCACATACCAAAAACACAAACCTGACAACCCTGGACACTGGCCAGTGTGTGTGTGCGTGTGCGTGTGCGTGTGCGTGTGCGTGTGCGTGCGTGCGTGCGTGTGTGTGTGTGTGGTGTGTGTGTGTTTTTCATGTGCATTTTACACTGATCTCTGTGTGAGTGATTTTATGTTGATACTGCAATCCCATGACTTTGTGGTTTTTAGTTATGCTGAGACCTGACCTGTGTGTGTGTGTGTGTTTGGATTGAAGCCCGGCAGGTTACAGGGAGACAGTCAGTCTACATATGTTTGAGTAACTGAGCGACTCTTGTAGGTTAAAATAACTACGTGAGAAAACATAAGCAATGTTTTTATTTGCTGGAAAGATCAGTGTACATAAAGAATGTATTCATACTTACATGCTTAGATTTCTCACAGCAATTGCACACACGCTGACTTATTGGGACATTAGCTTATTCTCCGTAACCCCGACAGTTAGACAAGTCAATACATACCCTTCTCATCTCCGTGCGTGTCGTAACTCTGTCTGACGGCTCCACCATTAGCTTAGCCTAGCACATATCTTGGAGGTAACCGGCTCCAACTAGCCTACTGCTCTGAATAAGTGACAAAATAATGGCAACATGTTCCTATTTACATGTTGTGATTTGTATAGTCACAGCGTGTACAAATAACAACGTCACTTGAGACACAGCCATCTTCTAACCGTATATAAACTGGGAACTATATTCTCAGAAAGGGAAGCAGTGCTACTTGGGCGGAGTGATACGCTTGCAGCTCTGCTCAGAGCTGCAGCGTATCATTCCGCCTGCTTCCCTTTCTGAGAATATAGTTCCCAGTTTGTATACGGTTAGAAGATGGCTGTGTCTCAAGTGACGTTGTTATTTGTACACGCTGTGACTATACAAATCACAACATGTAAATAGGAACATGTTGGTGGTATTTTGTCACTTACTCGGAGCAGTAGGCTAGTTGGAGCCGGTTACCTCCAGGATCTGTGCTAGGCTAAGCTAATGGTGGAGCCGTCAGACAGAGTTACGACACGCACAGAGATGAGAAGGGTATGTATTGACTTGTCTAACTGTCGGGGTTACGGTGAATAAGCTAATGTCCCAATAAGTCGGCGTGTTCCTTTAAACCTCTCCATAATTAATACTTCTTTCTGTTCTTCCTATTTAGTGAAAATCATGTGTGCACGTTTTACAGAGTCTTTACATTTTTATGTTAGTTTAAAGACTCTGTTTTGCCTTCATTAGATAGTTGATGGTAGAGAGCAACCAATAACGCAGTGAGGGGCGGCAACATGCAGCAAAGCTCCCTGTCTGGACTTAAACTGGGAACATTACATTTACATGGTATGCATGTTTTGTTCAGATTAAATATAAATCAAATGTCAGCCTCACTTTATTCATGCTGGAGTGCGGTCCTTGTTTCCACAAAACCCAGGGCCAGTATGGACATTTTCTGTAGCTACCTAACAGCATGCACATGTATGTGTGACAGATTTCAAAACTTGTATTCTAACACTCCATTTTGCTCCTGTTTCTGAACATGAATTGAGTCTTACAACCAGGTTTACACATGTGCATGCATGCACATACATTTGGTTTACAGTGTTTTTTTTTTTGCACATGCATATTCATCTATTAAATGAAAAAATAAGCAACAAAATAATCAATAATGAAGACAATTGTAAGTTTCACCCCTAGTGTGGACCCATTTTGTTGTCACTGTGTAAAGAATTGGTGGCTGTGTGTTTCTGTGTGTGTGCAGCTTGTAAGAAGTGGAAGCGCAGCTCATTCCATGCCTGACCCTGTGGCATCGGTCTGAGTGGTTGGTATTCCGCCTCCTGTTTTTGCTGGGAAAACACAAGGGGAATATTTGGCTGTCTGCTTATCTCCTCTGAGTCTTGCGCTGGTAGACAGGAGAACACACACTTCCAGGTCTTTGTGAAGTGATTTCCCTACGCGAACACACGCACACGCACACACTCGATACACACACACGCACACACACACACACACATAAACGAGCTCCCTCCATTCACCCGTGCTTATCTCTTCCTGGTTGTCTGCATCCTGCTACTCAGCTGGAGATGACACACACACGCGCACGCACACACACACACACACTCGTATTGACGTGTCCAAGCTCCTATGCTCACTTAAGAGTCATTCATGCTTCCTTCCAAATCACTGTTCTCATAAAAAGCTCACACACACACGGAGTGGAAGCAAAATAAACCACAATGTCCAAGTGAAGCTGTGGGTCATTTCTTCAGGAGTGACCCAGGATACCCAGGACTGCCTGTTCTTCAAATACAATAGTGGTTTTTCACAGGAGTGTGCAGCAGTATTGTACAATACATAATGTACATTTTCTCATGGTTGTACATCTCTGAACTCAGTTGTTACAGTACAGGAATCACAGTAAGCTGCAACAAGGGTGTTAAACAAAACCAAACCATAATTGCATTATGCTTTTAAAGACATTTTTAAAGAAAATTAAAAAAATGGAGAATAGCGGTTTTGTTCTCTTCATCATGCACAAACAACAGCAGTACATAGTACCCAAAATCCTAAAATGAGGAATTATTCTTTTCTCGTCTCTGCATGGGGGATTGGAGAGCCGAGTCAGGTAGAAGAGTTGACAGTGATTTGGTGTTGCGTTTATGATCATATAAGTAACATAAATAGTTACATCACAGTTTCCATGTGGAGCTTGAACCAGGACCTTCAACTTGAGAGAAGATCTCCACTCTGCTGCCTACATGAAGTGGTTCACGTTGGCTGAAGCTCATTCTGTTGTTCAGATAAAAGCTGGCTGTCGAGTCTTACTGGAGTGGGTTTAGATACAGTGCTTATGTTATACATGATACCACTCTTGTGTTTTTAATTTGTTGTTGGCGTTTAGTTGTTTTCAGTAACTCCCAGGGTTACATAAGGGATTTGTATCCAAACATTTTCAGTGCTTCCATTGGAGTTGCTCCAATCTTTTGTAGGAAGTTGCACTTACTTACCGGTACGTTTCAAAATCACTGTCATGTTGGTTCATCATAGTTTGATAAATACATTGATGCCTTTGGTTTGTGTGTGAGAAAACGTTGTACTGCACCATCTTTGGTTTGTGCAAACTGTGTTTGTTTAAAGGTATAATGGAGGATTTTCCCGAATTTTAGAAAAGAACCGCCCTCTCCACTTTTTGAAAAAATACACATGCGCAACACCCTACCTGCTCCCGAGAGGGAGCTCCTATTAAACGTGTGCACGAGAGAGCATGCACTAGCCTAGTTCTCCTTGTGCCCGCTCTGTTTACAAGTTGCTGTCGGCATGGCTCTACAAGCCACCGGTAAGTGGAAATCTATTTACGACAAGCATCTCTATAGCTAACTTTAGCATGCTACAGGCCAACAAACAAGCTATCGCCGAGAGCGGGGAGGCGAGGCAGCGGTCGGAGGCTTTTATATACTGTCTATGGTCGGACGCCGTGGCCGTCTGCTCGCTGACCTGTCACGGCCTTTTATATACTGTCTTTGGTCACGGCACGTACGACGGCCTTACGTAAACATATCCCAGAATGATTGACAACTAGGAGGACCAATAGTTTTGATGATCCACCCGGAAAAAGAAAATCCTCCACTATACCTTTAAGTATGTTGTAAAAGATTGAATGCACAGGGAATATTGTCGTAATTGGAATTGTGGTTCTGTGTTTATTCACCACAAACCAAATCTGTATCTGTATTAGCTGCAGCAACATATGCACTGACTTTGTGTGTGACTGTGTTACAGGTCTTCACGATACAAAACAGACCTGTAAAAAAACGTATCTGAAACTGATGTGCGTGTATAAACTCAAATAGTGAGGGAGAATACATTTCAACTGCACTTTCCAGTTTACAATCTCTGTCGCGCCTCAAAAGCACAATGCGATGATTCTGGTGCACAGTGGGATCAGAGCTGAGAGCGATTCCACCTGGGTCCGTTCTGTATTAGACATACTAAGATGCAGACCTGAGACACAGGAGGACTCAGAACCTAGGTCGGGTCTCTGCTACTAGCAGCCCAGCAGACCCATAAAACATCCATGTAGATGTTTCTGTGGCAGCTCAGAATCCTGATCCTCAGTTTTTCTCTCTCGTCTCTGTACATTCATTAAGTTAAGCTGTACAGCTGTACTTTTTTGAACTCGCATTAACACATCTTTGCCGCAGTTCAGGCGGCTAAGAGTGAATCTGTCTGTCAACTTATGGCTTTCATTTGGCGTTACGCTTGCGCTGCCTCAAAAATTTGCTTTCAAGTTGGTCTGAACACAACTTAACTTAAAGTCCAAAAAGGAAATCAAAAGCCCATTTAGATCCCACACTATATGATTGTATGTATTTGATATAGGGGTATTCCGGCTGTTGTGGGTGAGATCTGGTGTCCATTCACAGTTGTTGGCTGTGGGATATTTCGTCTGTGGTCTCTAGATGATTTTAAAAACAAAAAAGCAATTGAAGGAAAGCTTCGTAGACACAACACTTACAAGTATTTTGGTCTTTTCCAGATTCACGTGGCATTTCAGTGACTCCGCAGTCACACAGCCGTTTTGATATAAGTTTTACTAACACTCCTGTATTCTATCAGTGCATCAAGTGTATCCTAAACAGCTGAATGTGTGTGTGTGCGCATGCCCGTGTATACTGAGAGTGCCTTTGATTTTTTCAGTCGGAGAGTGAAGCCCACCATGTCGTGACAGTGAGCTGCAGCTACTGTTCACCCCTTCCCCCATTCCTCAGTAGGAAGGAAACTAGAGCAATGTGTGTATGTGTGTGCTTGACACTGAGGCTGCGTTGTGCGTGTGTGTGTGAGCGAGAGGACGGTCTCAGTCATATTATATTAAACAGGATTTTCCCGAGCAGAGTGCTCCTGCCACTGAGCTTCCGAAGTATCCTTCAGGATTCCCGCCTCAGCACAAACTCTGCGGCCGCGCTGGGAGCCGACTTGTTTGTTTTGGAACGTCATTGTTCCGGAGCTGCAGAAGCCATGAGTCAGCACCGCCGTCACTCCGCCCACCTGCCACGCATTGCTCAATTATTAAATGTCTGGCTGCTTTTATGTCACCAAGTTTTTCCTGGTGGTATTTATAGCAGCGAAATATTCACATACACCCATTGTTAGCTGAGGAAAAGCCACCTTTTTACAGTCAGACTCTTATTTGTTTTTGTCAGATATTCCATAGTATTGTAAAAACCCAGCTGGGGTCACAGATGCAGCCTCCCTGCACCACATGATGCACAGCTACACAGTCTTACAGTAGCTAGATCCGCAAGGTTGATATTTTAGCTAGAAACAAGCCTAACTGTGTGCATGCCGTATAAATGTGCAAAGAAAGTACTGCATGTACAGTTATCTAGAAGTGCAAAGTCAAGGGCAACTAGACTTTAGGTTTCTTAGAGACGTTTCGCCTCTCATCCAAAAGGCTTCTGCAGTTTGTACTGACTGGTTGGGAGTCCCAGGCATTTAACCTCTGTGGGATCCTTTACATCTTTCGAGTCATTGGGGTCACATGTGGGCCGCTAGTCCACCTGGCTGTCATGTTTAGAGTCGCATGATTCAAGGCAAAACATCTTCAAGAACATAAAGAGTCCAGTTGCCCTTGACATTCTTCACAGATGCATGTACAGTTGATGCACAACAACCACACAATGGCTGGAGCAATGTTGGCCACATTATATTACACTGCTGGACGTAATATTGAAAGTCAATGCTGTTTGCAGAAATAGTTAAAAACTGCTAAACTGCCCACTTTCTTTTCTGTTAGACGTTGCTTTATCTATTTCTATATTTTATTATACAGCAACTCAGATTCTGCTAGAATCAGGCAATTGTTTGAGCAGAATTCGCTTGAGGAGTTTCCAACTGTTGGCTTCCAACAGCACATTCTATTGTTCCTTGGTGTAGCCCCTCTTCCACACCAAACGTGGTGCAAAGTGTGCTGCAGAGTTTGCACAAGGTAGAAGATTATGTCAAGTATTATCCATCCTACAAAGCAGCTAACTAGAATGCTACAGAAAACACTTGGATGTAAACAATCAGTATCACTATCGTTATCCTTATCCTTTTTGATGTTTTCCCTGCTCCACTCTCTTTTAGCTCTTTGTGGTCTCTACCAACTCCTAATAAGAAAATATCAATGCTGTGAGAGTGGTGAGAGTGATTTGGGTGACTCTGTAAGTTCTTGGCAACAAGCAACCGCTTTCATTGCCACACTGTTTTTTTAACATTTAACAAATGTTTCAGCACTTTTAGACTTGAATATTAGCCAGCTGTGTCTGATTTAATCTTATAGTCTGAATAATTTGTTGTAATCCGTCAACAAAACTCATTACTCATGGCAATTGTGCTGAAATCAATGTTACAACAACCTCAAAGAAATAAGTCCTCTAATGAGCGACGCCTTGCAGTCGCACCTGATGTACCGACTGGAAGACATACAGAGCGGGACTATCCACCATCCTTACAAAAAAATAACGTCTATGTAAGAGCCTATTGCCTGCCGGGCCCATGGGTGCACACCCAGGACACCCTGATGGTAAAACCGAGCCATGGTCATGTCCCGTCACAATGTCTGACCAAACCCATGACCCGCTGGAGAGGAATCTCAGTGTCGCAGTAATGGGATTAGGAGGTTACACCAGCTCTGTGTGTGTGTGTGTCATATGATATAATGTTATTTTGTCTCATACCGAACATTTCTTTCCCTGTTATCCCCTTGAGTTTATGTGGTGGAGTGCTCTTTAAGTGTGCACTCTTTTGCAGTCTCAGATGTTCCTTTCCCTGAATATTATAATGATCTACATTTTAAATTCAATACATTGTATGTAATAATAATACATTGTAACAAACGCATGCTTTTACAAGGTAACTCAATAACCTTTTGTATTTTAAATCATCTTTTTTACCTTTATGTTTGTTTTTACTGTAATTTTACTGTGACTTCAGGATAATATTTTGCCGCGCTCTTGCTTTTGGTCTTGTGTGCTTTCGTACTACAGCACACATACTGTAGTTGGATTCATGGGAATTTATGTTTCAAAAATGAAAAGATATATAGTTCTCCTGAGGACCTGAAGAAAGGCTGCGATATTTCCCTGTTAATTGGATTTGTTTATGATCAGTCTGTGCTTTATTTCCAGGTCGTTTCAGATGTCCAGTTGTTCGCCTCACTGCTCTGCCATCTGTTTTTAGCTGCTTTCATGCTTGAAGAGAGTTTTTGCCTATCCTAATCTGTAGACAAACGCACACACGCACGCACACGCGCACACACACACACACACACACACACACACACACACACACACACACACACACTGTGATGTGACAGTGTAGAGGTGTGTAATTGGGTCTTTGTCGATGGAACTGTGTTTAAGCCAGTGAAAAAATATGACTAGTGTGTGTGTGTGTGTGTGTGTGTGTGTGTGTGTGTGTGTGTGTGTGTGTGTCAGGGTTAGAATTTGAGATGATCCCGTCCTCTCTTTCTCTCTTTCTCTCTCTCTCTCTCTATCTCTCTCTCTCTCTCTCTCTCTCTGTAACACATATTTGCAGGAGGGTGGGGGTGTGAACTTTTTGAACTTGGCCTAAGCTTCCACATTTAGTTTTTGTTTTTTCTCTCTAAAAAGCACATTTCTGACTGATGACATTATCAACTACAGCATCTCTTGCAACACATTGCAACACCTTACTGTATTGTGCCAAGTGGTACATCATTATTCTACTTTAAATACTCGTAAAAGAAAATTATAAATCATAATCTCAGTTTCATGTGCTGCTAAAAGTGATGCTTTGTAGTGTTCTTCACAGTGGACAATGGAGGCTTTGGTTAGCTTGGCAAAGTAGTAATGGATTCCAACAGAGACAAATATCAAAACACCCACAGACACTTCTCAAACCACCACTCAAAGCACCATTGAAGTGACAGCCTTTGTTGTGTTTGATTGCTAACTTGTGGTCAGTAGTGAACGAACTTCGTTATGTAGGTCCATTTTTATTGTATTGACATTACAGAAGTCTCTCGTTAGCAGGTTCTTGTAGGCTACTTCAGCCTCTAATCTATAACTGACATCAGGGATCATGCCGTGAAAATGTGATACCTTCCGCTAAATAATAAATTACTGCTATGTAATGTACCTATCTCATTATTCTGTGGCTAACAGCAAAACAGATCTGCGTGAAATCTGGGGCCTGTACCATGATGGTAGTTGAACAAACTCAGGGTTGCAGGATTGGTTTAGAGTTGACAAAACCAAACCGATGCAATCAGGCTTTATTGGTACCATGAAGCAGCTCATCAACTTTCTCTGTCAACTCAGGCTTTGATCTTAAACTCTGATTACTCCGCGCGCGCATGCACATAAAAGAGTGACGTCGCCACCGAACAACCAATCACGTTCAATATGGATAGAGCGAGAGCAATATATTTTTCCGCGGAGGAGCAAGAAATTATTCTTCAGAAATATGAAGAATATAAAAATGTTTTTCAAGCACGCAGTAATACCGTCTCTGCTGCCAAAGCAAGAGAACAGTCTTGGAGGAAGATTGCTAATTGCGCTAATGCGTAAGTTAAAGAAACACATTCTATAGGCCATTAATGTAAAATTATGAATATAGGCTAATCATATTAAAAATGTAATGCATTCATGATCACAAGTCATCTGCAGATGAAATCTGTTAGATTACTATTCATTTAAAGAGTTATTTAAATTGCAAGTAAAACTTATCATATATATATATATATATATATATATATATATATATATATATATATATATATATATATATATATATATATATATAGTAGCCCTACCTGAACATTAAGGCTGTGAAAGGACTTTCTGTTCACATAATCTGCCTCATGTTCTCCTAGAGCTGTGGAGATTGCAACATGTGTGCAGTCTATAGCTCCAATGACTCTAGGGAATCCTTTCATATGAATATATATATATATATATATATATATAAAACATTCTCAACATGTAGCTACTGTAGACTATTGTATAATACTTAAGTGCTCTAAGTGCAAGCTGCTTTTTGAAGGAAAAAAAAACCTGATTGTGAAAGGTTAAATTTGTTCATGTCACCCTATCAGTATATCTTACTATACCGGCAATTTTATAAAATCCCTCTTTTATGGACATGGTCGATAAATGTCCAGGGAACACAATTAAGCTATTTATGTACCCCTGCAGTGCGAGGACCATCTTGCGAATGGTTCGACACACCGTGTTTTTCCCTAGGTTCTCCGCATCACCGACCGCATACAAGTATGTACCACTTCCAAATAAACGCAACGCAACACATACCATTTGCGGGAAAGTAAGTGCATGGCTTTGACGAGTCACATTTGTTATGTGCGACTCAAGAAGTTCGCAAAGATAAGTTATTCCTTCCGCGGAAAATCTGCATCTTTCATACAAGTATCAGGAAAGTCAAGGGGATTTTGTCTGTCCCTAAAAAGTCTTTCTCTACGAAGTGCTCGTCTAACAATTTGCGCTGAGATGTCCACAGGATTTGGAAGAAAAGGTGAAGCCATTGCAATGATTGCAACAGAGAACAGAAGCTGGGAATTAATTAGGCTACGTCACCTATATGTTTCTTTACTAACCGCTGATTGGTCAATCTTCAGACTGAGATCTCGAATCCAGAACATAACCTGCCCCGGAGCAGGTTAGTTGTGCAGCGTAAGATACCATGGCAACGAACACCGATTAAAGCCAAACTACTTTCATAGTACCTAAAACCCAGGGTTGGTGGAAACTAAACTGAAACATAGCTGGCTAGCCACCTAAACCAGCTTCATGGTATAGGCCCCAGGTCTAGCCTACCTGTGTGGGGCAAAGTGATGCATGCGCAACTCACATCTGCACTCAACTCACATCGGGTAGTGACACCGGAAAGTAAGGGTTTGGAGGGTTGGGGTAGTAGATCTGACTTTCATGTAGGAGACCATCTTTTCCTAAACTTTAGCATACCTTAACCACAGTTTGTTTGCCATAACCATGATCAATCAAATGTCATTGAATGTTATTCAGGGTTTTGCAGGATCATCCAACATTGTCGTATGTTGTCTACGAATCGATTAATCCTTTCAGCTCTACTGACAAAAATCTGACTGTTTGGAATATACTGCCCATAAATACATGCTACAGGAGAGGTTTGGGAAGTTCCTATAGACATTGTGGTAGTTGATTCCCCAACGTGTCACTTTGGGAATCCGTTGTAAACCTGTGCATCCAATGTGACCACAACTTCTATTCGGTGTTGACTACAAAGTAATAACAGCCACCGGTCCATCTTACAGGCGTTGACTGAATTGTGGAAATTTTGGGTGGAGGAGTGTTACTTTATTAGCCCACTCAGCTGGGTAGTATGTTGTATTTTTTGTTGTTGCTGTTGCAGTTTTTGGCCGTGCATTTTTGTAACCTTGCAACATTTTCAACACTGTCGGCGTACAGAGAGCTTGAACTGCAGCACCTGTTGTTGCTCACAAAGGTTTGATGTGGATCAAGCAGCTTGCATAACAATTACTTTTGGAGAAAATCCTCAAACAAGGCAGAGATAATCTCTTTTTAATAAATGTAGTACGCTCACAGTCACAGTTATTTACAATTAAATAATTTCACACAAGTGGAAGGGCTCATACAAATGCACGTTGACACACACGCGCGCACACACGCACACACACACACACACACACACACACACACACACACACACACACACACACACACACACACACACACACACACACACACACACACACACACCTTAGCCCACATACAGTGTGACCTTATATTTGCTTAATGAGGAGCTTAGTGAGGTGTGTGTGTGTGTGTGTTTGTGTTAGATACACCCCAGTGAGTTCAGCATGAGTGCATAACTCAGCAGTGCATACTTCTTTACTGTATTGTACCGTAGATTCTGTAAAATGTCAAAGGAAATATTGAAAAGATGCTATAATGACAAAGATTAAACACATAATGACTTTGAGGTGATCACAAAATAGAAACTATAAATATTCAAGCAGCAGACAAATAAATTGTTGTAGAAATGTCACTTTAATAAATGATAAAAACTTCAAACATGAAGGTAGAATAACCTTAACAAAAGCCTTAGAATAGTATTCTACCCAAAAATGTAAAGTATTAATTATTCAATAATTAAAAACAATAATGAACTATTTGTTTTTATTATTTTAGTGTTTTACTTAGTATCTAAAAAAACTTGTTTGAGTTATGTATAAAGTGTTACTGCCTAACAGCTTACAGTTAAGCACTGAAAAGGTTTATGACCAAGCTGATGTGTACTCCATGGGCCCAACAAGTAACAGCTAAAGATATGCTTGTACTGTATTGTTCAGGTGCAAATTATGTTTCAGTGGACATTGTTGCATGAGGATAAAAATTTTCATATTTCAGCTCTTACAAAGTAAAACACACAAAGCCGGATGCATGTGAGGGAAGTCTGCCTCTCAGTTTGTGTTTGGTGCATTATTCCTGTGTGTGTGTGTGTGTGTGTGTGTGTGTGTGTGTGTGTGTGTGTGTGTGTGTGTGTGTGTGTGTGTGTGTGTGTGTGTGTGTGTGTGTGTGTGTGTGTGTGTGTGTGTGTGTGTGTGTGTGTGTGTGTGTGTGTGTGTGTTTGCTGCAGTGCCCCTGCTGAAGGGCGAACAGTAAGGCCCTGGTCAGCATGATGCAGGTCTCCTGGGACATCCTGGGGCTTTTGGATCAATACCCTTCCTCCAGCATCTCCATGCCTCACTGTCCTCACCCCTCCTCACCCACTGGCTTGACTTTGGGCTATTTATGGTATCTCTATGGATTAACAAGACCCCAACAATCAATGGGCCAAACTTACTATAACTGTACTCTCCCTGCTCTCCTCGCTTTGTATCTCTGCTTGTGTCAGCTCCTTTTCTCTGGAAAACTTTTAGTCCTTGTAGTTTCTCTTGTTGTCCTGAAATATGCAAAACTACTAGTAGTGTAATGTCACAAACACACTGTCCTACGAATAGAAACAAAAGCCAGGGGGAATATAATTTCTAATGCAGGTGCAATGTGATACAGTCTATATTCATATGATAAATCACACAGATTGTGACCTTTTGCTGGTGAAGTGCGGGTTTCTTTGGGTGTTAAGTGGATCTTTTGCACCCATTTGGTAGTTTTTGTGGCTCGCTATGACACCACTTTGGCAGAGTTTTCAGTAGACGGGAGTGTCAGTAGAAATTGGGTCACCCACAGTACAGTTCGTACCAGCGCCTGTCCAAACCACATCTTAGCAGTGGTGGTGTAATTGTGTTATTTTGTGGCTTTATATGGCAAAGTCATACAACATCAAGCACTTCAGAGTCACATAAACTTCTTTTATAGGTGTCTGGTTTGACTGCTTTATTTTTTCGACCAGTGACTCACTAAATGCAGGCTTTTAAGTACCATATATAAAAGTTATATCTGAACATTTCATTATGCTATAAATAACTGAACTGATCAGATTGGTTGTGATTGTTGCCTAACACAAAACCCCCAAATGATAACTGGTTTGATCTAATCAAACCACTTTTACACCTCCAGCTGTGTGATGGTATACTTGTTTATAAAATGAACAAACACCTCCAAGTATGTCAGCAGCATTAACCCGTACTAACACCTGTGTGCAATCTGATTCAGATAAACAGGACAATTAAGGTACAGTATAATTGATTAAATATGGAGTGACCTGTGATTGGCCAAGACTCCCCTCATGGATAGATTTACTAAAGCCTAATACAGAACCAAGGAGGAGGTGCAGTAGTCTAGTTTTCTCTCAGACCACTTGAATTACAATATGCTGAAAGATTATTATGGAATTGTTGCCCAACAACGCCAATAAAGTCATTTGTCAAGCAAAAATGCCAAACATTTCAAGGTTCCAGCTTCTCAAATATGAGGATTGAATGCTTTTACTTGTCTTATATTATAGTAAACTGAATATTTTGAGGGATTGGAATAAAAGTAATAAATGCATAAAATACATACTTTACAGCACCTCTACCCTTTAGATCAGACATTATCCTCATATTCATCTAACCAACATATCACACAGCACCATTCAACAGCACACACTCCCAGTCTGTATCTGATATTGTGATTTGTAAACCATATGTGGTCATTGTGGTTTGCTCCTCACTTCAACAATAGCTTGAGTTGAGCACAATGGCACCCTGACCCCCCATTTCCTTTAGTGGCAATCCTGATTAGCTAAGTGACAAGCTTTTCCCATGCCATTGTTAATGTATCAGTGTCTTGAGTCCCTGTGGAGGGCAGTAACTCCGCTCAACTAATCATTTAGCGATGGTTATCGTCCAGTTGTTCATTGTTGCAGG
Source organism: Gymnocephalus cernua (assembly GCA_023631565.1). Taxonomy (NCBI): domain Eukaryota; kingdom Metazoa; phylum Chordata; class Actinopteri; order Perciformes; family Percidae; genus Gymnocephalus; species Gymnocephalus cernua. The sequence continues at coordinate 16,642,023 of CM042427.1, read as the reverse complement.
CTGGGAGATGTGCTGTAGATATGGAAGGAGAGGGAGAGAAGAAAGAAAGCAACTGGTTGTAATGAGCCACAAAAGGATGAGAGAGGATGGGAATTGAAGCATAAGCAATCGGGAGGGAAGGTTTTTCAGTAAGATGAGAGGCAGGCAGATGAGGCATGCTGTGGGAACAGGAGTGGTTTTAAGATTGTGAAAAAAGTGGTTGCTGTGGCCGGTATACATACACGCACACACACACACACACACACACACACACACACACACACACACACACACACACACACACACACACACACACACACACACACACACACACACACACACACACACACACACCACCATAAACCTACAGAATGAGGTCATTTAACACTCACATTGCATTACACACACATTTGTTTATATTTTTTTGTTGGCATTTTGCCTTTATCTGAAACAACATTTTAACCAAAAAGGTTCAAGCTTCAGCTTTATGTCATTATATAATACATACTGGGGTCTTGGAGTAGCATACATTGGGTATGACGGGAAATATAATACTCTTGTGGATTCAAAGAGAGCCATAGTATCCTTGTGTGATGATGTTAGTACACATAGTAGCCAATTCAATTCAGTAAGATCATTTTCTGAATCTTGTGTCACTGTATGAAATGACCCATTGTGTCCTCTAGGACAATCACAGCCTCATCAAACTCTACAACCACAACCTAGAGACCTAGGGCATTCAGAGGATGTTGGGCTTTGGCCATAAGGGGGTTTCTCAACAGTTTTAAGAATGGATTGAATTGAATTGGTGCTCCACATCCAACTGCTGAAAAATGCAGCATAAATGCAGAAATCTCCAAATTTTAAAGGTTTTTCATACCAAATCATAGCATTTTTTTTCTCTATGGTGTTCTTCAAGGTATTTGTGTCTTAATGTGGTATTTTGGAGGGGATTTTTGACAATTTTGATCAATTCTCAAGTGATAACAAAATTGTTAAATTGTGCACCAAATCTGTGTAACAAATGGTATCAACCCAAACACTGCTACAACAACTTATGAGACATACGTGAGCATGACAATGGCCATCGTACACTCATATGTATGTATATATATGTACTAAGCCCTTGTACACTTTCACAATTAATTTTAATGAATGTAATGTATGTAATTACTAGGAAACCATGACACAGTGCTGAGCTGCATGTCAAATGAATCCTCAGGTTCCTAGCTTTCAAAGGCTGTGTACCTACCGTTGTGTGAATCTACCGTTGACCTGCTATCACCCCCCTAAACATCCTCTGTCCCCCACCCCTACTCCTCTAGAAAAAAGGGGTCATGATGAATTGTTAACCTATCCTTTTAACAGTGTGCACGAGTCACGATGAAATCTTTAACCAGATTGTATGGAAAGAGGGAGAATGAGAAGATGGGGAAGAGAGACTGGAGTGGTCCGAGTAGGCAGGGAGGGAGAGAGTAGTGGAGGGGACAGTGGTGGGAGTGTCACACATGGCCTGATGCCTGACCACTGTAAGACCACTGGGACCTGGTAGTCCTTTGCCAGACCTTCCTCCACAGTGCTGCGGAGGAGGGTCTGGCTTGTCCATACAACATTCCGGGATGGGAGAAAAACGTGCTCTGGTTTATTGGCATTTCTTTAAACCAATCACAATCGACATGGGCGCCGGACAGAGCCACTGTGCCGCTGCAAAATAGCCTCGGGAAGGAACTTGTTTTGGTGGAACATGTGTACGTTCAAAAGTTGTTTTAGTCGTGCAAGAGAAAACTCAGATTGGACAGATAGTCTAGCTAGCTGTCTGGATTTACCCTGCAGAGATCTGAGGAGCAGTTAACCATAGTCCTCAGAAATCCACCAGAGTTTAAAATTCCAGCACAAAGAAAGCGGAATGTACCGGACATCCGGCCGAAAAGAGTGACATCCGGCTAAATTTCCGGTGGTAACGTAGCAATCCCGGAAGTGGAACATCATGGATATAGACTAGGACCTGGTGACTGTTTGTGTGTGTGTGATAGAATAGAAAGGGAGGGAGACAAAGCTGCATTAAGCTCTCTGGGCAGCTGATACCAAACAGTTCATTTGTATATACTGTACATGTCAAACACAAGTTTATAGGTATTTGAGTGTAGTATTGGGTGTGTAATTGGAGTGAGTGAAACTATGGTGACTCTCTACTGTGGTATGACAGTGTTGTCGTGAATCAGAGAATCAATAATCAGAGGATTCAATTAATTGTGATGACTTCACCTCTACAGATAAAGAAAACACCTGAGCTACTTTCTGCTACGTGAGTTGTACCAGGATTGTACTTGTGTGACAGCTACAGTAAGCCCCTGCCTTGAGGTGATCATTGTATTTACCTAATCAAAGGCTCTTAGAGCTCTGCACTGCAGGTCTGGTCGGTCAAATAGTTTGGACTAGAACTAAACTTAAAGTGCAAATAAAGCCTGAACAGCCTTGAAAAAAAAAAAAAAACAGGACATCATTCTGAAAAAGCCCCTTAACAACTTGATTTTTTTTTCTACTCAAGTGATTTTAATTCCACATTTTGAAGAAGAGCGGTCAATGTACACTGCTTGTTTGCAAAGACTACACATTATTTTTAAGCCCTTGCAGAGTTCTTGTTATTGTCTCCATTTCTGACTGAAACCATGTTTTTGGATGAGCTCTACTTTCTTTTTCAAGAATGCCCTCTCCACGCTCACAACAGTTACACTCCTATTCATACCTGGAAGCTGCTATAGTACCATTGCAGTCTGATTCGTTGGCCACTGAGTAGCTCAACTGGTGCACGTGTGGCTTAAAGGCCGTGCTCGAGTGCACCTTAGCCATGGTAATGAGGGAGGAGCAAGTGCTGCTCTTTGACTTTACACTCTCAGATTTATCAGATCAGTCACTTACTCTTTGTCAACCTCTAATTCCTGGTTTGTTTTTTCTAAGGATTTTATTACAAATTATCAAACCACACACAAAGAACAAAACAAAACATTTTCAGTGGCAAATCTCTCTTATGTTGCAGCACAAGACCTGCAAACAGTACGTATGAAAGAAAACACAAGTGTTGAACTTGACTGGGGATGGCTCACTCTGGACAAACACCACACACCTACATGGGCATCTAACTCACTAACCGTAAACAAACCAGCCAACACTTCTTATGAAGACAAATATTAAATTTAGCTTTTAACAATAACAAGCTTGTCCTTTCCAGTGGGGCTGAACGATTTGGGGAAAAAAAAAAAAAAAAAAAGAAGATTGCGATTTTCCTGCCAGATATTGCGATGACAATTAGATTTTCTTTTAGCTACGTATTGCGCCTTCTGCGATTATGTTAAATAAAGTAAGACAAATTAAATGAAAGATCGACTGAAAAAAAGGACATTTCTGTAAACAAGCATTTATCTTATGAAAAAACAGTATTATAAATAAAACTGTTGAATCAAATGTTACACCAAACATTCAACTTAATATTTCACATTCGATTAATCGTGGTTTATCGTGGATCTTAGAATCGTGGATTAGCTAATCGCATTATTTCAAATTGCGATTTCGATTTGAAAACGATTAATCGCTCATCCCTACTTTCCAGAGATAATGATGTTTGTGATTCTGCTGATGATTGGGATTATAACATGTTTTTTTCTCTTAACTTCCAGCTGCGTTCTGGGGCGACATCGCTTTAGACGAGGAGGACCTGCGAATGTTCCAGATTGACCGGACGATAGACCTGACACAGCACACACACATGCACACGCACTCCCGGCAGGGACACACATCTGGTAAGTGGACTCACTGAGTAATCATCATGTAATGCTCTCTCTCATGTTTCCTCTGAAGCTCTCTCTCTCATTAACCTTCAGCTGCAGAATAAAGCAGCTTCAATAGGAAAGAGGTAGACAGGGGCCACCTGAGGATATCAGCATTTATTGTGCATTGTTCGGGTTTTGATTCTTGGCTCTTGTGTGTGTGTCAGGTGGCCTGGAGGAACATGACATTTCTAAGAAGAGAGGATCTTTATATCTACTGCTGGAGAGAATACGCAGGTTTGGCTTCGGTAAGAACCCTTAACTTTATTAGTCACCGTAATGATGGTGATTTTTCATGTTTTAGCCAATAAACTACAAATGATGTGTCCTTTAGCTTACTGCAGACCTACCATAATGGCATCCTAAATCTTGTTTATTTCCTTACAGTATGTAAACCAATATTTCTGCAGAGATTTGAAGCTTTGATTAGACTTCTAAAATCCAATTGTCTGAACAAGTTTGAGTGCACTACCAAGAAGAATGTTTGGTTGCCGCTTGCCTACTGTAACGATGGAAAAGTTGACCAAAAAGGCTGATGAAGTGTTCACTGTGATAGATGACAATCTCAAGCAAGTTTGAAGTGCATGTTGATTTTCAAGTCAGCGAAATGAGTAAAGTGCTTTGCTTGGATCAGTATCGCACAGAAAGTTGTTTCTTCTTCTGCATTTCAGCTGCAATCAAAGATGGAGGATAGATACATATTTTTTTAATGTACCAATACAATAAAACAATAATAATGATAATTGGAGACCAAACAAAAAAAAAAAAAAACATTTGCTGGATGAAATATCAGCCTTTAAATGTAGCTAACAAGTGTATTGCAAAAGCAGTTTGAGCCACTTTAGTGATCTAACTACAGCTATTGAAACAATATTCCCATTATAGCCAGTAGGTCTTTGCAAGAAGTCATTTTGGCTCATAATAACATCATCATATAATCCCTATTTTTTTCCAGAGTTAAACCCTCCCAGACTCAACCTCAAGAATCCTGCACAAAGCAAAGTGGAATGCTTGTTTTTCCACTATAATGTAAATGCAGCTTAAATCAAACAAACCACTGGTCCTTGTAGGCTTCGTTTAACGGAGAATGTCCATTTTCGCTGTGATATTTGTGTAATGAGAAAGTCCGGCACCTCTGAACACAATCAGACCCTGACAAAGTTTCATAATGAAGCGGTGTTCAATACTCAAAGTGTTGTTAGACCTTTGACAGCAAGACTGCTTTCCTTCTTTATGCTCTTTGCGAGTAGGTTAAGTTGAACTCTACTGAAGCACAGTCAAATCCAGAACTACAGAATGTTTGAGGTACCTTTTTTTAGCCAGCTCAACTCATTCAGTAAACATTATAAACTTCATAAAGTTAAGAACAGTATATTGCACAGCTAGAGCTATATCTGTCTTGAGTTTGATTAACTTCTGATCTGAGAATAAACTCTGAAAGGTCATGTATAATAAGTGATCCAATAATCTCAGAGCACATTTATGATTTACTGAGATTCATAATAATAGACCAGTAATGTATTCTGCTTGAACACACACAGTAACAACTTAGATTTGACTGTTGTTTCTCACTCCTCGCTCGGTTAGACTATCCCCCCAAGAACTCCAGCAAGGGAGCTGCCAATCCCAAGTGCCAAACTGGGAAAGGTGGGAAGACTGGGAACGTTGTGAAGAGCCGTATTCCTCGAGCGGCTACATCCCGAGCCGAGAGGATATGGCCTGGAGGAGTCATTCCCTACGTCATAGGAGGAAACTTCACTGGTAAGCAACTCTACTGGACTGCTGCCCGTACGGCTCAACAGTAAAATACACAGCGACGTGTGATTGTGTAAAAGTAGGATGTGAAATGTGTGTGTTTCAGGTAGTCAGAGGGCCATGTTTAAGCAGGCCATGCGTCACTGGGAGAAACAGACGTGCGTAACTTTCATTGAGAAGACAGATGAGGAAAGCTACATTGTGTTCACCTACAGACCCTGCGGGTGAGTTTGGTGGATCTCTTTGTGTAAGTGTGAGTGTGTGTGTGTGTGTGTGTGTGTGTGTGTGTGTGTGTGTGTGTGTGTGTGTGTGTGTGTGTGTGTGTGTGTGCGTGCGGGCGTGTGTGTGTACCTAGAGTTCAGTAGTGACCTTGTCACAGCGAGAGACGATACGGTCACTCAACAATGGCTCCACTTTCCTTCCTGTCCTGCTGCTGTTTCCCCATCCCACCAATCACGGTGCTCACTCGAAGTTTTTTTGTATGTTTGTGCAGTTTTTTTGTTCATACGCTGCAGAAGTGCATTGTTCTGTCGAGTGGCAGCACGGTGGGGTCATAGTGTGTTTGTACAGTGGTGGCACTTCACTTGTAAAGCTGAAATCAGGACATTTGGGTTTGTCTCTCCAAGATGTTGTTGTGCAGATGGTTGAAAGAGTAAGACATGTACAATATTGCAATATCTTGATGAGTTGATCAGCAGAAAATTAACCAACAGCAATTGTGATAATTGACTAATTAAAGTAATTTATCAAGCAAAAACAAACATTCGCTGGTTCCAGCTTATTATATACAGTAAGAGGATGTGCTGCTTTTTCTATTACTGTGAATTTAAAACCTTTGAGTTCTTGACTGATAGTTTTACAAAAGAACCAGTTTGAAGACATAACATGCCAAGCCATGTGTTCTGGTTGCATCATTTTAAGCAAATGTCTTTTTGCATTTAGCAGCATTCAGACTAATTTGATATCCGTGGAAACCTCGATATCTTGACTATATGTAACACCACTAACCTCTGTGCTGTTTTGGTATTTTGGTCTCAATATGGAAACTCAAATATTGTATTGTATGGCCACTAGTACAATACCCAGAGCTAAAATTGAATAGGACTTTATTGAACTGAACAATAATAGTAAGGCAAATAATAGTCTGCAATAGTCTGCACGCTGTTTCGTTGCTCTCTGAGTAATATTTGATGCCCGATGAAGATATTGAACGATCTACATTATGCACTATTTCAGTGACTCATAATGTTTTGTCAGAAAAAAGAAACTGCGGATGTTTTCCTTAATATTTCCTATTTGGTCCAGCACTTTCTTTGAGTGTGTGTACTTCTCTGTTTTAATTGAATTATAGTTACACAAGTTCTAAAATTGTTAATTTTAAAATCATTTAGATTTTTAAATGTAAATGCCATTTAGATGAGTAAAGGATCTGTGTGTTAACTGATGATGCCAGTTTTCTCGTGCTCTGTGATTCGCTGGCTGCATCAGAGATTAGACACTTTAATCTGATGCATAAATACCCTGCATCTTGGATGTTTGACAGAGACACACAGAGACAAAGGGAAATGCAGAAAAACGAGTCATGTTTTATAATAGTACGATAGTACATTTGTGGCATCTGTTGGAAGCGCTGCTAGCCATACTGGAGCTGCAAATGCTGGAAGAAAAGACTTTATCTACTCCAGTGACTCCTGATCCTTACCCTGCAATCAGCTCACTGGATAACTTTAATCAGATTTGTTAGCCTGGCACGGACGTCTCGGCTAACCAGAAAAAAAAAAAGAATGAGTGTGTGTGTTCTGTGAGCAGCGATATGTGACTTCTCACAGCTTATTCCCATTGGGTTATGAAACTGTAGCGTTATCAGAGCATTGTATGTTAATAAATACTGACGCCTTCTCTCTGGTCAATGTAGTGTGTGTGTGTGTGTGTGTGTGTGTGTGTGTGTGTGTGTGTGTGTGATGCTTTTTTTTCACATGCCAAATGTGTAGTAAATATCATCCGCCTATCTCCCTGCTATCAACTTCCTACTAATCCTTATTAGGTGTTGTTCCTATGTGGGTCGTCGTGGCAACGGGCCCCAGGCTATCTCCATAGGCAAGAACTGTGACAAGTTTGGCATTGTGGTGCACGAACTGGGCCACGTCATTGGCTTCTGGCACGAGCACACGCGGCCTGACCGCGACGATCACGTGACCATCATCCGCGATAACATCCAACCAGGTGAGACTCAGTACCCATGATGCACCTGGGTCTCTGTTCGATTCATTCAGAGTTGTTTCCAGCTGAAGACAAGTGAGGACGTTTATGCACAACGTGTGTTTGTGTGTGTACATTTTGAAATTCACACTCACGTCCGGCCCTGTGTGAGTGTGAATGAGGCTTTTAATGACTGTGAAGTCACCTCGATCCCCAGTCTTCTTTTCTTCCTACACACTCCTCTGCACCACAACGCAATCTGACAGGTGTTAAATCAAATGACACAGCAGTGGATCCGACCTGACCTCAAGTTTTTGTTTAGAAACATATCCGAGCTCTCCACTACTACTCTATGGACTTCAAGTGTTTTAATAAAAGCCCCTATCCATGCAGACTTAATCATTTAAGTTATGCTTTGTGTGTTCAGTGTAAAGAATATATTTGTTTTGCGTTCATGGTAACACTCTGTCCTTGTTTATTTGTGTGTGTGGTTCCCAGGCCAGGAGTATAACTTCCTCAAGATGGAGCCAGGGGAGGTCAACTCTCTCGGGGAGCCATATGATTTTGATAGCATCATGCACTACGCCAGGAACACCTTCTCACGGTAACCAGAGGCACATTCTCATCTCTCTGGACTTGTGTTGAATTTACAAAGCAGATCAGAAACACGATCTGCCAAAACAGATTTTTCTCACGTTTATATCTGCTCTGTAATATTGTGACCTTGATGGTTTAAAAAAAAAAAAAATGTTTCTCTACATTGATGTTGATAAACGTACAATATGTTGTTTTCTGCTGCTAGACAGTCCCTCCGGAAAAACACTGTTTTTTTGTGATTGATCCTTGATTATGCGGCACGTTTTCTTAAAAAATGCGATGGAATATGCGGGATATTTATGCCATTTTATGCGATGAAATTGCGGGAACTTGAAAAATTGCGGGAACTTGAAAAATTGCGGGAACTTGCGGGAACTTGCAAAAACTGCGGTTTGATGAAAAAGAGAAAAAAAGTGATTCCCCCAACACCGTGTTCTCAGTAGGTGAAATTACGTCACTTCATAACGTTCCCATGGCAACAGGGGAAAATGGCTGCTCTTGTGTGAAGTAAACGCAACATTTTTCAACTTTCTGCTGAGATATATGTGACTTTTTTGCGACAAAAATGCGGGGATTATGAAATCATGCAAGCCCCGCATATGTTGCGCGGAAATCGGCAATTTATGCGGCGAAAATGCGGCGTATTTGAAAAAATGCGGCCCCCGCATAAATATGCGGACTTTGGCTGATATGCATTAAATTCTGCGATCGCACAATCGCATTTTTCTGGAGGGACTGGCTAGAAAAACCATGACTTTATTGTTAAAATCCATTGCCTATTAAAATGTATCCATTCACGGACAAATTAATCTGTTAAAGTTGTATTCATGTTACGTTTAGTAACGTTTATTCATGTCACTCTAATGAAATAGCTGCAATTTTCGCCACATAATTACTTAGATTCTATTTGTGGTGGTAGCTGAACGGTTAGCCAGCAGCTAAATCTTTTATTTGATTTCCTTGAAATCAGAGCATGATGTGGGGTAAATCTCTCTTTTTCTTCCTGAAGAGGGATGTTCCTCGACACCATCCTTCCATCCAGAGATGAAAACGGGGTCCGGCCTGCTATCGGCCAGCGGACCAGGCTCAGTAAAGGAGACATTGCACAGGCAAGGAAGCTGTATAGATGTCCAGGTACTGATATATTTACTATTTACTAAGACCACAGCTTGTGTGTGTGCGTGCGTGCGTGCGTGCGTGCGTGCGTGTGTGTGTATGCTGTCGTTCTAGCCAGCAAACAAAAGATGACCTCTGTTTATCTGCCTGTATCTTTGGCGTAAAAATGTGCCCGCCCCTCCATTCCCAAAGGCACAGAGGTGAAGTTGAGTAATTTGTTTTTCCATGTCACGCTTCCCTCTCTGTTTTAGGGGTCTCACACGCATCACACACACTCTTCCCATCAGTTCTTACGCACACCCATGCTGTTCGGGGTCCCTCTGGTCCCTGTTGCATGGTTCTTACGTGATCTAGATCTGCTCTCACGCTGAGCTGTGCGGTAATGTCGCAATGTTTTACGATTGCAAATGCTGCCATTCCTTTTTTGGCCCACACACATGCTCACATCCCCAGGACAGATTCATGTTTTAGGTCATCATTTACGCACAACGGACTGTATCTGAGACAAAATGAACAAATAATATTTGTCACCATTCTGGTCTATTAAATTCACTAAAGCTTCTGTTTTGTAGTGTTTTTGTGTGTATATGTAATCTTTTTTGACTATTTCTGTTCTGTTGTAATCCAATTTATGTGAGAATAAGCAAGTATGACATTTTATTTGTTAATATTAATTTACACTCCACATATTATATTATATATCATATATTCCAGTATATATGTCATTCTACTAAATCCATTTTGATACTGGAGCGAGAACAATATGTTAAATTTGTGTGTCCCATCTGGAAATAGATACAACTTCAACTGTATAAGGTCATATTTGTGTGATACCATATTCACTGACAGATGAACAGAGCCCCAGGGCATTGTGGGGGAAAACAGCATGCATGATGGGATAGGAGAGGCACATTTGGCTAACCTCCTTTTGAGAGGGAGCGACGGCGTTAAACTCAGAATAAAGGATAAAGAGACCAATATTGTCTGATCATTTTCCATGAATTCCCAACCAGCTGTAACAGTTTTGTTGTCTTCATTGTGATAAATTTAAAGTCCGTCAATCTGGTTCACTTACAGTAAATTACTCTAATTCTTAAATTATTTCTGCGAAATGGTGACGAGGCTTAATGACTGTGGTCGGACCTCACATGTATACTGATTCACACAGGAATACAAACGTGCATACGGCAGCCTCCAACATGCAAATCTAAAACAAGCCAAAGACAACATTAAACAGGAGTTTGTTTGGGAGGGTAATTTTAATTCCTTTCATGTTTTCTGAATCATAATTACACGTCTAACAGTATCCATATGGACAGATCAGCTATAGAATGAGGCTGTTGTTTTGACAAAATAGTCTGTAGTATATTTATTTATGTAAATTGGCAGTAAAAGATTGAGAATAATATTGGACATGAGAGCCATGTGTTCTTTAGTATTGTACCAGTCATAAGTATCGGTACACAGCTGAAAGGATTACGCATACCAGCAGGACTCACCACAAAAATCTAACTCCATCTGTGTGTGTGTGTGTGTGTGTGTGTGTGTGTGTGTGTGTGTGTGTGTGTGTGTGTGTGTGTGTGTTGCAGCATGCGGAGAGACACTCCAAGAGTCAACGGGCAACTTCTCGTCTCCTGGTTACCCCAACGGATACCCTTCGTACACACACTGTGTCTGGAGAATATCTGTTACACCCGGAGAAAAGGTACATACACACACACACGCACACAGGCACACACACGCACACACACACACACACACACACACACACACACACACACACACACAGTAGCACCCTGAATGTGCATGCACTAACAATAAGAGACTGCTGACAGAATGACTGTATATTGATTATATCCTCACACCACAGGTTCCACCCTCTTCCTCTTTTCCACCTGCTCTCGTCTGGTCTCCAAAGTGCAGACATCTGTATTATGTATACGAGCACCAATCTGACCTGGAACTTTGAGTTGTAACTGGACTGTTACTGCTACCTTGGCCAACTTCTATTACAGTTTTTTACAATCACTTTGCTACTAATTTCAGAACCTTGATGTCATTTTTCAAAACTCTAGACACAAAACTCCAAACGATCATCTCTTGTAACACAGGCTGTCCAATGTTCAGAACATTGCATTGTGTATTCATATCTTTAAATAAATCTTGCACTTGCACAATCATTGGTTCAAAAAACAAATTTATTGTGAAATACCATTGAAACGTTACTTTAGATCTCCCACACACAAGCTACCCATAGTTTCACTGGGTCATCGTTAGTACAATCATTAAATATTGTAGTACAAAATAGGTGATACATGTTTCATTATGGTACTAGATGTAAATACATCCCTGTAAAAGTACTGCAGTAGTAGAGAGAATACTACAGACACAGTGGAATTATTGATCAAAATCTGAAATGTATTGATGAAAAACAATACAGTACGATCACAACATAGGTTTATTAGAATCAAAGCAAAATAATTAGCTACACAATAGAAAAGAAAAGACAGTACTGTAAAACATCAAATGCAGTGTTCCTCAACTTGCTTGTACTGTAATAAGCAAAACAAAGAAGTGATTACTGTACTTCTACAGATTCATCAACTCTGTCTTGTGGATTTGGCCGCAAGTTCTCATCTACATCGCAATTAGCCAAACATCTTGGAAAAAACCTTCGGGCATGGCGAACAATGTGGTACGAGTGTATATATATATATATATAAATATCTCAATCATCAGTAATGAGTTGGCAGAATTGGACAAGCAATTCCAAGGGCCTGCATGCATACAGTGCAGTACTGTCAATACTGTAAATTGTCTCAAAGGTAGTACATAGGACCATAGAAACAGTGTCTGGTAAACAGTAGTACATTACAGTAAAGGTAGTACATACACACTTAGGCACATTACCTACTCTGTGATACACATTGGTATGCAGTCATTTGACAATTGAGAGTAGCATACTGTTATGTTTAGTGCATGCTGAAGACTTACCGGTTCTCTTTGCGGAAAGTTCTGATTATAGAGGCCACGGTTGATCTTCTGAGGTTTGGTTGAATCATAGTAGCCGCCTCAGTCATTGTCATTCCATGATTTATAACATGGTCTACAACTATTGCTCGGATTGCATTGGACACTCTTTGCTGTTGCTGCTGCTGTCTTGGTCCGTGGCCTTGTCCTCCACCACGTTCCCCCACACCTCTCAAACGAGGCCCACGACCACCTCTCAGAAGGGGTGCTTGTCCCCTGCCATTCCTTTGACCAACACGTCTTCCTCGTCTTACTTGTCTTCCTCCCACCACTGCTTGACGTCTATTGTGACCTGGATCACCTGCCGGCTCCATGTTACGTATTGCTATGGTGTTGCAAGTGGATCCCAATCGATTCTTATACTTGTACCACAATGTGAACTCAATCATCAGTAACGAGTTGGCAGAATTGGACAAACAATTCCAAGGACCTGCATCCATACAGTGCAGTACTGTGTACACTGTAAATAGTCTGAAAATGTGGTACATGGTACTATAGAAACAGTGTCTGGTAAACAGTAGTACATTACAGTAAAGAATGATGATGAACTATGACATCCATAGATAATGGAGTCTAATTGGTTCATGTTCCACACTAATTGGTGACAATGAATCTCGTTATCTTGAAACTTTCATGATCTAAACATGGAATATTGTTTGTCTGTTTCCAAACAACTATGCATTAAGAGTAATGCAACAGTTACTTATCATTTTGAGTAGTTGTATCGATTGATAGTTAGATCATTGGAATGAAATGAATAGACAATCATCTGAAATGTAATGTGTGAATTGTAGTAGTACTTTGATGTTAACTTGTGTAATATTGAACAGGTGATCTTTGTTAAATGAACAAATGATCTTTGGTTTATGTGTTTTGTATCCAAGCAATTGAAAAAAGTGTTAGAGTTTTGAAAAATGTGTATTTTGATCATTGGTTGTGAGTTTTGTGTCTAGAGTTTTGAAAAATGGCATCAAGGTTCTGAAATTAGTAGCAAAGTGATTGTAAAAAACTGTAGTTGGCCTCAGGGTGTTTGGTGTCACCTATTCTTTTTATTCACTAATGCCTTAGTTAATTGGCATAATACCATTGTTAACTTACTAATTATTTACTTAATTAATGTATTAGGTTTTAGGGAGATGAAATATAGATACATCTTTATTTAGAAATGTTATTAACTTTTTTTTATGTATAAAATTACTTCAACTGTACATATTGTTAAAATAAAAGTTAGAGATTAACTATAACATTCTACATTGTGAATTCTCAGCCCTCATATATTTTATTATCATACCAGTAAACTAATTAGCATTAATTAGCGTCGTCTGTGTTAGTCAAATATATCTTATATACAAACAGCATAACAGAACTCAGAAACAGGTATTAATTTCCAAATAGGCGTATGAGTCGCTTGCTTTAACATAGCCACCGCAATTATAAAGTAGCTGTAACCCGCTACAGACGACATGCTTGACTCCGCAGAGCCCTGAAGCCCAGCCAACACAGCGTTTTACTTTTTTTATTCAGAGTTTATTAATATCGAACATATCACATTTCCAAATTGCACCAAATTCGACATTGCACATTCTTGGGTTCCCAGCAAAACACACGCCAAGTGTGAAGTAGATCGGATGAACGTATTCCGGAATATGCAAGGACACACAAACGGCTCTCCAATGATAGTAGAAGAATAGAATAGGATTATAAATATTTACTTTTGCTCCTCCAGATTGTTCTTAACTTCACCACCATGGATCTGTATAAAAGCAGTCTGTGTTGGTACGACTACATTGAGGTTCGGGATGGATACTGGAGGAAAGCTCCACTGCTCGGTAAGACCAAGGGACAGTCAGCCAGAGGGGCACTGGTAACCCTTTAATAAACTGGCTTTATTTATTTGATTGTTCCTTCATTAGCTTTTTAATTCTGCTCAAATCACACACTGAAATCCCCTCAGAAGATTAAGACGTCATGATCAGGGTGGCAATAGCTCTATATATAAAAAAAAAAGTATGTTTGTGTTGTTATGATTGTTTATCACATCACATTTCATAGGCTATATTTCATCAACAATCACTGGACAACACAAGTTATGATTCTTACAGAATTTGATTTTATGTGTGTGTTTTTAACAGGCAGGTTTTGTGGAGATAAAGTTCCTGACGTCTTGATCTCCACTGACAGCAGGATGTGGATTGAGTTCCGCAGCAGCAGCAACTGGGTGGGAAAAGGCTTCGCTGCCATTTATGAAGGTACACACAACTATTCAAATAAATATGTATTAATACAGATTGTAAACTGCATGATGACATAAGGGCTGGTTTCAAATGTGATAAGTGACTGTGACTGCAAAATCTGTCCTGTCTGTGTTTCCCTGTCTCGGTCTGTCTGTCTCTCCTGTGCAGCGATCTGTGGAGGAGAAATCACCAAGGACTCAGGACAGATTCAGTCTCCCAACTATCCTGATGACTACAGACCCTCAAAAGAGTGTGTGTGGAGGATCACTGTGTCCGAGGGATACAACGTCGGGCTCAGCTTCCAGGCCTTCGAGGTGAGTCACTCTGTGTGTGCGAGTGTGTGTGTGTGTGTGTGTGCGTGTGTGTGTGCGTGTGCGTGCGTGCGTGCATGCATGCGTGCGTGCATGGAATGTCTGGGTCAAATTTCATGCTTGTATAGCTGCTAGGAAGTTAATAATGTTAGTGGTGCGTGCGTGTGTGTGTGTGTGTGTGTGTGTGTGTGTGTGTGTGTGTACAGAGACACAGCAGTTGATGATTCATTTAGTGCTGTTAAAATGTCAGTGAGCTAAATCTCAATCCCTCCTCAACCTCACTTAAGTTTTACACAGGACTGAGGATCAACCTCATTTAAAATCGCTCTAGTCTCAGACACTTCTCTTGGTTAAAACTACACAAATTAGATCCGGCTTGTAAAAAGATGACATTTTCCTGAATACAGTAGGATTTGCTGAGATGTTTGATGGTGACAGGACGGATGTTGATATTCACAGCAGTGTCGTGTATCTCACTCTGGGTGTGTCTGTGTGAACCTGCATGAATGTTTTTGTAGATTGAGAGGCACGACAGCTGTGCTTACGACTACCTGGAGGTCCGAGACGGCCCTCTGGAGACGAGCCCTCTGATTGGTCGATTCTGTGGCTACGACAAACCTGAGGATGTGCGCTCCACCTCACACACACTGTGGATGAAGTTTGTGTCAGACGGCACGGTTAACAAGGCCGGCTTTGCTGCTAACTTTTTCAAAGGTGTGTGTGTGTGTGTGTGTGTGTGTGTGTGTGCGTGTGCGTGTGCGTGTGCGCGTGCGTGTGTGTGTCAGTTGATTGTGTTTCCTTACATGGCTTTATAACCAAAGCCTTCCTTATGTGTGTGAAAATAAATGTGCGCTGACGTGTGTGTTTTTCAGAGGAGGATGAGTGTGCCAAGCCAGACAATGGTGGTTGTGAACAGAGGTGTGTAAACACTCTCGGCAGCTTCAAGTGTGCCTGTGACCCGGGCTACGAACTGGCTCCTGACAAGAAGAGCTGTGAAGGTAACTGTGTGTGTGCTGAATTCATGTTTGTATGTGCATTCCTTTGTATGCCGCTGTGTGTTTCTGTAGGATATGAGTCTAACTCTTCAGTAAAAAAAACATCCGAGCAGCCTCCATCAACAGGAAAAAACATAGCCACATGCCAACGCCACAAATGCAGTGAAGGTCCTTTAATTCCACGAAATAGATTAACTACCCGTAATGACCCACATGCTGAAACAACTGAACAAACCACTTCTGAGGCAGAGAGAGCAAAATCTATGCTGGTAAAATATCCAAATTGTGGTTTTGCTGTATTTCTTTGAAGAGCAGTAGTTACTTTGGCATCCCCAGTGAATTAATGTGTGGGAAAATCATGTAGAAAGTCTTTTTTAAATATATAAATACATATATAAAACATCTGTAGTTTGTATATACAGTTACAGTGACATTTGGTCTCATTTCACCATGCCCATGTCAAAAAGGAGAAAATGTCGGAGAAATGCTCGGCTCTGCCAAGTACAACAATAATAAATATGGTCAGGAGAAATAATGGGGCATTGAGAGAAATTGAGTTGTAGTGTGAGGAGAATGCAGTAGGGATCAGTACAGGTATTATGGTGTCTTGTGAGTGACTCGCATTAGCTCACGTTACCTACTTCCCATTAAAAATTTACAAACATCAGTAGTAATGAATTTCCTTGAGGTAATTCTAGTTGCCGCATGACGAATATCCCCTAGTGGCGTCATCAGTAGAAGCAGAGTCTGCTTTCTAACTGCATCATATCAGAAATAAAACCCTCCTGTAAATAAATACAGTGTACGTGTTGATCGGAAATGTGGCAGTAAAATATCCTCATTGCACAAAACCAACCACTCAAACTCAAACATGATAGCACTGTTTCTTTACATTTTGGGTAACTAGTGGATTTCACAGGTTCCAGTTGCTGCAGCCTGGAACGCAGTAATTCACAACTTTGGAAAGCAGTGCATTTGAAACCTACGTTGCTGAAAAACAACTGACCTAAGCATTGGCCAGATTTAGGTCAGGGAAATCCCACCACAATGTCAAATAGACCAGCTCGAAAACTCCTTATTCTATGCTATTCTTCCTTGTGGCTCATAAAACATGTAAAGTAAACATATATATAATTTCCTAGGCGTGTGACGTGTGTATGTGTGTGTGTGTGTATGTCTGAATTGTTTGTGTGTTTCCAGCGGCATGTGGCGGTCTCCTCTCTAAGTTAAACGGGACCATCAGCACTCCTGGTTGGCCTAAAGAGTATCCGCCCAACAAGAACTGTGTGTGGCAGGTGGTCGCTCCCAATCAGTACCGCATCTCCGTGCAGTTTGAGGCCTTCGAGCTGGAGGGTAATGAGGTTAGTGTGTGTGTGTGTGTGTGTGTGTGTGTGTGTGTGTGTGTGTGTGTGTGTGTGTGTGTGTGTGTGTGTGTGTGTGTGCGTGTGTGTGTGTGAGAATTATACGGAGATGCTAAGCATAGTAGCTGCCTTGTGGATGCGTGTTACAAGAGCCTTATTATTTGTGTGTTTAGGTGTGTAAATACGATTACGTGGAGGTGCGCAGCGGCCTTTCGTCCGACTCAAAGCTGCATGGTAAATACTGTGGCACCGAGGTCCCTGAGGTTATCACCTCTCAATATAACAACATGAGAATTGAGTTCAAGTCTGACAACACCGTCTCCAAGAAAGGCTTCAAGGCTCACTTCTTCTCAGGTAAGACATGAGTGTTACACCTGTGTGTATGTGTGTGTGTGTTTTCAGTGGGTGGGCAGAGCAGTGTATTCTGTTTGGAACATACAGATGGACAATGAAGAAGTTAATTATGCTGCAGTAGCATTATGAGAAGCTTCTAGTGTGGATATTTTGATACTTTAATTTCAGCCTGACACTGGCTCGCAACTGGAATTCATTGTAATTATATAAAATGTAAAAGCTCACCTGTCACTATTTCCATCCCTATAACAACATTGATATTGGATGAACCTGCAACTCCCCCCAAAATTGTTTTTGAATGGAAATTGCCATCTGCCAACTGCTGGTGCAAGATGGTGCGCAAAACCAGGGCCATTACCTGTTTTCCCCCCCCCACTACCTCCATACCTTTACTTTTCACTGTGCTACATGAACGTCACACTCATTCCTGCATTTGCATGGGGTGTTGGCACTGAACATATCGTATATAGATGTGTACTTTTTACATTCCTGATTCCTGAGCTGCCCACGCTCCATTGTGTGTTAAGTTGTGTGTATTTCTGCTTGCATGCTATTTATTATTTGTGGAAATATCCATACTGTATGTTATGTGTGCACACCCCTCTGTTTTTCTGCCAGTCTTACCGTTGCTGTATCTGTCTGTCATGCTGTGTCTCCTGAGCTTCAACTGGCTCTCAGCCCTCCTGCACAACCACCCACCAACCCACCCACCCTGCACTCTGCCCTCTCTCCCTCAGACAGGCTGGCTCTGTGTCAAGAGCGTTTGATTGTGTTTGAGTCATGCCAGGACATAAAGCGCGGCCGCTCTCCCACTCGTGGCCATTTCAACAACAAGCTGGCAACCTCACCAAAGGTCAGAGGTAACATGACCTCACAATCGGAATCTCTGATTGGCTCTGGTCTACCTTGTGATGAGGGAATGGATGGATCCTGTTTTAATGGCGTGGATCATTGTTTAATCCATTCTCCTCCCGAGGGAAACATGTGCTTTGTCCCAATTCCATGCAGCATATTAATAATACTGATCGTATTTGTACAATACAATACAATATTAACATGTAGCAACTTTCAGCAGAATAATATCGTTTATAGATCGTT